>OX031070.1:20903556-21519518 GCA_943736015.1 Tridacna crocea
TAATTTTTCAGTCACCTTTATTTTGTTGTCTGCAAATGCTTTCAGTTTGAACCAGTCTAAAATTTTGTCGTGTGGTAATGGGTTAAGCTGTCTTTTATCACAAAATACTTCAATAATGAATTCTTATGCAAGTTTCATAAAAATGGCTTAATTTTTGAACCCACATTTAATGAAGAAGTACACTTTGAAATACATAAACGTGTCCGATCCAAGGTAAGATTGTATGCTATTTGCAGTCTGATCTTGATCTATGCTGACCTGAAATGCCACCATCTAACGAGGTCTGGTTTATATTTTGGCCCTAACAGAGATTATTGTACAAGTAATACATGCACATATACATGTACTTTTTAGAAAACAAGGCAGGTGGAAAGAACACTGATATAACAATTCAGCTTCGGTCATTTCCTCTGATTTACACAATACCATCTGGATATTATGTAAATTTCACCTTACAGAAGTCTGCTTAATAAAACAGTGACAAAACAAGACATTTCCCAGTCTTGAAGAAATTGCGAAGTTGTTCTCAAAGTCTTATGAAGCAAATAGATTTCAGGGAGAAAGGAGTTAGCGGTCACATAACTGATACAAAATAAGACTTTAGAGAGTACATGAGAGAAGTTATTCAAGTTGTTTTAACAAAAACAAAGAAGAAATGTGAGCAATAGCATGAATGAATGTAACAGTATCATATAAAACAGTGGACACCAAGAAGCTTGTATGCTACTCGTGGTCACTTATTTTTTGTAATGTTTAACCCTTTTCCAAACATCAGATGTTTTACTACTCTAGATCAAAAGCATTTGAACCACACTCTGGAAAAAAGGGGCTTTATGCATCTATATGATACATGATACCAGCCGAACTCATCACTTAACTACTGATCCATAATAGCCACCTTTTTTTAATAATTGACTTATTCATGAGGTAGACTGGTCCCTTGACAAACAGAAAATTAGCCAATAGCAAAAAGATTCGGCTCAGATCAGCTTGCGGGGACTGTGCAGGCTGACCTGGATCAATACTGTTCACAGACGCATTAAGCCCCTTTTTCACAGAGCATAGCATTTATTCATAGGTACAGCCTTTGTATTTATCTCAAGAATTTCTCAATTTTGAAAGTAAGATAACTTCTGATTGGCTAAAACGCTGTAGCCTATCAAAATTTAGAAAGTTCTGAAAAATAAGACTAAGAACTGTCTTTCTTATTGTGGGAAAAGGAGAAAATGCCACTAACCAGCACTTCCTTCTTTTTTTCCACAATATTTACTAGTATCATTCCATGGCAATTCCCATCACATTATTCACATGTTGTCTGCCATGCATTCAATATTGACCGTTCCAAGATAGTATCACTACAGCTGTAACAGTGCTTTTAGGCTGATTAGTGGGTTCGTTCACATTGACACATTGAGTTACAAAAATGACATTCAGAAAGAAGCCTTTTGAAAACAACTGTTATGTAATGCAATAACAGGTCTTGTATTGTAATGAATTTTACAGTGAATATACAAAAATCTTTCCGTAAAACCTTGTCTTTTTTCTACAGACATTTTTATGTATGGTTGAATGTTACACCCCATTCCATAACTCTTTACCAAACAACAGAATTTTAGACTTAACCAAATTGAAAGCATATGCAGAAGACAAATATAATGTTGCTAAAATAATAATTGTTCTCATTTGTAAGATACATGTACATTCTTGGAATAGAAGAAAATGCTGGTAACCAGCATTTTCTCCTTTTCCCAAAGTTTACTACCCGATGAAAAACAAAAATAGTTATTTTAGCAGCTTTGAATTTATCATCTGCAAATGGTTTCCATTTGGTCCAGTCCAAACTTTTGTTATTTGGTAAAGGGTTAAAAGCATTCATAGTGTCATATTCTATGTAACTCATGATGGGATTTGTTTTTAAAAGGTTAAAAATATTGTGGAAAATTGAGAAAATGCTGGAAATAAAAGCCCCTCCTTTTCCCACAAGGATTTAACCCATTACCACACGAGAAAAATTTAGACTGGTCCAAACTGAAAGCATTTGTAGACGACAAAATAAAGGTGACTGAAAAATTGAAATTTGTTCTGGGAAGGGTAGAAAACACAGTGGGAACAGGAGAAAATGCTGGTTATCAGCATTTTCTCCTTTTCCCCCCAGTGTTTTCAAAAGGCTTCTTTCTCAGGGGTGTCAAAATTAGGGATTGTGTGGTAATGGGTTAAAAGCTCAGTTGTCATTGGATTTATCTGTGAACAAGGTAAACAACATCGTGGAAAAGGGAGAAAATGTTGGTTAAACAACAATTTCTCTCTTTTCTAAAAAAATTTCTAAAAAACTTTTTACTTTGTATTCTAAAACACTGTATAGTTTGGTAAAGGGTTAAGCACATATGGGAAACATCATAAAGTTTCAAAATATGATATTTTACTGAATGTATTTATGAAGATTTGAATAGAACATAATTACATATAGCTTTTATTCTGATAACCTTGAATAATTTTGTGTAATACCATAGTACAGGTTGAAAATGAAGACAAAAAATGTAAAATATTATAACAATATATGTTTAACTGATGACATACAGGTGGATCTTTCCTTTTAAATGACTAAGTTCATGAAAATGCTAATTTTGTTACCACACAGGCTCTTTTTAATCCACTACCACACAGCAAAATTTTCGACTTATCCAAATTGAAAGCATAAATTTTGCAGACAATTTCAAGGTGGTTTAAATTGTTCAATTTTGCTTTGATAGGATAGAAAACTTTGTGGGAAAAGGAGAAAATGCTGGTTACCAGCATTTTCTCCTTCCCCACAATGTTTTCAAAAGGAAAGCTTCTTCCTCCGGTGTTAAAAGTCATCATTGTGTGGTAAATGGGTAAATATACCACAAATAAATGAGTGTTACTCTGTGAAAAAGGAGCTTAATGTATTTGCAAAAAGTATGGACTAATGTCAACTCGCACAGTTTGCGAAGGCTGAAACTTTTTGCTATTTATAAATTTTCTGCACATCCAAGGACCAATCTGTCTTATAATTAAATAAGTTGTAAAAACAAGAGGGCCATGATGGCCCTGTATCGCTCCACTGGCTAATTCGTAAAAACACTACAAGCCAAACATTACATTATTTGGCCAACTGGTTTCAAACTTGAGGGCATACAATTTTTTTCCATAAAATCCAACAAAAAAGTTGTGACCCCTGGGCAAATCCAGTTTTGACCACAAAGCTATAATTACTTGAATCCTGGTGGAGGTCTACAAGATAAAGCCCCATACCAAATAATACAGGTCTAGAATGTGTGGTTATAAACAAGAAGATTTTCAAATTTTTCTCAATAAAAGGCCCTGTAAAACATAAAATCCATGAGACAGGGCTAAATTTAGTGGTCCCAGTCTTTATTATGGTTAGTAACAAGATGACTTAGAAAGTCATCACAAAAGCCCATGTAAAACTTGTGACCCCTGGTGTGGGGACAAACTTGACCCTAAGGCTGTAATTTGGGCCCTCCTGGTAGAGGCCCACTAGATAAAGCTACATGCAAAATTTGGTAGCCCTAGGCCTTATAGCTAGGTACAAGTAGATTTTTAAAAAATTCCCAATATGAGCCCATGTAAAACTTGTGACCCCCAGGACAGGGCCAAATTTGACCCCAGGGCTACAATTTGGGCACCTTTGGTAGACAACCACTTGATAAAGCTAGATGCAAAATTGAGTAGCCCTAGGCCTTATGGCTTGGTACGAAAAGATTTTTAAAGTTTTCACTATATAAGCCCATAAAAAACTTGTGACCCCCGGGGCCGGGCCAAATTTGACCTCTGGGCTATCATTTGGGCACTCTGGGTAGAGGTCTACTAGATAAAGCTACATGCCAAATTTGGTAGCCCTCGGCCCTATGGCTAGGTACCAGAAGGATTTTAAAGTTTTCCCTATATAAGCCCATATAAAACTTGTGACCCCCAGGGTGGGGCCAATTTTGACCCCAGGGCTAATATTTGAAGGAACTTGGTAGAGGTCCACTAGATAAAGCTACATGCCAAATTTGGTAGCCCTAGGTCTTATGGTTTCAGATAAGAAGATTTTTAAAAATTTTCAATATTTTTCAGTTTTGTTGCCATGGCAAACAGAGTTTTTGAAGGAATAAAATTCTTTCAAGGATTTCTGAAGAGGACCATGGCAGGATCATTTCTGTGAAGTTTCATCAAAATTGGATGGGTAGTTTCAGAGAAGAAGATGTTTGAAATAAAAGTTAACGCACGCACAGACGGACGGACGCACAGACGGACGGACGATGGACACCGGGCCATGACATAAGCCCGCTGGCCTTTGGCCAGTGGAGCTAAAAAAAAGGATTTTATTTAGCCAAAATTATGTGATGCCTAGCTTTGTGCAATGAATTACTGAAATGCTTTAATTTCCCTATTTCCAAAGTAAAGCTCAAATGCGAATAGCAGTAGAATTATATGATGGGAAAGGATAGTTTTGCTAAATGTTTTGGCAAATCATGTGCAAAAATGATACACTTTTTGTAACAAGCAATTATTGCTCCATTTCTCACACAGTTTCCTAAGCTTACATTATGGAGGAGTGTAATAACGTCTTTTGTGTGGTAATAATTTAACAGAGAAATGGGAAAATGAAGGTTTGTGTATGTATTAATAACTTGTCTACAACAATATAAATAACATTAGAAACAAGTTCATTGTAAAAACACTCCATCTTGTCACTGATAACTGAACTAGATACATGGTTATATTCCTGAATATACAGTTCACACATATTTATGCACATCACTGTTACCGTAACTTATAAACCTTTGTTTCTACCTCCCACTGGAAAAATGCTAATCTATCAACAATGAATCTCTGCCAACTATTTCTCTACTAATGCACCAATAATCTGCCCCCTTCAATCCTTCAACAGTATATCTCATTACCAGATGACAGTATTTCAGACTTTTCCAAATATAAAGCAGATGCAGATCTCAAATTAAATCTGGCTCATATGATAAAAGTTGTCTTAAAAAAGGTAAAAAGCACCGTGAAGGAAGAAGAAAATGCTGATTACCAGCATTTTTCAAACACCATCTATCACATCAAGCAAAGGGTTATCTCATTACTATGCAGATACAACTTTTTACATTGCTAGAGTCGACAGTAAGCCTGCAAGCAATTGCTCCTTGCACAGAACATTTCTGGTACCCCTTCTTTAACTCTTTACCACAGGAGAAAATTTTAGACTGGACCAAATTGAAAGCATTTGCAGACGACAAAATAAAGGTGACTGAAAAATTGAAATTTGTTCTGGGAAGGGTAGAAAACAGTGGGAAAAGGAGAAAATGCTGGTTACCAGCATTTTCTCCTTTTCCCACAGTGTTTTCAAAAGGCTTCTTTCTCGGGTGCATCAAAAGTAGGGATTGTGTGGTATTGGGTTAAGATGTTTGCTCATTTTTATGTAAAATTTATAGAGGTGTATGTCAAAATATATATTCCTTTTTACTTTAATTTTTTCCTTTAGGTCCATTTTTTCTTTTGGATGGAGAAAAGGAATACTGATACAGAAAACAATCTAGGAAAAGTGAATAAGTAAATGCAAACAATTTTCCACAATTTGTTCAAAAACTATAAGATGCAGGGCTCTGGAAAAGCTGTCTTACATACAAACACATGAACAAGAAACTTTTGGATTAGTACATGTACTTCATTATCATAACTTTTTCTGATAATTCATGAGAAAGTCCGCATCAGTATTTCACAAGGCAAAACAATAGCTGCCGTGAATATTTCTGTCTTTTGTAGGGTAGAAAATATTGCGAGACAGAAATGCTGCTTATCTGCATTTCCTCCTTTTTCCACCATGTTTTCAAATCGAAACCATTTACAGACCACCAAATAAAAGTGACTGAAAATTTGAACTTCGTTTTGTGGAGGGTAGAAAGCATTGTGGGAAAAGGAGAAAATGCTGGTTACCAGCATTTTCTCCTTTTCTCATAATGTTTTCTAAAGGCTTCTTTCTATGAGTCGTCAAAAGTAGGGGTTGTGTGGTAATGGGTTCAATCTTTGTAGGATAATGCAATGTTAGACCTGTTCATTTAAATAGTATTTCCAAAGGGTAAATGTGGGTCATCTGGTAGAATTTGTCTTTAGAAATGTAGCAAACACTGTAGCTGAAGCAAAAGATGGTTTGTTATTACAGTTTCCTTTTTTCCCTCATATTATCAAAGCTTAATTCCTCAAGAAAACTAATGACTGTTTGGTAAAGGATTTTGACCATTTTTCACCCCTTCACAGCACCTAAGCAGAACATGAAGACCGATCTCTTCTCTTTTCTACAGGCTTCTTTCTCAGGGTCGTAAAAAGTCGTCAATTTTTTAGTTACTTTCATTTTGTCATCTGCTAATGCTTTCACTTTCGACTCAAGCCAAGGCTGATAATTCATTATGCTACTCTACCCATGGCAGATCGAGCTTGATTTTTACATTCCCCCGATATGCTTTTTCATTGGATGCAGCCAGCTCTAACTTTGTTTGCAGCCAGCTCTAACTGTAACAAAGAAAATCGCTCGTAGCATGTCATCTTTGATAAAAATAGAATAAGGTTGCTACCTTTCGAATAGAAGATAAACATGGAAACCCACATGGATGTCTGCTTATCACTTCATGTGTATTCGTAAGCGGTTTGTAAAACAAATTTTCATTGGCTTTTAGAAATATGACGTAAAGATGGTAATAACCACCATCCAATAGAGGGCGAATCGCAGGAATCTCAAAATCGGGCTCAATCAGCCAAGGTAAGATCTACACAGTGATAATAACCTTGGCTCGCGAAGATGCCTTTGACTGGTCTAAAAGTTTCTTGTTTGGTAAAAAGTTAAACCTTTAAAGGAAACAATGGAAATGCTGGCAAGCAGCATTATTGCTTTCATACCTGGTTTCTTACCTTCCAACAAGTAATGTCATTTAAGTGACATTTAATTTGTTGTCTGCAAGTTTTCACAGTTTACCCTTTATTTCTATGGCATCTCTAATTGACCCAAAATAACAGCAAGGATGAGGCCATTTCTTAAGTGTATATGACACCTTTTGATAGCACAGAAAACATTGTGATAAAAGGTGAAATTGCTCGTCACGAGCAATTTCACCTTTTGCCACACTGTTTTCCAAAGGCTCCTACAAGCAATGTGTAAAAATGAGTATCTATGGTATAAAGGGTTAAAACAAGTGTTATCCTTTATACATCTGGTAAACAGTTAATTCTCTACCTAACAACAACAACGTTTAAGACTTGTCCAAACTGAAAACATTTCAAGATGACAATTTATATGTGATTCAATCAATGGAACTTGTGTTTGATTGGGTAGAAAACATTGTGGAAAACAGGAGAAAATGCTTGTTACTTGTATTATATCCTTTTCCCACAATGTTTTCAAAAGGCTATCTTTCTCATGGTCATAAAACAAGCTACTGTGTGGTAGCTATCTTTCTCAGGGTAATAAAAGCTATTGTGTGGTAATGAGTTAAAAGTGTTATGCAACAAAACTATGTTCAACTACAACTAAAGTCTTCAGCAGGAGGCAGTAACATTATTTCTCACATAACCCCAAGTTTTAACCATGCTAACAGAAGCAAACTTTCGAAAACATTGTTAGACATGCAGGAAATGCTGGTAACCAACATTTTCTCTGTTTAACCAACATTTTCTCTGTTTCCTACAGTTTTCTACTTTTTTCCCAAGACACATCTCGATAGGTGAGTGCAACACTATTCCGAGTGCCTGTACAATGTACGGGCACTTAGAATAGTGTTGCACTCAACCATCGATCTCATAACTCTAGTAATGTTTAATTTGCTGTCTGAATGATTTCAATACAGACGAGTCTCGTGGCTTTGTTGTCCAGTAAAGGGTTAACCATTGAAGATTCATTCTCTCTCATTTACATGTACATTTATTTCCTTCCTCTCTCTGTTATACATTAATTCTGAAGCACTAAAGATTTATTTCTACATCTGTCACCATCTCTCTTCACTATTTCGTTGTTTTATGTTCTTGACAGTAACACAGTACTTGCGTTGGTTACGCTTTTCCTCATACCTTTGTGAATACATGTAGGATATATTGGATAGTAGCGCCACATCCCAAGGTTTGTATAAATAAATAGTTCAATATATGTACTCTGGAAAGGCCAGGCTTGTGGTACTCAACTCTTCACAGCCCATTTGTATCCCAACCCTGTTCCACAATACAGCACTGTCCATGCATAGGTCCAGATAATTGTTTGTACTCATTAGGAATTAGAAATGTCTTGATGAGATAATTATATTCAGAACCTCTCATTAAGCTTTCAACACATCCCCTTATCTGGACTTCTGCCCTTGTTTATTGGCTGGATTAAATTGAAAGACTGTTATGGCAGCTGCAGAGAAGTAACGTGACCTGGATTATCCCCTTTCCTATCTGCAACATGGATTACATTTCTTTCACTGGGAACTTTCAGTCCTGGCTTTTCCACTGACTTTGTTTTCAAGGAAAGGAAGTATGTTAACACATTTATCACTGGAGAGTTAGGAGAGTATGAGTTAACTCTCATCTATGGAATACTTCACTAGGAATACGCTGGTTTTTTATAACATTGATTAGGATACAAAATTAGTCTGAGAATTGTGTGATGTGAATGAACTACTACTACTACTGGCACTTAAGCTTATCATACTTCCACGAATGCTCATATCATCCCACTGATTGTCCTGTTCCGATGCTGTGGCAATGTCTAAAGAGTCTAAACCTAATTGAACAGTCTCATGATCAAATTCGTCCATCTCATGAGCTTGTCTTTCCCGACATCGCCTTATCCTTTCTGCCCTCTCAGATTCAAATTTAGCCTTTTCTTCTTCCATCTGAAAGAGATTGTATTAAATCCCTTTGAACGATATAGCCTTCAATTGATCCTTTTACTACCAAGTACATATTTTCCTTATATGGACATGTAGATCAAGATCAGACTGCACAGAATGAAAAGTTGATCTTCAATGCATACTGTCTGTTACTGATAACAAAAAAAAGCTAACACAAAGTGCCTAAAAACTGCAATGTTTTAGCTATTTTTCCTACTTGAAAAGGTCCAATTCTTTGGTTCAGTCCTTAAGCCCAAAATTATGACTCTGCCTCTGCAAACCTCAGCTTTTGACAATTTTGCCAGACAGGCACTGTCCAATTATTCCAAAAAAATTATGTCAATTTCTATGGTCTTAGAGAAAAGATCATAATGTCTCAAAATTAATTTTTCAAAGAGTTAATATTATTGTGGGAAAAGTCCTAGTTACCAGCATTCTCTCTGTTGCCAGGAACATTTATAAAAGCTTTCTTTCTAAAGATCCTCAAAACATGCAATCAAGTGTTAAAGAGTCTAATTAGCAGGTGTGTCCACCATTCTATCTTAATCTTGTTTTAATTAATATTTTAATGCATGGTAACTCGAACCCAAACACTATAACTATACCTTCTGTTCTAGTAAGTCTCTCCGGAGAGAAACCCTTTCTTCCAGCTGTCGTCTTTCACGCTGATGTTGTGCATCTGTTTGCATTTTGATTTTACTCTGGTATGCCATTAGTAATTCCAGTTCCTGCTGTAATCTCTGTTTTAATTCATGCTCCTCTGCCACTTGGGAGTCATCTAACCTCATCTACAAATCAGAACACAATACTCACTTTTGTTATAACAAGAGCACCAGATGAAGGTGCCAACACTAGGCTGGAATTGCTCAGTGAACATTTTAAGTCAAGTGAGGGGCATAACTATGTGAGGACATGTGAAATGTCAGCAAGTTTTCAGACCAATATTTAACTTACACCAGACAAAACCACCATTTAATTATTGAATAAGCAAATTACAGGTTTTCACCAAATCAAATTTTGAAACAGAAGATACAACATGCTGGTCCCCACCCCAAATAAAACCCGGTTTCAAGTCAGCCGACCGATATAACCCAGGACCTTTCATTGCAAACGAAAATCCTGTAATACGCGTAGGGTGTACCCAATTCAATCTCAGAGAATTTGGTAATTATTAAAACAAAAGATGATTAACATTAATGCAAATACTCTCGAAAAACCAGTTCAAAAGAACATATTATTTTGGCTTTATTAATTTCTGTAAATGGACCGGGTAACAGGTGCTTGTTTTTAAAACCCAGTATTTAAGGTTTGTTGGAACATTTCCGTTTTGTCTGAAAAACAGTCATAGTCCAATATTGGATGCTTTTCCTCGTCAGACGAGGGAGGGTCAAAGCAGGGCAAGTGTTTTTTCAAAGTCACTTGTCCTGCAAGACGAGTGTCTTTTTTAGAAATTTTTGGACTCTGTACATTGTTATGTCTTGTAAGTTCCACTTTCCTTAGTTAATGACTAGTCCAAGTTTGAGGTAAATTATCTTCAGTTATAAAAAGCACATAAAAAAATATTCAAGTTTTGGCACATAACCCAGTAACACTGATGACCCTAGGGCTACAACAATACCTCAATATTTTCTTTGAAAACAGCCAAGCTAAACAAGTGCACTGCACATGGGTGCCAACACTCAGCTGCAGCTGCTTGATTTTCAGTGAAAATCTTAGATGGCATAAATGTGTCCAAAATACTTTTATGATTATCTGCCCTTGTCATAGAGGTTCCACTATTGATAGTTCACAACCTTTGCAGAATGAAACAGATGATGCCAGAACTACTTCAATATCTTAATGTTTTCTTCCGAAATGGCCAAGCGGATAATGAAAAACAAAAAGAAAAGTTAAAACATTACAAGTGCATACAAATTACTTTCCATATCTGCTGCTGAATAAAATCTAGCAGAATCATTGGCTGATGTGATGATCAACTTAAAAATTCAGCAAGGGCAAAAAAACTTAAAGCATCATTACTTGTGGATCAAACTAGCAGCAGAAATTGTTGACAAGAGGGCCATGATGGCCCTGAAATCGCTCACCTGAGTTTATTGACCAAACATGCACTATCTAGTTTCCCAGTGACCTAGTTTTTTTATCAGACATTACCCATCATCAAACACTTTTGAGATATCAATAAGACAAATGATCTGCCCAAGTTTCATGAGTATTGGACTGAAAATGTGGCCTCTACAGTGTACAAAAGGTTTTTCTAAGATTTCATCAAGTGACCTAGTTTTGGACCCGACAATTACCCATTATCAAACTCTTTTGAGACATCACCAAAACAAACATTCTGACCAAGTCTGAAGAGTATCAGGCAGATAATGTAGCCTCAAGGTTTTTCTAATATTTGACCCATTGACCTAGTTTTTGACTCCACATGACCCATTTTCAAACTCATTCAAGGTATCACCAGGACAAATATTATGAACAAGTTTTAGGAGTATCATACTGAAAATGTGTCCTCCAGAGCATACAAAAGGTGTTTATAACATTTGACCTATTGACCCAGTTTTTGACCCAACATGACCCATTTTCAAACTCATCCAAGATATTATAAAGGCAAACATTCTGAGTAATTTTCAAGAGTGTTGGACTGAAAATGTGACATCCAGAGCATATACAAGGTTTTTCTAAGATTTGACCTGGTGACCTAGTTTTTAACCCCCAATGACCCATTTTCAAACCTGTCTGAAATATCATCAAGACAAACATTCTGACCAACTTACAAGAGTTTCGGACTAAAAAAAGGGCCTCGAGAGCCTACAAAAGGTTTTTCTAACATTTGACCTAGTGACCTAATTTTTGACCCCACATGACCCATTTTCGATCTTGTCCGAGATATCATCCAGGCAAACATCCTAACCAACTTTCATGAGTATCCAACTGAAAATGTGGCCTCTAGAGCGTACAAAAGGTTTTTCTAAGATTTGACCTGGTGACCTAGTTTTTGACCCCACATGACCCATTTTCAAACTCGTCCGAGATATCATCCAGACAAACATCCTGACCAACTTTCATGAGTATCCGACTGAAAATGTGGCCTCTAAAGCGTACACAAGGTTTTTCTAAGATTTGACCTGGTGACCTAGTTTTTGACCCCACATGACCCATTTTCGAACTCGTCCGAGATATCATCCAGACAAACATCCTGACCAACTTTCATGAGTATCCGACCGAAAATGTGGCCTCTAGAGCGTACACAAGGTTTTTCTAAGATTTGACCTGGTGACCTAGTTTTAGACCCCACGTGACCCATTTTCGAACTGGTTCGAGATATCATCCAGACAAACATCCTGACCAACTTTCATGAGTATCAGACTCAAAATGTGGCCTCTAGAGCGTACACAAGGTTTTTCTAAGATTTGACCTGGTGACCTAGTTTTTGACCCCACATGACCCATTTTCGAACTTGTCCCAGATATCATCCAGACAAACATCCTAACCAACTTTCATGAGTAAACGACTCAAAATGTGGCCTCTAGAGCGTACACAAGGTTTTTCTAAGATTTGACCTGGTGACCTAGTTTTTGACCCCACCTGACCCATTTTCGAACTCGTCCCAGATATCATCCAGACAAACATCCTGACCAACTTTCATGAGTATCCGACTCAAAATGTGGCCTCTAGAGCGTACACAAGGTTTTACTAAGATTTGACCTAGTGACCTAGTTTTTGACCCCACATGACCCATTTTCAAACTCGTCCGAGATATCATCGAGACAAACATCCTGACCACTTTTCATGAGTATCCGACTCAAAATGTGGCCTCTAGAGTGTACACAAGGGATTTCTAAGATTTGACCTAGTGACCTAGTTTTTGACCCCACATGACCCATTTTCGAACTCGTCTGAGATTTCATCGAGACAAACATCCTGACCAACTTTCATGAGTATCCGACCAAAACTGTGGCCTCTAGAGCGTACACAAGGTAAAAAGTTGACGACGGACGCCGGATGCCGGACACAGCACGATCACAATAGCTCACCATGAGCACTTCGTGCTCAGGTGAGCTAAAAACATCCACACAGAGTATGGATAGTAAGCATTCCTAACATTCAAATCAATATATAAATACGAAAACACACTTTCAAAAGTGGTCTATTTTGAGGTCAAGATATTTGTCTGCAGTTTGCATTGTTGTCAACAGATACTTTGAAACACATGTGTATGACATTGAAAAAATTCTGACAGAATTTCTATTTGTTTTTGACTAATTACCAAATGGTAAAATTCTGGCCTGTCCAATTTGAAGGACCAGTACCTAAAGACGACAAAATAACTGTGGTTTATATTTTAAGAAATGTCTCTGAAAGGGCAAAAACACTAGAAAAAGGATAATGCTGGTTACCAGCATTTTCTCCCTTACCAGCATTTTTTCCGTTACCCATAATGTTTGCAAAAGCGATTCAAATTGAGGGTTCTTAAATCTTGAAATTATTTGGTTAACGGTTTAATCAGTTCACGTGTTGTATTAAATCTTACTGGTTATTCAATCCTCATATGTGACACCATTACAATCAAGATTTCATCTTTAACTTTTTGAGTTATTACTAGTATGAATGATAAAAATCTCCTTACATTTTGCTGCTGTAACATTTCAGCAATACTTTGCTCATACTGTTCTCCTAAAATGGCCAATTTCCTCATCTGTTCCTCTTTCAACTTCTTTACAATAGCCTTGCTCTCATGTTTAGGAGTGGTTGTTAAAATGTGTTCCTTGAGAGCTTTATATTGCTTTTGTTGGGTTTTGACAGCTTCATGAAACTGGCGACGAATCTGTAGCTCTTTTTGCTGTAAAAATAGTATTGAGTGACAAATTAGTTCATAAATACAAGTGGACAATGTAAGTTGGACTGCTGAAGGTGTAGACCAAGATTAAACAGCACAAAATATGCAGCCTGATAATGTATATCTGCTGCCTAATTTCTAATACTATTTTTGCAATGATGAGGAGTATTTCAATGACTGGTTATGATAACAGCTCACATGTTTTGATTGGATATTCCATCACAAATGTCTTTCCTGGCCCTCTAGAAGATCCTAAATAAATATTCTACATGGTGTAGTTCAAACAAACTTAAAAGCATAATAGTGGTAACAGATAAAAATTTAACAACCCAATTACATTTAATTTCAGATAACATTTTTGGAGCAGACAAGTAAGGAAACACATACACAATATGGATATTCAACAAGAAATTAACCACATGAGAACATGCACACTCAATGTTTGTCATACCATCATTGAGTAAGGTAACTGATTCAGGAATGAGTTGGTTGTGTCTTAAATATCATGACAGCCTTATACAAATTAAGTGTGAATTGTTGCATATGATTATAATCCCTTCACCAAACAATTTCATTTTGAAAAGAAGTAACTGAGGATGGCTTTGAAAAAATACTGTTGGAGAAGAAAATGCTGAGACCAGCTTTTCTCTATTCCCAACAATATTTTGACCTTTACAACCAGATTCAATCCATCAGACAGATTGAACTAGTTGTCTGTCACTGCTTATTTAGGAAAGCTTAACTTGGTAACCATCATTTTCTCCTTTTCCCTTAATATTTTCGTTAAGAGCAATTTCTCCTTTTCCCACTGTGTTTTCTAAAGACTTGCACTGCAGACACATAAAAACCAGAGCTTGCTTGGGAAAGATTAAGTGTATCTTCACTATGGAAACAGAACACCAATCTAAGAGCAATACTCTAGCATTAGGTTTAATGCATTTTCATGATAAAATTTACCAAGCAAGCTGTCATCCTATTATGATCCATGAATTCAAATATGTATCACAATGGACAGAATCATGAGGTTGATTGGCCCTAGATCATGCAGAAAATTTTGCCAAAAGCAAAAAGTCTTGACACCGGTCAGCCTGTACTTTTTGAAGATGCATATATTAACCTGAAGCGTTAGCAGACAACAAAATGAATGTGACTAAAGAATTCAAATTTGCTTTAGGAAAGGAAGAAAACATTGTGGGAAAAGGAGAAAATGCTGGTTACCAGCATTTTCTCCTTTTGCCATAATGTTTTCATGTTTTTAAAAGGATTCTTTCCAAGGGTCGTCGAAAGTCATCATTGTGCGGGAAAGGGTTAAACCTTCTTTTCAGACAGCATAAATACAAATTCCTACCCGCAAACTTCGAGGTTGCTGTTTCTGCTCTAATGCATGTTTCTTTCTAAGGTCTTGTTCAGCTTTACTGTTATAATTTTGCTGGTTGGATCTCTCTGTTAAATGTTGTTTCTTTAGATGGTCATCTCTCTGTCTCTGAATACATTCTAAATGTTTAATCTCCAACTCGCGCGTCGATTCGTGGTGTCGTAATAACATCTTGTGTTCAAACTCAAGCTGGTCTTGCCTTTTATGTAATTCCTGAAAACAAATACAAATGGTATGTTTTTTGTTTTCATTAAAAATATGTCTCTAACAAATGTTTTGAGCCAAACTCTGCGAAAAGAGGGCCTAATTCATCGCGAAAAGTATTGACCCCAGTCACCCTGTGCAGTCCACACAGGCTGACCTGGGCCAAAACTTTTCCTTACTAGTCATTTTTTCTGTATGGGCCATTCTACATCATTATTAACTCATTACCAAACGACAATATCAAAAGCATTTGCATACAACAAAATAAAAGTGACTGAAAATTTGAAATTTATTTTGTGAAAGGCAGAAAACATTGTGGGAAAAGGAGAAAATGCTGGTCACCAGCATTTTCTCCTTTTCCCACAATGTTTTCTATCCTACAGGAAACAAAGTTCAATTTTTGATTTATTTTTAGTTTGTCATCTGCAAGAGCTTTCAATTTGGACCTATCTAAAGTTTTGTCATTTAGGGAAAGGGTAAAGTGACATCTGCAAATCCTATGGCCAAGTCTAAAACTTCATTTTTTGGTATAACAGAGTTCAGTTCAATACTTCCATCAAATTCAATGACTTACCTCCCTGAGTAATTCCTGCTCCATTTGGTGGTGCTGCAATAATCTCCGCCGACGAAACTTCCTAATTTCAAATTCTAATTTCTCTTTCTGTGAATGTTCTAGTTTGTCTTCTAGCTCTTTTAATCGTATTGTCATAGATTCTTTTTGGTTTCTTAAAGCATCTTCCCTTTCTTTCTTTGGAGTATTTGAGTCTATATTCTGTAAAAAGACCAAGCATTTTGAGTCTATATATGTATTCCATAAAAAGAGGGTCTTGATAAAAGAAACAATGATCAGTGACTTTCAAACTTTAGTTATGAATTTATCAAGGCAAACATTCTCACAAACTTTTAATAGCATTCCACAGAAAATGTAGCTTCTAGAGTGTACACAAACTTTTCGAAGATTTTACACCAAAGATCAACTTTTAGCCTGCACATGACTGTCCATTTCCATCAAATAAAGATTTTGACCAACTGAAAAATGTGGCCTCAATAGTGTGCTCCAGCTAAAAAGACACCATACAATCACTCTTTGTATGTACTCAGGTGAGCTGCACAGGTGAGCCTGCACATAACTGTCAATTTTCATTAAATAAAGATATTGACCAACTTTCCTGAGTATTATATTAAAAATGTGGCCTAAACAGTGTGCTCAAGCTGAAAAAACACTGTACAATGAAGCTCTGTGCTCAGGTGAGCTAAAACAAACCCCAATCCAGTAATCTTTCTAAAATAGATAAACAGTAAAAGAGGTACTGCAAAATGAGTATCTAGACCCCTTTTTTTTTTTGTGATATAATATAGAAAAAATAGTTAAAAACAGCATCAACAGCAATTACATCTTTCTCCTACTCTTTTTTTTTTTTTTCAGTTCCACGAAAAGCAGAAATTTTGAAGGCTTACACTAACCTTTTTCATTTGTTCTTTTGTGTACTTGTATTCTTTCTTCTGCTGTGTGGCAAAATTCTTCCTTTCTTTATCCTGATCTGACTGGATTTGTTTTATAAGCTTCTTCTCTTGCTCCTGGTTTATTTTTTGCTGGAAATACATTCATTTTTTAGGATTAAATAACAACATTAAGTATGGTCTAAAAAAGTTTATGGTAGATGAACCATGATCTCTGAAACTTTTTTTTTTTCCCTTTGACAGACAATTAACTAAGCACTTTAAAAGTGAAAAATCTCCTGCTATCAAAATGCCTGTCATATTTGATTTTATAGTGATCTTAAGAGAACACCTAGATATTTTGTTGTTACCACGATTTTATGGCTAGTTTTAGAATCCACAATTAGATCAGTACCAATGACTACTGGTAAATACAGCCTTTGATTTCAAAATAACAAAGCAAAAATATTGTGTTCAGAACTACTCACTTTCTTTTCCAAATCTTGAGCAATTTTTCTTTTCAGTTTCTCTATTTCGAGCATGAAGTTTTGTCGTGTTGTCTCATACTCCTTGTCTAATCTTACTTTGTGTTCTTCCATTTCTGCAGCATATTTGGTTTCCATCTAAAACAATTACAACAGCATTATTCTCTGTAGGTTTGAAGTATTGAGAACTCTGTATAATGAAAATTCACACAAGAGGAGGACCTAGAAGTTGGCTCAAATTATACGAATAAATAAATTTAGAAAGAGTAACTTAAAACACTTTTCATCTTTTACTAAACAATCTTGTGTTTTTACAAACCTGTAAACTGTGCACTCGATTTTTCAATGCCTAACAACGCATCCTCATGACCTCATGAGATAGTTTTCATATCAAAAATAACCAGTTGATTATCATCTATTTAACTCATTACCAAACAACAAAATTTTAAGTGTGTCCAAATTGAAAGCATTTGTAGACAACAAAATTAAAGTGACTGAAAATTTGTTTTGTGAAGGTTAGAAAACATTGTGGGAAAAGGAGAAAATGCTGGTTACCAGCATTTTCTCCTTTTCCCACAATGTTTTCTACAGGCTTCTTTCTCAGAGGCGTCAAAAGTAGGGATTGTGCGGTAGTGGGTTAATTAAAGTGCTTAACTGTATATGCAAGTATCTTACAAAGTGTGTATGGCTTTCTAAATACAGTCGAAACTGTCTTAAGCAGTCAACCAAGGGACAAGCCAAAAGTGGCTGCATACGACAGTTGGCTGCTGAACACAGATCAGATTAGCAAAATATTTTCCATTCTTTCACAACAAATTTAAAATTTTCAATCACATTTATGATTTACATTGTTGTCTACAAAGGCTTTCAATTTGGACAAGTCCAATTTTTTTTTTTTAAATTCCACTGCCGATGATAACTGTTGAAAACATTGTGGAATGAAAATAGAAATCATTCCTCATGGGCACTTTCGCCTCTTCCAGTCTTTCTCTGCTATACACTTTTATTGTTATCAGTAGATTTCCTTCGTACAACTTCTATCCAAGACCCATAACGTGTATAACGTGTGTACATCCGAAGTTGACAGGCGTGTATTTTAGGTCAATCGAGTTCATTGTTTATAAAAAGAAATAAAGGTACACAGTTTTACCCATGGTAAATCGATTGATTTGAGAACGGTCCGAGCAGGTAGGCTACCTGTCAGAGTGGAATTAACGTTGTTCACCTCACGTACATGTAAGCAGGTAAATTATGTTGTGAATTTTATCTACAAACGCAAAATAACACATTCATCGCGATCCCATGATGCAGACAATATTGAACGAAAAAATAATAATAAACGAAAACGATGAGAGAAAGCGAAGTTTAAAACTCGTGTGCTCAAACTGATGGGTGGAATTCCAATCAATCTAAAAATAGACAACCTGCAAACCTGACATCACTGACGTTCAACGTCGGCAATATTCGACGGGTTAGCCAGTGACGTTCAGTATGACAGATTGCCTTGTTTGATCATATTTTTTCTTGTAGACCACAGTATTGGGACACGAAAAAGAATAATTAATTTTTACTGTCCCAAAATTTACGCAAATTACGGTACTCGACGCCATTTTGGAAATTGGTAACCTTGTTTTCAATAGTAATGTAAAGCATATTGCAGGGAAGCAGCGTCTATCTGCCGATCGAATAGCAAAGAATAGCCCGCTATAACACCGTTTATGCAAAGTGTACACCTACACTATGAAATTCAACTGTTTATCACACATGTTGATTGGTATAGCGTCGCGGTGTATGCACACGGAGCCAGACGTGTTAATTAATTTTTCACACCACCTGCTAGCAATTAGTCGGGTCGCGTGACCACTTTATGGGATATGCTTTAAGTGCAATTAAGATCTTCAAATGTGACCGCTGACCACATATCACAGTTTACCGTTAATTAAAGGACTTTAAAGAGTTAATTTGCACGGGCGGGCCTGAACTGACCGTTAATCACAGATTGGCCGCTACGCACGTATGACCGCTAACTCAGATTCGACTGTAATAGAGTTCTATTTATATGCATACATTTACATTCAGCATAAAGGTAAGGATCAGGTCAAATAAAGAAGGCAATATACTGTCTCAAAATTCAATCAATAAACACACCTGCTGTAGTTGTTTTTGGTGTTGTTTTCTCATTCGTTTATACCCAGCAAACTGTTCTTTTAGTTCATTTGAATGTTCATGTTCCTGTATCTGTTTAGTGACAATGGATGTAGTTCTAATTGTGGCAAAGTTGTTGGCACCTGGTTCACCGGATCTTCCTACACCCTGCAATAACATCAAACAACACTTTGATTAATTTTTTACAGGAAGGGAGACATTCATATTAGAGTTTCAAGTCTGACATTAATAGTACAAAGCAGACTAGTAAATAGGACAGAGAGACCACATACATGGTCAGATCTTAATCTATATTATACATAAAAGGTAAATTGTTTTGCTTGAAGCAGTAAGAAGTTAAAGACATCCACCCTTTGGGCTGGACACAAAAACCAAATTAGCAGCTCTAAAGCAACAATATTTTGAAAACTTATCTTCTCATTTGCTATATGCACCGGTGCTCTGTAAAACCTATCTCTGTATACCTGTACTTGCATAACAGCATATATCTGCTGCATTTCTATCTTAAGTCTCACCAAATTCAGCATCTCAAACAGGGAATACTCTTTATTCCATTTGGCATTAAAAAAGCAACAGACAGTGATAATTTGGTTTTTACAATTGCCACCCCCACTCCTCCCCAAAAAAAGAGAGGAAAAAAAGATTTTGTTGCAATACAACACAGAAACTGTTCAAAATTGTCATCAAAGTTGTTTAAAAACAGACTGTTGTGCACTAAATTATTGTGTACATCTGTGATGGCAAATCTTGTGTTTACAAGTACTTGCAATGGATGTGAGGTACACCACAGTTACTCATCGTATTGTCGAAGATTCGATGTAAGACCTTGTGATATTTTGTTTGAATGATATTGATTGTATGATCATGAGACTGGTCTGGCATGTTCTAGTTATCAGTGATACTGTTTTCTAACTTAGGATCCTGTCAGCTCCATGTTACTTTCAATAAACAAATGGAAATGCCCACAAAGCAGTCAAGAAAGCCATACCTACATTTATAAAGATTGTGAACATGAAATAGCAAAGTGGAACAAAAGAGAAGACTCCTAAAGTACAGCTTCCAACTGAACAATGAAAGGAGCAGCCAGCAGGTAAGTCAGCTGAGCACCTGGCAGAGCAACATTCAGAAAACCAACACCACGTACATAGATATCTTCAATCTTGACCATACATCATGACTTTTAACGATCCTAATCCCGTCTTTAACGACCTTGTGAAAAAAGCCTTAAGAAAACATTGTGGGAAAGGGAGAAAATGCTGGTTTCTGCTATAACCACAATATTTTCTACCTCAAAGCCAGAAATCATAATATTAACAAGATTTCATTTGTTGTCAGTAGATGCTTTAAATTTGGTCCAGTCCAAAACTTTGTCATTTGGTAAAGAGTTAAGCTATTCTCAAAATCTGGTGAGGGGATTCACCCTGAAAGGCTGAGTGCTGTCATAAGACTTCTCCTGATTCAACCTGGAAGGTACAGTTGAACAGTCGCTTACATGTACAACTGCACAGTCTTATGTACAGTTGTACAAAGGACAGAAAATACAAATATTGCACCACATGATTTCAATATTTAAATAACAGTATCAAAAGCATATCACAAACACAACTTTATGCATGACTCCTTGCTAGATACTTCAGATACAGGTAGTCATATCCCACAATGTCTAGGCAATCAAATACAAATACATGTACAATATCCAAGTCATGCAAGTTAGTCCATCACATCTTGTAAATTGTACACAATGTTGGGAAACACTTGTACAACTGTCATCTCAACCAAGTATGTTTATTTTCATGTGTCAGAATTAAGAATATGTTCAAATATCTGATGTAATGTACTGCAAATTAAAAACCACACTAACATCCCTCTCACATTTATGCATAGCCACAGAGAGGACACATATATGGCTTGCAGTATCCAAAAAGGGGCATTCAGACATTTCCTGATGAGTCATCTTGGATCAGCCTGCGCACCATGCCCAGACTTATCATCTGCAACAACATTTTATGTTTTTATGTAATTTTCTGTTTTTTGCAAGTCTACGGTAGCATAAAATCTCATGTAGTCGTAAAGTCAAGTCTTGGATTAGCCAGGGCAAACTGTACAGGCTTATCTGAGATGACACTTTACACAATTGTCCGAGTGCCCCTTTTCATGTGTTGCAGGCCGTATGTCACTACAACACAACAAAATTTCAAACTTAACCCATTACCACACAATCCCTATTTTTGACGCCCCTAAGAAAGAAGCCTTTAGAAAACACTGTGGGAAAAGGAGAAAATACTGGTATTAACCAGTATTTTCTACTCCTTTTCCCACAATCTTTTCTACCCTTCACAAAACAAATTCCAAATTTTCAGTCACTTCTATTTTGTCGTCTGAAAATGCTTTCAATTTGGACCAGTCTAAAATTTTCTCATGTGGTAAAGAGTTAACCAAATTTGTAGCATTATACGAACCATAAATTTCTAGTGATTCCTGAGCCACGTTATTGAAAGGGCAGAAAAATATGAGAAAAGGAGAAAATAGTAGTACCAGCACTTCCTATGTTTTCCACAATGTTCTCAAAAGCCTTCTTTCTCATGGTTGTTAAAAAAAAAAAAATTGTGTAGTTAATTGGTAATTCCCTACCATGCAATTTAAATCATCTACTGGTATTTACAAAATAAGCAATTTAGCCCATATATGGAACATTCAGCACTGACATCTCAAAATGCTCATTCATATATGGCACATGTCATTAGAAAATGTCTGGTGTTACAACAAGTACATACAGGTATACCACCTAGGGACTTAAAAATTAACCCTTTACCTGATCGCAAAATTTTAGACACAGGCATTTTTAGAGTATTTGAAGTTTACAAGTTTATAATTCATTACGACAAATGACAAAACTTTAGGCTTTTCCAAATTGAAAGCATATGAGATGACAAAATGAGAATGACTGAAAATTTGAAATTTTTTTAGTGAAGGGTAGAAAACATTGTGGGTCACCAGCATTTTCCCCTTTTCCCAAAATGTTTCAAAAAATTCTAGTCAAAAGTAGGGATTGTGTGGTAATGGGTTAAAGATGTTCAAATGATGGAATTTGTCACTGAAAGGGAAGAAAACATTAGGGAAAAGGAAAAAATCTGGTTACCAGTATTTTCTCCATTTCCTACAATATTTTCACAAGATTTCTTCGTCAGGGTTGTTGAAAGTGCAGATTGTTCAGAAAAGGGTTCTAACATGCAAGGTAACATACAAACACATTTTCTCTACCTTAAAATAAAACAGCAACCACAATTTCAATCTCATGCTATGATAAACATATCACCTTTTTTTTGCTATTAGCATTTGATTGATTGAATGGTGTTAAATGCCATTTGTAACATTATTTCAGGAAAATCCCAGTGGCCAGTTCACTTTTTTATGCTTTCCCAGGGTTTCTGTTATCAGAGTTCTGTTATTCTTCCTAAATCATTGGCTGCTTTCCCACATGACCATCATCAAAACAATGATCAGCTTAAGCATTTTAGCAATAAACTCATCTTAAGTTTCTTGTACCAAAAGATAGATCAAAATCAGAGAAAATAAAGCCTTATCCTTGTTCTTCATTGCAAAACACAAAGTAAAAGAAAATCATCATAAATGCCTCTTTATATCATCAGTTTACTTCAAATTCCTTGTAACTACAGCATGAAACAAGCTGCAGTTACGAGGTTTTTGAAGTAAACCACCGATATATTGTATAGCTGTAATGAAAATTTGTTTTCAATACAAAATATCTACTGATGACACATGTAACCTTTATACACCAATTACTGGAAACGTGATTGTCAAACAATGAAACTTTTGAGCACAAGCATCGTAAGCAGGTGCCAAAACATGGCATCAGTTGCTTTTTAAGTATAAATAAGATGTTTAAACAAAGATACTAACGGTGTCAAAAATATTTCAGCTACCTGCCTTAGGCATTGTGACCACATTTCACACTTGTATGAGATTTCAAAGAGACAACATTTCTGACCTAGCTTCATGAAATATGGCCTATAGACTGCTAACTAGATTTTTACCCAGATTTGGCCCCGTAACCTACTTTTTGACTCAATAAGACACAAATTTAAACTTGTTCAAGATACATGTACATGTATCATCAAGACAAACATTCTGACCAAGTTTCAAAAGAATCAGGCACAAAATGTGGCCTCTTAGAGTGCATACAAGGTTGTTTAAGACTTTGCCCAATGAGCTATTTTTTGACTCAGTATGACCCAATTTCCAACATGTTCAAGATATCATGAAGACAAACATTCTAAGTTTCAAAGGTAACTGTTTACCACACAAACAAAAATAGACTTGTCTACATTTAAAGTATTTATAGACAACACTCTAAATGTGAGTCAAAAGATGAAATTTTGTCTTAAATTGGGTAGCAAATTATCATTGGAAAAGGAAAAAATGCTGGTTAGCAGGATTTTTTTTTTTCCTACAATGTTTTCAAAAGGCATTATATCTCAGGGTTGTTAAAATTTGGGATTGTGTGGTGAAGAATTAAATAGTGGCCTCTAGAGTGCACTCAAGAAAAAAGTTGATGCCAGGATGATGAAGGACAAAGCATGGCCACAAAAGCTCACCTTGAGCACTTTGTGCTGAGCTAAAAAAATGAGAAAATGTTGGTAAAATACATTTTATTTTTGCATAATGTTTTTTGTGCTCTTTTAAAGGCAGTGGTTATTACATGATCCACATTTTATTTGTCATCTGCCAGTGCTTTCAATGTGGAGTAGTCTATACAAATGGCCTGTTACAAGCCACTTCCTGGCAGTGGTCACAACAAGTAGCCATGTAATTCACTACTTTTTGGATTATTTTACAGCAAGCAAATAGATTGAAACATTTTTCAGCTGTCCTTTTTTACCTCTTTGCATTCCCACTAATTTTTAAATGCTATGACACAGACAAAAAATTCAAAAGGGATTTTCTTTCTTTTAATGTCAATGCACTGCTGGAAAATGAGTAATTGTTAGTAACAAAAAATTACTGAATTTCCTATTTTTTTCTTTCAATAAGTTTCTTTCAAATGGGCAAAGGCAGCCATATTGACAATGTTAACTAATAAATCAGGACCAAACTTATTTCACAATATTCATTACAAAACAATACAAAATTCAAACCAAAACCAAAACTACAGGAAAGAATAAACTTGCAGGGCCTCAAGACAGTGAGGAGACATGCATCATATACAATATACCTGACTCCATACCTGTATCGGTTTAGGGGATCGAGGGGGTAAAGCTGGAGGTGATGGCTGTTATAAATACATGTATATCAATGAAATGCTAGTTGTCAATAAGGTATTTCTATTTTTTGAAACAGTTAAGCTTCTTGTACTTTAATTATGAAAAAAAGCAAACTCTTCAGAGTCAGATAGGTAAGGGCTACTACGAAATTCTGTGTTCAACAAATTTTAGTTTTGAATACATCTTCCAATTGTCTCTATGATACAACTCTGACGATCATCAACAAAACAGACTTTAGTGAAGAATATATAATAACTGTTTCTTCTGGCTGCTTGTACATTGATGAAGATTTTGAAAGATTATTTTCAACTTAAATCATTTCATGTCAAAATTCACTTAATCAAGGTTTGATTGAATAAGAGATGTTTCTTTGCATTAAACATATGTTTGTTCTTCTGATACTAGATTGAAGAATATTTGCAATTTCACTATGTATTTCAGTAATTTTAGAAGACTATGTACGAGGAATCACTGACATCATATTGATATAGAAGTTCAACTTCACTCCGATGAATTGAAATGATTGTAAATCATACAGACGTAAATAAATATGAATACTGATATTTGAAGAGAGACCAAACAGTTTACCCAGGCCTGCTTAAATTTACCCAACAGAAACTGTCAGTCTATGGGAACAAAAGAAAGTAGTGATTACAAGGTTTCTTTTGTCAAGTATGTTTCAAAAAAATGGACAATGTATATCTACAATCAGGATACACGTTTTTGTGCAGTCTGATTTCAATTCACACTGGTCCCTGATGCAACAAACATGGTGAAAAGTAGTTTAAGAGTTAATGAAAAGGAGAAAGCATTTCAGAAATCAAAAACAATTTTTAAATTCTACCACCAAAAAAGTAACAAGAGCAATTTGTTTTCTTACAATCAAATGCTCCTTTTCCCAAAACAAATTTAAAACTATCTTTTGCCATGGTAGAAAAAAAGTACATTGTGCAGCAATGCAGAGCTCCAGAAAAAGGGAGTGATTTGATTTCAAACTTGAAAATATTAATTATTCTCCACTAAACCCTATGCTATGGGTACTAATAGGAATCATTTCATCAAGACTATTCTAATGAGTACACACAACATAGTTAGAGAGAAACAATGGATTTAGAATACAATCACTCCCTCTTATATGGTGTGCAACACGCGAAAAGGGACATTCGGACATCTGCGTAAAGTGTCGTCTCGGATGAGCCTGCGCAGTCCGCGCAGGCTAATCCGAGACGGCACTTTACGACTACATTAGATTTTGTGCTACAGTAGACATGCGCAAAACAGAAAATGGCATTAAAACGGAAAGTGCCGTCTCGGATTAGCCTGCGCGGACTGCGCAGGCTGATCCGAGACGACACTTTACGCAGATGTCCGAATGTCCCTTTTCGTGTGTTGCAAGCCATATGGAGCTCTGCGAATGGGTTAAGTGTTATGGCTAAATTACTTACACTTCTATCCCTTGAGAAGTTGATGAAATCCTCGTTTGTAGCACCCTGTAGACTGTTCATACTACTACTGCGACTACTGGTACTAACACAGCTGTTGCTATGGGCACTCTGTTGACTGGCTATACTGTTTGATTTGCTACTATCCTGTCCTTCATCCTACAATTCAATCAAGCAGTCCATTGAATTATGTTTGTATTTTGGGTTACCCTGTAACTATAACGAAATTCTAGACCTTAGGGTGAATTAAACTATAGATCTTTTATAAACTTCAGAAAACATTGTAGTAAAAGACATTGCCAGCAACCAGAATTGTCTCCATTTCCAACCACCTCATTTCAAAAGCCTTCTCCCTCTAAATCATTGTTGGGTAAAAGTACATACTGCCATACAAATATGCTTTGATGCATCCCGTCAGTTCATACTTTTTTAAGGCAATGTGGGAGAAGGATAAATATGCAATCTGTCCTTTTTCCCCATTTTCCTTACTTCATCTCTCATAATGTTTTCCTCTCTATTAAACAATGCATTTTTTTTTCCCTTATTCTCAGAATGCTTTGCATCAGTAGTTAGACGCTATGAACTGATTCTTTGTCCAATAAACTTCGCAAAACTTCATCAAGTACTTAACTGTTCACAATTGATGTTTCCATTCAGTGACTCAAAAACTAGTGCTTTTAATCCAAATAAAATCCCATATAAAAACACATCAAGAGAGATTCATCTATTACTGTTATGCAAATGTTCTAAAAATACTGCGCTTTACCTGTGAAGAATCGTCTCTAGAATTTTCATCAGGCCCATTCAAACTAGCCTGGTCTTCAGATGGAGTTTCTGCCATTAAAATCTTCTTCATGCGTCTATACTGCAGGTTATCTAACTCCCTGACAGCATCCTTGGTCCTCTGTATGAGGTCCATTATCACAGTGTGTGTATCCCTTCTGCTCACAAATGGATGCTATTCATACAAAAATTCAGAGAAATTAGATCTACTATATTTGAACATGATTGTAATATGAATATATGAATATTGCAGAGATCCAGATAGATGGAGCAATTTGACTTCTGAACTGTTAATATTAACTGTTCTCCAATTAACTCCTTACCAAAAGACAATTGTCCAAATCGAAAGCATTTGCAGACGACCAAATAAGAGACTGAAAATTTTAAACCAGCATTTTCTGCTTTTCCCACATTTTTTTCTACCATTCCCAAAACAAATTTCAATTTTTCAGTCACTTTTAGTTTGTCGTCTGCAAATGCTTTCAATTTGAACCAGTCTAAAATTTTCTCGTGTGGTGAAGGGTTAATCATGTAATGACTTTCTTTGACTTTCTTTGAGTAACTTTTTCCCAGAGCTAGGATAAGATCTATTTGCAAAATAGTAGAATAACGAACCCGTCTTACCTTTAAGAGGTCATAAGCACTAGGTCTATCATCTGGACTTTTTGCTAAACAGGAATCTACAAAGTATCTAAAGTCGTCTGACCATTCCCCACCCGATAAAGTGGGCGAGTCATTCTGGGCTATATGATATAGAGCACTCATTGCATTCATGTTGAACAGAGGAGGCTTCCTTTCAGCTGTGGAAAAAAAAAATTATTTTTTGTTTTCAAGTAAAGTTTTATTTGAATTCTGTTTATGCTGTTTTTTAACATGGTTTGTTTGCCACATCACAGCCTACCTAAAACTAGAGCTATCACTCAACGTGATCATACCCCCCACCAGCTCCTTGCCGCCAAACAGGTCTTTGTCACAGAATGCAGAATGGTTGAGTACGAAAGTAAGAGTTGAACATGGGCGGCAAATTGTCGCAAGATATGCCCGTCTTACCCCAAGTTGTTATAAAGCTGGGGCATACACCGGACCAAATTCAAGTATGAAAAACGACAAAGGGCAATAACTCAAAAATTAAGCGAGCAAGAGTTAAGATTCCTGTGCACTGCACTCCCCCTTGATGAGATCTATCCATCCATGAAATTTCATAACCCTAGCCAGTATAGTTTTGGAGATAGGCTCCGGACAAAATTCAAGTATGAAAAACAACAAAGGGCAATAACTCAAAAATTAAGGGAGCAGGAGTTATGATTCCTATGCACTGCACTCCCCCTTGATTAGATCTATCCACCCACGATATTTCATAACCCTAGCTAGTATAGTTTTGGAGATATTCACCGGACCAAATTCAAGTATTAAAAACGACAAGGGGCAATAACTCAAAAATTAAGCGAGCAGGAGTTATGATTCCTGTGCACTGCACTCCCCCTTGGTGAGATCTATCCACCCATGAAATTTCATAACCCTAGCTAGTATAGTTTTGGAGATACGCTCGGGACCAAATTCAAGTATTAAAAATGACAAAGGGCAATAACTCAAAAATTAAGCAAGCAAGAGTTATAATTCCTGTGCACTGCACTCCCTCTTGGTGAGATCTATCCACCCATGAAATTTCATAACCCTAGCTAGTATAGTTTTGGAGATACGCTCCAGACAAAATTCAAGTATAAAAAAACAACAAAGGGCAATAACTAAAAAATTAAGCTAGCAAGAGTTATGATTCCTGTGCACTGCACTCCCCCTCGATGAGATCTATCCACCCATGAAATTTCATAACCCTAGCTAATATGGTTTTGGAGATATGCTCCGGACAAAATTCAAGTATGAAAAAGAAATTTGTCCAGAATCATCAAAGGGCCATAACTCCATGAAACCTAAATATACCATAACCAAAATAGGATATGCACATCTCTGCTTTATACTGAGTCTATTTGTGTAGTTTGAACCAAATCTGTCCAATAGTTGATGAGAGAAAGAGCGGACAAAAAATTTCATGAAAGGGCCATAACTCAGTGAAAAATCAATGAACCATAACCAACATTTCATATGCACATCTCTGCTTGATACCGAGTTTACCTGTGAAGTTTGAATAAAATTCGTCCAGTAGTTTATGAGAAATAGAGCGGACAAAAAGCTACAGACCGACCGACCGACGGACGGACCGGCCACCGACAAGCTGACTCCTATATACCCCCCAAACAGAGTTTTGGGGGGTATAATTACTTCAGTCTGATGTGGATGAATATTAATCAAAAATGGGGTCTGATCATAAGTTCTTCCAGCTTAAAGCTGGTCTGCCCCTCCATGAATTTAACAAAAAATAATATTATCACAGAATGGTTCTGTTTTGAAAATTCCATGAGAGAGAGTGACAGACAGACACAGAGACAGACAGACAGACAGAGAGAGACAGACTCCCACATGATATCAAGCAAAGACCAATCCAGGTTGCACAATACTGCACCATACGCCTTGACCATTGAGCCATGAAGGACTCCTGCCTGTAAGTAACAAGCTAACTTAATTAACTTGACTTCTCAACTTGTTTACATTTAAGTGTCTTTGTTCAACCAACTATGGCCTAGTTAAAATAGCTACTAACCCAGTTCTATACACATAATGCCTAGAGACCAAACATCTGCCTTTCCATCATACTGACCCTCGTCCATGGCTAGGATCACCTCTGGGGCCATCCAGTATGGGGTCCCAACAAAGGAATTGGCAGGGCAATTTAAGGACGCAGAACCAAAGTCAGCTGAAACATGATGAAACAAATGTAAGACAATTGTACTCTCTGTGAAAAAATAAATGGAAGGAAAACCCTATGACATGTTAGAGTCTTACAGATTGTTGCATACAAAAACCGTTTTCATTCAATGAAGGATAGTTAATATAAACAGACTTGATTTGGTGGAATGACATATCTATACAATACTCTTAATCAGCTCACTATCAGACAATAGCTTTGAGAAGAAATTTAGGAAAAGGAGCCAAGTAGCGATCAGCCCTTTTTCACACAATTTTTTCCATATTTTTCTCAATTAGACCTTTTCTTTTTAACCCTTTACCAAATGACAAAGTTTTAGACCGGTCCAAATTGAGAGTACTGGCAGACTACAAAATAAATGTTACTCAGAAATTGAAATTTGTTTCAAGTAGGGTAAAAAAACTTTTCTCCTTTTCCCACAGTGTTTTCAAAAAGCTTCTATCTCAAGCACTGTAAAAAACCGGGGATTGTTTGGTAAAGGGTTAAAATATTTTTCTTTCAATTCATCTGCACCAGTAAGTGCTGTGTGTACAAGAGCCTGAAAGACTGAAAAAATTAATTCTGCCTTATGCTGTACCAAGGTACATACATTCAAGTAAACATCAAAACTAAGCTTAACTTAACATCATGAGACATGAACAACAAAGAAATTGCAAGATCTGTTTATGTTTTTCACTACCTTGCCCTAGTCACCAACTTGGTCAACTGGTATAAACAAGGTCTGGAAGAAACTGGGTAAAGTCGTAAAATTACTTATTTGAAGGATCCTACAACTCTCTAAAGGGCATTTCTTTTCATAAGAAATTATTTCGAAACAATTTTGTATATGACCCATCTCTGGTGGTGAATCATTAGTTCATTACCTAGTTTGACAGTTCCATTCTCAGTCAACAATATATTTCCTGCTTTGACATCTCTGTGTATTTTATTTTGACTATGCAAGTAAACAAGTCCTTGCAAGGCATCAGCACATATACAGGATATTTCCTCCTCCCTCAGTGGCTTTTTATGCACTGCAAGAATAGAATGGAGGGATATTAATAAATCTAAGACATAAAATATGCTACAGAATGTGAAAATTAGCTCACATACCAGATTATCCCCCAACCTCATATATGTCCCAACTGGGCGACTAGTGTTATTATCATCAGCTGTGGAATGACCCTTACCCTCGTAGCGCTGCCAACCACAATTTGTGAGAAATATGTGTATCTGCGTCTTCTTTCATATCTGCTGACATGAAAGGTAACTTCAGAGCTCCAGAAAAGAGGAAGAGTTGGTATTCTAAATCCACTATTTCTCTTCCAAACCCTTATGTCGTAGGTCCTCATCAGAATCGTCTCAATGAGACGATTCTACTGAGTACCTATAACATACAGTTTAGTGGAGGATAAATAAGAATTTCAATTTTGAAATAAAAATCACTCTACGATCTTTATGTGTAGCTATTGGTACGGTCTACAAAACATGCCTTGCACTTACAGCCTATGGTTAAAGTAACAACCAAAGTGCACTTGTTGTTCTCAATTACATATGAAATTTGCCTTGCACTGATCACATAATGTGATTGTCATTCAACCATTCTATGAATAACCCGTCACACGAAAAGGGACAATCTAGAAATTCTGTACATAATTGAGATGAAAACAGATCGAAGATAGTGCAGATCAATTTAAGTCGAAAGTTAAAAAATGATTGTATAGTAATGTAGAATGACTACTTTTCACACAGAAAATATAAAAGCAAACAGTGTTGACCCTGGTGAGCCTGCATGGATTGCGCAGGCTGACCAATGTCGACACTTTTCGCAGTTCCCAGATAATCCCTTTAAGTGTGACGGGTCACGTAAGTATGTGCTGACAGCAATATGCTGATTAAATAAAAGAAAAACGAAAAGTGTTGCCAACACATTTATGTTGATTTCCAAAGTCATATTCCTGTTAGTTGAATATACCTAAACTGTACTAAACAGATTTCCAAATTTCATCTTTTAGTCAATAAGTTCCCCAAATTTGCATATTTATCAGCTTCTTAATGGTTGACCAAAGCAAATCATGTGATCACACCTTTCAGGACTTTTAATCATTGCAAAGAATTGACACCACTTACCTTCAATAATGTCTGATGCAGATCCTAAACAATATTCCATCACAAGCTGGAAAAATGAATGGAAAAGTGTGTCAGATTGATACTTTACAGTGCAAGCAAATTTTGTTTATTCAAAGTATCAAAATAGAGCTTGTAAAGCAACACATATACGTCTGAAGGGGCTTGTCAATGAAATGGCTTACAATCTACAAAGCCTGCAGAATATCCAAATTTCAAGAGTCACATGCACAACTACACATCAAAAAGATTCATTGTGGTAAGTTTGAACTTATTCCAATGAAAACTGTAGAACAGAGGTCCAAATAGAGAGAGTGATTTTGATTTCAAAACTGAAAATATTAATGATTCTCCACTAAAACCTATGCTGTGAGACGATTCTAATGAGTACCCACAACATAGGGTTTCAAGGAAAAATAATGACATAAGAATACCATCAGTCTATCTTATCTGGATCTGTGTTCACAAGAAGTTGCTAACAAACAGATGGACAGATGGCCAGCCCGGGCCACAACATAATACAACCATTTAGGTGTATAATGATAATTTATTCCAGACATATGAGACATTTACAGGGCAGGGAAGTTCTACTTTGAATTACATTGATTATGGAAAAACAGCTAACTCCATGGTTAAACCTTGACAGAAGTGGTGCCTTACTTCTACACATTCAAGCACTCTATCAAACAAATGAAACAATTGTACTTTCTTTAAATTGCCAGAAATAAATTAATAACAGAAGACAGCCTACAAAATGATGATTGAAGGGCCAATTATCTTATATAATTTTGCAGTATGTGTGGTACTCAAATTTATCTTGTAAATATCAGATTAGCAAACTCAATCCCAAGGTTAATGGGTGAAAGTTAAAAAGCTAAAAATACTGAACTTTTTTGCTTTGGTGAGAGAGCCGTTGGGGTTCCCCTTTGCTCTAGGTCAATGCCTTGCTTTGCTGATCCCCCAAAAGAACCAGAAACATTGTTTTTTTATTTCTATTTGTTTATACTCTTCTTCAGACACTCATTTTAAAAAGGGTTCATGTATTTTCACACTGTTGCAATGTTTTCTACTGTTTCAGACACAAATCTTGTCAGTTAAGAGGTGTACTTTTTTTTGTCTGTAAATCCTTTCAAACTGTGGTTTCAGTAACAAAAAAAATTAACCCCTGTGCCAAGGGAGTTACTTATTGAACAACTCTATGGAAATGTAAATGTAAGAGTTGGACTTACCCATGCTGTATGTTCTCTCAAATAGCACCCTTTGTAATCAATGATATGTTCATGTTTGAGTTGCCTCAAGAACTTCACTTCCCTTATGATGTCCTGCCATTTCTGGAATAATACAACAACAAACTAATGTCTCTTCACTGATTACAGTAACAAGCTTTCAAAAAATTGTGGGGAAAAAAAATCAGCACACACAAAGAGCAATTGCTTTTTTCACTTTATCTTTTTCAAATATCTTAATAGAACATCTTTGTGTTCATCGAATCTATTTCAAAAGGATGATATCATTCATCCAGGATTCAAAATCTGAATTGGAAAATGCTATAGGCTAAAATTTCAAGCACTTGGAAAAACAACAATGCTTGTGCAAATAACTGAAGATCATAATTCATTACCCCAATAAACTAAATTTTAGACGACAATACCAGTGGGATTATTAATTTCATTCTTGATACACTAAAGTCATGTCAGGCTAAGAATACACTTGGACAACTGTTAAGAATTTTTACATGTTGCAAAGCCTCAGATTTGTCATTAGTTATCTGCGTTTTCTAACCCAAGTATGTTTGCACTCATGGCCAATACCATGATTTTGCACTTTTTATACGAAAAAAAAAAAGGTATGTGAAGTCAATCTCTGATTATGAAACAGAACTACATGTATAATGTCAATTTGTTCTGAAAAGATAATTATTATGCACAAAGTGAGACCCAAGGACAAAAAGGTGGACTTGCCTGTACAGGTTATCAGAAAAGCAGATATTGTGATGCAACAATCTGCCAAGGCTGCATACTTGTGATTTTCTCACTATAAAGTTCAGAATGTCGCAGATAAAAATGGTAAAATGTGATTTTTGTCGCACACCAACACTTGCTAAATCAGCTGCGTAACTATTACAATTAAGTGTTTTTATGGACGCCACTGGTAAGTATTACCAAATGAAATTTGATTGGACGCAGACCGAAACATCAACCAAGTACATGTATTGACTGTGTACTTTCCTTTTACGATGTAGTACATGTATCTTTTGCACCCTGTCGTAAAAGAGTTTTGTAGCCACAAAAAAAACAGGCATTATCTTAAGCTTCTATGGTAAGCCAAAGCATATAAAAATCTGAGCTCAGTCCGATAATGTTCTGATGTCCAGTATCCCTCCCACTCAACATCGTTGGAAGACAGTAAAAAATACCTGTATGATACTTTTAAGTATCCTAGAATATTCTTCATTGGAATATGATCATAATTGCAACTCTATGGGTTATAAAAAGTGTTTAAAGAAATAAAAAGTATGGATTTATTGAAAAAAAAAAAAAAACAAGAGGGCCAAGATGGCCCTGGATCGCTCACCTGAATTTTTGAGATGACCATAGTCTATTTTTTTTTTTTTTTTTTTTTTTGGGGGGGGGGCGTGGGGAAATTGAAACATTGGAACCAAATTTATAATTTTGCTAAGCAATTTTCAAAAGGTCACCTGTAAAAGTCATTTCGAAATCTGACCATCAGTTTCAAAAAGAAGAATTTTTAAGAATTCTTCATTTCTGTATAAGAGCAAGTAGCCCCCATCCACGAGAGCCATGTTTCTTGATGGATCAAAATTTACGAACAAGTTTTGAAAAGGTTCACCCAAGGAACATTTTGGAAAATTTCTTTTAAAATCTGACCAGGGGTTTCAGAGAAAGAGAATTTTCAACAATTTCATCATGTCCGTATAGTGCAAGTAGCCCCCATTCACAAGAGCCATGTTTCTTGACGGATCAAAATTATATGTACAGCTTTTGAAAAGGGTCACCCAAGGAACATCTGTCAGATTATTTTAAAATCTGACAACGTGTTTCAGAGAAGAAGAATTTTCATGAATTTGTGCAAGAAGCCCCCATTCACCACAGCCATGTTTCTTGGCCAATCAAAATTTCGCGAACAAATTTAGAAAAGGATCACCCAAGGAACATCTCTGTGAAATTATTTCAAAATCTGTCCAGCCATTTCAGAGAAGAAGAATTTTCAAGAATTTCTTCATTTTTGTATAGTGCAAGTAGCCCCCATTCACCAAAGCCATGTTTCTTGACCAATCAAAATTTCGCGAACAATTTTTGAAAAGGGTCACCCAAGGAATAAGTCTGTGAAATTATTTCAAAATCTAACCAGCTGTTTCAGAGAAGAAGAATTTTTAAGAATTTCTTCATTTCTGTATAGTGCAAGTAGCCCCCATTCACCAGAGCCATGTTTCTTGACCAATCTAAATTTCGCGAACAGTTTTTGAAAAGGGTCACCAAAGGAACAACTCTGTGAAATTATTTCAAAATCTAACCAGCTGTTTCAGAGAAGAAGAATTTTTAAGAATTTCTTCATTTCTGTATAGTGCAAGAAGCCCCCATTCACCAGAGCCATGTTTCTTGACCTATCAAAATTTCGCGAACAATTTTTGAAAAGGGTCCCCCAAGGAGCAACTCTGTGAAATTATTTCAAAATCTGACCAGCGGTTTCAGAGGAGAAGATTTTTTAAAAATTCCTTAATTTCTGTATAGTGCAAGTAGCCCCCATTCACCAGAGCCACATTTTTTGACGGATCAAAATTTCACGAACAATTTTTGAAAAGGGTCACCCAAGGAACATATCTGTGAAATTATTTCAAAATCCAACCAGCGGTTTCAGAGGAGAAGATTTTTAAAGAATTCCTTAATATCTGAATAGTGCAAGTAGCCCCCATTCACCAGAGCCACATTTTTTGACGGATCAAAATTTCATGAACAGTTTTTGAAAAGGGTCACCCAAGGAACATATCTGTGAAATTATTTCAAAATCCGACCAGTGGTTTCAGAGGAGAAGATTTTTAAATTTGCTAAAAAATTCCATTTGGTTGCCATGGCAACCAGAGTTTTTGATGGAATCAAATTCTGTGAACAATTTTCAAAGAGGACCTCCCAAGGAACATTCCTGTTAAGTTTGGTCCAAATCCACCCAGCGGTTTAGGAGGAGTTGATGTTTAAAGAATTGTTGACGACGCACGACGGATGACGCACGACGGACACCGGGTGATCCTAAAAGCTCCCCTTGAGCACGTTGTGCTCAGGTGAGCTAAAAAAAGTAACTTCTATAGAACTACTTTTCTATATAACACATGCAGAGAATGTCTATTGTCAGTGCTCGCGCTGCCAATCGACATTATCGACATTTGTCGATTTATTAATTCAGATGTCGATTAATTTTTACAATTGTCGATAAAAATTGTCGATTAATTTATTCCCCAAAAAGTCGGGTAAAATTTCCTTTACATGCCTGGATCACAGGTTAATTTGCACCGGAAATATGTGCTAATCGTTTGTTTCACACCTCGGAAGACGCAGACTTGGGCAATCAACAGGTCACAATGGTCTGGTATATTATACAACAAGTGTCATATTACTCTAAGCCGCTAATTGGCCATTATTGTTTGTTTCTTCTCAAATTTTGATTGATCACGTTAACTGACGCGGTGAAAGAAGGGAACCAATCAGAAGTTACTACGTTGACATCATAGAATTGAAATTCACGTAACAAATTTTAGTTACACGCGAGACTTCACGTTAGAAAAAACGGGGGGAAAAAAAACATTATCCGCTTAACTTGTGTAAAATGACAAGATTTGAAGTTTCTTGCTACCCTTATTGATAATTATAGGCAAATCACGTGGAAATACCTATCCACAAATCAACACGCGTGAAAAAATGTTCGATGCAAAATACACGGAAACCCATGACACAACAAAATGTTCCTTATGACATTGACCGATCAGTGTCCCTTTAGACCGTCTTTTCAGCTTTTTAAAGACTTTAAGCAGTAAATTTCCATAGGTATCTTACTTTCACAGAGTTTTGTGCAGCAAATCATCAATATTGACTACTTTACCTCTAGCTGGGAACAATTATTGTCAAACCATATTTTGACATCTTGCCCCTAGATTTACAGCTCAGTGGGTAAGTGTACCCTTGAAACAAAAATATCTACTGGCATTACTGTACACTTATGTAAGTCTTCTGCTCTGTTTATGTACTATCGAGTGAATAACTTTTTGTTGACATAGTCTGACTCGCCTACCACACTGACTTAATTTGAAAATAATTGAGGTTAAATATAATAAAGGGAAGTAATCATGTAATAGAAAATTTTCTCCATTTACTTGTGAATATCATTAATTTTTTTATTATGTTAATAAAAAAATGTTCGGTAAAGAAGTACTCTCAAAAGTCCTTATGCTTTTATGCAATATTGTGGGAAAAGGAGCACTGTCTAGGAAGTAGTGCTTAACAAATTTTCCTTTTTCCCCCTCAATATTTTCTGCATTGTAAGGTTAAAACAAAAATTGTGTTATATGTAAAAAAGAGTAACCTTTCATCAAAGGAAACCAAGAAATCAGTCTTTGTGCTTTTATGCAAATCTTGTGGGAAAATGAGCACTTTCCCAGAAAATGGGATAGAGCAAATGTTCCTTTTCCCCCAATATTTCTACAATATGAGATTAAATATACAGATGATTTATTATTATTATTATTGACATAATTATGTGAATGAAAGTTTGAAACTATGAGTTAACAGTAAAGGTCGTTCAATGCAACATGTACATATTGTTTTAAATCAACTTCACACGCTTTTTTTGTCTATTATTTTTAGTAAGAAAAAGTTCTTGGCCATTATTTTACTTGGGCCAGAGCCAGCACTGTATTGTAGATCAGCTGCCATGCCCGAGTCTCTTTGGGCGGATTTTTAGGAATACTGCATGGTAGGGAAAGTTTCAAAGAGAAATTATCAGCAATGTTAGTTACATTCAAATCCATATTTTGGCTAGAGAAAAAGAAAATAGCTTTCAACAAGTATGGATACTGGGGAATAAGTTTCAATTTCTTATCTTTAAACCAATTTCATCCATACTAAATTTTGTCTCAAAATTTTTAAAAATGTCTCAAACTTTTCCGGGTGAGTGAGACATTAATCTGTATTTCTGAAAATCCTTGGCAGAAACACTGGTGATGTAATAAGACTATAATTAAATCAAAGAAAGGGTCCACCACTGTAAAGTTTAAGGAAATTTGACTTGGTTTGAGCACAAGTATTGAATTGATGGCTAAACAATGGCTTTGATATCAATGATTTTTTTATTTGTTTATTTTCTTCAATCTCCAGAGAATTTTGGAATCACTCGACAGATGTTCAACCTAAGAAATTGGGATTAAGAGTGAATAACAAATTAACTTGTTGAAATAGCTAGGCCAGAGCTCTCAATTAAACAACTAACATGTAATTTGTTGTAAGAATAAGTTCTTATGTTGGACTACATACAGAATATGCAAGCTTGATCAAGTTTTCACAATTTTGAGGTTTTAACAAGTTTTTTTATCCACCATGTTAAGAGGCCTGCCAGTGTCCTCAAAAACATCACCAGGGACACACAATTCCTTACCTCTGATGATTGCTTGCCACTATAGGACATCTTCTTGATGGCAACAATCTCTTTGGTAAGAATATTTCTGGCCTGAAATGATAGAATGGATAAGAGCATACTTTAGTGTTCAAATGGATATGGAAGGCAAGCTTCTAAACCAATAGGGGTAAAATGTCAAGCATTTATCAAACAATTTGGAGTAACATGTACATGTATAACAAACCCATAGAAAAACAATACAGTTGGCATATTAACCCTTTCCCGAACAAGCCCTGCTTTTTGAGTGTATGCAGTAAAAGTCTTTTGAAAAGACTGTGGGAAAAGGAGAAATTGCTCGTAATGAGCAATTTCTCCTTGTCCCACAATGTTTTCTACCCTTTTTGAGAACTTTGTCATTTTCTCCAAATCTAAAATTGTCATCTGCCACAACTCTTTCGGTTTGGAAGGGTCCAAAATTTATCGTTTGGGAAAGGGTTAAAGGTTGCCCAAATGATGGTAGTTTTCTTCAACCTGACTGAAAAACATTGTTGGAAAAGGAGCTAATGCTTCTTAACTGCATTTTTGTTTGCCTTTACACAGAATGTTTCCAAAGACCTTCTTTCTTGTGATAGTAAAACAAGGAATTTTAAGTTTTAAAAAGGTATTTTCCACTTACATAGTAAACAGCCCCAAAACTTCCATGGCCAATTTCTCTGAGATCCTGAAAAATCTTCTCTGGATCATCAGTAGAGAAAAGTCCAGCCACATCTGGGTCCTTAAGGTTTCCTGGTTTGGTTGGCATGGTAATCTACAGCTGTGATGTGTACAATGCCATCTACCAGGAATATTTTGTGATAACTAATGTATCAGCTACATGTTCCTACAAAAAAACCCCACTTATGCTTACTTCCTGCACAAATGAATGAACTTATGATGCATTTTTCTTCTTTAACTCTTTACTAAACGACAAAACCTTAGACTAGATAGAAAGCACTTGCAGACACTACCTCAGTAGACATCTTTTAACCAGTGATATCTGTCATGTTTTACATTTTGTTTGACAATTGTGATCCATTGAGGAGACCATTCCCTGATGTCACTGGATTCCCATGAACGGTCCAATATGCCGTAAGTCTATAGAGTTACCTCGCTCGATTGGGGATTTCCCTATTCGCAAGTCAAATATCTTTTCTTTAAAAAAGGAATACGGTCCAATACATGTACTTTTGTTAGTTGCTTCTAGAAAAATCTTAAGTATCATGTGATGTCCATAAATATATCTTAAAAACGAAAAAAATAATAGTAATAAGTAGTATGAAAATATCGCGGGATACGCTTCCTGGGAATCCAGTGGTGTGAGCCCACTGGTCAGCGAATGGCCTCCTTGATGGATCACAATTGTCAAAAAAATTGAAAATATGATGGATATCTCCGGTTAAAAGGCGTCTACTGAGGTATTGCTGATCATTTATTATATATCGATAGGGATCAGCTCCCTAAACTGGAAGTAGATCAGTGTGGTACTGGTGATGTCTAGTTGTCCAGCAATCTGTGAAAATAGCCACATGTCCTCTAACAGCTTACCTTGTATTTGAAGGTGTCTGCTCCAATGCTATTTTTGTGACTGGTGTTCACATTCACCTTCAGACCAACATTCATTAAAAGTATCTGAACAAATATGAATTTACCCACATCTTTTCGGCTCTATGTGACAAAATTTCCAATGACGGCTAATAATATGGGCATGGATTGTCACATAATTGATTAATCTTTACAGCAAAACTGATGTTAGTTAATATCTAACTCTTTCCTTCGTGCAGATCTGTACTTTTCAACATAAATAACCGTTGACCTACATGTACTTCACCAGAAATCAAAGTATGATGATATCATCAATGTGCATGTCTCGGCAGAAATCGTAGAATCTCTGACACGCTACAGGATGGTTTAGTTGCGAATTTCGCTGTAAGCAAACGCACATTGAGCAAAATTGGTTGTTAGGGTAGAGAACCAGACTGCACAAAATTTAAATTCCGTTGAATGTGCATGCGTTTAACAGAAGTCGCTGTGTTCGTTGTTAACAAATTATACTGGATTTATTTACATTGGGAAAAAAGGTAAATTTCCACTGATTTAATTGGTATTTTGCAGCACAGTTTGTGCGATGTTAAAGATTAATCATTTATCTAACAATCCATGCCCAATTTATTAGCTGTCATTGGAAATTTTGTCACATAGAGCCATTCAAAAATATGTGGTAAAATCATATTTGTTCCAGATACTTTTAATGAACGTTGGCCTGAAAGTGAATGCGAAGACTAATCAGGAAAGTAGCATTGGAGCTGACACCACAGGAATCGGACGTTTATTGGTGAAAATAGCTAAATGTCAGCTGAAGTGGTCACTCTCTATTATAAAATATACAAGGAGTGCAACGGATTTCCGATCAAAATTTGACACGACTGTCACTGAAAATCATCGCTGAAAATGGGGTCAAATCAATATTAGCCGACATAAACACACATCTACCGTGCTCTTAAATATCGAATCTGTCAATTTATTATGTCCCTACCTGCCGTGAATCACTCTTTCTGTGTCATTCATCAGATTTCCCAAGGGCGATATTTATCAAGAATCAGCCTCCCAGCGAAGCTTCTATTGTAGACCAACTTCCGGTTATCGGAGTGAATGAAAATGTCAGGTTACTTTTTCCAATAAATCACGTCAGGAAATTTTCATCATATTTCCATAGGTACAAGTTAAATTTAAGAAAAATCATGTTAGATTTATATCAACACAATCGATGCAAATCAAATATATATATGTATATATTTTTCTACTGTAATGTCTACAGTTTACAAAGAGTAGAGACTAAATATAGAAACAATCCAACGCATTCATAGGGGATACCTTCATTCACTCCGATAACCGGATGTTGGTGCACGATGGAGGATTCGCCGAGTCTGATTACTGATAAATATCGCCCTAGGGAAATCGGATGAATGACGCGGAAAGAGTGACTCACGGCAGGTAGGGACTTACTAAATCTGCAGATTAGATATTTAAGAGCACGGTAGATGTGTGTTTATGTCGGCTAATATTGATTTGACCCCATTTTCAGTGATGATTTTGGGTGACAGTCATGTCAAATTTTGATCGGAAATCTGTTGCATTCCTTGTATATTTTATAATAGAGTGTGACCACTTCGGCTGACATTTAGCTATTTTCACCAAATAAACGTCTGATTCCTGTGCTGACACCTTCAAACTGAAGGTACAGTACTAACAGCATATTACCATTTTGCTGTCCTATTAAAATCACAGCTTTTCTCATCACAATTTACTGCAAAGCTCAAAACCTCAAACAGTATAGATCACTATTTTTAAACGATTGTATACAGTTTGACTAGTCAGTCTTCACCAATGCTTTACCCAAGTAATGACAACGCTCAGTTATTACACGGTTATATAGGCTTACTTACCAGTAAATACGTCTTACGGGAAAAATATTTTACAACTATAACCCATGTCTTTTCCCTCAGTTGGAATTGAGACCATCCTATCAATAAGCTTGATAATTTTGTCTTTGTAAACGGAAATGCAGACCAGGAAAAGGAAGAAATGTTTCTACTGTCACCCTTTGTCACTGATAGGATTGGTTGCAGCGTTTCAAAAATTGCACAGGCGAATATGACAAACCTATACCCATGCGTTTCATTTACCTTGAAGTTTATCAGTCCATGGAATGCATGTCAGCATATAGGTTCTGCTTGTTTGTACCGTTTATAATAGATAGAATTTTACGAGATAGCCTCAAATTCCGTTTCAATATGGCCGATGTTGGACATGCGCTCTCGCAGCTTTTTCAAATAGTCGCTTTGACCGAATTATTTGAAAGGAACTATGTACTGGTATCATTTATCGAAATCTCAATCAGACCAAAGACGAATTAATCACGCGGTAACACTCCAAAACTAATTAATCTCGTTAATCTAGGTCATATTTTCATTCACCGAGGAAAGTGAAATTACGTCACCGGACCTTATAACGCCGCATAGTATAACATGTGTTCTGTGATTGGCTGATATTTTAAAAGCGACGCACTGTGAAAAAAGGGGCTTATCTAGGTTCCTTGATGGTGTTAATTACTAAACTTACATCACAAGTCTCTTCAAAGACTGTTTGCAGGCATATCACGGCGACTGAATGACAGTCATTTCGACACCCGGTCATTTCGGCACTCAGTCATTATGACACTTTTTGGTCGATTCGACCCCCGGTAGACGTCTATTTTTTTTTTAGCAAAATTTGGTCATTTCGACACCCAAATTTTTATCCATGCACCTTTTTAGACCCGATCGAGTCTGTATCGTAAAATGGTTTTCATTTTTCCAGATGTCATTTCATACTTTTAATTAAATAGATTGATTTATTAAAGCCAGTTAATCAGTGTACGGCTATGTCCATACGATTTTCCGTATAGATCTATAGATCTACAGGCCTAGCTACTTCTCCACTTTAAAAAGAGAATATGCAGTATAATGTTTATGACACCATGACCTGTCTTTAAGAAGGGCTTTTATGTATGATCCCTGCTTTAAGTGCTTGACCGGTGTTTTTCTCCACCAGAATAAATCATAATCAATGAAAAGCTTGCAAATGTCAAAACTACCCAGAGAAAAGAAAAGTTAAGAAAATATATCCTTGACACATTCAAGATGAAAAGCTGTATGTCCATATGTCCATTTTACAGAACAGAACAGAACATATACTTTATTAGACAAGTACTGCGTACATAGTCTTGTTTACATGCATTGCATATAATAAACAAGATCTCTCTCTCTCTCTCTCTCTCTCTCTTTACCCAGGGATTCTGTATAACATTTTATAACGTTATATGATTTTTACCGAACCTGCCAGAAATATACAGAAACCCTTTAGGCGCCGAAGGCGAAGACAGTGACTGTTGTGGACGCCATGGATCAAGATCAGACAGCACAGGACGTGCAGTCTGATCTTTGATCTATACTTCCCGCTTACGTAGTCAAGTCTATATAGTCCGTAAAATCTTTGTAAGTTTCATTAGATTGTACACGTTATTTAGAGCCGCCAAAAGAGACCGAGTTTATTTTTTTGGCGCTGAAAGACTTAGTTCCAATACAGCCGCACTTTGCGTAATATTTGTACGCAAACCTCAGTGTGGACTTTGCGTGCCATTTGGACTAAATGACAATGGATAGGCTGAAGAATGTTCGATTAATGGTTGAGTTCTATGATAATTAACTTTGTATCATCGTTTCCACTCGCGCAAATTACAGCGACATAGCCTAAATGTACATCGGTTACACCTCGCATAAGAAAATAAATGGACAAAAAGGGCCATTATCCACTTATCTTGTTTAAAATAACAAGTTTTGAGGTAACTTGTTTTACCAACTGACAATTTTCTGTCGAATCATACGGAAATACCTATTCAGGAATAAACAGATATGAAAAATTGAACGCAGAAACCCATGGCACAACAAAATGTCTCTTTGACGTTTTCCGATCAGTCACTTCATACCGTCTTTTCAGCTTTTATAATGACTTAAAGCAGTTAATTTACACAAATGTCATTATACGACAGACTTCTTTGTTTCTGATCATTGATATGGATTGCTTCACTTCTAACTGGGAACCATTAATGTCATACGATACCCTCTAATATGGAATCTAACCCCTGCCCCCGCCCCGGCCCCCATCATTGAAACGAAAAGCTATTGGGAACATTACGTATAGAGTAATTACGGCATTTCGTGTACATATCAGATATGTCACTGTCGAATAAGAGGCAACAAAAAATGATAACGGGATAACGCGCAGTTCATTGACATAATTTAAGGCCTTTGGCAGAAAATGAAGATTGAGCATAGGCCTATAGGGCCTAATGGGCAAAACTTAAAGATTCCATTTTTTTTGTATTTATCTAGATTCCCAAATTGACTAGGATACTATGAAAGGAACACTTCCGAAATAAGGAATTTCAACCATTTCAGGCTGGGTTCTAAATGTAGGCCTACCATGACACAGTGTTGGATTTACGGAAACATCCTGAAGCTTTGGATAATAACTTATATGGAGTGGCACTCTTTTTTACCGCTAATATTTCAAATTTTTTATCAACTCTTTCTGCGGACTTTTCATATCCGTAAGGCTGTCCAATCACTGTGTGTCTATTCTGAGGTGTGAAAATAGCTGTCCATCAGAGTTACACCAAAGTCAGGTTAACCCATGACCACACAATCCCTTCTTTGGACGCCTCTGAGAAAGAAGCCTTTAGAAAACATTGTGGGAAAAGGAGAAAATGCTGGTAACCAGCATTTTCTCCTTTTCCCACAATGTTTTCTACCCTTCACAAGACAATTTTCAAATTTTCAGTCACTTTTGCTTTGTCGTCTGCAAATGCTGTCGATTTGGACAAACCATTTATAGAAACATCAAATACCCCACAATTATACCCTATTTGCTGAACTAAGGCATATATACGTTCGTCTTTATCATTAGTTCTCCACAATATTTATTCAGTCGTAAAAAACTTCCATAAAACAACGTGGACGTCTCCTATATTTACCAACCTCGGCATGTAAATTTCCACCGACGTAGCAATCAATATGATTGCCAATCTGCCAAAATAACCAAAGAAGTTTAAAACAAAGATTGTCATACGCTACTTTTTGCTTGTTGCTATACTGCTAGAATACTGTCTTTTGTAACATATTGCAAAACATACAGCCCAACAAATGCCTTGTTTATTCCTTTCTTTGTTTGGCGGTAAAAAATGAGCGGGTGTCGACCTAACCGTTATTTGCACTTTTTTTTCTTTTTTTTTGGGGGGGGGGGGGTTCGAAATGACCAAAATGTGTCGAAATGACCGGGTGTCGAAACGATTGGATATCATTTAGCAAGACATCACGTAATTTTTTTTTCTAAAATCTACTGTGTCTAACAAACCAACTGAATCAGGAGGCAAGCTGGTCCTTCCAGCATCAGAAAATTAACCTATAACAAAAAAATTGACTTGGGTCTAACTGAACATACTGTGCTCCAGTCTTAATCCAAATCACTGTTAGAAAAGGGGCAGAAGTTCCTAAGATTTATCTGTCAGAAGAAAATTTAGAAAAAAAAAAAATGCACACATGTATACAGAGACGCCTTATTTGGTCATGCTTAGAAATATTAAATCACCTGCTCGTATACGAAAAGGACTATCTCCCATCGTATTCATCCATACACTGCAGTATCGATTAGTGATAGCAACGCATGTAGGTCTACAGGAGCCCGGAGAATAGATATATCCATGTTTTTGACCAATCACACATCAGTGGTTATTCATTCTGTATCAATACCATAAAGTTGATCAAAATCCAGGGCTTTCCGCTACACAAAATAAACCCTGTAGGCACTCTAGAGGCCACATTCTCTGCACGAACTTGGGAAACTTGGGAAAATTGTCTTGATATTTTGAACAAGTTTGAAATTGGGTCTTGTCACTTCAATAAGTAGGTCACAGGGCTAAATCTTAGTAAAAGCTTGTTTGCAGGCTAGAGGCTACATTTTCAGTCTTACACTCATGAAAGTATAAATGTATTTTCTTATGTTGATTGGCATAGGTTTGAAATTGGTTTATGTCTGTACAAAAATAGGTTTCTGGGCCATATCTGAGAAAATCCTTGTTTGCACTCTAGATGCCACATTTTCAGCTACATACTCATGAAACTTTGTCAGAATATTATTCTTGATAATATCATGAACAAGTTTGAAATTTTGTCATTTTGGGTCAAAACGTAGGTCAATGGACCAAATCTGTGAAAAACCACAGTATCAGCCTGATACTCATGAAGCTAGATCAGAAAGGTTATCTTTTTGAAATCTTAGACAAGCTGAAATTGGGTCACCACAGATCAAAAGTAGGTCACTGAGACAAAAATACTAGAAAAAACTTGTACCTAGTCTAGAGACCACATTTTCAGTTGGATACTCATTTAACCAGAATGTTTATCTGGGTATCTCTTAAAAGTTCAACAGCAGGTCAAGTTGGTCAAAAAGTAGGTACTCACAATGTTTTACATCATTAACTCATTACCAAACAACAAAATTTTAGACCCGTCCAAACTGAAACCATTTGCAGACGACAAAATAAAAGTGACTGAAAACTTGAAATTTGTTTTGTGAAGAGTACAAAACATTGTTAAAAAAGGAGAAAATGCTGGTTACCAGCATTTTTTCCTTTCCTGACAATGTTTTCTAAAGGCTTCTGTCTCGGGGTCATCAAAAGTAGGGATTGTGTTATAATGGGTTAAAATCTAAGATCTCTCGCGATTTATCAACCATAAATTTTACTCAGGTAAGGGCATTTGGGTCAATGGCCCTCTTGTTATAGGGGAGGAAAAAATATCCCATTCAGTGTGCCAAAACCTCATTACCATATTTTGTGTCTAGCTGCCAAATATGCATTCCAGAGTTTTTTTTCCACAAAATTACAGTATCAAATTTATTACAAAGTGTCAATAAAGGCTAAAAGTAAACAAAGCTAGTGTTTACTGGTAAATGCACCTAGGGTAAACTTTAATCATACCACGATAAAAAGTGGAAATTATTGTGAAGATGACAATTTGTCATTTAATGGTTGGTCCAAGTGTTAATCGCTGACAGAGAAATTAATTTCAAAACTAGGTTAAAACCTGCCATGTCTTATTTATTTTTTGCCTGATTTTAAAATTCTCTGTTTTCTGCCAGCGACTAACACATGGCTTGAGTACACAATAACAGGCTGTCATCTTTACAGTATTTTCCATACTTTTAAATGGTATGATTTAGAAATTTAAAAGCATCATGACACAGTCTTTGATAGTCTGGTGTCTACCGGGCCTTTCAAGATTCAGTGAAGTAAAGAACACACTGCTGTCTTTTCTGAACTATTTATTCACAGACTTTATTTTTTCCTTGGCCCAATTTTTTCATCGAAGAGGATATTGGGCTTTAAACTTTATCTATTAAAGAATTACACTACAACTTAGTAACAGATTAAGCACAATAATGGTCCATGTAATATATAACTATAAACAGTAAACATCTTATAATTATGTTGATAAATAGCACTTAGAATGAGCAATCACTGAAAAATCATCAGCAATTTTTTAATACATCTGAATATTCAACTAACTCTTTATTACACAACAAAATTCTAGACATCCAAATTGGGAGCATTTCCTAAGAGCAGCAGTGAGATTTGTCTGTAAGAGAAAAGGAAACAATGGGCAGGTTACCAGCATTTCTTCATTTTCCCATCATGTTTTCAAAAGCTTTCTTACCAGAGGTCGTTAAACAGTCTCTGGTTTTCATGACTATGAGAAATAAGTCTTCTGAAAACATTGTGGGAAAATAAGAAAATGCTGCATTCTCTTCCAAAAACAAATTTCAAGTTTTTAGTAGCATTAATTTTAATTTTTTAACTGCAAATATTTCAAGTTTGGACTAGTCTAAAATTATGTCATTTGGTAAAGGGTTAAGTGCTTTTGTCATCTGCAAAAGCTTTGCAAAAGCTTTGAATTTGGATATGTCTAAAATTTTGTAATCTGATAAAAGATTATCATGTACAAATGAGGTAAAGGAAATTGTCTTTTTTACTAATGTAGATAACATTTTGGTACAAGTATCAAATTTTATCAAGGAATTACTTCTTTCAAAGAATATATTGTCAACATTTGCAGCATAAAAACTCTTGCTTGTGCGGTAAAGTTTTTCAGCAACTCCACTGTAATGTATGACACTACTCTATCTACAGTTAATCTCTCCTTCTACTCCATGAATTCACAGTTTTCCGAGCCAAGATTTCGGATCATTCCTGTAATCACACAAAAAATAAAAAAAATTGAAGTTTGTTTGATGCATCTATTAACTTTTAACAGCACTTCCATTATATTGCAGTAGCCGATACAATGACAATTTTTCTTGACCCCGTTTTACTGAGATAGTTTTCGAACAAAATTTGCGAAAGTTTTAATTAACTATAGTCTAGTGGCATTAATCTGTGAAGAGATACCAGATAACAATCATGATTATTTTAGGAATCTATTGCCATAATTCAAAGTTTCCTGGAAATTTTATCTTCTCATTTTATCTAAAAGAGTTTTAAAATAACTTCTTCTGGGCTAAGAAAACAAGGGATTGTTTGTTAAAGGATTAACTCATTGCCAAACGACAAAATTCTTGGCTTGTCCAAATTGAAAGCATTTGCAGACGACAAAAAAAAAGTGACTGAAAATTTGAAATTTGTTTTGTGAAGGGTAGAAAACATTGTGGGAAAAGGTTACCAGGATTTTGTCCTTTTTCCACAACGTTTTCTATAGGCGTCTTTCTCAGGGTCGTCAAAAGTAGGGAATGGGCTTAAAGCGTAACCAGCATTTTCCCACAATGTTTTCCAAGCTCTAAAAGACAAATTTCAAGTTTGCTAGTATCTTTTTGTCATTTAACAATGCTTTTAACCCTTTACCTGATATGCCAATTTGAGGCTCTTCCATTCCTGCAACAATTACATGATGTCAAAAATACGGACAAATGAGGATACAAATATCTGACTGAGTGGAAAACATTGTGGGAAAAGCAGAAATTGCTCGTTACGAGCAATTTCTCCTTTTCCCGCAATGTTTTCAAAAGCTGTCTGTTGTTGATATGTCAAAATGAGTTTCTATGGAGTAAAGGGTTAACTTGGGATAGTATAAAATTTTGTTGTTTCTGTTGCTCTTTACCAAATGGCACAATTTCACCCTTGTCCAAATTCAAAGCTGTTGCAGACATCAAATTATTTGTAGCTCAACTGAATAAATCTGACTCTAAATGGGTAAAAAACATTGAGGGACAAAATGCTGATACCAAATTTTTTTCCTTTTCCCACAATGTTTTCGGTTGTTAAAATTATGGATCAAAGGTTAACTTTTGAATTAATGTGACTCAATTTTTTTAACACTTGTACTCTTAATCAGCAAGACAAATCATCTGATTAGTTTCATGTGTATCAGAGTGAAAATGTGCCCTCTAGAGTGCACACAGTCTTTCTGTGATTTACCCTAGTAACCTACTTTTTGCCCAACGTGACCCGAACTTTAACTTACACTATTAATCATCATGACAAAATTAATATTCTGACAAAGTTTCTTTGTATCAGACTTCTGGCCAAGTTTCATGTGTATCTGGCTGAAAATGTAGCCTTAAGAGTGTACACAAGGTTTGCCTAATTGTCCCACTGCACTTCTTTTTGACCCAACATGGAGATATTATCGAGACAAACATTTAAGGCCAAACAATCTTAAGTTTCATGACTACTGGACTAAATATATGTGGTCTTTCGAGTGCACACAATGTAACTGACCTTTCTGTATCATGAGTTTTGCACACTCCCCCCCCTTCCAAGCTTAGTAACGCCTTAAATTGGTTGTCCAGCCAGACAAAGTAACAAACTAACTAGAAACTGTGTCAGAATTTTTGTTTACATGATGCCCAATGCTGCATTTTCATTGGCCGATAAGATGTTGGTGGACCTGCCAATCAAAATCGGCAGAAAGGTCAATTGTTGACAACAGACACAGAACAATGACGAAAGCTCACTTTGAGCACTTTATGCTTAGGTGAGCTAAAAATCTATTATCTATTTCTGTATTTTGATGTGTAAACCACTACTTAAGAATGTATTTTGATGTGTAAACCACTACTAGGAAAATCACTAATTCATGTACATATGGATCTATGAAATACTTACACTATCTCTGACTTCTTAATTGTTTTTCCTGCTTGGAACATTTCAGCTACTTGTGACACAATAGGATCATAGTTCAAGCTAGCTGCAGCTACAACCTCATCGCCCCTGGAAAGGAAGGAAAACAAAGAAAATGATAATCTATTTTCCTTATTACTTCCTGAAACAAAATCTGAATCACTCTTATTTCAATATTCTACAAGTGATGAAATTCTATACTTTAACCCTTTCCCAAACAATCCCTGGTTTTTACAGGTCAGGAATAGTAGCCTTTTGAAAACATTGTGGGAAAAGGAGAAAATGCTGGTAACCAGCATTTTCTCCTTTTCCCACAATGTTTTCTATCCTATCATAGACAGAAATCATCTTTTCAAGAGTTGAATTGTCGTCTGCAAATGCTTTCAATTTGGTCTAGTCCAAAGGTTTCTCGTTTGGGAAAGGGTTAAATGAACTCATCTTTTCTTCCTTAACCCTTTACCAAAAAAAGACATTACTTGTCAAAATTGATAGCACTTGCAGACGACAAATGGCTCAAAGATGAAATTTAGAGTATAAAGGGTATAAAACATTTTGGGAAAAGGAGAAAATGTTTTCTTCCTTAACCCTTTACCAAAAAAAGACATTACTTGTCAAAATTGATAGCACTTGCAGACGACAAATGGCTCAAAGATGAAATTTAGAGTATAAAGGGTATAAAACATTTTGGGAAAAGGAGAAAATGTTGGTCACCAGCATTTTCTCCTTTTCTTAAAATCTTTCAAAAAACCCTAGTGCAAAGGCTCGTTAAACACAGGATTGTGTAGTAAAGGGTGAATATAGACTGTTGGCCAAAATATTGGCCAAAAAAGTGCTTTAATCCTTTCCCAAACAATCCCTGGCTTTCATGACCCTCGAAAATAAGCATTTTGAAAACATTGTGGAAAAAGGAGAAAATGCTGGTAACCAGTATTTTCTCCTTTTTCCACTATGTTTTTTTACCTTCCCAAAAGAAATTTCAACTTTTGAGTCGCACTGATTTTGTTGTCTGCAGATGCTTTCAATTTCGACCAATCTAAAAATTTGTAGTTAAGGTAAAACCAGAAAGGCTGCCATCAGAAAAATGCAAATGTGTTCATCCTCCTTCAAACCACCACCGCCACAGCTAGAGCCCAAGTTGGCCGTGAGTTGTGACAAATACTCAATGGATGTGAATGAGTCATTTACGGATGCTTCTGATTGACTACGAGTTGGCAATACGTAAGGACTCATAAGAAAAATCTGAAAGCGTGAAGGTGGAATTAATGAAACATACAATCTAAATTGCAAACAAATCAGCCGAATAACTTACTTTGTATAATAAGCCACAAACTTGAGCTCATCCAAATCTCCATGTACAACAATGTCATCATAGCCTGGTCCATAACCTGAAATTCAAAAGATACTTAACTGTTTACAACACAATGATGACTTTTGACGACCCTGAGGTAGAAGCATTTTGAAAACATTGTGGGAAAAGGAGAAAATGCTGGTAACCAGCATTTTCTCCTTTTCCCACATTGTTTTCTACCCTTCCCAAATCAAATTCCAATCTTACCATTACATTTATTTTGTCATCTGCAACTGCTCACAATTCGGACTAGTCCAAAATTTTGTCGTTTGGTAAAGAGTTAACTGTTTACCACAAGAAAAAAATGAAGACTTGACAAAATTGAAAGCATGTGCTGAAGACATTCAAGATAAGGCTAAATGACAGAACCTTTGATAGGGTAGAAAATATTGTATGAAAAGGAGAAAATGTTGGTAGCAAGAATTTTCTACCTTTCCCTCAAAGTTTTCAAATGGTTTCTTCCACGGGGTTGTTAAAATTTGGGATTGTGTGGTATAAGGTTAAAGTTGTGGCCAGATATTGTGGTCCTCAAATACAGGAAATGCAATACAATTGTTAAACAAAACTTTTTAAAATTGTCTATCCGTAAATTAAGTCAGAACAGCATACCGAGAAAGAAATCATTGCTATTGAAGTCAATTGTAACATGGAATAGTGGTTAAAGAATCAATCTCTTGTGTTTTGGTCCACATGAAAAGTAACGGTACATATCCACTTTTACAGGGGAAGCACAAAAAATTTGACCCTTTGTCACAAAAGTTATGTGAAAGTATGAACTTCAGACCACTAATAATTGGGAAAAAAAAAATCTTCCAACAATACCTGTATATCTGACACTTTTCCCATACTGCACTGTCCAAAAGTAAGGTACACTTTTGATTGGCTGACTTTTGCCCATAATGCTGTAGGCTGCATTCCTTCCTGTAAATATGTTCTATCTTTTTACCAGTGAGGTGTTTTATGCATGACAACACCTGCAGTGTGCTTTGACCCTTTCCCAAACAATCCCGGGTTTTAACGATCCTAATAGAAAAAGCTTTGGAAAACACTGAGGGAAAAGAAGAAAATGCTGGTAACTTCTCCTTTTTTCTCAATGTTTTCTACACTATAACTAACAAAAATTATGTTTTAAGTAAGTTTAGTATGTCTGCTGAAACAGCTTTCAACTTGGACTAGTCTGAATTTTTGTTGTCTGGGAAAGGGTTAAAAGCACATCCAGTGTTCATTAACTCACAATCTATAGACTAGAAGTCCAAAGTATCTGTATGGTAGTAAGTTAAAATGGTAGATTCAAATCATTCAGTATCAAATCTCAAAACGCTGCATAAAAAAATAAAGATGATACATATTTTCTGACATAAAATCAAATAGAACACCAATTCAAAATGTTACAAGGTCCTGATTTCGATCTTTGCACTCAGATTTTTACATTAAATTATAACTCTTGGCACAATGTCAGGATAAAATGAGGAAATCAATATATATCTACTTAACCCTCTACTCCATAGATACTCATTTCTACACATTGCGTGTAGGAGCCTTTGGAAAACATTGTGGCAAAAAGTGAAATTGCTCGTGACGAGCAATTTCACCTTTTGCCACAATGTTTTCTATGCTATCAAAAGATTTCATATATACATAAGAAACGGCTTCACCCTTGCTGTTATTTAGGGTCAATTAGAGATATCATAGAAATGCATTATGGGGTAAAGGGTTAACAGACTACAATAAGATGGACTGGTCCAAAAATTGAAAGAATTTGTCGACCACAAATAAAATGTGGCTTAAATGATAGCAACTACTTTTGAAAGGTTAGAAAACATTGCAGAAAAAAGAAAAGAAATGCCTGTACCCCCCATTTTCTCCTTTTTTCCCAACAATGTTTTCAAAAGCTTTCATTTTCAGATTTGTTGTAACCAAGAGATCCTTTAGTAACTGATAAAAGCACATACCATGTGCATGCGCCATCTGCCAGTGCTGTATGTTCACATCTTTACCACCAACAGAGAATAGTGGAAACTCTACGATATCCCCTGCAGCATAAACATCAGGCTTATCTGTGGCCATGTTCTGAAACAAGAAAATAGTTCTTCATCTGAAACTTAACTCTTTACCAAACAACAATATTTTAGTTTTGTCCAAATCTAAAGCATTTGCAGACGACAAAATAAACATAACTCACAAATTGATTTTTTTCCCAGCTGGGGAGAAAACATTGTGGAAAAATGAGAAAATGCTGGGTACCAGCATTTTCTCCTTCACCCACAATGTTTTCTAAAGGCTTCTTTTTCAGGGTTGTCAAAAGTAGGATTTGAGTGGTAATGGGTCAATTGTATTTCCGTAAACTGTACTCATTCAATATTGTGAAGGCTTATGGAGATCATTTGATGCAAAATTTCCCTCATCATAAAAGTAAAAGAACTATATGTAAAGGAGTAATCACTTCTAACAAGCAATTGTCTCTTTTTCCACTATAATTCCAAAAGCTTTCTGCTGCTCAAGTGTAAGAAGTTGTAGTTGTGATCACAGACTAGGTCTTTACCAAACAACAAAACTAGATTACCATGGTCAGAATTGGAAGAATTAAGGACAACAAATTAAGTATGGCTTAAAAACTGAAATTAGTTTTGAGAAAGGTAGAAAACATTGTGGGAAAAGGAAATAATGCTGTTTACCATACTTTCCTCCTTTTCCCACAATGTTTTCAGAAGGCTACAGAAGGGTTGGAAAAACTCTTCACTGTTTGAAGAATGGTTAAAGTTATATTTTGAACAACTGATAAATCATTAGTAAAAGTTTGCATCTTGCTATGGTAACAAAACATAACAATAGTGTTATGCTTCTGAGATTTGCAAATAAAGGTCAAGAAAAATAACCAATTTCATAGAAATGATATCCACAGCCGAAAGATCTTTTAAAAAATTTATGCAACTACGAAACTCAGAATCACTCCAAGTCTGCCATTTTGCATTGAATAAAAAAAAAAATTGGTAGAACAAGTTATTGTACACATGACACATATAAAGTTTTACAACATTCCACCCAATGGTATTGAAGATATTGTCAAGAATGGACAGAAGTTCAGACAGACAACACTAAAACTATATCCCACCCCCTTTGGCATTGGATACAAAAAGTCAAACACCTATGAATGCAATAATATGTAAAGCTTGAAACTTAACCAATTTAAAAATTTAGACTTTAGAATTGCTGTCATGAAATTATCATCCCCCTTTACAAAACTCTGAAAATTTTCAGAAATTTATTTACCTTTCACCACACAACCCTAAGTTTTAACAATCTTGAAGGAGAAGGCCATTGAAAATGTTGTAGGAAAAGGAGAAAATGTAGGTAACCTGCATTTTCACCTTTTCTGGCAATGTTTTCTACACTTCAAAAGAAACATTTTAGTTCTTTAATCATGGTGAATTCATTGTCTGCAAATACTTCAAATATGAGATAGTCTCAAGTTTTGTTGTCAGGCAAAGAGTTTAAAAGTATTACCTCATTAACTGGAATGAAACCTCTGTCAGTCATCTTTATACCTGAGTCTTTCAAGAATTTAGTGGCCGGTACAACACCTAGAAAAGTTGAGAGGAACAAAGAGGGCCAAGGTGAGCCTGGTATCAGTCATGTGGGATTTTTGCTCTGTTGAACACAACCCTATTTTGTCATATATCTTTAGAGAGCTTACCGGTATTTAACCTTTTTCCAAACAACATTTTAGGGTTGTCCAAATCAAAAGCACTTGCAGACGACAAAATAAAAGTGACTGAAAATTTTAAATTTGTTTTGTGAACAGTAGAAAACATTGTGGGAAAAGGAGAAAATGCTGGTACCCAGCAATTTCTCCTTTTCCCACAATGTTTTCTAAAGGGTTCTTTCTCAGGATCGTAAAAACTAGGGATTGTGTGGTAATGGGTTTTTTATCTCCTTGAAGATGATGACTCTTGAAAACATTGTGAGAAATTGAGTAAATGCTGGTAACAATTTTTAGGACTAGGCAGAAACAAAGAAAAGCTTTAAAGCTCAGATTTTCAGTCATACAGATAATAAATGAGATTAATGCAATTTGGAAGTTTTATATTCCGCTTAGAGACAGAATGAAAAAGAGTTTTAGTAGCAATGACTCAGGGCTGTAAAATGAAAAACTCTGAAAGAAGGTTTATCATAATTACATGCCACATTGTTTTGAACAAGACCATGTTTCTTTATATAACTCCAGGTGAAAATATCTGAAGCTCTAAGTTAGGCAACATTTGACCTCAGGGCTACAATCAAAACAGTTTGGGTAAAGTTGGATACATGCATAAACCAAATATTAGTAGCTCTAGTCCTGGTAAGTTTTTATCTTTTCTTAGACAACCTTGGAAAAAATGTTTCCAAACACCATCCATGAAAATAACCCTTTACACTGCCCCTCCCCCATGCCCTAACTCCCTTCTCCTTCCAAACTTATGATATGAAAAATGTATTTACAGTATATCAATGTACACAGGGGAACTCTTACCTACTCCCATAATGGCCACATCAGCTGGTATTTTGACTCCAGTTGACAAGACAGCCTCACAAACCTTGCCATCCTTACCAGCAAACTCCTTTATACCTGACTTGAAGTGAAACTTCACCCCTTTCTCCTCGTGCAGCTGCGGTTAGAAAAGTGAATTATCAAATTATTATTACAAAATTTAGTTCCAAGCAAAAATATTTTTATTCATATAGTTGGCTGTACGAACAGTTTAGCTTACAATTAGGTTGTTCAGAACATCCAGTCTGACCTCGGACCTAAAGCCAGCTACATTCAGATGGTTTGGCAAAAATTACTGGCAGTCAATGTCGTTGTAGAATTTTGGCCTGCTTTGCTAACCAAAAGTCCTTGGCCTGTGTTAAATATTCACTTTATATTCTTCATTAAAGTTCAACATTTAAATCATTTAAAGCTAGTTTTGGCACACATATCACCATATGATAACAACCTGATACAACAGAAAGATAAACCTTGCATTTCCATTACATTTCTAACAATAATGTATGTAGGTGTTGTATATATGTATGTACATGTATGTATGTATGTATGTATGTATGTATGTATGTATGCGTATGTACGTATGTTTGTACGTACGTTTGTACGTACGTATAAAATGAAACACCAAATAAAAGCACAAGAAAGCAAAAAAAAAGATCTTTCTTCAAGCAGATATAAAAACATGGAAGAAAGGGAATACAAGCTTGAGAACCAATCATCACATGATATCTTGATAACCCAAAAAGACAAACCAGCTAAGCTGTTGCCTGGCAGTAGTCAGAAATTAGAGCTGTCACTGAATGTGACATAATACCCCCGCCAGCCCTTTGACAGAAAAAAGTGTCAAGTTCAAGGGGAGATAATTCCTCAACCAGAAAGAGCTGACACTTGAAAATTGCGTCTTGCAAATCTTCAATATATGATCAGTACATGTGCAAAGTTTCAATACTATTGCAAGAAAATTGTAGGTGGAGTTTGTGACACAATATTAGTACTAGTTAATTAGTATTAGTATTTTGTACTCAGATGGACACCAGATAGACGGATGAACAGACACACACAGACAGACAGGCTGATTCCATTAAACCCCCGAACACATTCGTTTTGCGGGGGTATAAATATGTCACAAAGCTATCCCATATTTTTATGACCTCAAGGAAGAAAGCTTTGGAAAACATTGTGGGAAAATGAGAAAATGCTTTTTTACAGGAATGTTTTCTAACCCTTCTAAGACAAATCCTATCATGTTAAGTCACATTTGTCTTCTATGAATGCCTTGACAAAGACTTGTGCAAAACTTTGTCTTCTGGCACATGCTTAACTCTTCACCACACAATCCAAAGTTTTGACACCCTTGAAGAAAAAGCCTTTTGAAACAATTGTGGGAAAAAAAGAGCATTTTCTCCTTTTCCTACAATGTTTTCAACTCTTCCCAAAACAAATTTCATTTTTTGAGTAACTTTTATTTTGTCATCTGCAAACTTTGAATTTGTACCAGCCTGAAATTTTGTTGTTTGGTTGACAAAGACTTGTGCAAAACTTTGCCTTCTGGCACATCCCTAACTCTTCACCACACAATCCAAAGTTTTGACACCCTTGAAGAAAAAGCCTTTTGAAAACAGTGTGGGAAAAGAAGAGCATTTTCCCCTTTTCCCGCAGTGTTTTCTACTCTTCCCAAAACAAATTTCATTTTTTGAGCAAGGTTTATTTTGTCATCTGCAAATACTTTGAATTTGTACCAGCCTGAAATTTTGTTGTTTGGTCAAGGCTTCATTTACTTTGGCCAATAGTAAAGATTTAGATTAGACTGCATTGAAATCCAGATTTTGTGTTAACGCTTTACTCCATATATAATCATTTCTATGCATTGTTTGTAGGAGCTTTTGGAAAACTTTGTGGCAAAAGGTGAAATTGCTCGTGACGAGCAATTTCACCTTTTGCCACAATGTTTTCTATGCTATCAAAAGGTGTCATATACACATAAGAAACAGCTTCATCCTTGCTGTTATTTAGGGTCAATTAGAGATACCATAGAAATGCCTTATGGGGTAAAAGGTTAACTTTATTCTAAATAGAAAAATAACCTAGTTTTAGCAGACAAAAAATTATATGTGGCTGAAATGATTGTAGTTGTCCATGTACTGGTAGACTATATTGAGAGAAATGGAGAAAATGCTGATTACCAGCCTTTTTTTTTTAATTTCTCACTTATTTCAAATGCTGTCTTATTTGGAGTTGCAAACACATGGGGTGTTTTGTTGAGGGGTTAATAACAGAGGTTAAATCTATTTCAGTTTTTGTGATCAATTACTCCACTACCACATAATCCCAAGTTTTTGCTACCCTGAAGGAAAAAGGGTTTTAGAAAGATGATTGGAAAATGAGATAATCCTGGTAACTAGCATTTACTCCTTTTCCAACAATGTTTTCTACTACAGAAACAAATTTCAATTTCTGAGTCATTTATTTTTTTGCCTGCAAATGCTTTCAATTTGGTAGCGTTTAGTATTTTCTAATTTGATAAAGACTTAACTCTTTACCAAACTACAAAATTTTAGACCTTTCCAAATTGAAAGCATTTACAGATAACAAAATAAACATGAATCAAAAAATTGAAACTTGAGTTTGGAAGAGTAACAAAATACTGTGGGGAAAGGAGAAAATGCTGGTTTACATTATTTTCTCCTTTTCAACGTTTTCAAAAGGCTTTTCCTCTGGGTCATTAAAATAAGGGGTTTGATTGGTAAAAGGTTAAGGAAGAGTCCTAATTTTGTCATTTGGTAAGGTGTCAAAGAATGTTAGCCAGAGCTCCAGATAGAGGGAGTGATTTTGATATCAAAATGGAAAATTTTAATAATTCTCCACTAAACTCTAATACTATGTTGTGGGTACTCATTAGAATCGGCTCTTTGAGATGATTCTTATGAGTACCCACAACATAGGGTTTGAAAAAGAAATATTGATTTAGAATACTGTCACTCCCTCTAATCTGGAGCTCTATTAGCACAAAGGTCATGAAAATGTTAGTATCATAAAGCACTGTAGATCTATCCAGTTTGAAAGCATTAGCAGACGACAATTTCATATTTGGCTCAAATGATGCAATTTTCCTTTGATAGGGTAGAAAACTTTGTGGGAAAAGGAGAAAATACTGTTTACCAGCATTTTCTCCTTCTCCCACAATGCTTTCAAAGTGCTTCTTCCTCAGGGTTGTTAAAAGTCATCATTGTGTGGTAAAAGGTAAATCAATTTTCTGTAATAAAAGTAAAATTTTGATACACAGTAGAAAGAAAACAACTATTTTGAAGCAATTTGACAAATATATCAAGCTGATTTACAGAGAAAAATGGCAGAAAACTGTATTAAACCAGCATAAAGTTAATCGCTATCATATGAAATACGACTTCTTGTATGAGACTGCTTTTGAAAACAATGGAAAACAGGACAACCCCCTCATTGCAGTAACAATATAGAATGTTCATGTTCATAAAGATTGAACCATTTAACTATTTATTCCACTATTATTTCACCTATACGAGTCTGTTGTACCATATTTTTTAAAAATCCAAATTTTTACTGCTTATTTAAATCATTATCAAACTACATTATTTTAGGCATGCCCAAATCGAAAGCATATGCAGATGTCAAAATAGAAAGCATCTGCAGATGTCAAAATAAAAGTGACTGAAAATTTGTTTCATTAAGCATAGAAAACATTGTGGGAAAAGGAGGAAATGCTGGTTACCTCATTTTCACCTTTTCCTACAATGTTTTCTAAATGCTCCTTTCTCAGGGTTGTCAAAAGTAAGGATTGTGTGGTAATGGGTTAACTCATTACCACACGAGAAAATTTTAGACCGGTCCAAATTGAAAGCATTTGCAGACGACAAAATAAAGGTGACTGAAAAATAGAAATTTGTTCTGGAAAGGGTAGAAAACACTGTGGGAAAAGGAGAAAATGCTGGTTACCAGCATTTTCTCCTTTTCCCACAGTATTTTCAAAAGGCTTCTTTCTCAGGGGCGTCAAAAGTAGGGATTGAGTAGTAATGGGTTAAATCATTATCAAACTACATTATTTTAGGCATGCCCAAATCGAAAGCATATGCAGATGTCAAAATAAAAAGCATCTGCAGATGTCAAAATAAAAGTGACTGAAAATTTGTTTCATTAAGCATAGAAAACATTGTGGGAAAAGGAGGAAATGCTGGTTACCTCATTTTCACCTTTTCCTACAATGTTTTCTAAATGCTTCTCTCTCAGGGTTGTCAAAAGTAAGGATTGTGTGGTAATGGGTTAACTCATTACCACACGAGAAAATTTTAGACCGGTCCAAATTGAAAGCATTTGCAGACGACAAAATAAAGGTGACTGAAAAATTGAAATTTGTTCTGGAAAGGGTAGAAAACACTGTGGGAAAAGGAGAAAATGCTGGTTACCAGCATTTTCTCCTTTTCCCACAGTGTTTTCAAAAGGCTTTTTTCTCAGGGGCGTCAAAAGTAGGGATTGTGTGGTCATGGGTAAAGGACAGAAAAAGTCAAAACGAGACAATGACGCAGTTGAAAAGGAGAGTTATTCCCATCCTGTGTAAAGTGCCACAAACATACAAAGCATACATGCATGCTGGCGTGCATTATTACATACAAGCTATTACCTTCTGAAACACTCGCCCGACTCTCTTTCCAAACACATGTTCTAATGGACACTCTCCTCTACACACAACATGCACACGTGCAGCGTGAACGGACATGTAAGTGGCAACCTCTAACCCTGCACATAGATTAATAAGATAATGAACAATTGCAGCATTCAAGACAAGTATCTGCTATCTGAGCCTTTGGCTGCTAAGCATGACTAAATGATCTTTTGCAGACAGCGTAGATCAAGATCAGATTGCACAGAAGGTGCAGTCTGATCTTGAATCTACACTGTCAGATAAGGAGATATCTTTTCTCCGAAAAATAAGTTTGAGATGATAAATATTTTTATTTTTTCATTTACGGCTTGAAAGTTTTATTTCACTTATTAAGCAGGACAAGGGTTAATGGAAGCCACATATCACATGATTCTTGTCCTCTAACTCTAGAAAGTATTGGATTACTCTGTTACATGTATTATAAAGTTTGTTTGCTCTTGAACAGTTTACTCTCCATTCGCATTTTCAATCCTATTTCATTGATGTCATGGACACTCTTGTATCTATGAGTATCTACATCTTTCTGCTGTATTTCTCCAAGTATTACGTCTCTTTCAGGCTTTTTTTTTCGCATTATGACAAAAAAATGTAAAAGTAACGCATTATGACAATAAAATGTAAAAGTAAGAGGAAGCGATATTTAGTTTTGCTTGAAATCAATCAAAAAGTCACACATAATATGGCGAAGTCATGAGTGAAAACAAAAAATCTAAATAGCAAGCTTTGTGTATCACATGTATCACAGTCTGTTTGCTTGTATGGTGTTTCACAACATTTGCTTGTATGGTGTTTCACAACATTTTCAAAACTATTCAGTTATCCCTTTCCCAAAAAAATCCCTGGTTTTTACGAGTCAGGAATAGAAGCCTTTTGAAAACATTGTGGGAAAAGGTGAAAATGCTGGTAACCAGCATTTTCTCCTTTTCCCACAATGTTTTCTACCCTATCATATAAAAATATCATCTTTTTTAGCAACTGTTAATTTGTCATCTGCAAAATGCTCTCAATTTGGTCTGGTCCAAAATTTGTCGTTTGGGAAAGGGTTAAAGCAGACAATGCACCTTTTCATGCACACAAAGAGTTTGTTTTACCAGCACTTTCCATAATTTTCTTGACAAACCACTGACTGCTTTCCCATTTCAAACATAACAATTACTAAAAAAATGATCTAAGACAGAAATAAATCCTCTCGTAATGACTACACCAATCCATTAACAATGTGGCAAAGCTGGGATTCAAACCAGCAAACTTGTGTGTTACTGAGCTATTGGGCTCAGCTTTAGCATGACAGACTGGGCTTCCTAAGCTGTGCAGTTGTAACTGGAGTTAATCTTAAAAAATACAGACTTATACAATGAAATCTATAACTCCTAGCTACCATATCACAATTAAATATGTATGACCCAAACCAAACTCACCAAAAGTATTCACTTGAATATATCATCAGTCATACTTGTATTTCATCTAGTGGCTTAATCTTTTGGCAGTACATTTTTACCACTAACAATAACTGCAAAAAACATGCAGTCTGATCCTTTTAACTCTACTACTTTGCTGTGATATTTTGAACAAAAACAAGTATAATGCCATAATGTTGCAGTTACTAAAATCTCGGCTTTATGTCTAGACTAATAGTGTTCTTTTGTTTTCTATGGCGCTAGATGGGTTGAAATATAAAGGCAAAAGATACAATTACTGTTCATAAGTATTTTTAAGTTTTTACCAAATGACAGTTATAGATAGGTCCAAACTGAAAGCTTTTGCAGGTGATAAAATAAATGTAACTAAAGAACTATAATTTTGTTTGGGAAAGGTAAAAAATATTGTGCGAAAAGGAGGGAATGCTGGTTACCAGCATTTTCACATTTTTTCACAATGTTTTCAAAAGGTTTCTTTCTCATGGTCATTAAAAGTTAGGATCGTGTGGTAAAGAGTTAAGTAATTTTTCTGTTGCCACCTGTTTTCAAGGTAGTAAGGGGCAAGATAAAGCTGCATACAGCAACATGTTAGAATTCATATTTCAGCAATATACAGTAAGTTTGAAATATAACACAACAAATGCAGAAGCAATCAAAGGCGTGCATGCCAACATGCATTCTTCTTTTTGTGATTGAACAGAATGCTCAGCATGTGAATCTGAAATCAGCTACTAACATGCAGGCGTAAGAATGTTCCTACCTCAAACTTGAGCCCCAATAATGATTTCTCAAAAACAATGTTATTTTCCAAGTTTCTTCATATGAAATTCAAAAACTGTTCATGAAATAAAATAACCATTTTGAAAAATTTGCACATTTATCAAAAGGCCCAATGACAGAGGTAGGAAAATCCTAGAAGCTATGGCTCAAATTCAATCCTGTGGACTGTTTACTATATAAACCTAGGTTCTGATGCGCCTTAGTATTATGGGTGCTACTGGTGCATAGACTCTTAACTCTATACCAAACAACAAATTTTTGGACTGGACCAGATTCAAAACATCTGCAGACAACAAATTAAATCTTGTTAACACGATGATTTGTGACTTTGAAAAGTTAGAACATAGTGTAAGAAAGGAGGAGATGCTGGTTACCAGCATTCTCTCCTTTTCCCTAATGTTTTCTATAGCCTTCTTTCTCAAGGTTGTTTAAAGTCGGGATTGTGTGGTAAAGAGTTTATGCCTTTGAAAGTAAAAATTCAGAAAAACAAAATAAGGGAAGTTTACAATTACAAATGAAATTCTCCTTTACAACCTTTCAATAGACCTTCTTTGAAAACACTATGGCAAAATGATTAATTGACTGCTGCATGCAACTGCTGCTTTTTGATTCATACTGGTTACTTCCAATATCGTAAAATTTTGTTTTTTCTTTTAGTATCCATGACAAAAGATCGTTCTTCACACAAGAATTTCCTGTCTAAAAATGTGTTCAATGTTACTGAGTTATCCATTTCACAAAGATTCAAGAGATGCATATACAGAGAGCCAAAAAAAGTGAATACTTGACCAAATCCCACAGTTGTAACACACAATCAATAACCATCACCAGCATGCAGGGTAAAGCTACTCTAAAATGGACGTGTGGAAATTCCATGCCTTTTTACTGGCCAAGAACAAGTTAAACACAAATTTCTATTAAAATGTCTCAGTTTGTCTACTTAACCCTTCACCAAACAATCCCTGGTTTTCATGACTTTAAGGTAGAAGGCTTTTGAAAACATGGAGAAAAAAGGTGAAAATGCTGATAACCGTCATTTTCTCTTTTTCCCACATCGTTTTCTACCCTGCTGGAAACAAATTTAAATTTTGGAGTTGCACATATTTTGTCGTCTGCAAGTGCTTTGAATTTGGACTGGTCTAAAATTTTGTCATGTGGTAAAGAGTTACTAGTAACTCTTCACCAAACAACATAAAACTAGACACCCAATTGAAAGATTTGTTGCCAACAAATTTAATGTGGTTCTAATGATGAAAATTGGATGGGAAAGGAAAGCAAACATTGCAAGAAAAGAATGAAATGCTGGTTACCAACATTCTCTCCTTTCCAAACAATGTTTTTTAAAAGCATCTTTCCTCAGGGTTGCAAAGATACAGGATTTTCAGGTAAAGGGTTAAGTTATTGGAGACTTAATTTTATTTATAATCTTTTGCTTCATACAACCTATTATACCTATGGAATTGTATGCAGAATGTATTTAAATAAAAATATGAAATATACAGTTGCAAGAAAGTGTTTGATTTGACCGCATCTGTGCTGAGAATTTCTGTGCTTATTATTCAAGCATCACTTGCCCTTGGGTAACCATAGTGAATAAATCTACTTGTCACGGTAACCATAGTGAAAAAATCTACTTGCCAAAGATTTATTTGGAAAACTCTAGCAAAGGAATTCCACACCCCCTTTTATGGGTCATTAGGTCAAAAGTACCTTTTGGAGAGCTCCTCCCACTTTAGCTCCAAGGGTCAGTTCAAATGGAACACTTATCATATCAACAACTGACAGAGATTTGGCTTTGTCAGCAAGATAGGAGGCTACTTCCATTCCTATAATGTTTGTTTGGGAAAAAAACCTTTCAGACATGCAGTAAATAAAATGTGGATGAATAAGTAACCAAGTACATGAATTTACATATTATCACGTTGCTGTAAAAGGTAGATTTATACAAGGTAGGACATGATTCATCTTATCCAATGCCTGGCAATAAATAAACCTGACTTACAATGTTCTAAAATACTTTTGGGCCAAAATTCAATTTCGTAAGCACTGTAAACCAACTTTCATTAAAAAAAAAAATAAATCTTTGAAATCATTAACCTCTGGCCCTTAACAATTTTTGTCCTTTATCTGTAGACTTCAGTAGTGTATTTTTATACTTCCCATTAAGTGTTCTAAAATGCTGAAACAGTTCGAATAATTCAGAGTCATCAGAAGACATCATAGCATGACATATATAATACTATTCCAAGAAACATTACTAGACCAATTTGAACAAGCAAGTTAGTCCTAGTACATACATCTGGATTTGAAATTGGTCAAGAGTTCATGGAAATCCACATACAGTGCCATGTAGATTGGTTCAAAAGTCTGGCCTCTAACAACAGTTTTTGACTGACCAAGTGACTTCACTTCACATGACTTAGTGGTGTAATTTGATATATGGACATACACTGGATCTTCAAAAGTCCTCATGATATTTGCAAGAATTTCACTTGCCACTTCAGCTTTAAACCTCACATGACCAAACTTTTTAAGTTGCTGAAAACTGTGGCATTTTTCATTTATGACCTGGTAGCTTTTTTTCTGACCAATTTGGTCTAGTTCCAAGATTCATGTAGCTGTCACTAAAAAACAAAGTAACAACCATTTTATGGAAATCAAAAACTGTAGCCTCTGGTACTTAACTAGGACAAGCATTCTGACCTGGTTTTGTCTTAGACAGAAAAGATAATAAAAACCCAAAACGCATAAACATGATGATAAAAGTAATAAAAAATTAGTGGTAAACATCATTTTGCCTATTTCCCACAATGTTTTCAAACAAGAGTCTTGGACTGCAAAACCAAGGCAGTTGGTATGACCAAGCTGGTGCTTCAACTTTAAAACTTGTAACACCATACTAGGCAAAATATCCAGACCACTGTGGTATGTGATTGGTAGCCTTTCTGTAGATACCATTCCAATCAACCAGTAACCAAACACAAAACACAAATGAATACATAGGGTATCTACTAAATACCTGCAGCTAGTAAATTTTGTAAATATTATTGGACAAGAAAAAAAGCCACTGTTTTAACCCTTTACTCGACAGATACTCATTTCTACACATTTCTTGTTGGAGCCTTTAGAAAACATTGTGGCAAAAGGTGTATTTGCTCGTGACGAGCAATTTCACCTTTGGTCACAATGTTTTCTATGCTATCAAAAGGTGCAATATACACATAAGAAACGGCTTCATCCTTGCTGTTATTTAATGTACATTAGAGATGCCATAGAAATACCTTATGGGGTAAAGTGTTAAGCAATTGCCTCTTGTCCAACAGTGTTTTCCATGTCATCTGCATAGCTTCTTGTGATAAAAAGCTCATGAAGGTATTTAGTAGGTTTGAAACCAAATGATGACGTGCTTTACACAAGCACACATATTTCCTGGGCCCATATTCAATCATTCTTAACCCTTTACCCCATAAGGGATTTCTATGGTATCTCTAATTGACCCTAAATAACAGCAAGGATGAAGCCGTTTCTTATGTGTATATGAGACCTTTTGAAAACATAGAAAACATTGTGACTAAATGTGAAATTGCTTGTCACGAGCAATTTCACCCTTTGCCACAATGTTTTCCATAGGCTTCTACAAGCAATGCATAGAAATAAATATCTATGAAGTAAAGGGTTATTAAGAGTCTGAGCCTAATTCTCATGAATTTTCTAAAAAGGTAATACAACTTCTGATTGGCTAAACTCACTAGCAAACGACAAAATTTCAGGATTGTCCAAATCGAAAACATTTGCAAACTACAAAATAAAAGTAACTCAAAATTTGAAATTTGTTTGTGAACGGTAGAAAACATTGTGGGAATAGGAGAAAATGATAGTTACCAGCATTTTTCCCTTTTCCCACAATGTTTTCTAAAGGCTTCATTCTCAGGTTTGTCAAAAGTAGGGATTGTGTGGTAATGGGTTAACTCTTTACCAAACGACAAAATGTTAGAGTGGTCCAAACTGAAAGCACTTGCAGACAACAAATTAAACATAACTCAGATATTGCAATTTGTTTCCAGCAGGGCAGAAAACATTGTGGGAAATGGAGAAAATGCTGGTTACCAGCATTTTCTACTTTTCCCACATTGTTTTCAAAAGGTTTCTATCACTTTTTCTCAGGGTAGTAAAATCCAGGGATTGTTTGGCAAGGGTTAACCCTTCTTCACATAATCATTCAATTTTTTCTTATAACCCTGTGTGAGGCTTTTAAAAACATTGTAGAAAAAGGAGAAAATGATGGTAAACAGTATTTCTCAGTTTCCAACTACATTATATGTTTTATACCCTCTCTGACGGAAGTTTCATCCTCTGTGCCACATTGTAAATAATGTCTGCAAATGTTTTTAATTTCAATGAGTCTAAAGTGTTGTCATTTGATACAGAGTTAACAAGATAGATTAGCCAATTAAGAGTTGTGTTACTTTCTATACCAAGAAGAAGGCTAGGAATGCAATTTATCATAGCTGGTGAATACAGACGCTGATCTGCTTTTCTTGCACACACAAGCAATTCTAAATCTACAATAAATTCAAATTATAGATAGCAAAAGATTCTATGAGCTAAACTGCCAACCCTTAACTCTTCACCAGGCCATAAGTTAACACTCCTTCACATTAACTCTTTACCAGACAACAAATTTTAGCCCTGTCCAAATTGAAATCATTTGCAGATGACAATTTCAGTGTGGCTCAAATGGTGCAATTGTTTATTGAAAGGGTAGCAAACGTTGTGGGAAAAGGAGAAAAAGCTGGTTACCAGTATTTTCTCCTTTTTCCACAATGTTTTCAAAAGGCTTCTTTCTCATGGTCGTCAAAAGTTGTTACTGTCTGGTAATGAGTTAAAAGCAAAAGTAGACAGCAAATTTAGTGTTGCTCATACCAAGGGAATTGTTTGTGAAAGAGAAAAAAAACATTGTAGGAGAAGGAGAAAATGCCGGTTACCAGTTTTTTCTCCTTTACCTACAATGTTTTACGAAAGCTTCTTTTTCCGAGTTGTTGAAACACAGGCTTGCCTGGTAAAGGGTTTGAAGCACCATGCCAATGGTTTTTATCACACAACAAATGCAAAATTAACAAAATTTACCAATGAATGAGGAGCCAATGATGACGACATCCTTTCCTTTCGCAGCTTCAGCAATTGCATTAGCATCATCTGGTGTGCGCAGGGAGAATACATTTTCTAAATCAATGCCAGGGATAGGTAACACTCGAGGACTGAAACAGAAAATTTTCATATTCATATTAGTTTGCTAAAGGGCATCTACCAAATTTTGAGCTGAAATTATTTTAGAGATAGAAAGCTGATATTCTGGAAGGAAAAATCATTAGTATGTGACTGTTATCTGTTAGGTGGGTTTAACTGTTTACCACACAATCCTGAGTTTTAACGACCATGAAGAAAAACGCTATAAAAAACCAGCATTTTCTCGTTTTCCTACAATGTTTTCTATCCTTTCCAAATCAAATTTCAATTTCTGATTTACATCTACCTTACAACTAAGCATGAGTAGGTCTGTGATAATGCATTGGTCAAGTACAGGTAGTGAGTTTGAGACCCACCTTGGGCAGTCAGAGACTGTTTAACTCTCTACCGAGCAATCCCAAGTTCTAATGATCCTGTGGTTGAAGCCTTTTGAAACACTGTGAAAATGAGAAAATGCTTGTAATCAGAATTTTCTCATATAGTCTCAATGTTTTCCATCCTTTCAAATCAACTTTCAGATTGTGAATGTCATTTACTGAGTCATCTGCATATGCTTCGTATTTGGACAAGGCCAAAATTTTATTGTGAGATTAACCCTTTCCCAAATAATCCCTGGTTTTTACAGGTCTGGAATAGTAGCCTTTTGGAAACATTGTGGAAAAAGGAGAAAATGCTGGTAACCAGCATTTTCTCCTTTTCCCATCATGTTTTCTACCCTATCATAGACAGAAATAATCTTTTCAGCAAGAGCTGAATTGTCGTTTGCAAATGCTTTCAATTTGGTCTAGTCCAAAAGTTCGTCGTTTGGGAAAGGGTTAAGCTTAAGATTTAACTTGAGACAAACTTACGTGCCACCTGTGGCAATCAACAAAGAGTCGTAGGACATACTGGTTCCGTCAGCTAGTTTAACAGACTTGGATGCTGTATCTACTGATTTCACCTGGATTTGAACAGACAAGGAAAATAAACAAGAGGGCCCTGGAATGCTCACCTTAGACTATAGCTTATGAGTGAAATTCAATTCTTTGAACAACTTTGGTAAAGCTTCACTCAAGGAACATCCCTGCCAAGTTTCATCAAGATTTGCCCACTGGGTTAGGAGAAGAAGATGTTTGAAGAAAGTGTTGACGGACGACGGACGCCAGACATAGGGCAATCAAATATCAAAGCTCTACACCTTCCAGTTTCAAAGAAGAATTTCAAATTTTCCTCTTTTGTCCTATATTCAAACTTGTGGTCCCGGGGCTGGTCAGTTTTGACCAAAGCAGCATCCTTGGTAGAGGTCCACTCAAAGATGCTACATACCAAATATCAAAGCTCTAACTTTCCCATTTAAGAGAAAAAGAAATTCAAAATTTTCCTTGTTTGTTCCTATTTTAAAATTTTCTTTCTTTGTGCCTATGTTTGAACTTGTGACCCCACAGGCATGATTTAATTAAACTTGGTAGAGGTCTGCTAGGAGATGCCACATACCAAATATCAAAGCTCTATGCCATCTAGTGTCAGAGGAGAAGAATTGTAAAGTTTTCCTTCTTTGTTCCTATGCTCAAACTTGTGACCCCCGGGATGGGGGCCAGTTTTGACCCCAGGGGCATCATTTGAACAAACTTGGTAGAGGTCCACTAGGAGATGCCACATACCAAATATCAAAGCTCTACGCCTTCAAATTTCAGAGGAGAAGATTTTTAATGTTTTCCTTCTTTGTTCCTATGCTCAAACTTGTGACCCCCGGGATGGGGCCAGTTTTGACCCTAAGGGCATAATTTGAACAAACTTGGTAGAGGTCCATTAGAAGATGCCACATACCAAATATCAAAGTTCTTTGCCTTCAAGCTTTAGAGGAGAAGATTTTTAAAGTTTTCCTTCTTTGTTCCTATGCTCAAACTTGTGACCCCTGGGCGGGGCCAGTTTTGACCCCAGGGGCATAATTTGAACAAACTTGGTAGAAGTCCACTAGGAGATGCCATATACCAAATATCAAAGCTTTATGCTTTCAAGTTTCAGAGGAGAAGATTTTTGAAGTTTTCCTTCTTTGTTCCTATACTCAAACTTGTTATGCCCCGAGTAACCAGCATTTTCTCCTTTTCCCACAATGTTTTCTACTCTTCCAAAGTCCAGTTTCAATTTGGACCAGTCTAAGATTTTTTCGTTTGGTAAAGAATTAACCCTTTAGCAAGGATGAACACTGACTATCCAACAAGTAGGTATCAAATGTTCTAACCTCTTTATCAGTGTTGACTGTGATGTCATAGGATTTGTAAAAGTTATCTGTTCTCAGAGCTATTGCTTCAGGTTTTATATCCATAGCCTGAAATAGATAGAGCCCAACATGTTTGTTCCCATCATCTCAAGGGAGCTAATCAACCCTTTAACATTGTACAAGATGACAAAATTTTAGACAAGTTTAACACATTTGCTTATGACAAACTTAATAGGGTCCATCTATTTAGAGTAATCTTTGAAAGGGCATAAAACATTGTGGGAATAGGAAAAAATGCTTACCAGCATTTTCTCCTATTCCCAAAATATTTTCTAAAGGACTATTCCTCGAGGCTGTTGAAATTTATGAAAGAGTGGTAAAAAAATAAAATAAGAAGATTAAGCCTTACTCCCCAAGTTCGGATTTGTATGGTTTACGGTTTACAGTATTCATTCAAGCCTGTAAATGACTTTTTTCATCTTTCATCACATTCCATGATATATCCTATTCTTGAGAAATGCAACTTTTAATTATAAAATGAACACAAGCTTTCGGCAGTACAACTGAACATTACTGCAGGCATTCTATCATAGGATCACACTTGAAGAAGGTGGTTGTACCGCCGAAAGCTTGTGTTCATTTTATAATTAAAAGTTGCATCACATTAGTTTTGAAAATAAGTGAGAGTACACTCTGAAAGATTAATGCCTTCTTTTTCAACAGTATTATCAAAAGCATCCATTTCATACATTTCACCTTCAATAATATTGAATATTACCTCTGTTTCATAATGATTTTGTAGAGCTATTACGAGGGTCAGTCAAAAATAAATGAGCACTGCCTAATAACTTTTTAAAACTACATAGTAAACAAATTACGTGCTTATAATCCCTCAAAGTAATCTCCCCTGGACTGGATGACAGAATTCCATCTCTTTGGCAACGCTTGGATGCCGGTTGCTAGGCTACCAAAGTTGATTCGTCGTACCTCCCTGTTCACGTCACACTCAAGTTCATCCAAACTCTCGTAGCGTATTCCCCGTAAGGGCTCCTTAAGTTTTGGGAACAAATCAAAGTCAGGGGGGCTCAAGTCAGGCGAGTAGGGGGGATGATCAAGAACTTCCCATGGGTATGACTCCAGCAGCTCCTTGACAACGTTGGCTTTATGGGGTGACGCGTTATCGTGTAAAATTAGCGGTGTGCGGTCAATCATCTCCTGGCACTTTCGGCATATTGCTGGACGAAGTATTGTTCTAATATATATCTTATAGTACTCTTTATTCCCAGTCTCACCAGTTGGTACCCTGTGTGCCGTCAATACTCCACGAAAATCATACGCAAAGATCATCAACAATTTGGCACAGTTCTGACTTGGACGGAATTTTACGGGTCTTGGGGAGTTTTTTGTATGCCATTCACTGCTTTGGCGCTTTATTTCGGGTTCAAAAGACCGAATCCATGTCTCATCGATTGCAACGATTCGTTGTAACATTTCATCGCCTTCTTTACCATATTTTTTTAGAAGTTTACTGGCAATGTTTACACGTTGGTGTTTTTTACTTTCCATCAGCATGTGGGGCACCCATCGGGCCACGATCTTTCTCATTTGCAGACGTTCCGTTAAAATTCGATGAACTGACCCGTGACTTATGTCCAACTCATGAGCAATTTCATCACATGAATATCTTCTGTCATCGTTCAGCAATTTTGCAACATTTTCCACATTTTCACCGGTCTTTGCCGACAAAGGCCTTCCGCACAGGTGCTTGTTGCTAACTGTATTACGCCCGTTGTGGAATTGTCTAACCCATCGGGTGATAGAACTATATGAAGTACAAACTCTGAACCTACTTCCTCGACTGCTTTCTGAATTTCTATCGCACTTTTACCCCGCCTAGCCTTAATCTTAATATATGTTACTTGTTCGTCGCGCGTCAGCATGAACGCACCGTCCGCCATGACAGTTTTGTAATGAAGTCATATTTACATGACGTCATGTAATGTTGTTTTTTTCCCGCGCAAGTTTTGCATGAGATATTAATGAACAATCATGCCAAGTTTTGTTTGCCTATGTAAAAAAATAAAAAAGTTATGAGGCAGTGCTCACTTATTTTTGACGGACCCTCGTAGCTGCGAATTTGCTTCTTGATAGTATTCAGTGCAAAACACACAATCATTATTATATGAATCATTGAGTAATAAAAATTATATCCTAATAGCCAACAGGCTTACCTTGCTAAGCTTGATACGGTCATAAGGTATATATTTATCCATGGTTACTATGGTGATATTGCCTAGGAAACCTTCTTGACGAAGAGTTTCAGCACATGCCACCGAGGCTGGTCCTCCTCCTATAATTAAGACATTCTTGTTCCCAGCTGCACCCTTACACATTTGTTTTTGTCTTCTAAAGTTTGTGAGTGAGGCTTTGTCTGCCTTGACCTTGACCTTCCCATCTGTCACTTCAACCTTTATATATACATATACAAGAGATGAGTATTTAGTTTTGTAAACAAGCAACTTCTGTATTGAGTGACAGTAGTGAACTAACACAAATTATAATTCAGCAAACTCTTCACCTATTTGTCTTGAAGAATTGTTTTATCTGGTTTTAGAAAGGTCAGAAAGAATATTGTAACAATCTGTATAGTCAACTTGTCAGATCAGAGGACAAGCCACACTGAAAAAGTGCTCTCTGAATGTGCAGATGTCTCAGTTATCTTCAACCAATAAAACCAAATGTTATAGGACCTATGATTTACACTTTAAGGAAACGCTTCTAAAATGTTACTGACTTTTTTCTCTACATTTTTCGTACCATTCAAAAATAGTATTTTTCTGTCCTAAAAGTTTTTGTATGTTGTAGAATTTCTCAGACTGTGTATGTCTTTAAATAGGTCATGCAACAATTGGTCTTTAAAACAACGAATTATCATGAAGGAATTAGAAAGTAGTTTTGACTGGCTTATACTGATTAAGTTTCATACATGTGGCCTCTCGAATGATGACATGACTGTCACCTAACAGGCAGAGCTGTTGCTGCACTGTTTCAAAGGAACCAGTCTATACATGCAATATTTCAAACATTTAACCCTAGCTAAATATTGGATATAGAAAAAAAAAAATCTGCTGAATAAAGAAAATGAATACCTTGTAAGCTGGTATACTATCTAAACCTGGAAACTCTTCAATGTCTCCTGACTTAATGTTGAAGCAGGCTCCATGCCAGGGACATCTCACACGGCCATTACATAACACTCCTGTAAAGTTGTAAAGAGTCCAACTATACCAGGAGACGAGAGTTTAGATTTGTCCAAATTCAAAGCAGACCATAAATAAAATGTTGTTAAGAGGATTGAAGTAGTCTTTGATGGGGTCCATAACATCATTGGAAAAGAAGTACATACTGATAATGCCTTTTAATCTAGTGTCTTGAAAAACAGGATTGTATGTGGTGAACATTTTGACAGCTAGGTTAACAAAATAGATATATGTACATGTAGTTAACTCTTTACCACACAATTCTGACTTTTAACGACCCTCAACAAGAAAACCTTTCAAAACATTGTGGGAAAAGGAGAAAATGCTGGTAATCATCATTTTCTCCTTTTCCCACATTGTTTTCTACCCTTTCAAGAGGAAATTTCAATATTGATTCACATTTATTTTGTCATCTGCAAATGGTTTTAATTGGACTAGTTCTATATTTAGTTGTTTGGTAAAGAGTTAAACATAAGGAATGACTTTGATATCTTAATTTCAAGGCATCTAAGAAATACAGAGTAAAATCCATTGAAAGATGCAACATATTTGAGCCATCAAAAACATAGGTCTTTTTGTAAATGGCAATGGTGAGGCAATAGCTAATGTAAAGTACAGATAGGTAACAAACAACAAGGACATGAGCCATGCTCTGGTAAAGAGGGGCTTCAGTGTATCTCTGAAATAAATTGTAACAAACAAGATATCACATAATTATGGATCTATAAAATCCATTTTGTCAAACAAGCAACTGAATCTCAAAGTAAGCTGGTCCTTTGCCATGCAGAAAAATGACAAATAGCAGTTTTAACTCAGGTCAGCCTGCATTTGTAACACAGGCTAACCTGGGTCAATACTGTTGGAGTATTAATTAAACTCCACTTTTCATTGAGCATGGTTCGAATGAAATGTTTGTATTTCAAGCAAAGTATAAAGGGAGTGATATGAAATGTTCGAGGCAAGATTTTGACATTTATTCAAACCCTTGATGAGAGATCCATAAACTGAGTTTCAAGACAAGCAATTTCGTTGAAATGATATCCCCCGCCGAAAGACCTTTTTTGATACAAACATATAAGAGGTATTGTGTTTTGCATGTACATGTGGCCTTTTTGTTATTGGTCCATGATGAAATTATACATTAAGCTCCCTTGTTCCATAGCACAGAATTTCATTACATAAAAAAAATATAAAAGAGGTCCATAACAGGATTATGCATTAAGTACCCATGTCAGGATTTCATATATGTGGGGAAAAAAAATGTATCAACGGACTATCCAATGGAAAACATGCATGAAGTTTCATCAATTTTTGTCAAGGACTTTAGAAGATATCCCTCTCACAATATAAGCCGCCACACTGCTGCCATTTCAAGTAGGTAGCTAGAAACTAAAGTGTTGAAATTTGCAGGACCTGCCTGGGTAGCTGAATGGATACATGGTATTACTTGTGATCTAAAAGGTTTACGAACAGACTGATGCATAGAGAGACGATTGCACAATTGACTCATTGGCCATTGGCTTTGATCAAGCAGTAAAAATTTGAAGTTCCATAAAAATATGTGCAAAAGTTGGAGATAAACTGAGAAAAAATTAAATTTGACATGGAGTCCCCTTTTTCCATGAGACAGTGATAAATTGCAAAACCCTGACATCATGTGCTAGGTCGCATGATCTGTGAAAATCTCATCCAAATCTATTGAGATATATTCAGTAATTGAAGAGATTCTGCTGAAAAATGAAATTATAACATGAAGCCCCCTTATTCCATGATGCAGCTACAAATCCCAAAACCTTGACAATATGCCTTAGGTCACATGATCATGTGAAAATTCCTTTCAAATCTGCCAAGAAATGTGGGAGGCGTTGTGTTAGGTCACATGATAATGTGAAAATTCCATTCAAATCTGCCAAGAAATGTGGGAGGAGTTGCCTTCACAAGAAATAGAATGAAATAAAACATGAAGCCTCCTTTTTTCATGACGCAGCTACAAATCGCAAAACCTTGAGAATATGCGATAGGTCAGATGATGAGAAACATTCTGTGAATTTTTTATTCAATTCTGTCAAGAAATATGGGATGAGTTGCATTCACAAGAAATAAAATGAAATAAGACATGAAGCCCCCTTTTTTCATGACGCAGCTACAAATTGTAAAATGTTGACAATATGCAATAGGTCACATGACAGGAAATATTCTGTCAAAATTCTATTCAATTCTGTCAAGAAATGTGGAAGGAGTTGCCTTCAAAAGAAATGGAATGAAATATAACATGAAACCCCCTTTTTCCATGACACCTTATTACAAAAACAAGGTCAAATAACTGTGGTGTTGCACGGTCAATGTAGGTGGAACTTTATTTCCTGCATTTCCTAATGGAGGTTGACAGATGTGACAAGTTCAATGTAAAAACTTTGTATAGTTTTGAAGACAAGGCTCCAAACATCAAAAGTGTAACTTAAGTGAAACTTAAAATCGCTCTCAGTCAGCCATTTTGCATCGAATCAAAAAAAAAAAAAAAAAAGGTGTCGGGAAAATGGGTCATTGTACATGTGTATAAAGGTTCACGAAATTCCGTGCAATGGTATTGGAGATATTTGCCAGGATGGACGGACAGACGGACGGACGGACGGAAGAATGGACAGACAACGCTAAAACTATATCCCTCTGCCTACGGCGGGGGATAAAAAAAAACCCCACTGATTTCTCCATATAATATCTGTAATTGCCTAAAACATAATCAAAAGCATACTGTTGTTGACTGACTATCATAAGGGGGTGGGGAGGGCTTTACGAAAATCTATCAATCAAACCTTTTGATAGTGGGGCTCCATAATGGGAACACTTGGGTCCAATAGCATAGAAGTCGGATCCCTCTTTAATCAACAAGGCTGTCCCAGATCCACCCACATCTACTTCCTTCATCCTAAATGTAATGTAACAAACTAAATGAAGATGTTGTTTAACAAAGTGGTTGTTTTTGTAAATGCGCATTCTGCAAAGTCAGAACTTGACCTGCAACTCCTGGATATGGCAGCTAGTGAGAGAAATCAGAACTACTTGTAGCTTTATTACTTTTTACCACACAATCCCAACTTTTAACAACCCTGAGAAAGAGAGCCTTTGAAAATATTATGGGAAAAGGAGAAAATGCTGGTAACCAGCATTTCCTCCTTTTCCCACACTGTTTTCTACCCTTTCTAAATCAAATTTCAATTTATGACTCACATTTTATTTGTTGTCTGCAAATGCTTTCAATTTGGACCTGTCCAAAATTTTGTCATTTGGTAAAGAGTTAATGCATTCTCAACAATGTTCTGCCAATAATTATTCACAGAGGGGAAATATGTCCGATAAGTTTGAAGAAGCTACGGAAATTAGCAACTTAACTCGTTACCTAACGACAATATTTTAGGGTTGTCCAAATCGAAAGCATTTGCAGAAGACAAAATAAAAGTGACTGAAAATTTGAAATTTGTTTAGTGAAGGGTAGAAAGCATTGTGGGAAAAAGGAGAAAATGCTGGTTACCAGCATTTTCTCCTTTTTCCACAATGTTTTCTAAAGGCTTCTTTCTCAGGGTAGTCAAAAGTAGGGATTGTGTGGTAATGGGTTAAATGAGACATATAGGATCTGACATGAGATTGTGTATGAGATAGAATTTCGTTTCTACTAGTTTAGGGAAAATGTCCTTAACCCTTTCCCAAACGACAAATTTTTCGACTAGACCAAATTCAAAGCATTTGCAGACGACATATTAAAGGTGGCTGAAAAATTGGAATTTTCTCTGGGAAGGGTAGAAAACACTGTGGGAAAAGGAGAAAATGCTGGTTACAAGCACTTTCTCCTTTTCCTACAATGTTTGCAAAAGGCTTCTTTCTCAGGGGCGTCAAAAGTAGGGATTGAGTGGTAATGGGTTCTTTGGTGAGCTTAAAATTTTTTTTCTAGACGAAATAAGTAAGATTTTTTTTATCACATAACCTCCCTGGTTTTCAGTGTGCCGGTAATATACCCATTACAAAGTTTCTTATGTAGGTTTGATATCACTATTTGTGATGTCATTTTTGATATCGTTTTGTATGTATTTCATACAAGCAACTGAGTTTTATGTAAGATATATTAATGCAGTGCATCTATACATGGTTTTACATCCTCTGATCTATTGTTTGTGAATATTGTTATGTGATTAACCCATTACCACACAATCCCTACTTTGATGTCCCTGAGAAAGAGCCTTTTGAAAACACCGTAGGAAAAGGAGAAAATGCTGGTAACCAGCATTTTCCCCCTTTTCCCACAGTGTTTTCTACCCTTCCCAGAACAAATTTCCTTTTTTCAGTGACCTTTATTTTGTTGTCTGCGAATGCTTTCAAATGAACCAGTCTAAAATTTTGTTGTGTGGTAAAGAGTTAAAAGAATCTGCCAAAGCCTTGTGTAATTAACTCTTTACCAAACTACCAAACAAAAAAATTTGGACTTGTCAAAACTGAAAGCATTTGTAGACAACAAAATAAACGTGAATCAAAAATGGAAATTTGAACTGGTAAAGGTAGAAAACATCGTGGGAAAAGGAGAAAATGCTGGTTACCAGCATCTTCTCCTTTTCCCACAATGTTTTCAAAGGCTTTCTTTCTCAGGGTCATTAAAAGTCCAGATTGTGTGGTAAAGACTTAATAACATTTTCCTAGACTGGTTTAATAAAATTTTATCTCAAGCACCAACTCATGTCAGATCCTACATCCAACAATATAAGCTGTATTTATCTGTCATCTGCAAATGCTTTCGGTTGGAACCAGTCTACAATTCTGTTTGAAAGACAGTCCAATTTCATCAAACAGTTTGAGATGCTATATAATTGGATCTTTCTAATTAGAATAATGGAAATTTCAGTGAATACTACTTTGATGTGTATGTATATATATGACAACAATACATGTAATTACATCTATATGAAATCTGTACCTTCTTTTTCCTCTCGCTGTTGTCTTCATGTAAAAAAAAAAACATGTCAAAAGAAGAAATTGCTAATGACAATCAGAGTTTCCTTTTGCTATGATGTTTTAACATTCATCCATGTATAAAACCCTATCGTATAGTATATATATTTTTTTCTCCAATTGTACATTGATGATTTCATAAAATGCAAATTGGTTTTACTATATAATCCCTAGTTCAACGGACCTCCAAGAGAAAGGCTTTTCAAAACCTTGTGAGAAAAGAAGAAAATGATGGTCACCAGCATTTTCCCCTTTTCCAAAAATGTTTTCTACCCTTTCAAAGACAAATACATGTACCATCAATTGAGCGTTATTCAAGTTGTTGTCTACAAACATTGTCTGTCATTTAATAAAATGTTGATTAACCCTTAACTCCATAGATACTCATTTCTACGCAATGCTTGTAGGAGTCTTTGGAAAACATTGTTGCAAAAGGTGAAATTGCTCATGACGAGCGATTTCACCCATTGCCACAGTGTTTTCTATGTTATCAAACGGTGTCACATACACGTAAGAAATGGCTTCATCCTTGTTGTTATTTAGGGTCAATTAGACATACCATAGAAATGTCTTGTGGGGTAAAGGGTTAACATTATAACAATATCAATAGCATTTTACTCACTCTCCAGATTTCATCTCATCAACACCACACACTACTGCCTCAACCTGATCTGCTGCTGCCATATTTGTTGTTGTTGTTGAAAGTTTCCTTTTTATACCTGTGTCTTCTTCTTTCAGCTGTTTGACAGTGTACTTATTACTGCCTGGAAATAAGAATAAATACATGTGACCTATGCTCTATTAAAAGTATCTACATAACAGTCTATACAGGCCAACCATGCAGAAACTTTTCGCTATTGGTTAATTTTCTTTATATTCCAAGGACCAATTTACCTCATAATTCAGTTCCTTGTTAGACTGTGTACAGTTTATAGATACATGAACATATTATGACAAGCTTCATTACATGCATCACAGATGCATTAAGCCCCTTTCACCAGAGCATATCTCATGCATCTGTTACTGCAATTACCGCTCAATCCTAACTTTGTTACTTTGTTGTTCAAGGCTCCTGAATGGCTAACTGATAAAGTGTATGACTGAAAACCTACAGGCCTAAAGGTTCAATCCTTGCTGCAATTGACCCTTCTGCCAATTTTGATTGACAGGTCTTCCCATGTCTTATCGGCCAATGAAAAAGCAGCATTAGGCATCATGTAAACAAGAATGTCTGACACAGTCTGATATAGACATGCGATAATTTGATCGTGTCTATTTAATTATCAAAACAGCCAACACTATTCGAATCGATAAGAAATTTCATGAAAAAAAATGCTGTAATTAACCTAGAGTGACATACCAGAATAAAACTGAAATAAATGGTCTTTCTCTTTGTATTCGACGCCATTTTCTGGTTAGCCTGTAAGACTTGATAAGTCACTTTTATCTAGTCGTCTGTAAATGCTTTAGACAAGCCAAAATTTTGTTGTTTGGTAACAAGTTAAATGCATTTTAACACCCATGTTGTTTACCAGGTTGCTAACTATCTTTACATCATTGTCTCACGAGTCCTTACTATGTCCTAGAGTTTTTTTTTTCCTATTCATGAAATTTCAAGATTGTGCCATAAAGATTTACCAAGTTAGAGTCTACTTCCAATGAAAAATGTGCATTTCCATCATGGGTGGATCCAGAGGGGGGGGACCGGGGGTCTGGACCCCCCCCTGGAATTTTGGCAAAAATGTGGTTATCGGATTCGTGAAATGGTACTGGTTTGATATTGCACAGCATTTATGTAAAATACATTCATAAATTTAAAAAAAAAGGTTCTAAATGTGAAGACCTCCTCATAGTTAGAACTGGAAACGTTGACTTTTCTTGTTAACAGCTTACATCCACTGAAATCCGGAAACCAAAGTATCATATAACAAGATAAGTGCGCTTTCGGTGGGACCCCCCCTGAGAAAGATATCTGGATCCGCGCATGTCCATTCACTCATTCACATCAGAAATAGTCATTCGTCAAACAACAAACCTTCTTTTCACAAAAAAGAAAGACCTTAGATGAAAACCAAGTTTGATAAAATGTTATTTCTACAATAACACAATTCTAGACATCTTAACTCTTTCCAAAACAATCCCTTGTTTTACGGGTCTAGAATAGTAGCCTTTTGAAAACATTGTGGGAAAAGGAGAAAATGCTGGTAACCAGCATTTTCTCCTTTTCCCACAATGTTTTCTACCCTATCATAGACAGAAATATTTTCAGCAAGAGTTTAGTTTTCGTCTGCAAATGCTGTCAATTTGGTCCAGTCCAAAAGTTTGTCATTTGGGAAAAGGTTAAAGCACTTGCTGAGAACAAAATACAGGTTTATAACAATCAAATAATGAGATTGGTTTTTCAAAGGTTAGAAAATAATGTCTGGTTACAAGCATTTTCTCCTTTTCCAACAATATTTTCAAAGGGCTTCCTACTTCAGGTTGTTTAAGAATGGAAATATTTTGTAAGGGTTAAGTAAATATGATATCATGCAAAAGTGATTATCTTGCCGAAACAGTCATAAATATCTCAATATTATTTTAAGTATACAAAGCTATAAAATGTATGTATCCATTTGCATGGAAATTCAATCTGGGCCTTCTACCAAACTTAAAACTCTAGGTAAACTGAGTGCTAAAGGTGCTTAACCCATTACCACACAGTCCCTACTTTTGACGCCCCTCAGAATGAAGCCTTTAGAAAACATTGTGGGAAAAGAAGAAAATGCTGGTAACCAGCATTTTCTCCTTTTCCTACAATGTTTTCTACCCTTCACAAAACAAATTTCAAATTTTCAGTCATTTTTATTTTGTCATCTGCAAATGCTTTCAACTCTGACCAGTCTAAAATTTTGTCGTTTGGTAATGGGTTAAGCAGACAGCACTGATCAAGATCTGACTGCACAGACCAAGCTGTCTGATTGTGGATCAGCACTCTTAGATACTCTGTTAGACATTCTAACTGATACAGCCTTAAAATATCAGGATATTGGTCATATTTGTTGGCCAAAAATATTTTTTCCCATTTATTTCTCAGTCTAAGGGACAGCACAAGTCTGTTTATGACATGGATATCTTATTTCAATAAAAAAAAACATCCTGTTACATGAAAACTTTTCCACCCACATTTCCACCCGATAACAGGATGCCGGATATTCTTCTTACTATCAATTACTAATTTGACTGTAGAAATGTGCACCTGTCAACTATGACTACTTCTGATCCTTAACCACACAATCCCAAGCCTTAATGACCAGGGTGGAGTGGGGGAGGATAGGCATTTGAAAACAAGCAATTTATTCTTTTCCCTACAATGTTTTCTACACTTCTGAACCCAATTTTCAATTCTCGAGTCACATTAATTTTAATGCTTTCAATTTGGACAAGTCAAAAATTTTGTCGATTGGTAAAGGGTGATAACAAGGAATCTCTATTCCCCCAAAAAAACACTTTCTACCTTTTCCCAAAACAATTTAAATTATTTGGGCTGCATTTAACTTTCAAGGCACTTTTTCCAACTGTAGATACTTTTGCAACAAATGTAGATCAAGATCACATCCCACAAAACATAAAGTATAATCTCTGATCTACAATGTCTGCTGTGCCTGATTCTGGACAAATTCCCGGCTTTCTCATACCAGTACTAACACCACTTTCTTCCCAAAGCAACCGACTACTTTTCTCACATGCTTCAACAGAGGTGAGAGGTAAAAATACGTCAGAAAGAAAGTTCGCCTCTACCGGGTATCAAACTCACAACCACCAGGTCATGAGTCCAATGCCAGGGCAGGCTATTAACAGTCTTCTATATTTACAATGTCTATTGGGTTATCTTATCTTGCTCTCTAGACTTAACACGGGTTTATCTTGCTCTCTAAAGGTTAACACCGGTTTATCTTGCTCTCTACAGTTTAACATGGGTTTATCTTGCTCTCTAAAGTTTAACATGGGTTTATCTTGCTCTCTAAAATTTAACATGGTTTATCTCTCTCTACAGGTTAACATGGTTTATCTTGCCCTCTACAGGTTTACACTGGTTTATCTTGCTCTCTACAGGTTCTACAGGTTAACATGGTTTATCTTGCTCTGTACAGATAAACACTGGTTTATCTTGCTCTCTACAGGCTAACATGGTTCATCTTGCTCTCTACAGGTTAACATAGTTTATCTTACTCTCTAAAAGTTATCACTGGTTTATCTTGCTCTCTGATCTTGCTCTCTAAAGATTCACACTGGTTATCTTGTTCTCTAAAGGTTAACATGGTTTATCTTACTCTAAAAGTTATCATTGGTTTATCTTGCTCTCTAAAGTTTAACATTGTTTATCTTGCTCTCAACAGATTAACATGGTTTATCTTGCTCTGTACAGAATAACATGGTTTATCTTGCTCTCTATAGGTTAACATGGTGTTCGTTAATGCTTTTAACCCTTTTAGCACCTATTAATAGTTGTGTTTGCAGCCAATGTAGAAACAAAGATCAGGCTGCACACAACATGCAGCCTGATCTTTGGTCCACATTGTATGCTTTGCTAAACCACTATAGACAAGAGAAACTCTTGTCACCGGTACCAGGCTAGGCATGTGAAGTGTCTTGCCACAAGACAGTGGCAAAAATGCTATGATCAAAGTAAAGATTAGAGCCAAGGTCTCCTGATCATAAAGCCGCATACTGGCTGAACCCCGGACAAACTTAAAAGAGTAGGCTGTCACTGTGATACTACCAAAATACTATCAATCTGTTACTACACAATCCCCAGTTTTAATGCTCTTGTGGAAGACACCTGTTGAAAACATTGTGGAAATGACATTTTCTCCTTTTTCCACAATATTTTCTTCCCAACCAAAGGCCAGGTTTTGTCTGCAAATGCTTTCAATTTTCTAATTTTCTGAAGTCAAGAACTATACAACCCTTTCCAACACATTGAAGACTTTTAACAACCAAGAGAAAAGTGTCTTTTGAAAACATTGTGGGAAAAGGAGAAAATGCTGGTAACCAGCATTTTCTCCTTTTCCCATAAAGTTTTCTACCCAATCAAAGCAATATTGCACCATTTGAGTCACTTTGACATTGTCGTCTGCAAATGCTTTCAATTTGGATAGGTCTAATATTTTGCCATGTGGTAATGGGTTAAAACATTCATCTCTTTACCAGAAGACAAGATTAGCATAATCCAGCTTGCAAGTGTTTGCAGACAACAAATTGAATATTAAAAACATAAAAAATTTGTAGTAGATCTAAACATTGTGACAAAAAGGAGAAAATGCTGGTTACAGACATCTCATTCAGACTACTTTATCATAACCCTTCTTTCTTAGACGAAATAAACCTCAGGATTGCTCGATAAAAAGACAGAATTTTTAAACACTTCTTCAGTGCAAAAGAAACAGCTTACCCAAGTTTTATCTATCCGAAATGTCCCTATAACCAAACTGAGTTCACCGATATTACTTTACACTTAACTGCGATAAAAGCAGAACAGATAAGAGTGATTATCTAAACAGCTAATGCACATATCATTACTTTTGTTGCCTTTGCACTCAATGTAGATCAAGATCAGACTGCACTGTAGAGCTGTTTTAACCCATTACCACACAATCCCTACTTGTGACGCCCCTAAGAAAGAAGCCTTTTGAAAACACTGTAGGAAAAGGAGAAAATGCTGGTAACCAGCATTTTCTCCTTTTCCCACAGTGTTTTCTACCCTTTCCAGAACAAATTTCAATTTTTCAGTCACCTTTATTTTGTCGTCTGCAAATGCTCTCAATTTGGACCAGTCCTAAATTTTGTCGTTTGGTAAAGAGTTAACTCTTTCATAAACAACTGCAGAAATTCTCATCCCCCCCACCCCCGTTCTAAAAATAGAAACACACTGGCAATGAAAACTTTTGTCATATAATAAGATGGCTGATGGTGTAGAATCAAGACCAGACTGTACGTTCTGCGCAGTCTTATCTTAATTTAGCCACCTGTATAGCTACTGCAGTTATTCTAGGAGGTACGGTAGTTAAATGGTTAATTTTGTTATCTGTAAAATTTTGACTTGTGTTAAAAAAGGTTAACCCATAGGTGACTTTCAAAACTACAGTTACCTTTGTGGACAATGTAGATCAAGATCAGACTGCACAAAATGTGCAGTGTGCTGTTATGATTCACACTTACCACCCAGCTTAGACATTCAACTTACACAGCCATGATACTTCAACTAATTGGGCCTTATGTCTTGATTGAAAATACATGTATCTGTCAAGTTTAACCCTTTACCCCATTAGGCATTTCTATGGTATCCTTAATTAGCCCTAAATAACAGCAAGGATGAAGCTGTTTCTTATGTGTATATGACACCTTTTGATAGCATAGAAAACATTGTGGCAAAAGGTGAAATTGCTCGTCATGAGCAATTTCACCTTTTGCCACAATGTTTTCCAAAGGCTCCTACAAGCAATGCGAAGAAATGAGTATCTGTGGAGTAAAGGGTTAATTTCATCCCATAACGAATCAAATGGAATGGATAACACCATTACCTTTCAAAGGTGAGATAAATAGGTCAAACTTTTAACTCCCATAAATACCTAACTTGTGTTTATCTTTTGAGCATCAAAAGTAAAGAAATTGGAAATATTTTCTACCATGAAATGAAACCCTGAATACATGTAGTGAAAATTCCAAAACTTGGCAAAATACCTATAGAGTGTCAGACCGTGTAGTTATTGATCATACTACAAAATATGTAGCCTGATCTCTATCATCTACATCTGGGAAAATAACCTGGCTTTTCCCTTTTCTTCATGAGATCGGAATATTTAATGTAAACTTAGGTAAAGGTTTGACTTGAGCCACTGTACTGTATTTTGACATTATCAAATTTCTTTCCACTTATAGCTATGAAATTGACTCTTTACAAAATAATCTTATAACTTAATGACCTATGAAAGAAGGCCTTTGAAAACATTGTGGTGAAAGGGGAAAATGCTGGTTACTACCATTTTCTCCTTTTGCCATTCCAAGAATTTTCTCCTTTTCCTACAATGTTTTCAAAGGCCTTCTTTTAGGGTCATTAAAACTCAGGATTGTGTGGTAAAGTTTAACCCTTTCCCAAACAATCCCTGATTTTTACTAATCTGGAATAATAGCCTTATGAAAACATTGTGGGAAAAGGAGAAAATGCTGGTAACCATTTTCCCACAATGTTTTCTACCCTCTCATAGACAGAAATCATCTTTTCAGCAAGAGCTAAATTGTTGTCTGCAAATGCTTTCAATTTGGTCTAGTCCAAAAGTTTGTCGTTTGGGAAAGGATTAACCATGTGATACAACCCTCTAGTCACACGTCATGTCTCATGCACTCCTCTGCAGTGATATGAAAGTAAACTTATTACCAAACGAAAATATTTTAGCCTTGTCAAAGTCAAAAGCATTTGCAGACAACAAAATAAAAGTGACTCAAAATTTGCAATTTGTTTTGTGAAGGGTAGAAAACATTTTAGGAAAAGGAGAAAATGCTGGCTACCAGCATTTTTTCCTTTTCCCACAATGTTTTCTAAAGGCTTCTTTCCTAGGTCTGTCAAAAGTAGGGACTGTGTGGTAATGAGTGAAACATGATTTACAATTCTCTTAACATTTGACAAAAAAACTGAAATGTACAAAAACTGTCTTAACTACAAAAACCACTTTTACATACAATTGCTCCTTTTAACACAATATTTTCCTCACCATTCATAAAAGTTATTTGCCTGTTCGCTTCTATTTTTTCTATTTGCTATTTATACTATGATAGTGAGTATGGTATGTTTAAAATCAATAAACCTCTCTTCAAACGATTAAAAGTTTTAAAGACCCTTATTAAGGTAGGCTTTTAAAAGCATTGTAGAAAAAGGAGAAAATGCTAGCAATGTCCATTCCCCACAATGTTTTCTACCCATTCTTAGTAGCCTAGCTGGGTCACCAGGGTGACTCAGTTGCCACTAGCTAGCTTATCTGACTAGTGACCTGGTGTTGTGGGTACAAAACTAGGTTAAAGCAAACTTTCTCTATGGCAATTTTTCACCTCTCACCTCTGATGCATATGTGAAAAGTAGTCAATGGATTGGAAAGAAGGTTGTGTCATTAATGGTATGAAACACATGAGTAGGTGCTGTGGCTGCTGTGATATTACCCAAATTGATAACTCTTTCCCAAACAAGTCTGCAGTAAAAGTCTTTTGAAAACACTGTGGGAAAAGGAGAAATTGCTCGTAACGAGCAATTTCTCCTTTTCCCACAGTGTTTTCTACCCTTTTTGAGAACTTTCTGGCATTTTCTCGAAATATAAAATTGTTGTCTGCTAACTCTTTTGGTTTGGAAGAGTCCAAAATTTGTCGTTTGGGAAAGTGTTAAAATGGTATTAGAAACCTTTACCACATAACAAAATTGTTGACTGGCTTTTAATGAAAGCATTTGTACAGGAAAAACTAGACATGTTTCAAATGATGGAATTTGTTACTGAAAGGGTAGAAAACATTTTGGGAAAAGGAGAAAATGCTGGTTACCAGCATTTTTTCCTTCTCCCAAAATGTTTTCAAAGGCTTTCCTCCTCTGGACTGTTTAAAGCCGGGATTGTGTGGTAAATCAAAAACAAACAAAGGGAAATTCCATTACTCCCCCCAACATTTCCTGTCTGGTCAACTCCAAAAGTTTTGCTGTTTGGCACAGAGTCAGTATATCACATGTTTAAAGTAAAATATTCTAAAAAAGGTTTAAAATTTGAGAATTTTGCAGTAAAACAAAGAAAACATGCATAAAATTTAGATGTCAGATATGTAAAGACCTTGTGGCAAATGGAGAAATCATTTTCAATTATATCACGGCAATAGCTCACTAATGCATGTTTTTCTTGGGTACACAACTATGGCTCACTCAGGTGTCTTACCAAACGACACTTGCTTAGTGCTGCAAACAAAATCAGACTGGGATTTCCTGATGTCAAATACCATAACATCCCTCTACCAAATAATCCTGTGATTTCTTGTGCCCTGAGGCAGAAGTCATATGAAAACATCACGGGTAAACAAGAGAATGCAGGTAACTATTATTTTGTTGTTAGTTTACATCAACAAGAGGGCCATGATGGCCCTGTATCGCTCCACTGGTTTTTTCACCCTTAACCACACAAATTGAAGTGTTCATGACCATGAAAAAGAGGGCCTTCAACCACAATGAACACTGTCAGGCAATACAAGCAGGTTAATTCATTAGCATGAAAGGTAAAATCCTTCGAAAAATAAGCTGAATGATAGAAACCTTACTCTGAATTTGTTATTCACCTCATGTGAGCATAACTATTAGCATCAAAATGAATCACACTTGAAAACAGAATATTTTCTATCAAAAAACTTAATGTCTAGCACCAATCATGTATCAATGCAGTTTGATAATCAAGGGAGGTAAATAGTACCACACTTTATCTTTCATAAAAGAGTTATTTCCCTTGATTAATGTTTAAATTGAAGTGACTATATTTTGAAGCCCATGTTGAACTTGTTATCCCTGGATGGAGCCAATTTTGACCCCAGACCTGCAATATGAAACTAGAATATGTGGTTATAAAGATGAAGATTTTTTAATCTTGCCCAATAAAAAGCCCTGTACAACAAGTTTACTCAATAAAAGGCACTGTAAATTATGTGACTCATGAGGCAGGTTTATAAAGCCAATGTAAAACTTGTGACCCCTGGGGTGGGGTCAAACTTGACCCCTCAAAGTTAAAATTTGGACCCTCTTGGTAGAGGCCCATTAGATAGAGCTATATGCAAAATTTGGTAGCCCTAGGCCTTACGGCTATGTACAAGTAGATTATTAAAGTTTCCCTATATAAGCCCATAAGAAACTTGTGACCCCCTGTGACGGGACTAAATTTGACTCCAGGGCTATAATTTGGGCACCCTTGGTAGAGAACCCCTAGATAAAGCTACATGCAAAATTTGATAGCCCTAGCCCTTATAGCTAGGTGCGAGAGGATTTTGAAAGTTTTCCCTATATAAGCCCATGTAAAATTTGTTAAACCCTGGGGTGTGGCCAAATTTGACCCCTGGGCTATAATTTGGACACCCTTGGTAGAGGTCCACTAGATAAAGTTACATGCCAAATTTGGTAGCCCTAGGCCCTATGGCTAGGTGGAAGAAGAATTTTAAAGTTCTCCCTATATAAGCCCATGTAAAACTTGTTACCCCCGGGGCGGGGTCAATTTTAACATTTAGACACTCTTTGTAGAGGTCCACTAGATAAAACAACATGCCAAATTTGGTAGCCCTAGGCCTTATGCCTAGGTAGAAGAGGAATTTTAAAGTTCTCCCTAAATAAGCCCATGTAAAACTTGTGACCCCCGGGGCGGGGCCAATTTTGACCCCAGGGCTATAATTTGAAGAAACTTGGTAGAGGTTTACTAGAAAAAGCTACATGCCAAATTTGGTAGCCCTAGGCCTTACCGTTTCAGACAAGAAGATTTTCAAAGATTTTCAAAATTTTTCAGTTTTGTTGCCATGGCAACCAGAGTTTTCGAAGGAATTACATTCTTTCAAAAAATTCTGAAGAGGACCATGGCAGGATCATTTCTGTGAAGTTTCATCAAAATTGGATGGGTAGTTTCAGAGAAGAAGATGTTTAAAGAAAAAGTTAACGCACGGACAGAAGGACGGACGGACGGACGGACGGACACACGACGGACAACGGGCCATGACATAAGCCCGCTGGCCTTTGGCCAGTGGAGCTAAAAACCACAAAACTACAGCCTGAAACAAGCTGTATTTATGAGGTTTTTGAAGTAGACCGACGATATTTCCCCTATTCCACAGTATTTCCCACTGTTTCCTTTGACAATCCTATCATTTAACTCTTTCCCAAACAAGCCCTGGTTTTTATGTTGCTCGTAACGAGCGATTTCTCCTTTTCCCACAGTGTTTTCTGGCCTATCGGAAAACTTTCTGGCATTCTCATCAAATTCAAAATTGTCATCTGCAAACACCGAGTTTGGGACAGTCTAAAATTTGTCATTTGGGAAAGGGTTAAGCATACATTTTCACTCATTTTCATCCAGTTTTAACTCTTCTTTTCTTTATTTTATGAAACTGTAATCACTCCTGTATCTTCATGCCAAATATTGCCCCTGATGGTTGCAAGGTTGCATAGATAGAAAATGGATTTCATGCTATTGTCGCAAGCCATGGTTGTACCAACCACAGTTTCCGGTTGATAACATAGACAAATCTCTACAGTTTCTTTACCCAAAACACTTTCTATTGATTTTTTTATCTATGTTTACACAGCTGACTAGATTCTAACACAATCAAATTTTAATAGCATTTGTTTTCCCTCTGGCTGTAAATATGTCTCTTTAATCTTATTATCTTCAATTCATTTTAGTATGAAAAAGTAGACAACTCTGGGCCACTAGGAGGATTAAACATGTTGAACCCTTTGATTCATTTTCACCAATTGTCCCCACGGACATTCTTGGTCTAACTATGGAATTTGAAAATAATACAACTTTTGAAGTTCTTTTACATACAAATTTTGTAAATTCTTGACAGTAACACAAAAAATGTTTTGAAGAACAGTTGGTGAATATGGGCGCTTCAACTCTAGGGCCTAAACCCTTATCAAATGTTCTTAGTATGCCTTTACAACTGTAAGGAAGATGGCCTTTCAAAACATTGTGAAAAAAGCAGACATACTGGTAACCATTAACTTTCTCCTTTACTGATCTTTCTATTCTTTCACTGACAACTCTGGTCCTATGTAATCCGAGGTGAAAGTGCAGGGTTGCGAAACTGGTACCTTCAGTCTAACAAAAATAGCAAAGGAGCAAGCCTTCAGACTGAAGGTAGGAAAATGGCAGTCCTGGGATAGTACTTAACTCGATGTGCTGAGTATTTTGTGAGAATGTCTTTGGTAAAAACCATTCAACCAGTTACAGAAATATCCAATTATTTGAACCACGTTTATTCTGTTGACTGCAAAGATTGTGCCATCTGAACCTATATGCTTTAGCAAAAACTTTCTGTAATTTTAATATACATGTACTATACCTACAAAAATGAAAATCATTTCTTCATCGAACTTACCCCTTTTCAAGCATGTACTTAATTCTTTCCCCATTCCTGAAGAGCTTTCAACACAAATGAATTGTAGAAACAAGATGTTTCAAACTTTGTGTGCATGTTTACACAATAACAAGAGATCAAAAATCAAAGCGCTGTAAGTAATGCTTATCCATGAGTTGATCTTAAAAAGTGACATAAGAAAAACCCTGGCATTTAGGACAATTCAACTGAAAATGGAGCCTCTACAGTGCACCAACAGTTTTCTAAGATTAATTTCAGTAACCTTTTTGACTCGACATGACCAAATTTCGCACTTGCTCATGATATCACAAACATCCTGACCAATTTTCTGACTAAAAATGTGGCAAACAAGGTAAGTGTTGCAGACTACGGGGCAGGTGACAAACACAAAAGACGGCATAGGACAGACACAGCAAGATCACACAAGCTAAAGTTGAACACTTTATGGTCAGGTGAACTAAAAGGGATACAACTGTATTTCATATATTTTGAGGATTCCTTGCTCTTTTAGTATGGGTTCCCCTCTTGATAGCTATAAACCAGCACATGTCTGATGGTAAAGTCTCCTGGGATATCTGAAAGTGCCACTTTATGCACAGACACAAACACTTACAAAAATCCCAACCAGGGCCTGTATTCACCAACCGAATGGTTTAGCCAATCAGAGGTTATATTAGTTACAAATTTAGAAAACCTTGGAGAATAAGACTAAGAATATTCTCAAGAATGGTTAGTGACCTCCATTCATAGAGTAATTTTTACTTGCATTAACTTTTTGATTTTATTCATAAAAATAAGACTGCAATGGAACATGCAGTCTGATTTTTGGACCGTACTGTCGGATGAATTGCGAGATATACATAGTACATGACTGTACTTACCAAACATCATTAAATTTGCAATATTCAAGGGGGGAGGGGGTTTGGTTCCTGTCGACTTAACCCATTACCACACAATCCCTACTTTTGACGCCCCTGAGAAAGAAGCCTTTAGAAAACATTGTGGGAAAAGGAGAAAATGCTGGTAACCAGCATTTTCTCCTTTTCCCACAATGTTTTCTACCCTTCACAAAACAAATTTCAAATTTTCAGTCACTTTTATTTTGTCGTCTGCAAATGCTTTCAATTTAGACTAGTCTAAAATATTTTCATTTGGTAATGGGTTAAATGCCTATTCCACTTGCACACACTTTCAGTCTCTAGAGTCATCATGTAATCATCATCATCCTCATCCTCATCAATGACATTAGCATCATCACAGAGCCAAAAAAAAAAAAAGGAAACCAAATTATTTGGAATTTAACAACACTTTCAACTTTATTAGCCCAGGTATTTTTGAAGAAAACATAGGTCTTGTCAAAGCATTTGAAGATATTTTCCACTTTTTCAGAAACAAACACCATACTTTTAGCTGACTTTGTTGTTTATAAATGTTTTCAGTATGTATAACCCTGAGATGGGAGGCTGTTGAAAACTTTGTGGGAAAAGAGAAAAACCAGAATTTTCTCTTTTTCCCACAGTGTTTTCCACTATGTCAGACACAAACACCATAATTTTAGCCGAATTTGTTGTCTGCAACTGCTTTCAATTTGGACACCTTAAATTTTTTTGTTTGGTAAAGACAAGGCATCTTGTATCTCCCTTTCCCAAACAATCCCTGGTTTTTACAGGTCTGGAATAGAAGCCTTTTGAAAACATTGTGGGAAAAGGAGAAAATGCTGGTAACCAGCATTTTCTCCTTTTCCCACAATATTTTCTACCCTATCATAGACAGAAATCATCTTTTCAGCAAGAGTTGAATTGTTGTCTGTAAATGCTTTCAATTTGGTCTAGTTCAAGAGTTTGTCGTTTGGGAAAGGGTTAACTCTTTACCACACGAGAAAATTTTAGACTGGTCCAAATTGAAAGCATTTGCAGACAACAAAATAAAGGTGACTAAAAATTAGAAATTTATTCTGGTAAGGGTAGAAAACACTGTGGGAAAAGGAGAAAATGCTGGTTACCAGCATTTTCTCCTTTTCCCATAGTGTTTTCAAAGGGCTTCTTTCTCAGGGGCGTCAAAAGTAGGGATTGTGTGGTAATGGGTTAAGCATGCTTAGATTTAGGTTTTCAAACCTGTACACAGTCTGGAGAGAACATTCCCCATTGTAGAACCAGTTGACACTGTGATCACACTAACACAACTGTCAACCACAAATTACTTCTGATTTTTTGTTTTTTCATGAGCTTTCACCCCTTCACCTTTTATCACATGATCCTTAACTCTTTACCACATGGCAAAAGTTTAGACCTATCCAAATTGAAAGCATTTGCAGACGACAATTTCATAGTGGCTCAAATGACGCAATTTTCCCTTGATAGGGCATAAAACTTTGTGGGTAAAGGAGAAAATGCTGGTTACCAGCATTTTCTCCTTTTCCCACAATGTTTTCAAAAGACTTCTTCCCCGGGGTCGTTAAAAATTGTCATTGTTTGGTAAAGGGTTAAAACAAAACAATAATTGAAAGCTTAAAAACCGAAATCATGTAGATGGCAATTAGATATGAGCAATACTCTGTGAATAGGGAGCTTCATGCATCTCCGAAATGCACAAGTCAGTATAAAGAAAATGATCATAATTATATTCATGGCCATGTTAACTCATTACCGACAAAATTTTAGGCTTGTCCAAATTGAAAGCACTTGCAGACGACAAAGTAAAAGTGAATGAAAATTTGAAATTTGTTTTGTGAAGGGTAGAACACCTTGTGGGAAAAGGAGAAAATGTTGGTTAACTTGTTACCAAAGGACAATATTTTAGGCTTGTCCAAATGGAAAGCATTTGCATACAACAAAGTAAAAGTGAATGAAAATTTGAAATTTGTTTTGTGAATGGAAGAAAACATTGTGGGAAAAGGAGAAAATGCTGGTTACCAGCATTTTCTCCTTTTCCCACATGTTTTCTAAAGGCTTTTTTCTCAGAGTCGTCAAAAGTAGGTATTGTGTCATCTTCGCAAGCCAAGGATACTAAGGTAGTACGTAACAAACAAAGTGGAGTTAGTATCCTTGGCTTGCGAAGATGGGATTGTGTGGTAATGTGTTAAATCCAGTTTTTCATTGAACAGAGTAGATCTGGAGGTAGAAATGTCCTTTGCCATGCAGAAAAATGATTTATGGTAAAAAGTTTTGACCCATGTCAGCCAACCATGGCTATTTAGGCTGACCTTGGCCAATATGCTTTGCAGGTGCACTGAACCCTCTTTTTACATGGCACATATGTTTCAAATAATGAGCCTTGTCTTTTAACCCATTACCACACAATCCGGAGTTTAAACGACCCTGCAAGAGAAGGCTTTTGAAAACAATGTGGGAAAGGGAGAAAATGCCGGTAACCAGCATTTTCTCCTTTTCCCGCAATGTCTCCTACCCGATCCAAAACAAAAATCATCAGTTACATTTAATTTGTTGTCTGCAAATCCTTTCAATTTGGACCAGTCTAAATGTTTCTTAATTTTTACCAAACAACAAAATATTAGACTTGTCAAAATTGAAAGCATTAATTTTGCAGACAACAAAATTAATGGGACTCAAAAATTGAAGATTGTTTTGGGAAGGGTACAAAACATTGTGGGAAAAAAGGGGAAAATGCTGGCTACCACCATTTCCTCTTTTTTCCACCATGTTTTGGAAAGGCTTCTTCCTCAGGGTCGTGAAAATATTTAAGGGATTATTATGTAAAGGGTGAAAGATGCATCTATACTTGTTTTCAAACCAGTTTTGTAACCAATTTTATCTTTCATTTATGAAATTGTAATTATTTTTTGTACCTTTATGCCACATGTTGCCCCTGACAGTTGCAAGGTTGCATAGTTTACGATAGAAAATTCAGTGCAATAAATTCTAGAAAAAAAAAGAGAACAAGTACATGGATCAAGAATTTTCCTACAACTCTGGTAAAAAGTTTTCACCTATTCCTAAAATATTTTTCAAAGCCTTCTACATGGGGTTGCTTGGGAATGGATTAAAAAGTAATCAATCATAAAACTTCTATAATTAACCTTTTAACTCTTTACCACACAATCCTGAGTTTTAACGACCCTGGGGAAGCCTCTCCTTTTCCCACAATGTTTTCTACCCTATCACTTACAGAAATCGTCTCTTTAGCTAAATTCAATACATGTATGTTGTCTGCAAATGCTTTGAATTTGGTCTAGGCCTGAATTTTGTCGTTCGGTAAAGAGTTAAGCAAGATTAAATTTTTTCTGACCTTTTCCAAAAAGACCTACATGTATCACTCCAAACCCAAGCTTACGTTGTGTGGTTTTCTAGGCCTCTTCTAACATCATTTTAGTCATATTACAGTTACAGATCAGCCTTACTTTGTCTTCCCATTCAGGGATACCCTTAGGAAGAAAACCCCAGAGCCTCATCAAACCTGAACCCATCAGATTATGATTCCTACAGTGAGGCATGAAGGTCCAAGTTTTTTTAACAAAATAATTTTAACTTGCTCCTGGGGACAGTGTAGATTAACCCTTTCTCAAACGACAAATTTTAGACTCTTTCAAAACCGAGCGCATCCACGAACAATGAATTCAGAGTTGGTAAAAATGAGCTTTAGGTCTCTGATAGAGTAGAAAACATTGTGGGAAACGGAGAAAATGCTGGTTACCAGCATTTTCTCCTTTTCCCTCAATGTTTTCAAAAGCCTTCTTTCCCACGTTCGTGAAAACCAGGGATTGTTTGGTAAAGGGTTAAAAGTCTGTCCAGACAACACACATTTGCATTTTCTGATATTTTGTATGCTGTTTCTGAAAAAAAAAAACCAGCCTAAAAAATGACTCTTTACCAAACAACAAAATTTCAGACATTTTGGAATTCAAACAAACCAAATGTGGCTAAAACAGTATTTTTGTCTTTCAAAAGGTAGAAAATATTGTTGGAATAGGAGAAAATGCTGATTACCACCATTTTTTTTTTTTCACAATGTTTTGAAAGGGCATCTTTTCCATAGTTGTTTAACCCTTTACCCCATAAGACATTTCTATGGTATCTCTAATTGACCCTAAATAACAGCAAGGATGAAGCTGTTTCTTGTGTGTACATGGCACCTTTTGATAGCATAAAAAACATTGTAGAAAAAGGTGAAAGTGCTCATGATGAGCAATTTCACCTTTTGCCACAATGTTTTTTTTTTCAAAGGCTCATACAAGCAATGCTTAGAAATGAGTATCTATGGGGTTAAGGCTTAAGCTCAAGATTGGTAGCTCTTTCCCAAACAGTCCCTGGTTTTTACGGGTCTGGGATTGTAGCCTTTTGAAAACATTGTGGGAAAAGGAGAAAATGCTGGTGACCAGCATTTTCTCCTTTTCCCACAATGTTTTCTACCCTATCATAGACAGAAATAATCTTTTCGGCATGAGTTGAATCGTCGTCTGCAAATGCTTTCAATTTGGTTTAGTCCAAAAGTTTGTTGTTTGGGAATGGGCTAATAAAGAGAGAATACAAAATGTCTATATGGCTTATTTTGGGCTTTAACTCTTTCCCAAACAATCCCTTGTTTTTATGGGTCAGGAATAGAAGCCTTTTGAAAACATTGTGGGAAAAAGGAGAAAATGCTGGTAACCAGCATTTTCTCCTTTTCCCACAATGTTTTCTACCCTATTATATCGAAAACATCTTTTTAGCAACTGTTGATTTGTCACCTGCAAAATGCTTTCAGTTTGGTCTGGTCCAAAATTTGCCATTTGGGAAAGGGTTAAGAGTTGACAACTATAATGTACATTTCTATGATTATGGTAAATTTGACTTTTTTACTCAGAAGAAATCCTTTAAATAACTGTCCTGAATTTCTATATTCATTTTCTGTAATTAAGGACAGCATAAACTGTTCATGTCATGATTTACAAGGCGTGGGCTGTCATAACCTGTCAAAATTATATATGTCACTAAACATAGTAACAAACCGGTCATATTTAACCTTTACTGACCAGTGTTGCAGGTGTAAACAGACATTTTTTGCCCTTTTTTTGCAATGAACCCTTTTCTTACACAGATTAACCTATTACACAATAATCTCGTATTCTAACAATCTTGAGAAATAAGACTTTGAAAGAATCTGGTAAAAAGAACAAAAGGCCAGAAACAGCAAGGTAGTTAACTCTTTACCACACAATCCTGACTTTTAACGACCCTGAAAAAGAAGCCTTTGAAAACATTGCTGGAAAAAGAGAAAATGCTGGTAAGCAGCATTTTCTCCTTTTCCCACAATGTTTTCTTACCTTTCCAAATTTATGTTCAATTTTTGATTCACATTTATTTTTTCATCTGCAAATGCTTTCAATTTGGACTAGCCCAAATTGAAAGCATTTGGTAAAGGGTTAAACAGTATGGTAGAGGGTTAGAAATGTTGTCTATACATGTCATATTCTCCAAAGATTGGACCTGTCTCATTATGACACATCACTCCCCCAATATTGGGGTATTGTACTAATATGCGCTGTAAAGTAGCAATGGAGAAAATGGCTTTTATCAATATCTTTTAGGAAAAATCATGCTTGTTTTAGCTCCAGATTTCTCTAAACTGCTGACCATAGCTGTATGAATCGGAACAGGTAGTGTTTTATTGAGTAACCGTTTATTTTTAGTTTGAAATTCAAAGTGAGGGTTGTCGCATAGAAAATCAGTCCTATTCTGTACCCAGGATGCCCAAATTAGATAGATGTCATTCATGTGTATAATGCCATCTAGCGGAAGATAATGGGGTTAGAAATATATAAAAAGAACAGTAAAATGAAATATGAAAAAGGACTTGTGAAGAGCTGAGGATTGTTACTGCTTCCACAGTATTCTCTGACAAGAACAGTTGCTATCATCACTCATCAGCCACTATCTTAACTTCTAAAGTATATGTATAGTCCTTTACCAAATATCTTGATTTTAAATTACCCTGATAGAAAAGACTGTTGAAATCAGCGGGGATAAAGGAGGAAATGCTGGTAATCAGCATTTTTTCAATTTTTTTTCACACATTTTCTTCCCTGATGCATCAAAATTAATGTAAAATGAATACATTACTATTAAGATTAACCCTTTACTACACAATGACACCTTTTGACCCTCCTGGAAAAGAAGCCTTTCAAAAACATTGTGGGAGAAAGAGAAATTGCTGGTAACCAGCAATTTCTCCTTTTTCCACAAAGTTTTCTAGCTTATCAAAGAAAAGCTGCCCGATTTGAACCACTATGAAATTGTCGTCTGCAAAATGCTTTCAATTTGGATTGGTCTTAAAATTTGCCGCATGGTAAAAGGTTAAATGAATGTAAATGTGCATTAAGACTGACCTATCTAAAAACATGATAGACTGCAGGACAACCAGACCATCTACCATCCCAACTAAATACAATTATTTTCTAAGAGAATGTATATTACCTTTCAAAGCTACTGAAGGCAAGGATCTGCTGAAGAATGAGAAAGTAGCCTTTGATAAATGTACAATTTCTGTTGTTCTAAGGTCTCTGCAAGCCACAAATCTGGATGCTTGTCTGACAATTCTACAACCACTTCTCACACATGCCATCAGTTAAAAATCCTTCATCATGCTGAGATCTCTCGAAAAGAATTAGAGGTAAAGTAATCAATATTCAAGTGAGGAGAGTATGAAGCTGTAAACTGCTAAGTATAACTCACTGACCTCATGCAGACGGTTACAATCAGACTGGACAGAACATGACTTTGATAGAGATAGGCCTTATTTCTACCAACAAATGACTTTTATGTAAATATTATTTCGGTTTTAACTACAGGCTTAAAAGCTTCATTTAGTTAGCCCGATAAGGGTTAACTCTTTACCAAACAACAAAAATTTTGGACTAGTCCACATTCAAAGCATTTGCAGACAACAAAATTGATATGAATCAATGTATGAAGTTAGATTTTGGAAGAGTAGATAACACTGTGGGAAGAGGAGAAACTGCTGTAACCATGTTCAGTGTTCTCACTCATGCAAATCACTGCGTTAATCATGTTACAGAACTGAAATTCACATAACATATTTCAGTTACATGCGGGACCTTACGCAAGAAAAAATGTTAAAAAAAACCACTATCATTATCCACCTATCTTGTGTAAAATGACAGGTTTGAAGTAACTGCTTACCTGTATTGACAACTTCTAGTCAAATCATGCAGAAATACTTTATCACACATTAACGGACATGAAAAAATGATTGATCTAAAAAGCGCTGAAACAAATGACACAACAAAATGTTCTTGCTGACATTGTCCGATCAGAGTCACTTCAGACTATCTTTATAGTTTTTTAATGACTTTCAGCTGCAAACTTCCACAAGTGTCTTGATATAACTTACTTTTTGGCTGCAAATCATCAATATGAATTGTTTTAACTTTAGTTGAGAACCATTATTTTCATTCTCTCATATGTGAAATCTTACCCACAGATTTATTAGCTCAGGGGCTAAGTGTACCCTTGAAAAAAGCTAGTGAGAACATTGATATTTCCCTATCCTTGAAAATGCTAAGCTGTTGAAGCTCAGTCAGTAGCATGCAGGACTTGAGAACAGGGTACCTTCAGTCTGAAGGTGTCTGCTCCGATGCTATTTTTGTGACTAGTCTTCACATTCAAAGACCAGTCACAAAAATATCATCGGAACAGACAATTTTGACAAGGGGGGGGGGTGTAATTGCTACAAGATTCATTCCTCTCCCACCGCTAACCATTGTTTGGACGACGATTGTGTGGGAAAGCAGCCAGTGGATTGGAAGAAAATGTGCAAATTACTAGTAAACTGAGACTCCAGGAACGCATGGATACGTGCACAGGCTACCGTGATTAAACTGAAATAATATTGAAAACGGCGGTAAATACCATACAATCAATCACTCATTTATCAAACAACCTCGACATTTACTGTAGCTTCCCTGGGAAAATGCTTTTTGATAACTTTTTGGGAATATGCTTGTAAAGGCAATAGGCAGAAATGAAATGCAAATCAAGGTTTAAGTGAGAAGCGGGATAAGGCCTTACATCTTGATCGAAACTGAAACCACCCCAAACGAAAGTGAGATATGAATAAACTAAATATCCCCCAAAAAGTATTACAAAATGATACCGACCTTGTTTGGGGAATGGCGGCTTTGACTTCAGGGGAGGTAACTGCTACATTTCAAACTGCAGGTTTTATCGTCTGCATAAAATTGTCATCACATGTATGCCACGTGTATCCTAGTTGCTCTTGCACGCAGCTTTTGATAGGACAAAACTGTACTTTACATACAGAATGAAATTAGAACTCTCTCCTCCCCCCCATTCCCTTCTCTCTCTCTTCCTCTCCTCACTTTCTAATTGATCCACTGAAAGGCCATGGGAAAAGAAACAGATAAAAAAAAAAAACTTCATTCTTAAGCGTAGATTTGTTCCGGTGATAGATCTGTTTCTAATTTATTGTAAAACAAATTGCATCATACGACTTTGAAGTATTATTTGAACGAGATGGTAATCCACACATAAATTGCAGGTTGCTTTGATACATGTTATCCCCTCTCATTATATATGACTCCTGTTACTTGAGCAGCAATCAGATTTCATATCTGAAGACAAAATATGGATAAACCTCTGATTGGGTGTAGAAAAACAACTAACTTTAACTTATTAAGGTCTACATTTTCATTTGGAATAACTACCTATTTCGTGACATTTAATGGTCTAAGGGAGAAAACTCATACAAGCCTAAGTCTAGCTTTAAATCTGGGTTGTCTTCCTTGTAAATATGACCAATACAAAATGTAGATGAATAAAATGTGTTGCACACTAATTAAAGTCAAGCGATAATTGAGCGTGTTTTAGTGTATGATCTTACTGTATAAAGTTCTAATTCTTTAGTCGTAACATATGACGATTTTATGACACCAGACAGAGGAAAGCATTTTAAAAATAAAAACATGTGATACCGATATATCGAAACCAGACAGTTGTCTCCCTTGATTGTCATCTTGTGACTTTCTTTCATTTTTTAAGGTCATTCAGAGAAATTTATGAAATTTGTAGAGGTAGATTAGATCTATTTCTCATTAAAGATTCAACACGAACTCCATGGTTTTAAGAGTTGAGGAGGACAACAGAACCAAATGTTTTCGTTTGATGGTCAGAAACTGAAAAAGCAGGTCAATGAGGGTTGGATTTTACATGTTGATGTACTACATACACATTTATACGCCTAAGAGCGGAAATTTAATGTATACGTAAGTTGTTATATCTATATACTGTATACTGCCGTTTTCTAAAAACTCTGATTCTAGAATTCCGATTTCGTCTACGTTTGACCCACTAGTGTCACTCACTGTATGTGTGCTAAGAGAGTTATATGTTACTGTAAGGGAGGTCACTCTTAACAATTGGACTTTTGGCTGTGCGAGTTTCTTCCCTTTGACCATAAAAATGACAATCCAATCAGGGCGCTTAATATTAGTGTGGCTTAGTTACTGAAAATTTATCGTTTAGTAAATGGTAAAATTAAACACTATTCAAGTATCATTTCTATGTAAAAAAAAAAAGATAACAGTTACAGATATTCCGTCAAAATAGCAGAATTTCGAAATGACTTTATTGTGCAAGTAAATACAACCTTGATAGAATTCCTGTACAATTTGCAGAGAGGATTCATCATGCTTACTAATTTTGGGGTGGAGGAGATTTGTTTTTTAAATGATTAAAAATTTGACCCCTCATTTGTTGAACCGTTTGCACACCTTCCTATCAAAAATGACTGTTTCAAGTCAGAAAATTTTATTTAAATGTAACATTCTGGTTTTTACAGACAATGATATGGAAATGCTACAGATTCTTTTTTAAAAATTACTAGAATTGTCCGCACTGTTTTGTATCAATATCTTTATATATTTTGTTATGAAATTGACGATGCTGAATGTCAATTTCAACATTAATACCTGTTTTGATTTGTCTAGCGAGTAACTAATTTTTTTCGATTAAAGAAGTGGGCAGTTTTCAACAAGGGAGGTCATTCTTTATATATATATTTGACATTATTAAAGTAAGAGTTACTTCCCTTAGACCATTAAAATTCTGGTTTTGCGGGAGTGTCAAAATAGTTGAAAAAACGTTTTTTTTTTCTTTTCTTTCTTGGCTACATACAATTAAAGAATCTCATTTTGAATGGTGTGATATGTATGAAATATCTAAGTTAAGATGTGACTATGATTAAAAAAAGAACTGAATGTCAAAATATATGGATGCAATAAACCCTTAGCGCTTTATTACCGTTATAGACTTTTTCGACTTAACCCTTTCCCAAACAAGCCCTTGTTTTTAAGTGTCTGCAGTACAGGTCTTTTGAAAACACTGTGGGAAATGGAGAAATTGCTTGTTAACGAGCAACTTCTCCTTTTGCCACATTGTTTTCTGCCCATTCGGATAATTTTCTGCCATTCTTATGAAAGTTAAAATTGTCCGCAAACTCTTTCAGTTTGGAAGAGTATAAAAGGGTTAACCCTTTACCAAACAATCTCTTTTTTTTACCATCCTGGAAAAGAAGGATTTTGAAAACTTTGTGGAAAAAGGAAAAAATGCTGGTAACCAGCATTTTCTCCTTTTCCCACATTGCTTTCTGACCCATCAGAGAGCTCAAATTCATTTACACAGTTTTGGATCTATTTTCTGCAGATGTTTCTGAAATATATAGAGTCCAAAATTTGATGTTTGAGAAAGGGTTAAGGCAATATATCATTCCAAGACTGTTACATATTTTTTGGCCAGGATATGTAACAAAGTACATATAGCAGAAAGTGTAGTAACTAAATCAGACTGCACATTCTGTGTAATCTGATCTTAACCTACACTGTTTGCAGAAACTACTTCAGTTGGTTTTGGCACTTTATGTGTTAAAGTTTCTGTCTTTAGAGTAGTTTCAACATTGTGTAGTCTGTCGAATCAAAATAAGCGCAAATAAAGAAGACAACAAAATAAATGTAATTCAAAATTTTTCCCGCCATAGAATCTAGTCATGGATTGAATTATGTTAATGAAACACCATTTTCTACATGATTTCAGTTATAATGCAGTGGTGAGAACACTTACCCATGCTTTCCTGGATTTCTTTTAAACCAGTATCTTCAACAATATCCTGAGCCACTGGCTGCTACCCCACATAACCATCCTCAACACAAGTAGACAGTAGAGAGAGGTGTTAATCTTGCTGAAATTCTCCAAGCTAGGGATTCAAACTAGTCACCGTAGTGTCAAGTTTTCTATGATACTGAATGCTGAACTTGGTTCTACATATGGCCTACAAGTCGTGAAAAAGGGCATTTGGACATTTGCGTAAAGTGTCGTCTCAGATCAGCCTGCACAGTCGGCCCGTGCAGGCCAATTCGAAACATTTTCCGTTTTTATGCAAATTTTTGTTTTACGCAAGTTTACTGTAGCACAAAATTTAATGTAGTCGTAATAGTCTAAGGCCTGGCAAGCTGGATTCAATTTTTTTTCAATCCATCTGGTAGAAAAATTTCATTGGTACCAGGTGATAGTACAGCTATATAGAAGTCAAATTAGGGTGGATGCCAGAAACAAAAGTGGTGCAGATTTTCCTCAGACGCCATTTTGTTACCCCACCCACTGAAAATGCATTGAATTGAGCTTATGTGCATAAACAACAAAATTTCAATATCTTCCGAAGTATATTGATTGCAAATAGGTCTAATTGATAGTTAAGCACATAAGCAATGGTAAAATTCAGTTACAGGAGAAGATAAAATACATTGGGTGTCCTGGTGTTACCCCACCTGCCAAATTTGCATACATTTTTTGAAAATCATGAGCAACTTAATATCATTTAAGACTGTGGTGTTTCAACTTCCTGTGAAAGGGTTTGATGAGAACTAAATGCTTACTATTGTACTAAATTGCTGCTTTGTATATTTGTTACGGTTTTGCTTATCTTTTACCCCACCCACTAATGTATATTCATGGCTATCTATGAGCTATTATATAATTATGGCAGATTTTAGGAGACACGATTTTTGAAAATTAAGTTGGATTTTTTTGTTTGATAAGGTTCCTTATATCCACACTGGAATATTGTCTACTGTGATACAATGCTAGTCATAACACATTGACATGTCCTTCATGTAACAAAATTGTAAAGTAAAAGAAATTCCATTCTAATTTAGAAAAATGAATATTTTCTGGTTCAGATTATAATATTTCACTTCGAATCATCTGTATAACACATATTTGTTTTATATTAATTGAGTATTTTGGAACAAAATTTTGGCACGTTATATGTCAGAGAAGATCAGTGTTTTGCAACTATTTTAATTTCTTGAAAAAGTTATATAGATCTAGTAAATGATTCCTCGCTATTTGTACTTAAAATGTAACTGATTTTCCGTTTTGTTCCCAGAAATTTGTTTTTATTAAAATAAACGTTGCGGCTTATTTTCATGAGCATTTTTTATCATTGTTATAATTATAAATGACTCAGGTTTTACAGCAATGACACAAAATGTTACAGTGCAGACACATACATGTATAAGTATCAAAAAAGGTTTGTACTTACTGCCTTTATTTGAGAAAAATCAAATGAAACAATAATTAAATAGTTACACATGAAATGAAGAAAAGTCATTTGCACCAAAAATACTGTCTTGTTGACAAGTTAAAACTTTCAATGTTATTTACAATTACATTTAAGTTATTTCAATTACTCATAAGTACCCACTGTTAACTATATTCATGTTATATGCATTAAAATATCATTGTTATGTAGGAAATAAATCTGCTACATCATGACATTTCAACAAGAGGGACATTGGCCCTGGAGTGCTCACCTGAGACTAGCTTTATTTCCCTCATGTTTATGTGATGAACTTTAAACTAACCTGTGACCCCAGGGGCAGGGCCAGTTTTGACCCCAAGGGCATGATATGAACAAACTTGGGAGAGGTCCGCTAGGAATTGCTACATGCCAAATATCAAAGCTCTATGTCTTCTGGGTTTAGAGAAGAAGAATTTTTATAATTTTCTGTCTTTGTTCCTATGTTTGAACTTGTGACCCCCAGGGCAGGGCCAGTTTTGACCCCAGGGGCATCATATGAACAAACTTGGTAGAGGTCTACTAGAAGATGCTACATACAAAATATCAAAGCTCTACACCATCAAGTTTCAGAGAATAATTTTTTTCAAAGTTTTCCTTCTTTGTTCCTGTGTTCGAACTTATGACCCCTGAGGCAGGGCTACTTTTGAACCCAAGGGCATCATATGAACGACTTGGTAGAGGTCCACTAGGAGATGTTACATTCCAAATATCAAAGCTCTATGCCTTTTACTTTGTGAGAAGAAGAATATTAAAGTTTTCATTCTTTGTTCCTATGTTTGAACTTGTGACCCCCGGGGTGGGGCCAGTTTTGACCCCAGTCGCATTATTTGAACAAACTTGGTAGAGGTCCACTAGGAGATGGCCACATACTAAATATCAAAGCTCTATGCCTTCTACTTTCAGAGAAGAAGATTTTCACGGATTTTGTATTTTTTTCCTTTTTGCGGCCATGGCAACTAGAATTGAGTGGAATTCTGTTTTTTGAACAATTTTGGTTGAGCTTCACCCAATGAACATCCCTGCCAAGTTTCATCAAGATTTGCCCAGTGATTTAGGAGAAGACGTTTAAAGAAATTGTTGACGGACGACAGACTCTGGACGCCGGACATAGGACGATCACAATAGCTCACGTTTAGCACTTTGTGCTAAGGTGAGCTGAAAAAAAGAACCCAGAAAAACACCCACATCCACATCCACACCCACACACACACACACCGACATACACACACCCACATACACAAACAATGCAGTTGTACTGTCAATGCAGCAAACAAAGAAACTGATGAATGATCATACGTCACAATTATGCTGAATGAATAGCGCATTTGTTACTTTTAAGTCAGCAATAGGATTTTAGCTCCACTGGTGGAAGGCCAGCGGGATAATTTCATGGCCCGCTGTCCATCGTGTGTCTGTCCGTATGTGCATTAACTTATATTTCAAACATCTCCTCTGACACTACCCATCCAAACTTGATGAAACTTCACAGAAATGATCCTGCCATGGCTTTCTTCAGAATTTCTTGAATGAAGCTGATTCCTTCAAAAGCTCTGTTTGCCATGGCAACAAAACTGAAAAATATTGAAATATTTGAATATAAATTCTTCTTATCTGAAAGCATAAGGCCTAGGGCTACCATACTTGGCATGTAGCTCTATGTTGTGAACCTCTACCAAGTTCTTTCAAATAATAGCCCTGAAGTTGAAATTGGCCCCGCCCCAAGTGTCACAAGTTTTACACGGGATTATATAGGGAAAACTTTAAAATCCTTCCTTAGGGCCTTGGGCTACCAAATTTGGCATGTATCTTTATCAACTGGGCGTCTACCAAGAGTGTCCAACTTATAGTCCTGGGGTCAAATTTTGCCCAGCCCCGGGGTCACAAGTTTTACATGGGCTTATATTGGGAAAGCCTTTAAAAATCTACCAGTACATAGCCCCAAGGGTATGACTACCAAATTTTGGATGTAACTTTAATCTAGTGGGCCTCTACCAGAAGGGCTCAAATTATAGCCTTGGGGTTAAGTTTGTCCCCACACCAGGGGTCACAAGTTTTACCTTGGCTTTTGTGTTGAAATTTTTATTAATGATCTTTTTACTAACCATAATAAAGCCTAGGGCCAAATTTAGCCCTGTTTCATGGGTCTCATGTTATACATGGCCTTTTTTCTTTTAGGAAACTTTGGAAATCTTCTTGTTTATAACACAACATTCTAGACCTGTATTATTTGATACGGGGGTTTATCTTGTGGACCTCCACCAGGATTCAAGTAATTATAGCTTTGTGGTCAATAATGGCTTTGCCCAGGGGTCGAGGGGTCATAACTTTCTCGTAGGATTTTATAGACAAAAAAATTGTATGTCTTCAAGTTTAAAAACAATTGCCCAGAGTAGTAATATTTGGCTTGTAGTGTTTTCACGTATTAGCCAGTGGCACAATAGGGCCGTCATGGCCCTCGTGTGTTTATTTATATCCCCTATTGCATCAGTGAACTTGAGAAACAGATGAATGAAAAAAAGAAATAGGGCCCTTTTTTGACCTGGGCCTTAGCCTATTCATCCTCGGATACCCCAGGGTCTCCCTATTTGCTACGCTACATCGACCCTGGGACAATTGACTAATAAAACTTTGAATCAGCCGCCGAAAATCGATACGAAACGTCATACCGTACAGTCCACTCGCCCATCACAAAATGATGATAGAACCAATGAAAAGCCAGCATTCGGCCAGCGGTAAAGCGAGCCGCCGAAAATCGATACGAAACGTCATAGCGTACAGTACACTCGCCCATCACAAAATGATGATGGAACCAATGAAAAGCCAGCATTCGGCCAGCGGTAAAGCGAAGGAAATTCAACTAATTGTCCCAGGGGTCGATGTAGCGTATCAAATAGGGAGACCCCGGGGTATCCGAGGATGTAGCCTATTGTATGTCTTCAAGTTTGAAACCATTTGGCCGGAGTTGTAAAGTTTGGCTTGTAGTGTTTTCACTTATTACCCAGTGGAGCGATACAGGGCCATCATGACCCTCTTGTTTCAAGTCATATCCCCTATTGCATCTGTGAAATAGATTACCGGTAACAGAGTAGGAGGGTAAGAATAACAAAGGAAAAAAAGCATCTTAAGTAATGAAAATAGCCAAATCTTAGTGTTAGCATACTTATGGTTACAGTTGTGAATATACATGTATAATGAAATAACGAAATCAAAGGGTAGTTTGCAACAACAAATTCTACTGTTGCACCTCACTTTTGAGGTGCTAAATGCTAAAACTCCATAACTGTTCTTAATTCTGGTCCTCTATGTCTGTCCTAGTAGCTCTAGCCAAAACTGTGAAAAAATCTAGCCAGAAATATTAATACATTCAATGTGAAGAATGAAAATCAGAGATTGTTTTCAATTCATTCTGCAAGGAACATTTATTAGGTTTTTTACGCTATGTGAAATTGGTCAGACTTGATTTAATATAAGTCTTACATACATGTAAATGTGGATTTTTAAGAGCATCTTAAATTCAAAAGATTTGTCAAAAAGATTGCATTATTTCATTGTTTTTTTCATTATTGTGAACTTAGGAAAAGTTCAATTTTTGTTATAGGCAAATTTGGGATAGGCGCGTTCATTAGCATATAAAAAAAATCTGCACCACTTTCAGATCTGGCATCCATGCTTAAAGTGACTCTAATAGGCTATTCTAACTCACTGAACCATTTGAATTTTTCTACCAGATGGATTGAAAAAAAATTAAAAATAGGGCCCTTTTTTGATCTGGGCCTTAGCCTATAAAGTGCACAGACTGCGCAGGCTGATCTGAGATGACACTTTACGCAAATGTCCGAATGCCCCTTATCGCGTGTTGCAAGCCATATACAATCCTTTTCTCCAATAAAAAATCTACTCCACTACAAAACACTAAGCAATTATTTTGAAAAGTACAAAGCCTGTCCCTCATTTGCATTAATTTCTCTTGCAAGGAAATTTTGGGCAGATTTATTTTTTTACCATTTGCATTCGTTGGGACCACTGGTCAAGAAATGGACAAAGCCTGTCTCTCATTTGCATTTCTCTTGTAAGGCAGATTTAATTTTTCAGCTTTGCATTTGTTGGGATCACAGATCAAAAATTGGACACTTCTAGCTATTACAACCTGAATGTTTCAATTGCTCGTTTGACATTAACTCATTACCAAACAGCAATATTTTAGGCTTGTCCAAATCAAAAACATTTGCAGACAACATAATAAAAGTGACTGAAAATTTGAAATTTGTTTTGTGAAGGGGAGAAAACATTGTGGTCTTACGAACGAAGTCCGTAACAAAGAAACAAATGAATAAATGCATGGCAGAAATAAGGATCGGAGTGGGATTCGAACTCCGAACTCCCGGACGCAAAGCCAATACCCTAACCACTGAGCCAAAGAGATATCTCCCTGATGCAGTAGCCAGGTATTGTATTTAAATCGGGAGTATATGCCATGCAGGAAGGAGTGGTCTCCCGTAACACACCCCCTCTTAAAGTCATCATTTATTGATGACTCAAAGCCTTATTAGGCAGGAAGTCCGATTTTGGACAACAAATGGGATTAATGGCTCAATGGCCAATCCCGGACGAGCCCCCATCTTACGAACGAAGTCCGTAACAAAGAAACAAATGAATAAATGCATGGCAGAAATAAGGATCGGAGCGGGATTCGAACTCCGAACTCCCGGACGCAAAGCCAATACCCTAACCACTGAGCCAAAGAGATATCTCCCTGACGCAGTAGCCAGGTATTGTATTTAAATCGGGAGTATATGCCATGCAGGAAGGAGTGGTCTCCCGTAACAGTGGAAAAAGGAGAAAATGCTGGTTACCAGCATTTTCTCCTTTTTCCACAATGGTTTTTTGAGGCTTCTTTCTCAGGGTTGTCAAAAGTAGGGATTGTGTGGTAATGGGTTAAATGGGTATTTTACGGTGTTTTCAACATCATTTCAGTCACACCAAGGCCAAAGCTCACATACGCATGTTGTCCTCAGGTTTCAAGAGTATTTGGCAACAGTGTTGAAGTGTCTTGCTCAAGGATACTCCTACGAAAAACCTCATGGATCCAGTGATGCCAAAACTTGAGGCTTCCATGTCACCAATCCAACACTTTACCACACTGGACCCCAGTCTAGGCGATATAGACATTTGAGATCAAAGAACAGATTGCACATTGTGCAATGGCTTCAAAAGCAGCAAGTTTGTAAGTTACATTAACCCATTAACACACAATCCCTACTTTTGAGGCCCCCAAGAAAGAAGCCTTTTGAAAACACTGTAGGAAAAGGAGAAAATGCTGGTAACCAGCATTTTCTCCTTTTCCCACAGTGTTTTCTACCCTTCCCAGAACAAATTTCAATTTTTCAGTCACCTTTACTTTGTTGTCTGCAAATGCTTTCAATTTGAACCAGTCTAAAATTTTGTCTTGTGGTAAAGAGTTAAATAATAATGTTAACTAAAATTCAGCCAAACTTTTATATGCATGTAACAAATAACCAACAACAGATACTTTAATTACTTTTATTTTTGCACCTGCCAACATATGTGACAAAGGTACCAATGACTATGTTTCAATCAATGATTTACTTACACAATGATGCCAATAAAAAATCAGACTGACATCCTCTCTATTCTAATAGATCATACATATATATAATATATACATACACACACAAAAAATGACTATTTTTTTTTTCATTGTACAAAAATCAATTCATAACCAAAATTTAACAGGTGATTCTATTAACAAACATGATACTTTTTACAGAGGCCTAAAAATAACGACCATCTGAATTTATACACACGCTGTAACAACTACGGTTTTGTCTACTTTTGTTGTACCAATTATAAAAGATCTATTCTTTCAAATCAAGTTCATGAAATTATCCATCAATGCTATATATTATTCATCAATGGCAACCCTTCACATGTTTTAAAATTACTTCGTTCTTCTGTGAAAAGAATACTGATCTGAGAGCAATACTATTTCATTTACCTTGAATGAATAATATCATGTTGCTAGAACAAAATGTATGTGTATATTTGTTAGACATCTTAAGTTCACATAGACGCACACTTAACTCATTCATTGATAGTTGTTCAAGGATCATGATCCAAAATGCAGAATAAAGCCAATAACTTAATTTTCAACACCATTATTTAATCTTGAAATTATTTCAAGAACACTTTGGTTCACAGTATATCGATGGGTGAGTGCAACACTGTTCTAAGTGCCTGTACATTCTACAGGCAAATGTACAGGCACTTAGAATAGTGTTGCACTCACCTACTGATATAACCCTTAGGCTCATAAGCTCACAACTTTTGGCACTTTTTTCGGACAGTGAAGATGAAAATAAGACTGCACAAAATGAGCAGAATCTTCAATCTACACTGCCCAGTCACATATTTTCTTTCCAGTGATACCAACTTTGAATGCACAGTATTTGGTTTTTACACTAGAGTGGAAATTTCCATTTCATCTACCAGTACTTAGCAGCTTAAAGAACCCTTTACTAAACAACCCTGAAAACATTGTACAAAAAGGAGAAAATGCTGGTTACCAGCATTTTCTACTTTTCCCACAATGTTTTCTACCCCGCTCAAAACAAATTTCAATTTTCTAGTTCCTTTAATTTTTCCTTTAAAAGTGCTTTCAATTTGGACCAGTTCAGAATTTTGTCATTTGGTAAAGATTAAGTTTATTGTCACCTTGTTGATGTGATGTGGTTTGATGAAACCATTTACCTTTATAGTGCCAAATAAGTGGTTATTTATTTTAAAACAAGACGCCATTATACCATAACATAGTGCCTGTTCAAACAAGTATACCTAATGCCAAGATTGGACCACTAACTTGACTTGTATACCTAAATTTGACCATTTTGTATTTCTTTCAATTCAGAATTCCAAACAGAAGGATCTGCACTAAGAAAATCATCCTGAACATAGATTTATGACCCTAATCTTTCAACAATAGACATTCTGTTAAACATAAACTTTTGAAAATGTGGAAAAAAGGAAAAGATAAAACCTTAAATGTCTCTTGAAGTTATCTGCAAATACTTTTATTTTTAAGTGTTAAGTCAATGTGTTAAGTCAAACTTTTAAATGTAAGATCAAGAGTTAACCCTTTACCATATGAAAAATTTACAGTGGTCCAAATTGAAAGCATTTGCAGACAACAAAATAAAAGTAACTGAAAATTTGAAATTTGTTTTGTGAAGGGTAGAAAACATTGTGTGAAAAGGAGAAAATGCTGGTTACCAGCATTTCCTCCTTTTCCCACAATGTTTTCAAAAGGCTTCTTTCTCAGGGCTGTTAAAAGTCAGGATTGTGTGGTAAAGTGTTAAGCTTGGATTTTAAGTAGAAAATTTATTTACAGATTATTACATGATGCTAAACAAAAACAGTCATTCAAATAAATGCATGCGAAATGAGTTACAACACAGAGGAGAAAAAAAAAAATAGTGCATATACGTTTTATAATACATATGTAAAATCTGGAATCATAAAATTCAGGAATATTCGTATAAACGACAACATGTGCAAATTAACATAGTAACAGTTTCTATTTCATACGTCTGCAGGTTTTTTTTTTTAAACCATAAATATCTCACTATTAACAAAAGGCAATAACTGGCCTTTGTGACAAACACTCTGTCATCTCAAAATATTGAAATGGCGAAATGCAGCTGACAAGGCGGATACATTTTGGTAATTAGGTATGCCATGGTCAAGTGATCTGAGATACATTTTACTTATATGGCAAAATAGAGTGCTCCAGTTTTTCTTTTCAATTTTTGTAAACGAATCACATTCTGTTAATACAAATGAATGGTGAATAAAATAACACACCATGAGGGTTTGTAACTGATATGGCCTTAGTAATATATAAACTTGGACAACCCTCTCCTGCCCTCTTCCAAGTATATTTTCCTGTCCAAAGTTATAAAGATGCATAGCTAGTCACAATAATTCATCTTTTAACCCTTCACCAAACAATCCCTGGTTTTAATGACCCTGAGATAGAAGTCTTTTGGAAACATTGTGGGAAAAGGAGAAAATGCTGGTAACCAGCATTTTCTCCTGTTCCTACAATGTTTTCCTCCTTACTAGAAACAAATTTCAATTTTTGAATTATATTTATTTTGTTGTCTGCAAGTGCTTTCAATTCGGACAAGTCTAAAATTTTGTCGTTTGGTTAAGGGTTAAACCTGTCAGCAAATATCTTCTTTAGGATCTTATTTCTGGCTCTCAAAATCTTTGATGATAGCAGTTTTTGACTGCTTTTAGTAATTAAATGTTCATTTCATTTCTTTGCTAAATAAGTAAAATGCTCATGTTTTGACCAGGGTACTGTCTGGGAAATTCACCCAATGTTTGTGAAGTATCTTACAGGTCATAGGCTTGAAACACCCAATGTATAATCTTCTCAGTGAATGAATGAAATGCTATGAAAATAACTGTTGTTCAACATTATGGCTATTGCATTTTTCCGTAGTTTCAAAAATAGAGTGTTTCTTCAGTCTTTAGACAGACACCAGATTAGACCTTTTAAACACAGCCCTGAGGACAAAGGCTTTTGAAAACATGGAGGGAAAAGGAAGAAATGCTAGTCACCAGCATTTTCTACTTTGCCCATAGCATATATGAAAACTTCTGCTCATTTACACTAATTTACAGATTTTTAGTCCAAAGCATCTTTCAGTTTGGAAGAGTCTATATTTGTCATTTGGTTTAAAAAAAAATCAAGTTATCTGTATATACATTTAAACAGCTTACAAAATACTAGAAAATATAGTCCATCATTTGCTTTAAATTTCTAATACATAAAAACACTTTCAATCAAGGTTACACATATAACAACCCTGCAAAATCATAACTTTTATGTTATGAAAGCTTTTGAAATAGTGGCAAAAGGAGCTATTGCTCTTGACCAGTGATTGCTCTTTTACCAATAATGTTTTCCTTGTCATTAATTCAGAAACAAGAGTGTTCCAAGTTTTGCTGAATGATTGGTCTAGGATACATATCTTTCTTGTTGAGGCCTGGATCATGAATAATTAATTCTGACCAGAATTCAATGAGACAGAGGCACTCTGCCAAAAGGGACTTTGATGCATTTCTGTGCTGCAAACCAAGCAAGTCATAACATGACTGGTGCCCTAAAATCTTTTTCATCTAACCTACAGAATTATTAGATAGAATAGTCCTTTGACATGCAGGAAACTGACCAATAGCAAAAGCATTTTGACCCCCTTCAGCCTGTGTCAACAGCAGACCAACATGGGTCAGTTCTATTTTGGAGAAGCATTGAAATGCCTTTTATCAGAGCATGGCTTGTATTTTTGTTCAGACCAATCCTGAAGATAACTCGACGAGTGGCAAAACTATACTAATTACTATGTCTAAGCCACTTCACAACATGGGTATTCTAATGGTGTTTAAAGTTAAACCATAATTTTTGTTCTAAAAAATCTTAGCAGTACAAATTAAAGTATCAAAAATTCCCTAAATGTCCCTAAATGATCCTAGAGAATAGCCACCAAAGTGAAGTTGTCTTGGAAGGGGTAGAACACTGACGGAAAAAGAGTAAATACCAGTTACCAGCATTTTATCCTTTTCTCTCCATTTTTTTGGAAGGCTTTCTTTCTCATGGATGTTAATAGTCAGGATTGTGAACTAAAAGGTCAACAGCCCCAAAACACTTTCAAAATCATTGTGGAAAATGGAGAAAATGCTTGAAAAGAGCATTTTCTCATTAAATAAGAAAAAGAAGACAATGCTAATTACAAGCATTTTCTCCTTTTCCCACAACCTAGTCCCAAACAATTGTTTTACAATAGTTTGTTGTCTGCAAATGCTTTCAGATTAAGAAATTTAAAATTTTATCAACCGTAATGGTCTTAAGATATTCTGAAGCATACAAATTTTTCTGGCATTAAAATCCTGTGAAAAGTCTGTAATGAGAATTACTTCTGCAAGCTAGTGAGTGATAAATAATAAAAAAATATCTACAAAGCTCAGAGTAAATAAATAACAAAAATATTTCTACAAAAATTTGAGAGAGTGACATCTCAGTACATGTGACACCAGTTTAACCCTTACCCTGATAAATTAGTGAAATGAATCTTTTAACCCTTTACCAGATGACAAAATTTCAGCCTTGTCTAAGATGAAATCATTTGCAGACAACAATTCCAGTTGCTCAAAAGATGCAACTTACTTTTATAGAGTAAAAAACATTGTGGGAAAAAGAGAAAATCCCGGTTACCAGTATTTTCTCCTTTTCTCACAATGTTTTCAAAAGGGTTAAATCTCAGGGGTGTTAAAAGTCATTATTGTGTGGTAAAAGGTTAAGCTGATAGTAAAAATCCAAATTTTACTATTTCAAAGATGTTTCTTTATTGAAGGATAATGTCCTTATTGGACAGTGTAGATCCAAGATTGGACTGCAGAGTGCTGTCTAATCTTGGTCCTTGAGTAGCACTAAGCAGACTAATGACCAGCCATGTCTTCTTTTGCTGCTAAATCTTGACACATGTTCATCTTGATCAGCTAAATTTCAAAATGATATTTTTTTAAAAAGTCTGGTTCAGGAAATGAAATGAACATATTACGGATTTTGACACTTCACCAGATTGCGAGAAGATCTATTGCCAAAAAACAGTAAATAAATCAACACAGCCGAGGACGTGACTGATGGAAACCACATTGCATTTTTGTAAAGCATAAAAAGTCAAAGTAGGCCAGAAGATATCCTGTAATCTTATAACCATAGAGATACATGTACACAGATGCATCCCTTACCATTTACAACACAATCATGTGTTTAAATTATCATGAAGAAGTCTTCGAAAAAACTGTGAGAAAAGGAGAAAATACTGCTCAGCAGCATTTTCTCCCTTTTCCAACTTGCTTTCTAAAATTTCAACAACTTATCTTCTATATAATCACATGTAATTTGTTATTTGCATTTGTTCTCAATTTTCTGGAGTCCAATATATTATTGTCTGGTACAGAGTTATGTAAAAGGTCAATTTCTCTGAATTTTGATGAGAAATGATATCCAACTCTTTACAAAACAAAATTCAATTTTTCTGCTGTAATTCTGCTACATTGTTTTCAAGTTGTCATCCAGGGTCTTAACTCTTTAACACACAATCCTGACTTTTAACGACCCTGAGAAAGAAGCCTTTTAAAACCATTGTGGGAAAAGGAGAAAATGCTGGAAACCAGCATTTTCTCCTTTTCCTACCATGTTTTCTACCCTTCCTAAAACAAATTTCAATTTTTCAGTCAGATTTAATTTGATATCTGCAAATGCTTTCAATCTGGACTAGTCTAAAATTTTCTCATATGGTAAAGAGTTAAAAACATGACCATGTTTAGTAAATGATTATGTTCTGCAAAGAATTTAGAAAATACCGGTACCCTGTGGATTGTGTCTAAAAATGTGATCTATCATTAAACAAATACATTTGTGGATGAAAGTATAGAACAATACACATTTATCATGTTAGATATTTGAAATAATTTAACAATAAATTACAATACTATATCTTAATAATTTAATGATTCAGACAGTTATGCCTACTGTTTTTTCTATAATAAATAACTGCATCTCATTAACTCCTTTTCTGCACTTGGCAGATCCTTTAGCAAAATGTACGGTTTTTATAAGGCTACATTTTTTGTTGGGGTGGGGCTGCCAAAATACGGAATTTTAACCATTCCCCTAGGTTGCCAGAGTTCTGGATGTATGTCGACTCATCTGCATTGACCAATCTCCTAAAACCATGTGATAAAAGCAACAAGTGGCATATTGTTTTAGACCACGGAAAACATTCTGTACCTGCATAACCTTTAGCCTCTTTTGTCCAATATCTAGTTTTCAAATAATTTGTAATGGGACGTGACAATAATCTCCAATATGTAGGGGGTAAGGTCAACATCAACAGAGCATCATGATCCAAAAGTCTTGCAAACACTATCAATTTAGAAGATTCAAGATATTTGTCATTTGGTAAAGAGTTAAAGGAATACCTGGGATTAAGCATTAAACAAATTTTGCCACATAATAATTTCCAGACACCTATTCTTCAAGGTTGAAGTTTTTATTAAGTTTTAGCTTTATGTAATAGAAATATGCACAAAATATTTCTAATCAGGATGAAAAAGAAATTGGGTTGTTCTCATCTCAAAGAACTGCAATTTTTCATTAATACTTGAAATGAAGTTGCTTTGTTTTAGCCAGGGACTTTCAATGATTAGAACGGTTTTATAGAATATCAATAATATCTTAAGTTAAATATCACAGCCGCTATATTTCCTCCTAAAACTGTGTCAACACATACAAGTTCTCTACCTTCAGCACATTACAACCTGCAAAAATACCCAGCTGACCAGCCACGGAAAATATTGTAGTAAAAGGAGAAAATTGGATATAAAAGAATCTTACTTCTTTCTCATGTATGAACCCTACACAAATCTGTCCAATCATAACAATGCAGAGAAAGAGGACTTTGGAAAAAATGTGAGAAAAGGAGAAAACCCTCATTACAAAGCCATTGGCCAGCATTTTCTGTAAGTATTTTCAAACCTTTCAAATACAATCTCTCTATGATTATCTCATCAAATATTATTCATTTCCTACAGATGCCTTCAAGATGGATACTTAACCCATTACCACACAATCCCTACTTTTGACGCCCCTGAGAGAGAAGCCTTTTGAAAACACTACGGGAAAAGGAGAAAATGCTGGTAACCAGCATTTTCTCCTTTTCCCACAGTGTTTTCTACCCTTCCCAGAACAAATTTCAATTTTTCGGTCACCTTTATTTTGTAGTCTGCAAATGCGTTCAGTTTGGACCAGTCCAAAATTTTCTCGTGTGTTAATGAGTTAAAAATCTTGTCAACTGGCACGAGATCAAGCTGTGTACTAACCCTGACCCTTACAATCCAAAATGATGAACCTGAATAAGCCTTTTGAAAAAGATATTGGGACATTAACAAAATGCTGTTAATCATCATTTTCTCTGTTTCCCAAAAAGTTTTCTGCACTATGACAAGCCTGTTTCATCTTCTAAGTAACATTTACTTAATCATATACAAGTGTTTTCAATTTGTTAGGGTATAAAATTTTGTCATTGGGGTAAAAAGGATCCTCGGAACCCAGGTTTAAGCATTACGTTACAATCCATGCATTACCCCTGGTAAAATGACTAGCAAATCTTCGTTTTACATGAATATTCATATGATCGGAAAGTACTCCAATAGCAAATCGAAAGATCGGTAACATATTCATTCTCTCTAGTACGGAGAGCAATTTTATTTCGTCAGTTACTAAAAATAGAAATGACTATATATTTGTGATAAAAATAGTTTAAATTTTCTCAGAGAAAAACTGAGATGACCAATCAAAATGCTTCATGAATAATTCATGAGAACGAGATAATGCCAGCCAAATAACCCAGGGTTGATTACAGTATGAATCGAAACTGGCTCAAGATGGGTAAAAACATAAGCTGCTTTACTTCATCCACTTCATTTTAGAATCTTTACAACTGAAAGCTTTGTCAGACAGTAAATTAAATGAAACTTGAAAGATGATGCAGAAAACGTAGTGGGAAAAGGAAAAGATGAAGATAACCAGCATTACTTGACACAGGATAGTTTGGTAAAGCCTTACTCATATAAATTCCCTATACTTCCGAGATATTTTGCTTCAGTAATAAGTTTTTACAGGTAGTAATATGCTAAAGAAGGTTCTAATACTGGAATGAAATGTTAGACTAATGCATTCATGGCGTGGTACATCTGCATGAGCACCATGAAGTGGATTGGTAAACAGGACTGGCGGTCGTTGCGTGCTGGATTAAACGTTAACCAGGATAAAGCGTTGTACTTTTCAAGGACAAATCTGAAAAGAGAATACCAATTCATTTTGAATCTCTATTTCAAGTAAATTTTTTTCCAAAATATGAACCATTCTTCATATAAAAGGGGGCATTAATGCATTTGCAAAGTTTCGACCCCGTTCAGCCCTAAAAATCTTTTCACTATTCACCAGTTTTCTGCTTGTCAAAAGATCTGTCTACCTCATGGTTAAGTCTGCTGCTATAAAAGTTGCTGTCATTCATCCAAAAGTATGTGATGGCTTGCTTACGATAAGTCATAACCCTTTACCAAACAATCCCTGTTTTTTTACGACCCAGCGAAAGAAGCCTTCTGAAAACATTATGGGAAAAGAAGAAAATGCTGGTAACCAGCATTTTCTCCTTTTCCCACAATGTTTTCTACCCTCCACAAAAGAAATTTCAAATTTTCAGTCACTATTACCTTGTCTGCAAATGTGGAATGTGGAAACAAGTTAAAACCTTTTTTGCCAGATCATCACCCATGTATACAATATCTTCTTTTGGCAAGACTGTCAAACTCAGAAACAAGCCGACAGTTTTCAGAATTACTGCAAACTTTTGAAACTTTATGTTAGCATGCAATACACTTTACCATCAGGCTGCACATACAAGAATGTTTGACCTGATGCCCACACTATCTTTTTCTTTGATAATCTATTACAACCTTGAAATCTACTTTTTTCTCTTTACCACACAACAGACTTTCAGATTTGCCTAAAAAATTGAAGGCAGATTGTAAGTTAAATGTAGCTAAAATGTGATTGGTCTCTGAAAGGCTAGAAACATTATGGGAAAAAGACAGCATTTTCTCCTTTTCCACAATGTTTTCAAAGGATTTTTCCCTCTTGGTAGTTATAACTCAGAAATGTATTCTAAAAGTCTTTAATACATGCATTACTTTTTTTTTCCCCTTGGTTCTTTACTTTGACAGTTTTGGTGAAAAATCGGTCCAAGTGCTAGTTGGTACTGGAAAAATAAATTCAAAATTATAGAAAAAAGCTGCCAAATTGCTCCATCTTATGCTTATTTCTTTATTTTTTTTTCATTATCAGAATTGTTTTAGGATGAAATACCCAAAGCATGGTAGGGAGTTGTTGATAGCATGATGACTTACCTAAGTACATCACAAGTCAAATTGGAATCTAGTGGGTGTGTATTACGAGTATTGGCCTGATGCATGAAGTCATCCTGGTTGGTTGAACTGTGTATGTGTAATGCTGACTGAAATTCAATGGGAAAAACAGGTTAATATAAACTAATTTCGCTCTTGAAAAATCATGCAAGTTTTAGACTGGTACATACTGAAAGCTTTAGCAGATGAAAATTCAAATCTAATGAAAACATAGGAAAAGGAGAAAATGCTTGTAACTAGCATTTTCTCCTTTTCCCACAATGTTTTCTGCCCTGCTGGGAACAAATTTCAATTTTTGAATAACGTTCATTTTGTAATCCACAAAGGTTTTCACTTTGGACCAATCTGAAATTTTGTCGATAGGTAAATAAAGACTTAACCCTTTACCAAACAATCCCTGGTTTTTACGACCCTGAGATAGAAGCCTTTTGAAAACATTGTGGGAAAAGGAGAAAATGCTGGTAACCAGCATTTTCTCCTTTTTCCACAGTGTTTTCTACTTTTCTCGAAACAAGTTTCAGTTTTTGAGTTACATTTATATTGTCATCTGCAACTGCTTTGAATTTGGACCAGTCTAAAAGTTTGTGGTTTGGTAAAGAGTTAAGAAGCACTTTAATTTCCAAAAATTTCACGATGGTTCTTACACCTCAAGATTGAGTGGGTAAACTCTGCACTACAAGAAACAGTTTTAAACTTTCAAAAGAACTTGCAAAAAAAAAAAAATTCAATGCGGCTAACACAATTGGATTTGTGTTCAAAAGGGTAAATAATATTGTTTGAAAAGAAGGAAATAGTGTACTAGAACAATTATAATCTTTTCCATTCGTTTGCAAGTAGGTTATGTGGAATAGTAGTATAATATTTCCATTAGTCTTCCAGAATATGATAAAACTCCTTCTTATTTACATGCATGAAGCAAAGTTTTAGGATGCATTACAAACATACTCTGGGAAAACAGGGCTTAACCCATTACCACACAATTCCTACTTTTGATGACCCCGAGAAAGAAGCCTTTAGAAAAAATTGTGGTAACCAACATTTTCTCCTTTTCCCACAATGTTTTCTACCCTTCACAAAACAGATTTCAAATTTTCAGTCTCTTTTATTTCGTCCTCTGCAAATGCTTTCGATTTAGTCAAGCCCAAAATATTGTTGTGAAGTAATGAGTTAATATTTCTACAAAAGGTATTAAATGATCTCAGCCTGTGGCAGAACATGGGTCTAATCTATTTGCAATTGGTCAAGTTTCTGCATACCGAAGGACTATTCTATCTCAAGATTCAATTCCTTTTTAGATAAAATGGATTTAACTCATTACTAAACAAAATTTTTGGTTTGTCCAAATTGAAAGCATTTCCAGACGGCAAAATAAAAGTGACCTAAAATTTGAAATTTGTTTTGTGAAGTAAAGGGTAGAAAACGTGGGAGAAGGAGAAAATGATGATAACCAGCATTTTCTCCTTTTCCCACAATGTTTTCTAAAGGCTTCTTTCTCAGGGTCGTCAAAGTAGGGATTGCAGGTTAATGGATACAAATTGATGTAGTCTTGCATGGTTACATGCACCATGGTGAGGTATTATACTAACATCTTTTTTGCCAGAGTGTGCCCCAATTCTTTTGTAATGTACAGCATTTTTAACAGATGTGAAAACTGGGCTATGTGTTACTGTTTCCACAAGGACAATTGCACACAAAAAACCTTACCTTAAAGCACTTGACTGGTGATAGTTCATTTTCTGGACACACAGACCAGAACCACTTGGGCAAAGGTCCAGTCTGGGCTGTAGATATGTAGTAACCCATGGCCAGGGGCTGTTGTAGAAGGTTTGGGTCATCTTGTGGGTCATTGGTTGCAGAACTGGGATTTGCCTGTTTTAAAAGATGCAAAACAAGTCTTATACCAGTTTCAAAAGCCATATATGTGAAATTAAACTCCTTTATATTTGACACTATTTCCACTCACAGTTATGTCATTGTGAAACCTCTCTTTTGCATATTTGGTACAAAAAAGAGAACAGCCTGCATGTAACTAGTAAACTGCATCACTGCATCCCAATAAATGTGCCACTGCTAGTATAGAGAGTTACACTTGACCATTTCATATATGTTGCACAGATGGTCTCCGTAATTAAGTAAAAGCATGTCTTTCACTAGCAAAGTTCTACTTACCATGTAATCAAGAAAATTACGAACCCTATGACACAATTTGTAAATATTGCAGGTAAAGAAGAAATTGCTGGAAACTATCATTTACTGCTTTCCATATAATGTTTTCTGCTTTTTGGGGTCAAAATTACTGAATCTTATGCGAAAGCTTTTAATTTGGCTCAGTGTAAAATTTTGTAGTTTGGTAAAGTGCAACATCACACAGGTTTCATCATTTTCAAAAGAATGGTGAAATCTATACCATGTGACTTACCATGGAGATTCCATTCAGTTTATTTGGAGATGTTCGTCCCAGATCCATGAGTCCAGGGGATCCAGGATTATCCTGCCTTGGGGACCCTGGTGGTGAATTTGTCATGGAAACAAACACATCCATAAGACTCCCGAAGTCATCATTATTGTTTTCAAAATCGGACAGATCCACACCAAATTCCAGATTATGTCCTCCCAAATCTATTCCTCCAGTAGAATCCAGCTGTATTTGATTAGTGTTTGCCTGAGCTGTGGCTGATGTAGGGAACACAAGGATATGGGAGCAGGAGCAGTCCCTGGGGGTCTGTAGAGGACAATTACTACCCTGTTTCTCCTCGGGGTTCACACAGTCGGGTAAAACAAGAAAGGAGTTTTGCTGTTCAATGGAAGTGAGACAGGCACTAACAATGTATGGGTAATCTCCGTTAGTTTGATATGAACACTGAGAGCACATTTCACGCATTCGTTTACTGCATTGCTGAATGTTTTTCTTGCTTAAAAGTCCCGACCATCCTGTAATATACAAAATACTTTACATATTTGAATTAATATACATTTTTCTATTCAAACCTTTACAAAACCGTCATTAACCAGCATTTTCTTTTTTCCCACACTGTTTTCTTTCCTATCAAACACCAATCTGATGATATGAGCAATATCTAATTTGTTATCTACAAATGCTTTCAAATTGGACCAGACAGAAATTCTGTCTTTTGTACCAGAACTAGTTTAAGAACCTAGAAATTATTAGAACTATCCATCAAGAAATTTTGAATCAGCAAAAAATAATCAGTTTCTCAGTCTTACACCATATTGGTTCATCTACAATATGGTGCGAATAGTGATGTATTATTCTATTTCTTAAGCATCTATATCTAATATACATAGTAATTTCAGTCACTAGACTGCCAAACAAATGAAAGAGACATTCCAGGGTGTAAAAAAACCATAGAACATTGCAATTGTAACTTTATTGGGGACATACAAAATTTAGCATTTATACCTTTTTTTGACAGTGACAGCCAAAAACATTATCTTTTAAAGATAAACCTAAACGGCTGGTCTAAGGTAAATGGTGTACATACTTTGCAGTCCAATCTTGGTTTACCTAATCACTGGGGCTTCTTTAATAGTCTTAGGCTGTTTGAGTTAGAATATCTACAGAAGATAACATTTTCTGTGCATTCTTGGAACAACTTGCATAGTCCAGATGAAGCTTAAGATATGCACATACCTTCTTAATGCCAATCAACATTTGGTCAGCAAGTTGTAATGCAAAAGGAGTTTTTCACCTGATCATGCAAATTATCAAAGTGTCCCCCCCTCCCCCTTAACTCTTTACCACACGACAAAATTTTAGACTGGTTCAAATTGAAAGCATTTGCAGATGACAAAATAAAGCTGATTGAAAAATTGAAATTTGTTATGGGGAGGGTAGAAAACACTGTGGGAAAAGGAGAAAATGCTGGTTACCAGCATTTTCTCCTTTTCCTACAGTGTTTTCAAAAGGCTTCTTTCTCAGGGGCGTCAAAAGTAGGGATTGTGTGGTAATGAGTTAAATGAGGTTATCTTATGAAGTGATGTATTTAACAGCAGGGAAGTTCAGTGTTTACATTACGTGACACCTTTCATAAATAGATGTTTGCAATAGATAACAGATACTACACAGAAGTGAAAACATGAAACAAACTATATGAACTTGTCTTACCCTTTAGTTCTCCGTGACCGATACGTCCAAACCGACAGATCACAACTCTGCACGGTTTAGATGACATTGAAATCACACCTTGAATAAACTCCCACAGTTTACCCAAACCAATTTTTCTTGCAGATGTTTTCTTTCTTCGATTCCTGAAATGGTAATAATAGTTATCAACTGAAAATATACATTTACTTACTTTTTATGGTGCTTTAGGTCATTTCATCATTGTATCATTTATGTCATTTTCTCCTGTACACTTATCCATGCTTTTCTCGAGTTTCTTTACCATTACTTTGTACAATGTTCTTTCTAAGCCTCTGTCTACTTTCCCACATATCCGTCATTGAAACAATGATCAGCAGTGAGATAAAAATGAATCCTGTAGCTATGATTATTGGCAGTCCTTAGAAAAAAAAAACTACCAGCTGGGAATTAGAGACAGAAACCCTTTGGTTTCATGTTTGGTTTTACTTGTCACTGAACTACTGATCTCAATGGACTTCTACATAAACATGTCACTTTTTCATTCCTCTAGAATATATCTTCAACGAGTAGTAAAATATGCTCATGTATTTTATCTTCACTTTCACTAACAATAAGGACTTGAGTACCTTTGGCAAAATGGAGGTCAAGATCAGACTGCACAAAATGCACAGTTGAATTCTACAATATGATAAAAATCATCTTGGCCTGCATTCATAAGGTACTTAAAAAGCTCGAAAAAAAGAGTGCTCATCATAGGTTACTGATACATCTAAAAGTCTGAAAAAAAAGAAAATGAGTTAGATTCGGAGTTATTGAGAAATGCTCTAAGGAGAAATAACACATGTACACAAGTAAATCATAGGAGGAATCCCCCACCTGTTTGGTATATCAATGTTTATTGTGCAGGTCTCCACAGTTTCTCCCCTTTCATCTGTACAACAAGCAAGCAACCAGCGCTGATCTTCAGACAAACAGTAGACACACAACAAGATAGTACTATCGTCTTTCTTCTCACTGCAGGACTCTGCCAGCTGTTCTTGCTTGTCTTTGATAGGTGCAAGCACAAATGGTGGACTGTAGAGTTTATATGTTTCACTCTGAAACATTGAAGTAAAACAGTAAGAAACCATTTCAGTGACACATTTATAAAATATTCCAGCCAATAAAAATGAGCAAACTGTTAAACTCTTTTGGTGTCATGTGTATGAAATCCACCTCTTTCAATGACTTAAAAAGTAACCCCAAAAATACTCATATACATTCTTTTTTTTGTAATATAGTCTAAACTTTACAAGCTGCAGCATAGATCCAAGGTAAAACTGCATTCTGTGCAGTCTGATCTTGACCTATGCCGTCCTCAAAACTCCAAGTATGTTGCTGAAAGGGTTAAAGGCTAAAAACATGCTTCAAGAATTCTTTCGTAATATAAAAGCACCAAAGCATGACATTCCTAAAAGTTCTTTTTCTGTAATTCTTTATCATACAATCCTGAGTTTTAACAACCGTACGAAAAAAAGCTTTTGAAACATTGTGGGAAAAGGAGAAAATGCTGGTAACCAGCATTTTCTCTTTTTCCCATAATGTTTTCTTATCTTTTACAGACAAATCCCATTACCTGTGCCACATTTACCATGTCCTTTGGAAATGCTTTCAATTTGGATCTGTCTAAAGTTTGTTATGTGGTACAGAGTGAACCAGTACCTTTAAGGACAACACTGTTGAAAGGCACAGGTCCATCTATCCGTTTACCAAGGAAAGCCTTTGAAAATATTATTTTCCAGAATTTGTTTCTGCTCTTTCAACAACAAATCTGCATATGAATCCAGAAGGAAAATATAAACTTTGGGGAGGAGGGGGTGGTGAGGAGGGAAGAACCCTTTGGAGTGGAAGAGTTTTCCACCATATGCATGCTTTAGACATCATAAACAAACCACTGCGAATAGTCGACATAAATTTCTTCTTCAACTCATAAATACCTACCCCAGTTCGCCGTTTCAGCATGGACTCGGCAGCTGCTGCAGGACCAAACCCTGTGAGGGAGCGACCTAGAACTGTGTGACTAAGGTTCCATCTACAGCTTGTAAATACTGAGAAGGCAATATTCTGTAATAACTGGAACTGGGTATTACTGTCTTTGAAATCCATGACGGTTTGTAATGGCACAATCTGAAAACAGCAATGAATGGTCTTTCAAGATGAGCTGACTACAAAGATAATGTAGCAAAGTAAAATGATTTCAAGCAAAAGGATATAACACTGATCCCAAACAGTGCCACAAAAATGAAATTGTAATCTTAGTCAAGACATAACTGTCAGACATTTTTTTGGGGGCTAGATTGTCCCATATCAGCTCACATTGTAGATCCGAGCTTAGATTGTGCATTTTGATCTTGACCTGCACTGAATGCACAAACAGCTGAAAATTTGAAAGGATAGTTATTGTAAAGTCCTCTACATCAATGTAAAGGAAGTTGTCAACAGACAAAAATGTGTCAAACTTGTCACTTGTTTCATGCTACTCTCCGGTTTTTGGGCGATTCCTTTTCGCCTAGTAGTAGTAGAAATTTTTAATCATTAGCCTAAAAAAAGGCTTATCATAATTTTTTGCAGTATTTCTATGGCACAGAAACTATGACTTTTAAGATTACATCATAGACATTTAACCTTCAAAACCTGACATTAATAATGTTGAAAAATTTAACCTTTTACCACGCAATGCCGACATTTCTTTAATATCAAGGAAAAAATCAAACCATTTGGGCCACACTTCAATTGTCATCTTCAAATACTTTCAATTAGGACAGGGCTGAAATTTTGTTGTGTGGTACAGGGTTAAATAAACAGGGTGCAAAGGATTTATATGGTTCAAGTGAAAAATGCTATTTCGCTTTCATCTCGAAGAAACGTTTCGTTCAGAGGATTTTGTAACCTATACACCTCCTTAACTTTGTTGGGTTTTGAGGGGATGGAGAATAGAGAGAGGAACGAGAAAGTATTGCACCAAAGAAACAAAATATTTACTCACTTGTAAGTAGACATTACTCTGCATGATTTCAGGCAGTTTTGGCACAATTTCTTGATAGCACTTCAATAAGCCGATAACAGCCAGTCGGTTGAGATCATCCCAGTCTTGGGCATAGGTAAACGGGTTAATAAGATATATCACAATGGCTGGACATTCATGGCTGTCCGGTAGATCGTCATGGGTATCACGCTGACCAGTACTCTCACCCTGAGAACTCTCTGTAAACAAGCAATTTCATTGAAATGATTTCCACTGCCGAAAAGTTTACTTGACTGTGTAATTTAAAAATCGCTCCCAGTTGACCATTTTGATCACGTCAAAAAATCAGCCGAAAGGATAGTTGTACACATGTATAAAGTTTCATGAAATTTCATCCAATGGCATTGGAGATATTCTCCAGAACAGATAGACGGACAATGCTAAAACTATATCCCTCTGCCTTCCGTGTGGAATAATAACAATATGTGAGCTGTGCTCTAGCAAGATGGGGCTTAGTGCATCTCTGCCAGGCATTATACCAATAACAGGAGTTGAATTCTTTCAAGAAATTCTGGAGGACCATAGCAGGATTATTTCGGTGAAGCTTAGTGAAAAATGGATGGGTAATTAGAGAGATGTTTGAAATTTAAGACCTGTCACTTGTGCCACACTGAATGTTGCCTGTACTTTCCAACTTTCAAAAAATTTGTATTGTTTGGTAAAGGGTTTAACCCATTACAACACAATCCCTACTTTTGACGACCCTGAAAAAGAAGCCTTTAGAAAACATGGTGGGAAAAGGTGAAAATGCTGGAAACCAGAATTTTCTCCTTTTCCCACAATGTTTTCTACTCTATACAAAACAAATTTTGCTTCTATTTTGCCATCTGCAAATGCTTTCGATTTGGACAAGCCTAAAATTTTGTCGTGTGGTAAAGGATTTAACTCCTTCTCCCACAAAAATTTCAGTTTTTGACAACACTGATAGAGAAGTCTTAGGGTAACACTGCGGGAAAAAGGAGAAAACGCATTATCTCATTTTCAAAGACGAACCTGATGATTGGAGTCCAATTATTTTAGCAACATGTATAAAAACAGTGCTGAAAAAATATAATGGACTAGATCTATTTCAATTATGAAAAACATCCGAAATATGGAATTTATCATTGCTGCTATGGCCAGAATATGTGACAAAGTAGCAGATGGTGCAGATCTAAGATCAGACTGCACATTCTGTGTACTTCTGATCTTGATCTACACTCTGCAAAAACAACTTAAATCAGTTCCAGAAGGTTAAACTTTGTTGTATGGTAAGAGATTAAGATAAAATGTATGATTTACCTCTTTCCTCTGAACTAGAATTATTTAGAGTATCTGAGTTGGTGTTTACTTCTGGAGGTCTGTGAGGAGGTGCACGCTGACTAGATTTACTCGCCGCAAACATACTTTTCAGATCCTGCTGGGCCAAAAATGGAGCTGGAAATGAAATATACTTCCAAATTCAGTGCTAAAATACATGAAAAAAGGCATTTTTTGTGGGTATAATCCAGTAAAAACCCACTGGCATATTGTAATATCAAGGCAGTTTTTCATTAAACAGCATAGAGCAAGTCTCAAACCAGAATCAACAAAATGTGCTCTCTGACCTTTATCTCCTTACCATACAATCCAGAGTTTAAACAACACTGAAGAATGCTTTCCAAAACACTGAGATAGGAGGAGAAAAGGCTTGAAGCAAACGTTTTCTTCTTTTCCATTTTTTTTTTTTAAAAACTCTATAATCAATGGCAGAAATTATCATTTGCGCTACTTTTATTATTCTGTCTCCATAATGCTTTCACTTTGGCCTAGCCTAAAAGATTGGTGTTTTGTACCAAGATAATTTTCTCTGTTAACCCTTTACTCCGTACTCATTTCTATGCATTGCATGTAGGAGCTTTAGGATAAAATTGTGGCAAAAGGTGAAATAGCTTGTCACAAGCTTTTATATGCTATCAAAAGGTGTCATATACACATAAGAAACAGCTTCATCCTCGCTGGGTCAATTTAGGGTCAATTACAGATACCATAAAAGTGCCTTATGGGGTAAAGGGTTAAAAGGTAATGGTCCTTGGCAATCTGTATTAAAGCCAAAACAAATTGTCCTTGAGCAATCTTTTTAAGCACATCGCTCCAAATTCTCTACTGGCTACATTTTCATATAAACATACTCAACACAATGTGACAGAAGAATTATTTCAGGTGGAAGAAACTAGACAGGGAATCTGATTTTCTGAGTCAGTCTCATATAAATCTGTTTGCTATTGAATTATTAGTACTAATATCTATGTATAGTAAGAATATATCATTTTTCTTTGTGTAAACACTTGTGTGGCGTCTGTGGCTGTGAGTTAGAGTGTCATCCTCATAACTAAAAGGTCCTGAGTTCGATACTCGGGAGAGGGTATCAACTTTGGGATTTTTCATTGGCCCACACATTCGGCGCGAGTACTGGTATAGTTCAAAGGAAGCAGAATCGAAACAGGTGAGTATAAGTTGTTAGAACTTGTTTCTCAATTGATGTTTCACTTTGGCCTAGCCTATGGACATTTCGTACCAAAACCATTTCATACCAGTCATTTCGTACCATAGGATTGGTCATTTCGTACCATGAAATTACCATTTCGTACCATAGGATTGGTCATTTCGTACCATGATATTAACAATTCATACCATATGTGTGGTCATCTTAAATCATGATTTCACCGAGAAAAGCTATTTAGATAATAGAAAATGACAGTCGAACTTAGATGTAGAAAAGTTTATTTGATTAGATAATAGTACTTGCAATATAAAATAAGTTTATAATAGATATAAACGAAAACATAATGGAAGAATGTATGGATGAATGTTGCAATGATGATTTTTTCCCTTTCACATTCGACGTTTCTGTTTCAATTTTGTAACAAATATAATCAATGGCAAACACCAAACAAATTATTTTCAAATTCTTGATACCAATCTTGTAACAAACATTAACCAAACAATGTGATTATCTATCATCTGTTTCAAACATCGATTGTTTCCTTTAATTGATTGGCGAATATTTAATTCATATACATATGCAACAAACTTTAAAACTTTTTGCAATTATAAAAGCAACATGTTTTTTTTTCTTAAAAAAAATCACCGAAAAATACTTTGTAATAATCGTTTGGTAAATAAACTATAAACTTGGTACAAATTCTAAGTTATGGTACGAAATTGTAATATTATGGTACGAAATGGCCAATGCATGGTACGAAATGGTAATTCTTTGGTACGAAATGGTAATATACTATATGGTACGAAATGGTTATGGTACGAAAAGACTGTATACCAAATAAATACGTTTAAATTAAACTAAACACTTCAACTTACTCATCTTCAAGAGCCCTGGATCGCTCACCTGAATTTTTGTAAGGACCATAGCCATTTTTTTTTTTTTTTGAGGTATTGAAACATTGGAAATAAAATCATTATTTTGCCAAGCAATTTTCAAAAGGTCATCTATGAAAGTCATTTCAAAATCTGACTAGCAGAAAAGAAGATTTTTTAGGAGTGTCTTAATTTCCGTACATAGTGCAAGTAACCCCCATTCACCAGAGCCATGTTTCTTGACCTATCAAAATTTCGCAAACAATTTTTGAAAAGCATCATTCAAGGAACACCACTGTGAAATTATTTTAAAATCCGACTTTTCGTTTCAGAGAAGAAGAATTTTCGAGAATTTCTTCATGTCCGTAGAGTGCAAGTAGCCCCCATTCACCAGAGCCATGTTTCTTGAAGGATCAAAATTTCATGAACAAATTTTGAAAAGGGTCACCCAAGGAACATCTCTGTGAAATTATTTCAAAATCTGACAAGCAATTTCATCAAAGAAGACCTTTGAAGAATTTCTTCATTTCTGTACAGTGCAAGTAGCCCCCATTCACCAGAGCCATGTTTCTTGACCAATCAAAATTTCACAAATAGTTTTTGAAAAGGGTCACCAGCAAAACATCTCTGTGAAATTATTTCAAAATCTGACCAGCGGTTTCAGAGGAGAAGAATTTTTAAGAATTTCTTCATTTCTGTATAGTGCAAGTAGCCCCCACTGACCAGAGCCATGTTTCTTGACGGATCAAAATTTCACTCACAATTTTTGAAAAAGGTCACCCAAGGAACATCTCTGTGAAATTATTTTGAAATCTGGCCAGCGGTTTTAGAGAAGAAGATTTTTATAGAATTTCTTTTGTGAAAAATTTTTAAAGAGAACCTCCCAAGGAACATTCCAGCCAAGTTTGGCCCAAATTAGCTCAGCAGTTTAGGAGGAGTTGATGTTTAAAGAATTGTTGATGACACAAGACGGACACCGGGTGATCCCAAAAGCTCCCCTTGAGCACGTTGTTGTTTAACATACCTAGTTGATGTTTACAGGCCTTTGCATACAGCCGTAACTTGGATGCAATGTCACCATCCCCTATAAACTTGAACCAATCATCACAATCTAAATCACCAACTTTCTCTGCTGTGACTTTTCCCACTCGTAAAATACCATCCCTGAGTTTGTCTGAGACTGGACAATGGCGTCCCAAACGGCTCCACTCATAAACAGTGCCGAGTTCTTTGAAGAAGGATCGAACACCATTCATGACAAAATCATTCTCAGGTGTAACAATGACATAGGCTATGTCCCTGCGATGCCCATAAGGCTCCAACAAATTTTTGTCCTGTCAAAGAGATAGCATGAAAAACTTTTGTTAGATTTTTTGTTTAATATTTTAATTATTTTTCTTTTTTAAAAGTTACTGTATATAATTTTGATTTTTTTTTTTATGTCACATTTTTTTAACTCTAATAGTGCCAAAGATTTTCAATCTAGAAGTAACATTCAAATAATTGGTATCTCATGATTGCTTTTGTTTAGTGTTTCCTTAACCCATTACCACACAATCCCTACTTTTGATGCCCCTGAGAAAGATGCCTTTAGAAAACATTGTGGGAAAAGGAGAAAATGCTGGTAACTAGCATTTTCTCCTTTTCCTACAATGTTTTCTACCATTCACAAAATAAATTTCAAATTTTCAGTCACTTTTATTTTGTCGTCTGCAAACGCTTTCAATTTGGACCTGTCTAAAATATTGTCGTTTGGTAATGGGTTAAAGATACGTGTGTGGATAAAAGATGATATTGCATGTATATTGGACACCGACTTTGACCTTCCCATGCTGCAAAAGCAACTTACATTGTAAAAGAAACATTTTTGCCTCTTCCACAATGTATTCAACAGTTTTCTTCCTTGAGGTTCATAAAATCTTTAATAAACTATAAAATTTTAATCTTGTCCATATTCAAGGCATTTGCAGACAACAAAATAAAAGTGACTCAAAAACTTGAATTTTCTTTGGAAAGGTAGACTATTAGTGGGAAAAAGAGAAAATGCTTGTTATCAAAGGCTTTTTTTCTTGGAGTTTGTGCGTCAGAATTGAAGAGAGGTTAGAGAGTTAACTCATTACCAGGCAACATTATTTTAGACTTGTCCAGATCAAAAGCATTTGCAGATGACAAAATGAACATGACTGAAATTTTAAAATTTGTTTTGTGAAGGGTAGAAAACATTGTGGGGAAAGGAGAAAATGCTGGTTACCAGCTTTTTCTCCTTTTCCCACAATGTTTTCAAAACGCTTCTTTTCAAGGGGCGTCAAAAGTAGGGATTGTGTGGTAATGGGAAAAACATAAGTTTGTTAGAGAAAATGTTAGGTCCATTATGATGCTACCTAAAGGGTATAATAAATGAACATAGTAATCCAATAAACAGCTGAAATTTACAGAGAGCTGGGCTTGGCTAGCTTTAACCTTATATCAAACTCCCAATTTTTAAAAACACAGGAAAAAGGCTTACAAAAACATTGTAGAAAAAGAGATATAGTGGTAAGCAGCATCTCCTCCTTTTACCACACTTTAAATAACAGATTTATTATCTGAGCAACATAGATTATGTAGTACGGAAACATTTAGATAAGACCAGTCTTAAAGTTTTATTATTTGGAAATCCAATTACTCCTATACATCCCACTGAAAAAAGAATAACTGTCGGCGATGAAAAATATTCCACTTACCCAATATCTGACCGCAAACGGAGAAATATGTGCAGCATCTTTCTCACAGCCCACAAGTAATGATGGAATTGGCTGAGGCTCACTGTTCTCATCTGAACCTGTAAGGGGACAAATATTTGCCAAACTATTCATAGATTTTTGCATGCCGATTCTGATTCCTAATTGTTAAGTCTATATGGACATTTTCTGAGTTGTTCTTATGCAAATTTGTGACAAGATATGGCTGCTAAAAGCCCTTATTTAACCCTATACCACACAATCCTGACTTCTAACATCCCTGAATAAGAAACCTTTTTAAAAAACACTCTTAACCAGCATTTTCTCCTTTCCCACTATATTTTTTACCCTTTCCAAAACAATAATTGAAATTCAAGTCAATTTTATTCTGTCCTCTGCAAGTGCTTTTAATTTGGACCAGTCTATATAATTTCGTTGTTTGGTAAACAATTAGGGTAGTATGCTACCACTCATCTACTTGGACTAGGTTAAAACTGCAACACACACACAAATTCAATGCACATTAAAAGTACATGTATATTAAATAATGCTCAAACTGTTCAAGAAACCAAGGGAAAAGATAAATCTACATAAAGCAAATTTAAGCCTACCTAAACATAGCAGACAGTGAAAATCTAGCTTCAGTCTACATGTTCTTGCAGTCAGACCTTGATCTACAATGTCTACATTAGCAGCTATAGATATGAATATTCTTTTTAACCCATTCCTAAGCAATTGCATGTTTGAATTATTCAGAAAAGATGACTCAAAAAAAAAAAAAACATTGGGAAAATGAGAGTAATTGCAGTCTTCAACAGTTTTTCGTTTCCCGCAGTGTCTGATGGCAACAAAATCCATCATTTGACACACACTGAATTCATCGTCTGCAATTCCATTCAATCTGGACGACTCCACAATTTCATGCATGTACACTTTTCATCATTTAGCTCTTTACCAAACAAAGTTTTTTACTTGTCTTAATCCAAAATACATGTAGATGACAACTTAATGTAGCTAAGTGAAAATATTTACAGACGATTAACTTGAATCACACTAAAAAGATGAAATTTGTCCATGATAGCATGTGTGAGCAAGGAAGGGAATATCGGTTACCTTTTTCAACAATGTTACTAAAGCCTGTCTTCCTCTTAGCATTTAACCTTTTCCCAAACGACAAATTTTAGACTCTTCCACACTGAAAGTTTGCAGACGAAAATTTTAACTTTCATAACAACGGCAGAAAATAATCCAAAGGGGCAGAAAACACTGTGGGAAAAGGAGAAATTGCTCGTTACGAGTAATTTTTCCTTTTCCCACAGTGTTTTCAAAAGACTTGTCCTGCAGACATGTAAAAACAAGGGCTTGTTTGGGAAAGGGTTAAACCTGCTATAGTATATAAAGGGCTGAATGAGTCTACTCTACCCAACAATTTGCTGAAACTTACCTCTACCAGCCAGCTGATGAAATTCAATCCAAGTGAGAGGGCCTTGTAACTTGTAGGTATGTTCCCACAATCGGGTTACACGCTTGTTTTGGATGGCATCCTGGAGTATTGGCTGTAAGCTTTTCAACAAGCGGACACAATCTACAGAATTTTGTGGAATCAAGGAGGGCCCTACAAAAGCATGACAGGTAAATAATGCTAAGTTGGAGATAAACAAAATTATCAAAAATATTTTAGTCATCAGATTTTACTCTACTTCACTAGTTTGCCCAATAGCATCAAGCCAGACTAAGAAGTATATGACTCAAGGTCTGTATGTTAATAGTGTAGAATGACTTTTATCAAGGCAATGAAAATAGAGGATCAGGTTTACTATGTATTTGTAAAGTCTTCATCAAACAATTCTCAGTTTTAATGTCTGTGATAAAAAAAAAATGAAAAAAAAAAAGAAAAATAAGAGAAGGAGAAATCTCTGATAATTTTCTTTTTGATCAGTTGAGCAACATCCAATTTAGTGGCCTTCAAATGCTTTCAAACAGACAAGCATGAAATATTCTTGTCTGATTAAAGGTTAAAGAAATATCATATACATGTAAATTACTATTTCAGAATAAAAGTATTGGAAACAGTATCAAAACCAAAAGAAGAGCTTCTCAGAGAAATGAGGAAAAAAAGGGCCTAAAGAATACCTTGTAAATGTGTCCATTTATGCAGGCAGGTTGATTTCATAACATTATCTTCCAATTTGTTTGGATGACAATGTTCCATAGCTTGTCTACCTTGATCTAGAGCACCATACGTCACCTCATTGCCATCTACAAATACAAAGAAACAACAGATTTAAAAAAAATTCCTATCTGAAATATATCTTTAACCCTTTATCACACAATTTTAAGTTTTAAAGACCCTGGGAAAAAGGCCTTTTCAAAACATTGTGGGAACCAGAATTTCCGTGTTTTCATACAATGTTTTCTTCACTGAGACTAATACCTTGTTTTCAGCCCGAGTGCAACATGTTGTTTGCAAATGTTTCCAGTATGAAAAACCTTTTCTTGTGTGGTACAAGGTTAAAAATTCATCATGCAAAGAGTAATTTTTCAGGAATCTCTGTGTATACATAACACCTCTTTTGTGCTTGCAAAGCCTGCCTGGGTGGCTCCAGTGGTAATCATATTCGACTCGTTATCTGGTGGTTGCCAGTAACATACCTGTTGAGGCAAACTTCCTGACAATTTTTCGCCTCTTACCTCCGATTCATCTGGAAAAAGTAGTCACCGACTTGGACAGAAAGTTATGTCAGTACAGCTGTGAGAAAGCCATGAAACATGTATGTAGGTGCATTTACCTCCATGAATTGACCCAAGCTGTAAAAACAATATTAAACTGCAGCACAATACAGTACTTTGCAGAATAATAAAGGTCAACACTACGAAAGTCCAGGAATCCTCATGGCAACAAAACTATAGAGGAGACAATTGAAGGTCAGCATTTCACGAGTGACATGCTGATTTCAGGTTTCTTACAAATCATTATTATCTTTATTTGATAAGGATACAGTGGAACCCCATTACAACGAAGTGCGTTTTAGCGCTGATTCCGTTATAACGCTGGTGTCCTTTGGCTCCCAAAATTTCGGGGGTTGACCATTTTCGAGTCTGATCCGAATCCACCGATCTTCGATGTAAAAAAAAAAAAAAGACCTCTTGGTCAAATAAAAAATCGATACCGTCCACATAACGTGACAATTTTTCACACCTTTACCTTGTTGATTACATTTATCACCTATCGCTTTGCACAATTACTTTGACAAATACACGCACAGTAGGTAACAAAAGGACCTCGTCCCATAATTGTCTTTGCAAACAATCTTGCATTATACAAACTTTACGTCAAGCATGAAGTGTCCTGTTAGTGTTGCCCCCATAGTGTTTATTCTAGAGCGGAATAGCAGGGCGCGCCGCCCTGCCCCTTTTTCACTCCGCCCTTCTGCCCTCGAATCTGTGAGCACCCGCCCTGTTGCCCTTATCAAATACATACAAAACTTGTTCGTGTATTGTTCTGGTTTCAGAACAAACCACCGGGCTACATGGGCAAAAAACTCATCTTCAGTGACTCGGCTCTGTCTCGTCAAGCTTTCACAGTCACAAAAAGTCGCCATAAATTTCTTCCGACCTGACTATATTCATGAAATACAGCCAATCTAAGACTAAGGGTGACACTAATTATCCTTTATCAACTTCGTCAGTTAAGACAGGACAGCAGGGTGTTATAATCCTTCTCTATCATTAACTTAATAAACCATCCCTTTATCCCTCGAAACCCTGACTTTTTTCCCCCACAGGTACTTTAATAACGTCTGCAAATTTCTTTAAATGACGTCACACAATCAGTGAAATTTATCAATACTTGAATAGTTTTAAAATAAAGCTGAATTAACTCTTATTGCAGCTGGAGATTATCATTTCGTGTATTTTTTGCATAAATTACAAGTATGGATGGTAAACCAAAGTTGCCAACTATCTTGAAAATACTCGATGTTTGCTATTCAAGCATCGGCAATTTTTTTAAAGCAAAATCTGCATTGCAGTGTTCTATTTTTAGCAGTCTATTTATAGAATGGCTATGCAGTAGTACACTACTCCATCAGTCGGCCTGCCTACACATTTTGTAATTCTTTCTATGTAATAATTAAGTTTTTTTGATTTTTTTAATCAAAATTATTGTCATTTCTTAAAACAGCTGAGTAGAAGGGTTTTTTTTTTTTATAATTACTCTGGCTATTTTTTTATTATCTGACGAGAAGTTAGGTAGTGGACCTGTAATAGAAAACAGCTTTTTCCACAATATTATTATCCCACAAAATTTGCTAAAATGAGTACTATTGTACTACTTTAACCTAGCCATTTTTTCCCTTTTTTCCTTCCTAGAATTATTATTTATAAATCCAAAACCATTGTACTCTCATTACAAAGCAAATTAATAATTACCTCCCTTTTCTGAAAACTAACAAAAGTATCAACAATTGTTTTTAAGAGACATCAAAGGCATTTCTAGTCGGTCAAAAATATGCATAAGTATTTTATCTGTATAAATCTGTATTTATCAACTATCAAGAACTTTTATTCCATGCTACACCAGAAGTGTTACGGGTCTACTACATTAAAGCTAAGTGTGACAGTGTATCATGGGATCATAAATTACATGGCAATCAAAACCTGTATAGTCAGATTGTGTTGCTTTGAGTCTATGAGTTGATAAGAATCTTTTCTTATTCTTTTCTTTAATATGCAATTCATATCCAAAGTTATAGTTAGAACTTGTTTCGAAAAGAGTGAAGGACACTGATTTGCCTTTATCTGATATGAGAAGTCATTCAACAAGGCAATGTTCCTCCCTGCCCCTTTTTCCTGCCTCCCTGCCCCTTTTTCCTGCCTCCCTGCCCTTTTGCCTGGTCTAGAATAATCACTATGCCCCCATGATTACAAAAATACAGCATTATTGAAAACAAAACCTTGTTTTTCTTCTTCATTTATCGGCAACTAATCCGTTTAACTTAAACATCAAATGACGCATTTTTTTTAGTATCGGTCACAACAAAATTTTCAGAAAATAGCCGAATGACTCTCTTTCTACCGACTACACAACGTGCACATGACACGACTGTGGTACTCTTGCAATTATCATTACGATACGCAGAAGGGTTGTATCAGAAAATATAAAGCAACAGAGATACTGGCTTATTGCGTGATTGCATAGTTTTGAATGGAAGTCAGCCTATAGCCAGGTGTAAATTTTTCGGGCGAAACGGTTTTAGTGTGTACGACAAACACTTGCACTTACAACCCTCTCGCTTTGCATTATTGGTGTGTTATGTCATACATGTACCAGTAATGCAAACTTTACTGCAAACATTGTGTGGATAAATGACTGATGTGATTTCTTTACGGATAGTAGGTTAAATTCCCCTGTGACTTTCATCATGTACGAAAGAAATATAAAAGAAAGAAATCTTTTGCCATTTCCGATTAGGGTTCGTTGTGCAATGGTCAGCATGATAAAAAAAACATGGCGGCGGCACCGTCTGCAATCCAACACGATACCGTTTAACTTTGAATTGAATCTTGCTGTAATTTAGTAAAACAGCGGCTGAATAATTCTTAAAGAAACGGTCCAAAAGGTAAAATAAGCTCTTTTACGTAGTTGTAACGTTATTTGATGACCAGATTTGCTGACAGAAACTAACTGGTAATATAGTTCAGGCGTTACGTACAAACGAATCTAAATTGTTCAATGTCCTATAAATAATGTTTAAACGTAAATAGGCATGTCTTACTTTTAGTATTTGGAATATTGCTATTTCATTTTTGTCAGAATAAATTTGTGAAAAACTATAATTAATAAGCCATAGTTCTGTAGTCTGGCAATGGTTGGCGGATGGGCTGCGGGTAGTGTGTGTGTGTTGGGGGGGGGGGATCAGCGTTATAAACGTAACTCCGGATATAACGCTGTTGACGACCGTGGCTCCCACCGACAGCGTTATAACGGAGCTCCACTGTATTTAATTTAAAACAATTGACACATCCTAGCAAACCTATCTATCCTCACATAAGATATTTTCATTTGGTTATACAGCCCAAATAATGCTATACTAAGGCTGTTTTCTCTTTAATATCAGACATATAGGATCTGACATGAATTGGCTTTTATTAAATGAGTTTAGGGAAATGTTAAGCGAGCCTTTGACAAGCTTAATAACATTTTCCTGACATTTTAATAAAATCTTACCTCAAACACCCATGAATGTCAGATTCTTTTTATCACAATGATATTTGACAAATTGTAGATCAGATGATGCAAAAACATTCATAAATACACTGTGGTATTTTCCATGACATCCATTTACTTGTATGAAATGAGTACAAAATGACATCATTTTATGAGGTCACACAATAGTGGTATTAAATGTGTATCAGATAAGAAAATTCGTAATGGGTACATTACACTGAAAACAAGGGAGGTTATGTGATTAAAAAATGTTTTATAAAAATTATGTAGATTCAAAATTAGACTGCTCATTCTGTACCGTCAACATTGCCTTCAAAAGCCACCACAGCTGCTTTGGGTTATAACTGTTTACCAAATGACAAAATTTTAGACTACACTAGGTTCACAGCATTTGCCTTGCAACAAAAAGTTGCTCAATTTACAATTTCTGCCTTTGATAGGGAAGGAATTTTTTTGGAAAAAGGAGAAAATGTTGATGAACCCTTTCCCACAATCTTTTCAAAAACTTTCTTCTTTGGGGTTATAATTTGGATAGACCGGCAAGATTTGACTCTTTACCAAATGACAGAATTTTGGGCTAGACCGTTGAAGGCATTTACAGATGACTAAATAAATTTGACTCAAAAAATGAAATTTGATTTGGATTATAGTTATTATTATTAATTGGTGTTTTATGGTGCATTGACATCTGATTTGGATTATAATTATTATTATTAATTGGTGTTTTATAGTGCATTGACATCTGTGGCCATTTAGCACACATGAAGATTATATTTAGAAACAGCAGAATAAAATTTTAATTCTAAAGTCTATATTTTATCAAAAAAATCTATCTCTTTTAGGTAATCTAAAATGTTGTTTTGTTTCACATGTAAAAATAAATTTTGCAAACTATCAACACTGAAATGTTTTGACCGTACACGGTTGAAATCTTTACAGTTGAATAAAATATGTTTTATACTTTATAGTCAACCCATTACCACACAATCCCTACTTTTGACGCCCCTGAGAAAGAAGCCTTTTGAAAACAATGTAGGAAAAGGAGAAAATGCTGGTAACCCGCATTTTCTCCTTTTCCCAGAGTGTTTTCTACCCTTCCCAGAACAAATTTCATTTTTTCAGTCACTTTTACTTCGTTGTCTGCAAATGCTTTTGATTTAGACAAGCCTAAAATATTGTTGTTTGGTAGAGTTAAAGGTTCATTACAGTTTATACATAGTGGAGCTCTCCTGTTATTTAAAAGATGCACATGTGAAAACCTTGAGTGTTCCACATGACATCTTGTTAAAATTACTCGGTTACAATAAAATTCATATTTATCATTTAAATTTGGCTTGATCTAAATTTGATTTGGAAAGGGCAGAAAACATTATGGGAAAAGAAGAAAATTCTGGTAATCAGTATTTTCTCCTTTTCCCACAATGTTTTCAAAAGGCGTCTTTCTCAGGGTCATTAAAATTTGAGATTGTGTGGTAAGGAATTCAGACCAAACAACACTTACCCTGAAGCTGTAACAAATTCGCAGAACTACTTGGATATGATGTAAGCCGCAGATCAGTTTTCTTCAGCAGCGAGACAGTTGAACAGGTGGGGTACGGAACACTATACTGCCCTAATATTAACTGTAACACAACCTGAGAAAATTCCTCCGCCACAACAACCTTATTGCCACTATCGTCCACTTTGTTAGTGTCCACTGTAAACAAACTTGGCTTCCGTGCTTCAAAGCGGTCATCCCTGATACCTGTGATGTCCACTTCATCCTCATAAAATAAACCAGCATTGCAGCCGTGTCTTTTATTCATTACTGCACTAAACCCACAGGTACACTTATACTCCTGTTCACCAGTTTGATTCGGAATATATAATCCAAGATCAGAACCTTTTATGTTCATATTACACACACAAATATTGCAGTTATCAAAACTGTGATCTTTGAATAAATTAAGCAAAGAATCTGAGAGCACTATATTCACAAAGAGGCTGTCAGCCTCTGCTATTTGGTTATTTGTTCCTATATGATGATTAAGGTTAGAGTTAGGAGTTTTCAGATAGGAAGATGCATTTGATGCTGGAGACTGAAGTTCATAACTCAGTGGAGTCTTTTGCTGACCCACGCTATTCTGGAAGGCCGCAGGTGAGGCTTCTATTGCACTTGATGGCATGCGAGATGATGGAATACTGGGCAAGTTCTCAATGGATGGTATATTCATGTATTGGCTGGAAAGAGAGACAATGAAATAGTAAACCCTTTACAGAAAGATCAAATGTTTATGCAACCCTACCTTTCGAAACATTGTGGAAAAGGATAAAATGAACCAACCGTATACCCTTCTCTATCCTTCTAATGCTTTCCACCATTTCAAACACACCTATCCGAGCTACAGTTAATTTGCTGTGTACAATTGCTTTCAAAATGAAACTAAATTATGTCTGTCTATAAAAGGGCTTACATCATACAAACAGTATTCTAGCATGTTCCACATCTGGCAAACATGCAATCATCGTAATATTGAGTAATCCATGTCATACTTCAATGTGTTACAATCCTTTCTTAACTGATCCAATTTTAGCTGCTAAATTTCAAAAAGCCTGTGGATGACACATTTGGAATGGGTACAAATGTGCTAAAAGTTCTCTGTTCTGGTAGAAAACATTGTGGGAAATGGAGAAAATGCTGGTTACCAGCATTTTCTCCTTTTTCTGCATTGCTTTCAAGAGCTTTCTCCCCGCAGGATTATAAAAATTTTGTGAGGCAAAGGTTAAATTCTTAGATTGATCTACCAATAACACAAATAAAGGTCTGTAGCCAAAATAAAAGGTATCTTGAGAGAAGTATCAAAAGCAACTGACCTCATTGGACCATGTGGCTTGTCCATCAGCGACATTCCATATTGCCAGGAAGGTTTGTAGTCGGGTACTTCAGGGGGTGGAGACAGTTGTGAGCTATACAGATCTACAGGGGCGTACTTACTGGAACTAGGGAAGTGGGCACAGGCATCGGGCTTGAACACACTCATACCATCCTGTAACGTTTCAATGCGATCAATACTCCATCAAAAACATTTGTTATGGAAGTGAACTCTTTATTATGAAAAATATTGTTAGAGGAAAAAAAAAAGGGAACTGGAAAACAGTCTTTTCTCCTTTACCAGCAGTTTTCTGTCCTTTTGAAGATCATATCAAATTCCATGTATACAAGAGCCGTCAGAGACGGGTTATGCTCCCCGAACAAGTGCTTGTCATAAAATATATGAAATTGATATAAATTCACTTCTTTTATCCTAAAAGAACCAGTTCATGCCCCCCAAAATTTGAAGTGAAAAGGCAATTACTATCTTAGAGATAGCCAACACAAACTTGTAGAGGACGATAAGCCCAATAAGCCCCCTTTAAGCTCCCTTTTCCCATCAGACAATATTGCATCATTGAAATAAATAGAGCGGGTGTGTGCTTTGTGGCATTTTTGAATAATACTTCAGAATTTCAAATTTCATAAAATTTTGAGCAGTCATGTAGTAAATATTACATAAAACATTTTTTTACATGAAGCCCCCTTTTTCCGAGACGCAGCCTGAAATTGAGAAACAGGAAGAGAGGTACCTGGGCAACATTCCAACAAGTTCAGATTTGAAATTTCACAAAGTTTTGAGCACCGATAAAGGAGATACAAGTGAAAAACAATTTTTTCCATGAAGTTGCCGTTTTCCGTGATGCAACCTCAATTTGAGAAACCAGGAAAGACATATTTGCGCATTTGTAATTCATAGATTGAAAAAAAAAACAAAAAAAAACAAAGGGCACATGTTGAAACTTGTAAAACAAGATATAACCATGAAATTTCGACAAAAACTGAACAAGATATTAGTAAAAATTGAAATTTTGCATTAGGGCCCCTTTTTCCTTGTCATTTTACAAGAAACCCCCTTTTTCCATGACAGATGATCAAATTGAAAAACACATAGATAAAGAAACAAGAGCACATGGTTAAACTTTGAAAAAACAATATAACCATGAAGTTTAATGAAATTTTGAGCAAAACTGAATGAAATACGAGTAAAAATTGGAATTTTGCAAGGAACCCCAATTTTCCATGACAGAACGTCAACTTAAAAAACGCCAAGATTAAAAATAGCAAGGGCACATGCTAAAACTTTCCATAAACAATATAACCATGAAGTTTCATGATATTCTGACAAAAACTGAATGAGATATTGGCAAAAATTGCAATTTTGCATTAAGCCCCTTTTTTCCTTGTCATTTTACAAGAAACCCCCTTTTTCCATGACTGAGGGTCAAACTGAAAAACACATAGATAAAGAAACAAGAGCACATGGTGATACTTTGAAAAAACAATATAACCATGAAGTTTAATGAAATTTTGAGCAAAACTGAATGAAATATTAGTAAAAATTGGAATTTTGCAAGAAACCCCCTTTTTCCATGACAGAACGTCAACTTAAAAAATGCCAAGATTAAAAATAGCAAGGGCACATGCTAAAACTTTCCATAAACAATATAACCATGAAGTCTCATGATATTCTGACAAAAACTGAATGAGATATTGGCAAAAATTGCAATTTTGCATTAAGCCCCTTTTTTCCATGACACGGGGTCAAATTGAAAATCCAGGAAAGATACGTCGGCGCCTTACTTCAAAAAGTTCATATATGAAGTTTTATCCAATTTGGTCCAGGGGTTGTTGAGAAATCGCTTCGGACAGATGGACGGACAGATGGACGGACGGAAGGACGGACGGACAGACGAAACGGCGACTATATGCTCGCCCTTCGGGGAGCATAATAAATAATTTCAACATGGACAAATCTAAAAGTAAGTGCTCTATCCAAGATTCATATTGTTTGACATACACAGTTATTCACTTGCTTTCACACTAAACATGGTAGTAACCAATTCCAAAAAGAACATCAGACACAGAGGTAGGAAGTGTTTTACAAAGTCATCTTGGCTTGGCTTTTTTAATCATTTTATTTTAATTCAACTTAAAATCTATTTTAATTCAACTTAAAATCTCAAGACTAGTTTTCTAACTGGTAAGATGTTCCATCTGCTAATCAGAGGGCCAGTCTTGAGATTATGTTACACTGAAAACGTATAAAGTGTATTTCTTTTTGCACCCGATGGATCAAAAACAATACTTAGACTAGGCTGTAACCAACCTTTGTAAGTTCTTCTGTAAGAGAGCCGACAACAACCTCAGTTTTAATGTTGGTAAATGCAATCCCTTCTATAACTGTTGTATCCATGGGGGCCTCGGCACTTGTCATTGGAGATAACACTGGGTTGTTCTCTAATGATGGTGGGGTGGGGTACATACGTGATAATTCTGAGGGAGCTGAAAACAGATATTTATTCTTCATTATTTCTAATAAGAAATCTTTCCATTAACTTCATTTTATTCACTTTCTTTCTTGCCACATTTTTCAAAAAATGCCTAATTAGCTAGGATCAGCATGAAAGTGAATCAATTCAAAGACTAATATAATGATTCTTTCTAAGTCATTTGGAAACATGAGCAAAATTGTAAGAAAACAGCAATTTCCTCAAAATTCTTGAAATAGATCTCAAATCCTGTCCACTGCATGGGTATAAAGATCTGAATACATGTTTAATTCTTTACCACACGACAAAATTTTAGACTGGTTCAAATTGAAAGCATTTGCAGACGACAAAATATATGTGACTGAAGAATCGAAATTTGATGTGGAAAGGGTAGAAAACATTGTGGAAAAAGAAGAAAATGCTGGTAACCAGCATTTTCTCCTTTTTCCACAATGTTTTCTAAAGGCTTCTTTCTCAGGGGTGTCAAAAATGGGTTAAAAAAGTTTATTGTACTGGATTGGATTGGAGTTTTAACACTATTTAAACAGCTTAGGTCATATCACTGCACCTATGCATGTGTTTCCTGGTTTTCTCACATGTATAGGAAGTGAGAGGCAATAAATTGCAGTAAGAACACTTCATGTCAGCCAGGTATCCAACTCACCACCACCAGGTCACAGGTCAGATAAGCCACGTCTATAAAGATGACTATGGCAAACATTGTGAATTAAGATTGGATTCTTGGTAACAAATATTTGCACAACCAGCAGAAAAAAATATTGAAAACATTGTTGGTAATGGAGAAAATGCTCGTAACCAGCATTTTCTCCTTTTCCCACCGGGTTTTATTTAACCCTATCGAAGACAAAAATCAATTTTGAATGTATAACCTACCTATAACATCTACTGGCCCTGTATTGATTGGCTTTAATGTTTTGCTGTCCTCCACACCCTTAGGGCCTGCTTGATTCTCTGATATAAACTGGAAAACCAAATACATGTACATGTACATTAATGTTATTGCCGGAGTTGACATCTATGCCAATTATTGCACAGGTTACCTTCACTTCAATAAAATACAAGAGCTGTCAGAGACGGGTTATGCTCCCTGAACAAGTGCTTGTCATAAAATGTATGAAACTGGAAAAAAAAAAAAAAAAATCCAAAGACAAATGTTATGATGATAATAAATGACGACATATCTACCAGGAGAACAATTTTCGAACACAAACTGAAATAGAGCTTGACAAATGAATGGACAGGCTGACAGCATATTTTTTTGGGGAAGGATAGTAATTGAAATGTGAAATTTTGACCAGCAAGATAATGGAGAAAAACTGACACTAACTCTACCATGAAGCCCCCTTGGGTATGAAAAAGCTATTTTTCACTTACAGGATCATCATTGGAATCAGAGTCTGTGTCAAACAAGTTATCCAGATCTGATTTCTGAGGGATCAGATCTACAGTTCTAGTTAAGCTGCCTCCGGCCTGGGTTCCTGGAGTAGTGGGTGGAGATGTTACAGGCCCAAAGTCTGTAAATATAGCAGAGATGTTTTCTTCTTGTCAGTACACTAGTATATTTCAATCTTGAACAAACGATCCAGACTTTAATGACCCAATGAAAATGGCAATTGAACACTGTGTGATGAGGAGAAAATGCTGGTAATCAGCATTTTCTCTTTTTGCTCAATGTTTTCTATACTTCCAATAACAAATTTCATTTTCTGGTCTCTTTATTTTGTTGTCTCTAAATGCTCTCACTTTGGACAAATCTAAAACTGTCATTTTCATAAGGAGTCAAGTGGTGTCCAATATCAATGTGTCTGACAAAAAGGAAGAAAACTATTGCACTCTCTCAATAATTATTTTCAAAAGTCTATCTGTTTGGAACCCTTCTATTTCATAAATTCTCAGTGCAGTTGGCCAGTCCAAAGTTTCATGAAACAATGACTGGGTAAATAGAAAATAAGGTATTCCTTTTTCATAGAGAGCTCATCACAACTTACTTCTTCATAACACAACAACACTGTTGCCCTAATACGAATTCAAAACTTGGCATTTGAATGTGGCTAAATTTGCAAAATTTTTCGACAGGCTGGAAAACATCGAGTGAAAAGGAGAAATGCTTAGTTTTCAATATAAATATTGAGTTTCGACATGGGGCTAAACTGTGTCAAATACTTCGATAGTTACCTTCCCACATCATATAGGTTCCATTCTTGATAGTAAACAACTCTTCCATGTTTGAAGTACATATTTCCAGTAAAATTACAAAGATATTACAAAAGGTTAAAGTTTTTGCACAGCAAAGACTATGCCAAGGTGCCATCAATAGCGTTTTCTTTGAAAACAGCTGAGCTAAAAAATCACCAGCCCAACTTGTCTTAAAGTAAACATGCACAAGTAACTTTTGAAGAAATTTGCAAGAACTTCTTAATTACCAATTCAATAATAAATTTTTATTCAATTAGTTAAGTAAATTAGAAATTCAATACTGCCAATGAACTGTAGATGTCCATATTGCCTATTTGGGTTCATTATACCTACCTATGCTATTTCTTTCTGTTTTAAACTCGAACTGATCACCATTTGTCCTTGCTGGGTCTAAAGATTCCTCTTCCTGAAAGAAAAAAATATCAAGTTTCATCATCCATTAACAGATATCCACTTAGGTATGTGACTGTTTGACTTTTTACCACACCATAATCTTTCATGACTTGTGTAAGTGGAAAGCATTTGCAGACAAGCTTGTGCCTCAAAAATTGAAATTCCCTTTCAGAATAGCAAAAAATCTTGCGGCAAAAGGAGAAAATGCTGGATACCAGCTTGTTTTCCTATTATCACAATGCTTTCCAAAGGCCTCTTCTTCCTCATTAGAAGTCAGGATTGAAAATTTTAGCCTTGTCCAAATTAAAAATATTTGCTTATGACAAAAGCTACTTAACTCTTTACCAAATGACAATATTTTAGGCTAGTCTAAATTGAAAGCATTTTGCGGACGACAACATAAAAAGAGACAGAAAATTTGAAATTTGTTTCCAGCTAGGTAGGAAATACTGTGGGAAAAAGAGAAAATACTGGTAACCAGCATTTTCTCCTTTTCCCATAGTGTCTTCTAAAGGCTTCTTCGTCAGGGTTGTCAAAAAGTAGGGATTGTGTGGTAATGGGTTAAAACAAAGTTCATCTTTCAATGGGTAAAAAAGATGCTGGGAAAAAGTTAAAATGCTGGTTAATAGTATTTTCTCCCTTTACCACAATTTCTCAACACTGTCAAAAGCTGGGATGGTGTGGTAAAGCTTGAAAACTTGAATAAAGGGAAAAAATAGGAGCAAACAGAGAAATTTGTAAAGAATTTGTGTAACAAAGGAGCTGTATACAGTGCACTTACCTTAAATGGAGAAGGTCTTTGAAACATGTCATCTCTACTGTTGCGCATGGAACCTCTCGATATTGTAGCTGGTGTGTTGGAGGACTCATCAGAAAATGCATACGGATCTGGGGCTGGGGGTTGAGGTGTTGGTGGTTTAAAGGGTTTGTGGTTCTGAATAAAATTACTGGAGCAATAGCGGGCATCTTGTACACCATTCAAATGTTCTGTTCTGTCGTAACATACCTTTTTCAAGGGAAAGTCGGACCTGGAAATAATTATTTGTTAATATCATGACTGGGTAATTCTTTCACTCAACAACACAACTTTGTCCTACAATAGACCATTTTTAGAAACATTGTAGTTTTCTTTTTGCCACATTTAACATGTACTCACATTTAAAACATCTTGATTAATGGTATTTACCTATTTTCTATGATGGTTTCAAAGCTGTCATGTGCAGTTTGTATCAGAATATAATCCTTAAGTGCAACTTTTTTTTTAAATGCAGTTTTTGATTCTAATGTAAATTTTCTGCCAGTTTTTGCCAATTTCTGCCAGTTTTTGCCCCCAAAAAAAATCATTCAGAAACCGAACCTTACTCCAGTTAAATTATCCCTATACCAAACAATCCCATGTTCTTATGACCCTGTGCCAGAAGCCTTTTAAAAGCATTGTGGGAAAAGGAGAACATGCTGGTAACTAGCAATTTCTCCTCTTTCCCATGGTGTTTTCTACGCTGCTGGAAACAAATTTCAATTTTTGAGTTAAGTTTACTTTGTCATATGGAAGTGCTCTAAATTTGGACCTGTCTAAACCCAACAGACATTTTCAGTCCAAGAGCAAAACTTGCAAGTCTCTGATTGCTTTTGTCTTATGTTTCAGCACAGAAAAAATGTAGATAAAAGATCAAACTGCATATTTTAATCAGTCTGATCTTCATCTGCATAGGCCACATAGGCCAACATAGATTCAGATACTTTAAAAGAGTAACAGATAGTACATACCAGTTATGCACAGGATCAAAGTTGTACAAGGTCTCTGTGATAAGCTCCTCATCATCCCCATCTAATGTTGGAAGTACGGGTCTTTTGAAGCTCTTACTATAATCCACCTGTTTTTGTTGGCTCCGTAACCAGCTATTTATATTGTTTGCTTTAGTATTTTCTAACACTGGCTGATTCCAGGAATATGGAACACTATTTAAACTGGTTAAGTTTTCAGTTTTTAGGACTGACATATTCACTGATTTTTGGAACAAACTCGATTCACTAGTCACACCATTCACAATGGAATTATTCACTATATTACTATTACTATTGTTGGCATTGGCATTTGTATTTTGATCACTTTGCACCTGGTGTTTTAATAAATTGGAATCTTTCTCGGTGTGCTTTAACACTGGAGGGTGGGGACTGAGAGTTGGCATTGTTGGGTCCATACTGGCACCATTTTCAAGCTGGTTCTGATTGTGTGAGTCTTCTAGGGGTGATGGGGCTATGGAAGCCGGGGACTCCAGCCCCACACTATTTATATTCACAGTATCTGAAGTATTGACTGTCTGAACTGGGGCAGTAGTTCCTGAACCAACCTGGGTAACACCTGAATTCCCAACACAACCAGTACTTGGTGGTCCACGAGGCATGAAAGTATCCATATCATGGTGGACAAAGTCTTCCATTGCTTGAGTTCTCCTATGAAAGGGTGTAGTTCTGAGAAATCTAGAGTGCTGTCTTTCAAGTTTATCTCCCTTCTTCTTGTCCATTGGCTTCCCTGGTTGATTTATATTCGTCTTGTTCTTTGATGCTTTGGTTCTGCAAATAGCCAAACAAATTTTTTCGTTAACCCTTTACTCCATAGATACTCATTTCTACGTATTGCTTGTAGCCTTTGGAAAACATTGTGGCAAAAGGTGAAATTGCTCGTCTCGAGCAATTTCACCTTTTGTCACAATGTTTTCTATGCTATCAAAAGGTGTCATATACACAAAAGAAACGGCTTCATCCTTGCTGTCATTTAGTGTCAATTAGAGATACCATAGAAATGCCTTCTGGGGTAAAGACTTAAAGTTTAACTATTTAACCCTTTACCACACAATGATGCCTTTTAACGCCCGTGGAAGAAGCCTTTTGAAAACATTGTAGGAAAAGGAGAAAATGCTGATAACCAGCATTTTCTCCTTTTCCCACAGTCTTCTACACTATCACAGCAAAATTGCGCCATTTGAGCCACTTTGAAATTGTCGTCTGCAAATGCTTTCAATTTGGATTGGTCTATAATTTTAATGTGTGGTAATGGGTTAACTCTTTACCAAACAACAAAATTTAGCTCTTTTCCTGCTTAATAGCTGCTATCAAAATTTCAATTCAATAGTATAAACCCAACTACTGCTATTTCAAACTTATGCATCGAAAAATAATATCTTCTTATCGGACAGTGTAGATCCACCATCAGACTGCACATTTTGTGCAGTCTGATCTTGATCTACACTTTCTGCAAAAGATCAGTGAGTCGAGCTTAGCAGCCTAAGGGGTTAAGACTTGTCCAAAATAAATGCAGCTGCAGATGGCAAGATCAGACTGATGTGGCTCAAATAAGGGGAGTGTTGCCTGAAAGGGTCAAAAACCTTAACTCTTTTTATGCTGCAGATGTGCAGAATGTGCAGTCTGATCCCTGATTTACACTGTCCACTTCTATATTCTGGATTTTGGCCAAAATTGTCTTGTGATGTCGTAGAAGATATGTATTTTTAGCCTTTGAGAAAATGTAATTTATTTATTCAGTATTGAAAGATTTAATAGGAAAAATGCTGATAGTCAGTATTTTCTCCTTTTCTCAATATGTTTTCATAAGGCTATTAGCATTTTCTATTTTTCTCACTGTTTTCGGAAGGTCTGTTTTTTACGGTCACTTAAGCACAGGATTGTGTAGTGAAGGGTTGAAGTTCTAATTCTAGATCTACTAAAAACCACTAATCACACAGGGAAGATATTTGAGAGAGTGGAAAATACTGTTTTCCAATAGTATTGAAAAACCATTGTTGGAAATGAAGTGATACATGTAGCTTTCCAAAGCTGTCACATGCAAGAATAATATGTCCTATTTGTATCTGAGTTTTGTTCTTATCAGTGCGATAAATCCAACCTCCGTCAAATCAAGAAAGACTGATGAGCCGGTTCATTTAATTTTTGGGCTCAATGATCATTGTACTTTCATATGTATTTTATGCTTGTCAGTTTATTAACCCTTGTCTGATATGCCAATAGGAAGCTCTTCCATTTCAGCAGCAAATAAAGATATGATGTCAAATATATGGACAAATGAGGATACAAATATCTGCTTGAGTGGAAAATATTGTGGAAAAAGGAGAAATTGCTTGTTACAAGCAATTTCTCCTTTTTCCACAATGTTTTCAAAAGCTGTCTGTTGTTGATACGTCAAAATGAGTATCTATGGAGTAAAGGGTTGAACCTCATTTTTAAACTGAATATATGGATCTTTTATTATTAGCATAGAGATGCTTACAACTTTACCAAAAGATCATGGATTTTTTACAGCCCCTAGGCAGAAAGAATACAGAAAACTGCATGGCAAAAGGAGAAATGCAACTGCTTTTAAATGCGTCTATAAATTTTGAAAACAGCCTTTGAAATATCAGTATCTTGTTTTTAACCATTATTGCACTGTATTTTAAAACCACTTTTATTATCATTAGTTCAGTTGTATAGGGGCAGCCAGTTCACCTGTCTATGTTTTCCTTGTATTTCCACTGACAATATTTGGTATAACAGGGGTGTGGAATTCCTATGCCCGACTTGCCCAAATCGTGACTTTTTGCCTGCAGACAAGTGAATTTTTTCAAGAGCACTTGTCCGCGGGCAAGTGTATTTTTGAGCCAAACCAGATAAGGAAATGTCATATTGCCATCAATGACGATCCTCAAATGCTCCATTTATTCCAAGTTTTGCATTACCAGTATTGAAATAAACACCTTCAGGGTACAAACTAAATGTAATGACTGGGTGTGAGGCCTCTCGCTACATGCAGTTGCTGTGGGGGGAAAAAAGGACAAGTAAACTTTAAATGCGGACAAGTAGGAAATTCAGTCCAACTTGTTCGTGGGCAAGTGGGAAAATTCCAACATTGCACACCCCTGTATAATATTTTTTTCACAAGCACGAGCCACTTGCTGCTCTCCCACAATCCAAACATGGAAACATCAGTTCTGAGGAATGGATCCTGTTATAATGGTTATCATCAATCCTCCAACCATCTTTACTAAACCTGTCCTTTAATCCTTAAGCGGGTAAGTGTGAATCAATGACCTTAGATGGACAGTGCAAAGATTAGACTGAACAGAAGTTGCAGTCTGAGCTTGGATCTGCATTCATTGTCCCATTAACCTTTTACTGCATAGATACTCATTTCTATGCATTGCTTGTAGGAGCATTTGAAAAACATTGTGGAAAAAGGTGAAGTTGCTCGTGACAAGCAATTTCACCTTTAGCCACAATGTTCTCTATGCTATCAAAAGGTATTATATACACATAAGAAATAGCTTCTTTCTTTGCTGTTATTTAGGGTCAATTAGAGATACCATAGAAATGCCTTATGGGGTAAAGGGTTGAAAGATACCCCCCCCCACCCCACCCAATAAATTAATTTTGAAAAAGTTAAGTTTGGGAATTTACTAATGGCCAGAAAGTTTCAATAACACATTTAACAGTTTAAGACTAAAAACCATTGATATTGTAAGGCTAACAAGGTAATTAACTCATAACTGTATCTTCAATATCTGTCAAGTTCATTTTGAGAAGACCCCCAGGCAAGCAAGATTAATAACCTCCTTTGTTCATACTAAGTGAACATTCCAAGCCAGTAGTGTAATACCTGCCAGTTTACACACACTGGTGAGATGTAAACAAATCTGGGGTCAACATTTACAAGGTTACATTGCTTGCGAACTGTCTTGATAATGCAGCATAAACACATGCTGAATCCACTTTCAGACAGAATTTCCTTTGTCTAATCCTTTCCTTCTGAATCCCCAGTTCTAAATGATCCCTATGACGAAAAGCTTATGAAAACATTGTGGAAGAGAAAATGCTGATGATCAGCATTTTTTCCCAACCAGGTTTTCACCATTCAGGTACGGAAATCATCTTTCAGGCTACATGCAAGGTGTTTGCTATTGCTTCTAACTCTCTTAATCAGAAGACAAATTTTGACCTGGCCTAGACTCAAAGCATTGACAGGTGACAAAATATTACTAAAAAAAAAAATTTGTCTTTAATAGGGTAGAAAACATTGTGGAAACAGAGAAAATGTTGGTAACCAGCGTTTTTCCTTTTCCTACAATGTTTTTGAAAGCCTTCATTCTCGGGGTCATTACAAGTCGGCAACATGCAGTAAAGGGTTAATCTAAATGTTGTTGTCTCTCTGTCAAAGATTTAACACATTGCAACCTGCAAGTTTATTTTTTTTTATCTTGCACTACTTAATTATGTTGAAAGTTGTGTAGCAAAATGACAAATTGCAATTAACAACTTCTGTGTTAGACATGGCGATGGTCTTCTGTATCCATGCATTTTCAGCCTTAAGTATTTTGTTACCGACTGAAATTTAATTGAGCCTTTCTTCAAGGTCTATAGCTATCTTTTCCAACTGAACCTGGTTTTATTGAAGATAAGCTGATGGTGTAGATACAAGATCAGACTGATGTTTTGTGCATGTCTGATCTTAATCTCTGCCATCACCAAAAAGCTATCTAAGGCAAAATTGGCAGTGAAAACTTCACATAAATTAATCGCATGTTCAGATTTTTAATAGGTCATCTGATTACTTGATGAAAGAAGTTTTCCTTTACTTCTATTTTCGTCTCATTTAACAATTAGCTTTTTGACTTATATGTTGATGCTGTTATGCAGCTTTTACCAATATTTTAGTTTTATCTCAGCATCTGTAAATACTTTTCAATTTGGTCGGGTCATTGTGGGAAAAGGAGAAAATGCTGGTTACAATTGTTTTTTTCCTTTTCCCCCATTATGTTTTCTCCTCTATCAAAGACTAATCTAGTCATATGGGCTACCCTCTATCTTATTGTCTGCAACTGCTTTCAATTTAGTCCGGTTTACAATTTTGTCATTTAAGAAGAGTTAAACATATACCTTACAATCCTGAATTTTAACTATCCCAGAAAGACACAGAGGGATAGAAGGATATTTTTGAAAATATTGTGGGATAGAAGAAAATGCTGGTAATCAGCATTTCAGTCACATTTAATTATGTCCTCTACACACCTGTAGAAAATCGGTGAGTGTAATATTTTGTCATTGGTAGAGAGTTTACCCTTAACCAGACAGTTTAAGTTTACATCTGTTCCAATTGAAAGCAATTGCAGAAGAAAATGTGGCCTAAATTACTCTATGAAAGGAAATAATAATGTGGGATGAGGAGAAAATGCTGGTAAACTCTCCATTACCGCACAATCCCTACTTTTGATGAACCAGAGAAAAAAGCCTTTAGAAAACACTGTGGGAAAAGGAGAAAATGCTGGTAACCAGCATTTTCTCCTCTCCCCACAATGTTTTCTACCCTTCACAAAACAAATTTCAAATTTTCTGTCACTTTTATTTTGTTGTCTGCAAATGCTTTCAATTTGGACAAGCCTAAAATGTTGTCATTTGGTAATGAGTTAAATGGAAAAGAATGTTGGATTTGTCCAAATCTATAGCAACAGTAGTTGGCAAAAAATAAGAGGACTCAAAAATTAGTGATTTGCTTTTGATAGGGTAGAAAAAAAGTATGGGAAAACCATAAAATGGTGTCACCAGCATTTTCTCCTTGTCCTACAGTGTTTTCAAAGGTTATTTCAATACAGTTGTAAACAATTAGGTTTACATGGTGAGGGGTCAACAGCATTTTCTCCTAGTCCCATTTTGTTTTCAAGGTTTGTACCTCAATGACATGACAACTTGCACTTGTTTAGTAAACATATTATTATCAACAAGTTCAGTAGAATCATCAACAAGTGCACAGCATTTTACACGGGCTATAAATTTGTAAGAAGCGTAAAGAACACTAAACTCTTTACCACAAAATCCCGACTTTTAACACCCATGTGAAAGAAGCCTTTCAATAACACAGGGGGGAAAACGAGAAAATGCTGGTAACCAGCATTTTCTCCTTTTCCAACAATGTTTTCTTCCCTTCCTATAACAAATTTCAATTTTTTAATCATATTTATTTTGTTGTCTGCAAATGCTTTCAATTTGGACCAGTCCAAAACTTTGTCGTTTGGTGCAGTGTTAACTATATAATATATAGAAAAGAATACACATGAAAGATCCTGTTTCATAAAAGATTAAAATGCAACTGTCATTTCTCTTTTCCGCGTTCAGGTCAAGTATTGAAAATTATCTCCTTGAAAAGTCTTTCAAGTATTTACATGCTATACAAATCATTTCAATTACCTTCACATCAATTTATAGATCAAACATCATGGTGAAATAAGGATTGTTTGTCAGAAACATTTCATTGATATCTTTAACCAATCATGTTATGATTTCGATGTCCCTATTGCAGACAACTTTTGAAAACATTGTTGTAAAACGCAACATTGCTCTATACAACTAATTATTCAAACAATGTTTTTAATTCTTTAACACGCGACAAAATTTTAGACTGAAAGCACTTGCAGACGACATTAAACATGACTCAAAAATTGAGTTTCGTTTCCAGCAAGGTAGAAAACATTGTGGGAAAAGGAGAAAATGCTAGTTACCAGCATTTTCTCCTTTTCCCACACTGACTGTTTTCAAAAGGCTTCTATCTCAGGGTTGTAAAAACCAGGGATTGTTTTGTAAAGGGTTAATGAGGTCTTTTATTTGCTGATGTGTGCTAATTTTTGGAATAACTTTTAACATGGCCAGAAAAAGGGTATTGCATGATGTTAGCATCACATTTTTGTAACCATTTCTATAAGGATACATCCTCACAGCCGGGAAGAAAAAAAAGTAAAAATTTGATGGACCTTAGAATCGTTCAGGATTTAGATAGCGGTGTAAATATAAATAAATAACACATAATATATAATCATGGTTTAAGGGACAAATACATGATTATATTAGACATCTTGAATTTAAAACTAGAAAGGTCACAGCTGTGATTTCTTTGTTACCTCCCGAGCAAAAATACATTTTCTTTGGATGTAATCTGTGAAATCTTGCAATCATCAGAGAGAATGTTTGGCATGATGAAGATACAAGAATTATTACAGTATAACGAGGTAAAGATGAAATGGGTATAAAATTAGCATAAAATGATTAAAGAGGTATCTTATGCTTTCACATAAACACTTAAATCATATATGAAACGAGTACTCATACTTCAATTTAAGGAATGATTAACCCTTTACCAAACAATCCCGACTTTTAAAAAACCCTAGGAAAGAAGTCTTTTTTGAAAACAATGTGGAAAAAGGAGAAAATGCTGGTAAGCAGCATTTTCTCCTTTTCCCACAATGTTTTCTACCATATCAAAGACAAGATCTATCATTTGAGCCCAATCTAAAATTCCATGTGCAACTGTATTGAATCATGGTCATGACAAGTCTTAAGTTTTGTTGTGTGGTAAAGCGCTATTTTGAGAAGCACTCTAGCAAAGGGGGGTTTAATACATCTTCTTGATGCACTGTAACAAGCATATCATCACATTAATTATGGATCAAATAAATACTTTTATAATGTTTAAACTTTTACCCCATAAGACATATCAATGGTATCTCTAATTGACCCTAAATAACAGCAAGGATGAAGCAGTTTCTTATGTGTATATGACACCTTTTGATAGCATAGAAAACATTGTGACAAAAAGTGAAATTGCTGGTCACGAGCAATTTCACCTTTAGCCACAGTGTTTTCCAAAGGCTCCTACAAACAATGCATATAAATGAGTATCTATGGAGTAAAAGGTTAAAGAACAACAAAATCTGGAGCTAGACCGGTTTCTGGTGATTGATTGTATCATGTTACACCTTTCTCAACATGATTTCACGTATATCACGCCTGTAAGCTCACCTACACATGCTTTCCCAGAGCTTCACTTTACGAGTTTTTCACAAAATTTTCACAAACCACTGGCTGTTTACCCTCCAATCACCATGGAAACAATGATCAGTGGTGAGAAAGGAGTAAATCCTGCTCCAATGACTATTATTAATCCTCAGATTTTGGCCAAGCTAGGTATTCAAACCAGTTTACACCCCAGTCCCTGGTTGTGCATGCTACCGACTGCTAAACACTGGCTAAACAGAGTGGTCCTTCGACATGCAGAAAATTTACCAAGAGCGAAGAGTTTCAATCCCTAAACTGTGCAAGCTGATGTGGGTTGATTTTTGCAAGAACATACTTTTTTGATCGGTTGTATGATCGGTTGTATGGTGTGTAATTCTTTACCGCACAACAAAATTTTAGACTGGTCCAAATTGAGAGCATTTGTAGACAAAACAAAATTAAAGTGACTAAAAAACTGGAATTTGTTTTGAGAAGAGAAAGCCTTGTGGTAAAAGGAGAAAAAGCTGGTTACCAGCATTTTCTCCTTTTCCCACCATGTTTTCAAACGGCTTCTCAGAGGCATGAAAACCAGGGACAGTTTGATAAAGGGTTAACACAGTTTTCAATATTATTTCAGTTATATTGCTGTGGCCAGTGCAATATCCATGCTTTCATAGTTTCTCTTTGCAAAAACTCTGCACAATATTCTTTCCGAGCCCCTTGCTGCTTTTCCACATAACCATTGTCGAAACAACACGGACTATTATGCCCCCTCTAGAAAAAGCGTGAAGCATGTAGCTTGGATTATCCATCTGATATTTCAAGTCAACCCACAATTCAAATAAAGCAAATTAGCAAACCTTGCCCAACTTTCTTGCCAACATAACATGTTGAAAGTAAACCCTTGGCTTTTACCAACAGCATTTATCCCCTAATGCCGTCACTTTCTTATACTCACATGGATATTTCTATAGTTATATTTGTGTATCATTATCTTTATGAAAGTATTGGTAGGTTATCTATTTATACAAAATTAAAACTAGTCAAGTAATCACAGTGATTTGCTCAATTCTGTGCCCTGGATGCAAAACTCTCTAACCAGACAGCTGAAATGTGGACTTACTGTAATGAAAGCTTTTATCAAATGCAGCTCATATGACGGAAAGCTGTCTAAGGCAGTGCAGGCACATTGAAGGGAAAGAAGAAAAGCTAGTTATTAGCATTTCCTCCTCTCCTTACGATGTTTTCTTACGATCCGATTTTTTCTCTCCTTTTCCCCCGTTTTCTACCCTTTGCAAAACAAAAGTTCAAATTTTCAGTCACTTTTTTTTGTTGTCTGTAAATGCTTTCGATTTGGATGAACTTAAAATTTTATCGTTTGGTAATGAGTTAAGCAAAACACTAATTGCCTTTGTGGGAGTTTCTTGGGAGTTTCTATCATGGTAAGGAAACCAAAAATCAGGCAATTGGACTTTGAATTTACTGTCCTACGCTTCCTGATATTTTTCTCCAACAAAAAGGAATGATTTTGCAATAAATGAATCAACTGGTGACAAATATTAACCCTTTATTCCATAAATACTCATTTCTATGCATTGCTTGTAGGAGCCTTTGGAAAACATTGTGGCAAAAGGTGAAATTGCTCGTGACAAGTAATTTCAGCTTTTGCCACAATGTTTTCAAAAGCTTTTTTCCCCTCAAGTTTAGATTAGATATTCTAGTTGAATTATCTGGTACTGTTAGGAAACATTTTATACAAGAATCTGATTAACATACCTGGGGCAGTTACAGCTAATTTTTGAGGATGGATCTGCGAATGCCCAGGAAGTGTGATGAGTATCCTCTGAAATGGCTTCTGAATGTCTGAAAACATAAAGTATTACAATAATTAAGTTCTAAAACTACTCAGGTTAAAAACTGTGAATGTATTCAAATCCCACAAACAGCATTTTGTAACTAAACTCTTTATGGCGAGTGCTTGATAAAATCTTTGTGGATGGTAACCATTTCATTCTTCCTTAAGTTCTCATAAACAAGAGGGCCAAGATGGCCCTGGATCGCTCACCTGAATTTTTGAGAGGACCATAGCCTTTTTTTTTGAGGAATTGAAACATTGGAAACAAAATCATTATTTTGCCAAGCAATTTTCAAAAGGTCACCAGTAAAAGTCATTTCAAAATCTGACAATCAGTTTCAGAAAAGAAGAATTTTTAAGAATTTCTTAATTTCCATATAGTGCAAGTAATTCCCATTCACCAGAGCATGTTTCTTGATGGATCAAAATTTCGCCAACAATTTTTGAAAAGGGTCATTCAACGAAAATTTCTTTAAAATCATTTTAAAATCTGACCAGCTATTTCAGAAAAGAATAATTTTCAAGAATTTCTTCATATCTGTATAGTGCAGTTATTGAAAAGGGTCACCCAAGGAATATCTCTGTGAAATTATTTCAAGATCTGACAGGCCATTGCAGAGAAGAAGAATTTTCAAGAATTTCTTCATGTCCGTATAGTGCAAGTAGCCCCCATTCACCAGAGCAATGTTTCTTGACGAATCAAAATTTCACGAACAAATTTTGAAAAAGGTCACCAATGGAACATCTCTGTAAAATTATTTCAAAATCTGACCAGCGGTTTAAGAAAAGAAGAATTTTTAAGAATTTCTTCTTTGCTGTATAGTGCAAGTAGCCCCCATTCACCAGAGCCGTGTTTCTTGACGGATCAAAATTTCACATACAGTTTTTTAAAAGGGTCACCCAAGGAACATCTCTGTGAAATTATTTTAAAATCTGACACCAGCCCTTGCAGAGAAGAAGAATTTTTAAGAATTTCTTCTTTGCCGTATAGTGCAAGTCGCCCCCAATCACTAGAACCATGTTTCTTGACGGATCAAAATTTTGTGAACAAATTTTGAAAAGGGTCACCCAAAGAACATCCCTGAGAATTATTTCAAATTCTGACCTGCCGTTCAAGAGAAGAAGAATTTTCAAGAATTTCTTCCTTGCTGTATAGTGCAAGTAGTCCCCATTCACCAGAGCCATGTTCCTTGACGGATCAAAATTTTGCTAACAATTTTTGAAAAAGGATCACCCAAAGAACATCTCTGAGAAATTATTTCAAAATCTGACCAGCCCTTTCAGAGAAGAATTTTTAAGAATTTCTTCTTTGCCGTATAGTGCAAGTAGCCCCCGTTCACCAGAGCCATGTTTCTAGACGGATCAAAATTTCGCGAACAACTTTTGAAAAGGGTCACCCAAAGAACATGCCTGAGAAATCATTTCAAAATCTGACCATTCGATTCAGAGAAGAAGAATTTTTAAGAATTTCTTCTTTGCTGTATAGTGCAAGTAGCCCCCATTCACCAGAGCCATGTTTCTTCACATATCAAAATTTTGCGATCAATTTTTCAAAAGGGTCACCCTAGGAACATCTCTGTGAAATTATTTTAAAATCTGGCCAGCGGTTTCAGAGAAGATGATTTTTAAAGAATTTCTTAAAAATTCCATTTGGTTGCCATGTCAACCAGAGTTTTTGACAGAATCAAATTCTGTGAACATTTTTTTAAAGAGGACCTCCCAAGAAACATTCCAGCCAAGTTTGGTCCAAATTGGCCCAGTGGTTTAGGAGGAGTTGATGTTTAAAGAATTGTTGACGACGCACAACGGACATCGGGTGATCCTAAAAGCTCCCCTTGAGCATGTTGTGCTCAAGTGAGCTAAAAACTACTCCTCACTCTGTTAGGCCTTGTTTACTGTTATTCTGATAATGATTAAAACATGAAGACCATTCTTGTAGGCCTTAATGCTATCCAAACACTTTACTCTTATTTCAGTAAATGGTTCATTTATTTTTTTTAATTTTGCATGGGTTGTCATACACCCCAAAAAAAATACGGCTGAAAACAAACTTCTGTCTCAACAAAATGTCCATGATCAGGGTTTACAACTTTCTGATAATTATTATGGACTAAATTAAATATCCACTCTTTTGCTCCCTCTTTCATACTCATCTAGATTTTAGCAAACCAAACTACTTACGCTTTAGAAAGTCCAGCAGTTGAACAGCTGTCATGATGTATCCTTTCTATTAACCTGGAACTAAGAAGACCATTTGTTCTTGCAGTGAGATCAGAAACTGGTTCCGGAGGACGATTGCTATACATCGAGTTCATTGTTTTCACCCCAATATCAGACAACATTCCTGTCTGGAGGGCGTCCTCAGGAGAAGTAGGAGGAGTCAAATGGCCGTTTGGAACTCCCGCTTGTTGATGGAGCATGTTTTGGCGTGGCAAAGACCCTGGGTCTCCCATTACAGGTGGTCTACGATGGTATTCATCCACCAGAAGCACAAAACAGGAAGGGTATTTCATCCGTACGCCAGCTACAAAGTAGTCAAAATTATTTTATCTGAAAGATCCATATTTGTGAACAGGTTTCTTTTTAACTAAAAAATTGTAGATCAGTCAAAGTGCAAACTGTTGTAGAGAAATAAATCATAGTTTAAACAATCAAAATGTTTTTGGGAGGGTAGAGAACTGTGGTTGAAAAGTAAATTTTTTACCATCTCTATGTTATCAAAGGTCTTCTTCTCTGGGTTATTGAGAGGTTTTCAAATGGTTAACCTTCTAGAGTAACAATGAGAGTTGGCCCTCTCAATTTGCATAAGATATGTAACTTGCTATTTTATATATGCCTTATAGCCTTACATTATCAAAATAGCAGGCAGCAGTGTGCTGCCATTGATTATTCAGAGCGGGGACAACTGTTTCTTAACCTTGAACAAGTAGCAAACACTTACCGAATTAGACAAAAGCATTGACAACAAGAGCGGCAAATTGTCGCAAGATACGCCCGTCTTACCCCAAATTGTAAAGCTGGGGCATGCACCAGACAAAATTCAAGTATAAAAAACAACAAAAGGCAATAACACAAAAATTAAGCGAGCAAGAGTTATGATTCCTGTGCACTGCGCTCCCCCTTGATGAGATCTATCCACCCATGAAATTTCATAACCCTAGCTAGTATACTTTCGGAGATATCCTCCGGACAAAATTCAAGTATGAAAAACGACAAAAGGCAATAACTCAAAAATTAAGCAAGCAAGAGTTATGATTCCTGTGCACTGCGCTTCCTCTTGATGAGATCTATCCACCCATGAAATTTCATAACCCTAGCTAGTATAGTTTTGGAGATATGCTCCGGAGAAATTCAAATATAAAAAATAACAAAGGGCAATAACTCAAAAATTAAGCAAGCAAGAGTTATGGTTCCTGTACACTGCACTCCCCCTCGATGAGATCTATCCACCCATGAAATTTCATAACCCTAGGTAGTATAATTTTGGAGATATGCTCCGGACAAAATTCAAGTATGAAAAAAAAAAAACAAAGGGCAATAACTCAAAAATTAAGCATGCAAGAGTTATGGTTCCTGTGCACTGCACTCGACCTCGATGAGATTTATCCACCCATGAAATTTCATAACCCTAGGTAGTATAGTTTTGGAGATATGCTCCGGACAAAATTCAAGAATGAAAAACAACAAAGGGCAATAACTCAAAAATTAAGCAAGCAAGAGTTATGGTTTTTGTGCACTGCACTCCCCCTCGATGAGATCTATCCACCCATGAAATTTCATAACCCTAGCTAGTATAGTTTTGGAGATATGCTCCGGACAAAATTCAAGCATGAAAAACAACAAAGGGCAATAACTCAAAAATTAAGCAAGCAAGAGTTATGGTTCCTGTGCACTGCACTCCCCCTCGATAAGATCTATCCACCCATGAAATTTCATAACCCTAGCTAGTATAGTTTTGGAGATATGCCCCGGACAAAATTCAAGTACGAAAAACAACAAAGGGCAATAACTCAAAAATTAAGCAAGCAAGAGTTATGGTTCCTGCACATTGCACTCCCCCTCGATGAGATCTATCCACCCATGGAATTTCATAACCCTAGCTAGAATAGTTTTGGAGATATGCTCCGGACAAAGAACTGGACGCCGCCCGCCCGCTCGGACGCCACGGGTGATCCCATAATACATCCCGTCTTCGACAGGCGTATAAAAAGTGACACAAATTATAAAACAAATTTGAAAGGATTTAGTCCTACTTATATGCAATATGATAGGGAAATTCTCCAATTCAGTGGAATAACTAAGAACACCCCCCACCTTTGTAGTACACCGAGACAAAGTAGAAAAGGGTAGACAGTATTTTCTGTGCAGTATGCCATTCATACTATTCAAAACAACCAGCATTTTCTTCTTTTCCCACAATGTTTTCTATCCCTCACAAAAGAAATTTCCAATTTTCACTTTTATTTTGTCGTCTGCAAGTGATTTCGATTTGGACAAACCTAAAATTTTGTCGTTTGGTAAAGAGTTATGAGCTTTGCTGGTCTTTTGAGCTGCAGAAACTTGACTGTCAGTAAACCATTCTTGCCCCCCATCAGCCTACGTGGACTGCATAGGCTGTTCTTGGTCGATACTCTTTGCAGATACATTAGGCTCTCTTTTCACAGAGCATGGCTGAATTATGAGATATATAATACCCAAGACTGAATGCCCTCCATTGTCTGCACATGTCGTATTCTTCCAAGATTCGACTGTCTTATATGACGCATCACTATCCCTGAAAGTGTGCAGACTGTAATATTACGCTCTATAAAGTAGCAATGTCGAAAATACCTTTTATCAATACATTTGAGGAGAAATGAGACCTGCTTTAGGTCCAGATTTCTCTACACTGCTAATCATAGCTGAGTGAATTGCATGAGGTAGTGTTGAGTAAACGTTTATTTTAGTTTGAAATTCAAAGTAATGGTTGTCGCATAGGCAAAGTGGTTCGGTTCTGTACCCAGGATGCCCGAAGTAGATAGATGGGTATTTATAGAATGCCATCTAACATGAGAGACAATGGAATGCCCTCAGTTTGTACGACTGATCTCTTTACTTACCTACAACCACCTCTACTAAGTTAGGAAGCACATTGATATCTGTATCTTTAATTTCATTGGTTTTGACAGGATAGAACTGCTTCCATTCATCCAGGTGCTTGCGGGTCATTTGATCCGAGTCCCTGTATGTCACACCAGTAAGGGTGCCATTCAATCCATAGGGTGCCAATATAACTGCAACATTTCATTTAATATATTGTTAAAGCATTTTAACAGTAAAAAAGCTCGAGGAATCTTTAACCCTTTACCGGACAATGATGACATTTAACGACCCTAAGAAAGAAGCCAATTAAAAACATTGTTGGAAAAGGAGAAAATACTGGTTACCAGCATTTCCTCCTTTTCAAACAATGTTTTCTATCTTTTCTAAAACAAATTAACTATTATAGGCATGTTAAATTAGTCATCTGCAAATGCTATGAATATTGACTGGTCTAAAATTTCCTTGTATGGCAATGAGTTAAAAGGAATGCATCAATCTTGAGAAGCCATTATAACTTATTTTTACTATATAAAGCAGCATATGTTGACTTTTTTTTCTGAAAGATACACTTCAGAAAGACAAGCAATGTCTTGAAGAACATGTTCTTTTCATAAGAACTTTTCCATTCGGAGGTAGAAGTATTATGTCCCTCCTTCACATGTTTGCCTCACGTGAAGGAAAGTTGTTTGAAATTCTAGATCTGTACACATCCAATTTGTTTGCTATAACTTATAAACTGTGCCGTTAAAACCAAGGAAAAAACATGAACCTGATTTAATGAGTTAATATCAAACTAGCCTTTATTACAACAAATTTCTTGGAGTTTCATTGAAATACATGAGAATTCTTGTGACTATCAACAATATGTGTTTGTATGCTCAAGTACTGTTTTACTGCATCAAAAACATTTAAGTCACATCACAATGACAACTCACTTTTTATTAAGTCTTTATGAGTTTCATTAGTACTAGAGTTGGTGTCTGTAGTGTCTTGCCAAAGACCACTTCTCATATTACCAGTGCTGCCAATAAAAATCAAACCAGGACCTGATTATAAATCTAACACCTTGACCAAAACCACAAAACATCCCTCTTGTTTTTAACACAGGAAATGAATATCTCAGGATTAACTCTTTACCACACAGCAGAATTTTAGACCTATCCAAGTGGAAAGCATTTGCAAACAATAATTTCATTGTTACTCAAATGATGCCAGTTTTCATTGATAGAGTTTCTAAATTCTGTGGGAAAAGGAGAAAATGCTGGTTACCAGCATTTTCTCCTTTTCCTATGAGGTTTTCAAAAGGCTTCTTCCCCAGGGTCGTTAATAGTCATCATTATGTGGTAAAGGGTTAAATGCTTCCAATTATCATGACTTGTTCCTGTAACAATATGCACACTGTACCTTGCAGCTGTGATTGACTCTCTTGAATGTGGTTCAGATGGACATTGGTCAGATACATGACTGGAGGATGCTGTTTTACCTCTATACTGGCACACACAGTGCTCTCTCCATGGAGGAAGAAATTGAAACAAAACGATAGGTTGCTGAAATAGAAAGGAGACAGATATAAGCCTGTGGTTTTTTTTGTTTACCCCAAACATGTTAAGCAAAACACTACTCGCCTTTGTGGGAAGTTTCTATCAAAAATCAAGCAGCTGGAGTTTGAATTTACTCTGTCCTACACTTCCTGATATTTCTCTCCAACAAAAAGGAATGATTCTGCAATAAATGGATCAATTGGATTCAATGGCACACAACAGTCGAGATATTAAGAGCTGTGTGACTGCCATATTTTCATTTTAACATCATTATCCGTGAAATAAATGAATAATCATGTAACCCATTTTCTTTTTTACATACTAAACCCTTCATCCTTGTCACGATCTTTCTCTCTTCATCCTTTGTATTCTATACACCAGAGTGCCAGGTAAGAGGGAGTGATGGCATTCTGAAGTCATTATTTTTCTTCCAAACCCTATGTTGTGGGTACTCATTAGAATTGTCTCGATAAGACGATTCTGATGAGTACCCACAACATACGGTTTAGAGGAGAATAATCAATATTTTCAACATTGAAATCAGAATCACTCCCTCTACATGTATCTGGAGGTATGATAGACAGCATGAATGTCCACAGCACAGATAAGTAAAAACAGTACACTGCTCGATAAGTAATGATGACAATGGTTCAGAGAAGTAAGTAAACATTGTTGAAAATGATGTAATCAGTGTAATTACCTTTGATCCATTCCTACACCTTGATCTTGAGGCTGTACAAACCATCTCCCAAGACGGATGAAATTTTTGGACAAAAGGCACCTGGCAAAGAACAAAAAAATACTACAGTCTACTTTGAAAAAATATGAAATTTTGAGCATTTTTTTTTCATACAACAGTCTATGATTTAATGTCTGTAACATTTTTTACTACACAACAGCATTTTCAAATAAACTGTAAGAGCTTTTCAATACAATGTGATGATTAGCACTTTCTCTATTTCAGACAAAGTTTTTATCTTTTCAAGGACAAAACCTCTGGTTATAAGAACACTTTTAAGTGTTCACCTAAAAATACTTCAAATATCATGGGTAGCAAATTTCATGTTCTCCTTTTCCCATAATGTTTTCTGCCCTTATAAAATAAATTTCAGTTTCTGAGTCACATTTATTATGTCATCTGCAAATGCTTTATATATGGAGAAATCTAAAATCTAAAGGTTGCCTGTGTAATGCAGAGAAATGACCCTCCCCTACAAAATGACCCATGGGTCATTTCTCTACATACAGGAATGACCCATGGGTCATTTCTCTATGTAGAGGAATGACCAGAGTCATTATTCTATGTAGAGAAATAAACCCAGAGGGTCACTTCTCCATGTAGAAAATGACCCGGGTCATTCCCCTACGAAGTGAAATGACTTCTGGGGTAATTTCTCTACGTAGAATAATGACCTGGGTCATTTTGTAGTCTAGGGTTATTTCTCTACATTACACCTGTCATGCTCAATTGAGGAGGCTTCAGAGACAGGTTTCACTCCATTTACCTTTCAATAAGATTGTGCAGGGCCTTGAAGAGTAGAGTTCTGCATTCATATGACAATACACTGTCTTTCTCCCAGGATCCACATTCATGCTCTGAAAAAGAAAAGAACCCCAATTTACAGCTTAACCTTTTCACAAACAATTGGGCATTTTACAGAGGAATAAAGCTTTTGAAAACTCTGTAGGAAAATGAGAAAGTAATGGTGACAATCATTTTCACCTTTTCCCAAAATGTTTTCTAGCCTTTTAACTCTTTTAACAAACAACAGTATTGTAGGCTCTCCAAATCGAAAGCATTTGCAGATGACAAAATGAAAGTGACTTGACCCTTTACCACACAATCCCGCCTTTTAATACTCCTGTGAAAGAAGCCTTTTGAAAACATTGTGGGAAAAGGAGAAAATGCTGGTAACCAGCATTTTCTCCTTTTCCCACAATGTTTTCTTCCCATCCTAAAACAAATTTCAATTCTTTAGTCACTTTCATTTTGTTGTCTGCAAATTCTTAAAATTTGGACCAGTCTAAAATTTTGTCGTTTGGTACAGTGTTAAAATTGGAAATTTGTTTCCTGATGGGTTGAAAACAGTGGGAAAAGGAGAAAATGCTGGTAACTTACCAGCATTTTCTCCTTTTCCTACATTGTTTTCTAAAGACTTCTTTCTTGGCGTCGTCAAAAGTAGGGACTGTGTGCTAATGGGTTAAAGACAAACCTCCATTCTAGCTACAATTAACCTGGTCATCTGCAAATGCTTTCAGATTCATTTCTAAAATACCTTAACCCTTTCCCAGACAACAAGCTTTTGCACTAGAACAAATTGAAAGCATTTGCAGACGACAATTCAACTCTTGCTGAAAAGATGATTTCTGTCTATGATAGGGTAGAAAACATTGTGGGAAAGGGAGAAAATGCTGGTTACCAGCATTTTCTCCTTTTCCCATGATGTTTTCAAATGGCTACTATTCCAGACCCATAAAAACCTGGGATTGTTTGGGAAAGGGTTAAACCATTGTTTACAAAGATTTAGCCATAAAATGTAACCAGAACTGGGTTTCACACAATATCATAATTATCAGTTAATTTCGAGTCAATTTCAAAACCACTGTTTTTTCATCATTCTGTACACAGAATGCCAACAGGTTGTTCTACTGTAAATGAGTCTCTTTACCAAACAATCCTGTATCATAACTGTATACCAAATGAGGACTGTGTATAGAAGGGTTAATAACCTTAACAGGAATCCTCTTGAACACACTGTGGAAAAAGGAGAAAAAGCTAATACAGTCAGGCCGCGATACACCGACCATCGTTATACCGGCAAACTCAGTTAACGACAAAAAAACACTGGGAACAGACCTCACCTAATGTAATTTTGACCCGTTTGAACGGCATATTCAAGTACCAACACCGACGGACATTTGTCGGAACAAATCTTCGAAATTTAATGAATTTTGCTTCAGTTTATCGGAATTTTCTCAGCCCGTCTTTTACGGTTGTTGACATGCTGTAAAGGGTGTCGTAAAATCCTTTGTCCGCAGTTGTCGTAAACAACATAGGTTATACAACAGACTCGATTATCGATTTTTTACACCTTCTGATTAATATTGTTTAATGTAAATAAAATGCCCTTGGCAAGTTTTTCACACTTAAATTTAACTATGTACCGGTGTTGTATGTTTTATTGAATTCGGTTGTCTTTATTTGTTTTAATCGCAAAAATTGCCGACTTGTCCCAATCCGTAACGTAATACGTAAACTTCCCAGCTTTTAGCCTGTTCCTGATTACAACTTTCACTTCCTGTCTAGTCCGTCATTTCACGCCGACATCCCGAAAATCTCCTGCTCCATTACAACGACTGACTCAGTTACCGACAGAAATTGTGTGGGGACAAAGTATGTCGTTATAACGGGGTTTGACTGTAATCAATATTTTCTTCTTTTCTCACCATGCTTTCTTCCCCTTCTGACAAATGCATCAATTGAAACAATGACATTTTGCTGTTTGCAACTCTTTCAATTTGGGCAGGTCTAGAATTATGTTTTTGTGGTTTTATCTGAGGGTCTTTAAAACTCAGGATTGTTTGGTATATCCGAGTGACTTTAAAACTCACGACTGTTTGGTAACAGATTGAATAAGCAGTTTCTGATATTTTCATTTTCCATACAAGAAATGGATACTTTTGCTTGGTCAAACACATTGTTTTTGGAAAAATATTCCTATTGTGCAAAAATAAGTAATGTGTCCTCTGCCTTTGACAAGGTAACAGTAGATTATCATTCAAGTTTTGCTCTCATGAAATCTTCCTAACTAGATTAGTCTCTCCATAAAAATTTGTTTCTATGCACACAGGAGCAGCAAATCTAATTACAGTAGAATCTTGATAAATCAAATATCCAGGGGACCGAGAAATTGGTTTGTATTCAGATTATTGAAAAAGACACCTTAAATTTCTATCCTCTCAAGGATAAATATGCTTTTTATCTACCAGGTAATATATATCTCATACAAGAACAGTCTCTCAACAACCATGTTCAAAACCTGCAAGTTTTTCTTCTCTGTCATTTCTTCCCTCAGATTCCTGAAATTACTGGTAATCTTTCTTTGTGTATCAGTCTGAAGTTAGCATGCATTCCCTAACAGCTTAGTCAGTCAATCTTTGATCCATTGTTCAGGATTTAAAAAAAAAAAATTCTTATTCTTCACAAAAGGTGCCTTAACTTGGCATGTGTATACATCTTTGCTTTCATTATACCTCATTTATTACTCTTAACATTAATCTCAACTTATCCCTGTCTTGGTAGAGCAGAACTTTCAATGATATCATATCAATAATTCCAACATCTATCTCTCATATTCCAGAAGTCATAACCTAATCAAATAAAAGGTGCAATTACAAGGGTTTAAAACCACATCCAGACATCGCTTATTTTATTTGTACATTTGCTGGTAACCAGCATTTTCTCCTTTTCCCACAATGTTTACTACCCTTCCCAAAATAAATTTTAATTTTTGAGTCGCAGAAATTTAGATGTCTGAAAATGCTTTCAATTCAGACCAGCCTAAGACTGGCGTCTGGTAAAGAGTTAAAGATGAGTCAAAATGCTTGTTGTGTAGTAAAGGGTTAAATAACTTGTAACAGGATTGCTTTGTAGGTCCATTACCTACTCAAAATGACCTTTGATGAACAATATTAGATGAAAATTCACAAGCTTGTATATTGCTTCCTTCAACTTTGTTTTTTTCCCCTTTTCTCTCCCAAACCACATTTCAAAGCATCTTACAATCCACTCACTTGCTTCGAGTTCCTCAACCCTTTACCACACACAATCCCAAGTAATAATTATCCTTTACCCTTTACCTGATATGCCAATTTGAGGCTCTTCCATTTCAGCAGCAAATAAAGATATGATGTCAAAAATATGGACAAATGAAGATACAAATATCTGATTGAGTGGAAAAAATAGTGGGAAAAGGAGAAATTGCTTGTTACGAGCAATTTCTCCTTTTCCCACGATGTTTTCAAAAGTTGTATGTTGTTGATACTTCAAAATGAATATCTATGGAGTAAAAGTATAACAAGAGGGCCAAGATGGCCCTGGATCGCTCACCTGAATTTTTGAGATGACCATAGTCTATTTTTTTTTTGAGGTATTGAAACATTGGAACCAAATTTATAATTTTGCCAAGCAATTTTCAAAAGGTCACCTGTAAAAGTCATTTCCAAATCTGACCATCAGTTTCAAAAAGAAGAATTTTTAAGAATTCTTCATTTCTGTATAAGAGCAAGTAGCCCCCATCCACGAGAGCCATGTTTCTTGATGGATCAAAATTTACGAACAAGTTTTGAAAAGGGTCACCCAAGAAACATCTCTCTGAAATTATTTCAAAATCTGACCAGGGGTTTCAGAGAAAGAGAATTTTAAAGAATTTCATCATGTCCGTATAGGGCAAGTAGCCCCCATTCACAAGAGCCATGTTTCTTGACGGATCAAAATTATATGCAGAGCTTTTGGAAAGGGTCACCCAAGGAACATCTCTGTCAGATTATTTTAAAATCTGACCACGGGTTTCAGAGAAGAAGAATTTTCAAGAATTTCTTCATTTCCATATAGTGCAAGTAGCTCCCATTCACTAGAGCCATGTTTCTTGGCCAATCAAAATTTTGCGAACAATTTTAGAAAAGGGTCACCCAAGGAACATCTCTGTGAAATTATTTCAAAATCTGTCCAGCCATTTCAGAGAAGAAGAATTTTCAAGAATTTCTTCATTTCTGTATAGTGCAAGTAGCCCCCATTCACCAGAGCCATGTTTCTTGACCAATCAAAATTTAGTGAACAATTTTTGAAAAGGGTAACCCAAGGAACAAGTCTGTGAAATTATTTCAAAATCTAACCAGCTGTTTCAGAGAAGAAGAATTTTTAAGAATTTCTTCATTTCTGTATAGTGCAAGAAGCCCCCATTCACCAGAGCCATGTTTCTTGACCAATCAAAATTTCGCGAACAATTTTTTAAAAGGGTCACCCAAGGAACAACTCTGTCAAATTATTTCAAAATCTGACCAGCGGTTTCAAAGAATTTTTAAGAATTCCTTCATTTTTGTATAGTGCAAGAAGCCCCCATTCACCAATGCCACATTTTTTGACGGAACAAAATTTCACGAACACTTTTTGAAAAGGGTCACCAAAGGAACATATCTGTGAAATTATTTCAAAATCCGACCAGCGGTTTCAGAGGAGAAGATTTTTAAAGAATTTGCTAAAAAATTCCATTTCGTTGCCATGGCAACCAGAGTTTTTGATGGAATCAAATTCTGTGAACAATTTTTAAAGAGGACCTCCCAAGGAACATTCCTGCCAAGTTTGGTCCAAATACGCCCAGCGGTTTAGGAGGAGTTGATGTTTAAAGAATTGTTGACGACACATGACGGACACTGGGTGATCCTAAAAGCTCCCCTTGAGCATGTTGTGCTCAGGTGAGCTAAAAAGAAAGGCTTTTATAGCAACCAGTATTTTCTTCTTTGCCCATGTTTCCTGTTTCCTATTCTGACAGTACAATACCCATCATTTCAGACTCGCTGAATTTTCCTTTGGTGTTCTCTCAGATTGTAGATTAAGGATCAGATAGCATGTTTAGATCTTGATCTACACAGGCCTATAAGGCTCCCTCAAAAAAGGGAGGTAATTCCAGGGTTTATTCATGATGTGGTGACATGAAAATAAAATTATAAAGGGAAATATTTGACCTTTCCTTTGCTATGCATACATAATGAAATCTGCATAATTAACCCATACCCCTTACATAGAAAGAATTTTTTCAGACTTGTCAGTGTCAAAAGCATGTGAAGCTAGCAAAGTGACCATGTGCCACACATTCCCAGATTGTAAAGACCCTGAGAAAGAAGCATTTACCAGCATTTTCTTTTCCAAAAACAATTTCTAGAGGCTTCTTTCCCAGGGTCATTAAAAGTTGTGATTGTGTAGTAAAGAGTTAAGGTTTTGAGAGGCAAATTTCATCATTTTTGTGCCATAATCAATTTGTTGTCTTATCACAGCTTTAAAATTGGATGATTCAAAATTTTTGTTCGTTAATAAAGTAACAGTTTAACATAGTTCAAAATGCTGTAACTTGTTTTTAGGAGGGTATAAAGCATCATGGAAAAATGATGAAAATGCTTTAACCTTTTACTACTCAATCCCGTCTTTTAACGACCCTGTAAAAGAAGCCTTTTGAAAACATTGAGGGAAAAGGAGAAAATGCTGGTAACCAGCATTTTCTCCTTTTCCCACAATGTTTTCTACCCTTTCAAAACAGCCTTCGAAATTCTTAGTCATATTTATTTTGTGGTCTTCAAATGTTTTAATTTTGGGATAACCTAAAATGTGTCGTTTGGTAAAGGGTTAACTAGTATTCTCCTTAACCCTTTAAGTTGCTAATTCAAATACATGGTTATTTAGTAAAATTTAACCCATATACTGTTCAATAAATGAAATGCTCCTTTTAAGTCGATAGTAGAAACCAATTATTGTAATTTCAAAAGCAGCATTTTGGGGGAAAATATCTCCTTCACAGACAGTGTACCTACTTTCTGCATCTCCGGCAGAAACCTTGAATATCTAATGATCTATAGATAATCACTGTCTAACATTATTGTCTATTAGTCTATTACAGCAACTGGAAAGTTATCCAAGATCACAAGATATCCTATACAGTCTGATCTCAACCTACCATGTCTGTAAGCAGATCCTTCCTCATCTACTTATCAATAATGGGTAAATATTTTCTTAAGTGTGTGATCTTTCATAGCCTCCTTAAAATTCTTATTTTCAGATTTACTTCTTACTGAAGATTTTAAATTAAGAACTATAATCTTGAGAAGGGGGGATATGTTTTTAAATGAAAGGACTGTGAGCTTTGGTAAGAAAAGAAGTCATTGTGTCTAATCATCCTTTAGAACCACTTAGTACTGATAGTTCAAGCGTCTATGACATTTCAGGCTCATGTTTGCATTTCTGTCTTCATTAATGAATGCTAATTAACTTTCTAACCAGGAGTTTTGCCCTGATTTATATTGTTGATGCAAGACTGAAAACTTTTTTACTACAAATTAACTCATTATCAAACCAAATTTTGAACTAGACTCTTTACAAAATACTGTTTTTAACAACCTATGTAATGAGAACGTGAGACAGTAGAAATGATGGTCCCCTCGCATCTTCTCTCTTTCCAGCAATACTTTCAATTGTTTCGAAGAAAATTTTCATAATTTGAGTCACATTGTATGTTGGTCTACAATTTTTATCAACATGGTTTCTAGTCAATGTAGGAGTGGCAGAATCTGAAGCCCGAAAAATAACTGTGCAGCGTTTCTCCTGGAGTGCATTTCTTGCATTTTTGACTCAATGATTTCTAAGCTGACAAACTAAAATTCTTCATGTCTTTTTCTGACACAACCAAAAAATTATCCGTTCAATCTAAACAGTAGTTTATAATGCACACCATGACATCAAGCCCATAAACTAAGGGGAAGAATAAGGTTTGTATTTGGATAAAGAAAGATTTCGTACGCCTTAACAGTTTTTATACTGAGAGTTTATGATACGGCTCCCAGTGTCTGTAACAGAATTTGTTCATTAACTTATTGATGATGAAATAACTGCCAGTACTGCACAAAAAAGATTTAAAGAATATGAATTGCTACCAACTGGTCTCCGAGACACAGATTTGAAGCTCACATTTTGGTAACTGACTGATTGGAATAACTATTGGAAGAATTTGTTGCCAGGCATTTAACATGACTGCTGTATTCTAGACGCTTTTAGACACAGAATACCAGGTAAACCGAAAAAGAAAAACATAAAGGACAGGGAAGGGTCCTTAAGCATGAATTTAAGTAGCTATGAAAAGGCATTTATTGGTAACTCCCTCAAAATTTTGGTATGATTTCCAAAAATTAGGAAAAAGGGTCACAAATGACCCTCAAAAACTTGGATTTGGAAGAAACACTGCACATGACTTGAAAACAACAAATTTTCTGCTTACAATAAAAGAAATCACTGTAGAACTTGAAAGAAAACTATGGTTACCAATCTTATCTAACCTTTAGCCCTTTAGTATCACACAATTCTGAATTTGAATGACTGATTGGCATTAGGCCTTTAGAAACATTGTGGGAAAGGAGAAAATGGTAGCTCTTGTTGCTTTTCCCACAAAATTTTCATAGCTTTCAAGGCCAATATCGACCTTCTGAACCACATTTAACCCTTTACCAAACAATCCCTGATTTTTATGAGCCTTACATAGATTCTTTTGAAAACATTGCTGGAAAAAGAGAAAATGCCGGTAACCAGCATTTTCTCCTTCTCCTGCAATGTTTTCTATCCTGCTGTAAACAAATTTCTATTTTTGAGTTGCGTTTATTTTATTTTCTGCAGGTGGTTTCAATTTGGACAAGTCTAAAATTTTGTTGTTTGGTACAGGGCTAACACATCTTAAGCATATATACTTGGTTGATTTAACACTTTTCCCATAATAGTGTCTTCTACACTTTGAAGAACAATTTTGATGAAGTGAGCTACATTTAGATTTTTTACAGATCTGCAAATGCTTTGGACTTGGAATCGTCCCAATTATTGTTCTCCAACTCTTTCCACGGCTCTAATTATCATCCGATTAACTCTTTACCAAACAACAGAGTTTTAGACTGTTCCAAATTGAAAGCACTTGCAAATGACAAATTAAATGTAACTTAAAAATTGAAATTTGTTTCCAGCAGGGTAGAAAACATGATGGGAAAAGGAGAAAATGCTGGTCACCAGCATTTTCTCCCTTTCCCATCATGTTTTCAAAAGGCTTCTAGCTCAGGGCTGGAAAAAACAGGGATTGTTTTGTAAAGGGTTGAACTTACAAAAAATTTTGATTGTATAGGATGCGAGACTAAACAAGCCAACAGTATAGATTAAAGATAAGACTGCACATTCTGTATAGTCTGATCTTTATCTATGCTGTCCCCAAAAGTCACTTATTAAGCCTTTAGAGCCAAAGGTTTAACAACAAAAGACACTAGCAAATGCTTTTATTACAGACAAGTCCAAACTATTGTGCAGAGATCTAGAAACAGGGTGGATGACATTCTAAATCCATTGTTTCTCTTCTGAACCCTATGTTGTGGGTACTCATTAGAATCATCTAAATGAGGCAATTCTAATGAATACCCAAAACATTGGGTTTAGTTGAGAATAATTAATATTTTCAATTTTGAAATCAAAATCACTTCCTCTATCTAGAGCTCTCTAGTGGTATCATCAAAGATTTCAAGGGTAACAAACAAGTGAAAAATAAAATTTTTACTTGAGGAAACAACTTGAATTCATGGCTAATACATAAGTAGTCACTTCCTATAGATGTATCCTAACATCATAATTACCACCTCAGCAAGAATGCAGCCAGGCTACCCAAGCAAAGAGATGCATCAATTTTTCAGCCATTTATACAGCTGTAAGCCTCTACATCTAATTTTTATTGGACAACTAGAAAGAGAAGACTGCCCCTCTCTGTCTCACAAAAGCATATTGGTTTTTATCAGTCAAGCTTCTCATCAGGAAATTGATTTCTCTGAAGATGCTACATGGGCAGATTGGCACTGAAGGTAATCTAGCACTGTATTATAGGCTGAGGCTGAATGAAATAATTAACCTGTTACCATACATACATAGCTTTTTACTCCTCCCTACATTAGTCGGCATTTGTAAACCTTGTGGAGGGAGGAGATCATCATGTCTTATTAACTCTACCAAACAACAAAACTTTAGACTGGTCCAAACTGAAAGCACTTGCAGACGAAATAATAAACGCGACTCTAAAATTGAAATTTGTTTCTAACAGGGTAGAAAACCTTGTGTGAAAATGAGATTTTCTCCTTTTCCCACAATGATTTTAAAAGGCATATTTCTCGGGGTCGTTAAAAGTCCGGATTGAGTGGTAAAGGTTTAACTCTACCAAACAATAAAATGTTAGACTGGTGATGGCCACTGGTCCATATTGAAAACATTTGCAGGCAACAAAATGGTCTCAATTTATGAAATTTGTCTCTGAAAGGATAGAAAGCCTTGTGGGAAAAGGAGAAAATACTGGCTACCTGCATTTTCTCCTTTTCCAACAAGGTTTTTAAAAGCTTTCCTTCCCAGGGTTGTGAAAACCAGGGCTTGCTAGGTAAAGAGTTAACTTGAGGCCAAACAATCCTAAATTTAACCCATATACTTACAGCTTTGGGAAACATTGTGGAGTAAGAGGTAAAAGCTGGTAAATAAGTATAAATCTTTCAAAATTATGGGTCCTTTACAAATCATACATGAGGTTATTGCAGGATGTGCAGGTAAATGAAATACAGTGTATCTTGTATACCAAGTGAACCAATATTTGAAGTTACTGTCTAGTTTGGTTTTATATTGCATCATGGAAGAAGAGTTGTGTAAATATCGTTGCGCCAGCCTTTTATTTTCTGTGTCAGAAACACAGATTTTCTGAAATGCTGTGTTAAGTCTCATTCAGGTATTTCTACCGATTAATACACCCACAATTTTGATTTCAACGTTGGATTTTAACAATCAAAACTGGCAGAAAGGTCTACAGAAAAAACTTTACCTTTTAATACTGGTGACAGAATATCATCTAGGCCATTAGGTTGGTCCCCATACCAGAATATCCACAGCTCTTTCCCAAAGGATATATCTGTTGGTGGTTGCTCCGAGTGTTTCACCACCCGTCTCCACACACAAAGAATGTCTGCTTGCAAGCATTTGGAATAGGAACTAAGAACTGGGTCTTCAAAAGGGTCAATATGTGTTTGCACAGGATCAATGCAGAGTTTTCTCCATTTTATACCACATATATCAGTCTGAAAATAATTCAATAGAAACTTATGAATTTAGAAACAAAAAGCATTACATTACAAACCAATCCTTACCTTAGCAATCCCAGTGATTATATTTATTTTAATAACCTGCATTCCTCCCTTTACAATTACTTTTTCATTTCAGACTATATCTTTATGTCAAGAAAAGCATTTTAATTCTTCATAGAATTTTCACGAAAGCTGTGTCTTGCACATCTACAATTCCTAATGAACACTTCTCTGCCAAGTTTAAAGTGAATCAGACAGAAACTGTAGAAGGAGTTGTCCGGACAAGCATTTTTAAGTCAAATCAGGGGCAATAACTCAGTAATTCTTAATGAAATTTTCAAAAAATTTGCGTCTTGCACATCTGCAACTCCAAATGGACACTTCTGCAAAGTATAATGCGAATCGGATTGAAACTGTAGGAGTTGTGCGGACAAGCATTTTAAATATGAATCGGGGGCAATATGTCATTAATTCTTCATAGAATTTTCACGAAAGTTGCATCTTCAGTGTTCCCACTGAAAATTTTATTTGGGTTTTTTTTTGTACCCCCTACAATTGACAAATGGGGGTATAAGAAAAAAAAAATGGGGGTTCAAATCAAAAGAGAAAAACTAGTATGCCCACAACTTTGAATTGTTTACTTAATGCCTCATTTTCGATCAGATGCAGAACAATCATAGATCTACTAAGTAAATATACATTTTTAAATGTAACCAACACTTAAAGAATTGTTTGGCAAAGTGTTAACTAGTAGTCTTTATGCTCATCTTTTCACATGCCTTATCTACATTAATCATTGTAGAAGTCTGTGACACTGAAGACTGCTGTATTCAATATGCAGTGTTCCCACTAGCTTTTTATTTCAGTAGTACACAGTTACCCCTTGAGTTGTAAACCGGGGGGGGGGTGTGTGTTAGATTTCATATTTGATTTTTGAGATTATGACAATAATGATTCTCAAAGCAATCAATTCTGATGATCTGAACCAAAAAAGTTTGTTATATCAAGATATTTGTGGAAATTTACAGCTTACACCTATTAAAAGCTGAAATGACAATAGGAAGTGACTGTGATCGGACAATGTAAAATGGAGCATTTTGTTGTGTCATGGGTTTCCGCGTTTTATGGACTGATCAATCTTTCATATCCGTTCATTTATGGATAAGTCTTTCTGCATGAATTGAATTCAGTTTTGAATGGTTTTACAACTAGTGTGCCTTGCCTACGGGAACCCGAATGCTGAATTCCGAAAGCGTCTAAAGTATATTTCTGAGCTATTCCAAATACAGGTTTACAGACAAAAGACGTTGACGTCGACAAAATGCTTTTTTATCGACTGCATTAAACAAAGGAGAGCTGCAGTCTGGATTTTTTTGGAAAAAAGCGAGTCCCAGTCTGCAATATTATTGATCGCCATAATAAAGAATGAGTACGCCGATCATGTAAATGTTCTATGTAAATAGAAAGCTGGAAATCCAAAATGTTTCTGATGATTTATATTTTCTGAAAATTGCACTTACGTGAGCTGTTCTATGCAAGCGTTTCCTACTTTTTTTGTGTGATCTTCTTCTGTATTTTTTGTGCGTGATTTGACATATAGGTTTGTAATTTGGTACATGTTTTATTTCATTTATACGTGTTTCACGTACGATTTTGCATGATCGGGAACTCTGATCTTGCACATCTACAACTCCCAATGGACACTTCTGCCAGTTTAAAGTGAATCAGACAGAAACTGTAGCAGGAGTTGTCCTGACAAGCATTTTTAAGTCAAATCAGGGGCAATAACTCAGTAATTCTTGATAGAATTTTCACAAAATGCGTGTCTTGCACATCTACAGCTCCTAATGAACACTTCTGCCAAGTATCAAGTGAATTGGATTGAAACTGTAGGAGGAGTTGTCTGGACAAGCATTTCTAAGCAGTGTTGCATCCAGGAATTCTGCCAAGAGGGGGAGATCCCCCATGGAATTTTCAAAATGGGGGGAGTAAAAAATTTCGGGGGTGGGTGAAAGAAAATTAAGTATACGCAAAATATGTATTTTTTTTGGTCAATTTCCTTTTTTTGAATGGAAATGAATACTGTTTTTCAAGGGCTGATAGGATATTTGCTAGATCTATATTTCTACAGCCGTCAGGGGAGGGTTGATGCCTATTGGGTTGATCTTACCTTATTTCTAACACAAAACATTATAGATTCTCATTCTTGATTGATAATGCGCATCTATAGATGTACACATCAATTTTCTTTCACGATTACGATACATCCTCAGTAATAAGTCAGAATATGGGGCCGAACAAACTTAAGTTTATTCCCCGCTGTTTTCACTCAATTCTTTCCATACTATCATCGTAAGAACCATCGGCGTCGGGAATAGAACCAATTGAAGTCTTTGACATGTTTCCTTTTGGCGGAATACATGACAAATCACAAGTTTTAAAGCGCCGGGTTCTTCAATTCGTCAGCATTATGAAAGTAAACATTCAATGCGCATGTGTAGATATAATGTTTCCCCGCTTCAACACAAACTTCACTACGAAATCGGAAACCACCTGGAACAGTCTACCTGTATGTAAGCATTGTAGGACTTCCGATTATTTTATTGAAATGACTTGAAACCGGACCTGACTTTTTCATTTTTTTTTATGCACGCAGCTGTGTCTTCTTTTTGCGGGAGTTACACTGATATTGCGCAATTGCTCCCCCATCACATTCATAGAATTGCGTGAAGACAGAAAAAAATAGCCTGAATCCCGCGATCGCGCGGCCTGGATGCAACACTGCTAAGTCATATCAGGGGCAATAACTCAGTAATTCTTGGAGGAAGTTTTACGAAATCGTGTCTTGCACATCTACAGCTCCTAATGAACACTTCTGCCAAGTATCAAGCGAATTTGATTGAAACTGTAGGAGGAGTTGTCCGGACAAGATTTTGCGGACAGACTGCCCGACCGACCGTTAGGCTGATTCCAGTATATCCCCCACAAACTTTGCGGGGGTATAATAAAGATTCCTGAATAAAACTGAATGTCATTTGGCAGAGTGGGCTACCTGGGTGAAAAAGTCGCCTGATTCCAAAACACTTTGCCGTAGTTCGACTGAAAAAATATGCAAGTCGCCTAGCGAATCTCGACATGTTGGATGTTTTAAAGAGGCAATAATACTCATTTTAAGCCAGTTTTAATGCATTTTGTTTTTATTTTATCAAAATATAATCATTCTTATATATCTATGCCAAATATTGCGCCCGACGGTTGCGAGGTTGCTTAGATTATGCCTGATAGAAAATGCATTATGCGGACCTGCGGCCTTCAATGTAAACAGACTGGTCGTTTCCGAATTTTGAATCGAAGATTTTCGATATCCGTTATACACTCCGGTAGATTGGCATGATGATCATGCATACTGTAACATGACTATATTTGACCTTGGCCTTGAAGCGGTAAATAGAGGAAAATGGATGCTTCTCTGTTGCAGCCTCTATTTTTAGACGGAGATCGAGGCATATATGGCCTGCAACACGCGAAAAGGGACATCTAGACATCTGCGTAGTGTTGTCACAGCCTGCGCAGTCCGCACAGGCTAATCTGAGACGGCACTTTACATAATTATACGTTAGATTTTCTTCCTCAATAGACTTTCGCAAAACATAAACAATCATAAAAACGGAAAGTGGTGTCTCGGAACAGCCTGCGCTGACTGCGCAGGCTGATCCGAGACGACACTTTACGCAGATGTCTGAATGTCCCTCGTCGCGTGTTGCAAGTCATTATGTAAGTTACATCGTATCCAACTCTAGGCGGAAACCAACGATAAATTTCCGTGAGTCACCGCCATTGTTTACAGCTTCGATCATCAGCCAGTTTTCTTCTGGCCAATTTTAGGTTTTTCACACAAACCCCAATGTTTCTTTTTTCATTTACACGATCTATGTCAGTAATTTATCCTTCTGTACACAAAGGACAGATTTCTGTACCATTCTATTTTTCTTTTAGAAATTTAACAGCGTTTCTGCTCACCGGCTGTAGACAGGCATCTTCAAGAAAAACCCACTATCTAGAACTACATAATCAATGTGTGTCATACCTATTCAAAGCTGGTGCGCAATCAGCAAGTTTAATTAGTTTAAAACATATCAATTGTCTGATCTGACAAATATTTGTTAAATTGTGTTCAGATATCAATGGAATAATTCCCTATTTGATTAGAGCATCTTTTCAAGTTAATGATTACTGGTATAATCAGGCCTCTGCCAACCCTCAGAAAATGGAGAGAAGCGACTTCTCCCTAGTCTGAGAATGGGGAGAAGTTTTTCAAACTGGGGAGAAGTGGTCAGATTTTGGGGAGAAGTGGACAAGACTTTGGAGACAAGTTCAGACGGACATCAAAAAATAGATGTGGGCCGAAATATCGAGGGAATTCACAACACCTTAACAATATAACAAATTAATAAATTTGAAAATGATGTGAATCTAAATGGAATAAAATTATTTTATGCTTTTTATCTTTTTCATGATCAGTATACTTATTCCTTTTGGAATCTACTCAAAACATATTTATTCATAGTTTGCTAAATTCACGTACATGTACCTTTGGGATTAAAATATTATAGAAAGAAATGATAATGGAAAGAGAAAGCAGTGCTAGTTTGAGTATTAAATAGTTTCTCCTGGCACATTTTTCTTTTCAAAATCTTTCAAACACTAGACTATTTGTTTCCAAAGTCCTGAATATAGTTTTTTTGCTAAAAATCATTCTCATTACCAATTTTATATACGTTATAATATAAATGTAACATATATACCTATCAAATTGACAGCATTTGCATCAGGCAAATACAGGTAGATAACCGCTCAAAGGCTGTAACTAATGTTTGAAGATTTAAAAAATATAGTCTGTCAAATGTAGAAAAGCTTACTTCCAGCATTTTCTCATATTGCCACGATTTTTTCACCTTTCTATTGGTAAGTTAGACCCAGTTTCAGAGTGCGAGAGACATCGAAAATATAGCTGTCTGATTACCGTTTGTCTGATTAAAATCGGATAAATCATAAATAAAACCATCGTTCAACAACTAACACCTAATTTACTATCAAAGCCTTGTAGATCGGTGGTTCGCAGCCCAATCAAGGAAATACTATAAATCAACGGAATACTTAAATCTATCTAGAATCAAAGACAATAACTTTTTTTTTAAATTTTATCTTTTAGTAAGCATCATAGAATATATTCGACTTTATCCAAATGCTGTTGCAGTGATGACCTACCATTTTAAAATTGAATCATGTGACTTCGCTAAAATACTAGATTGGCGCCAAATGATAGTAAAGTGATTTGAAAATATAGTGCCACATGATCTAGGACATGATCTAAGTACGTCATCATATCTGTTTGTTTGGAAAACTGCGAGTAATAACAAATTTTGAATGATGGGGTAAATGGTGATAAGCAAGTAGGTACCGATTCCATTGTTTTCAAAACTGGAATATTTCAATCCATTTAAAACTTTGGAAATAAAAGTTGACGACGAAAAGACCGATATCCCGGGTAGGACTTTCACTTCCATATAGTTACTAAATTTAGCAAACCATGTTTCAAAAATAGAGGTCCGACAAACACTGATAGGCGGCGCTGATATTTGTCAATAATAGGGGATTATCCCAAGTTAATTAACAATGACTTGTCAATCAGACTCTCGGTATGTTGTAAACTAATTAAACTCGCTGATTGGGCAGTAACTGTAAATCGGGTATGGCACACGCTGATTTGGTAGATTAGACACAGGACGCTTTGTCAATATACGCGAGGCGACTTCCCGATTTTTTCAGGTGACTTGGACTTCGCTTTACTTGGCGAAAAGAGCGAAGTTTTTTGAAATCAGGCGACTTCTTCGCCCAAGTCGTCCACTCAGCCAAGGCCTGATAATCCCCTACTTAACTCATTACCAAACTACAAAATTTTAGACCTGTCCAATTCTAAAGCATTTGCAGACAACAAAATAAAACTGACACAGCGACAGGAAAACCCCTGCTGCATTGCCACATAAAAACCAAAAATGTCTCCTGCAAAATCCTAGAAATGCACCCAATGGTCTCATATAAATACGGAAGTTGCGCCTATATGAAGATTTCAATCTCGAATTTTGTCAGAATGGGCCAGTGGCCCATCAATATTTTAACAAGAGGGCCAAGATGGCCCTGGATCGCTCACCTGAATTTCTGAGAGAACGCTCACCTGAATTTCTGAGAGAACCATAGCGATTTCTTTCAAAATGTAATCAGCCCTTTCAGAGAAAAAGAATTTTTAAGAGTTTCTTCATGTCTGTATAGTGTAAATAGCCCTCAGTCATCCGAGCCATGTTTCTTGATGGATCAAAATTTCTAGAGCAGTTTTTGAAAAGGGTTAGCTAAGAAACATTTCTGAGAAATTATTTCAAAATCTGATCAGCCGTTTCAGAGAAAAAGAATTTCATGGCCAAATAGTGCAAGTAGCCCCCATTCACCAGAGCCATGTTTTCTAGACAAATCAGCATTTTGCGAACAATTTTTGAAAAGGGTTACCAAAGGAACGTTTCTGTGAGATTATTTCAAAATCTGATTAGCCATTTCAGAGAAGAATTTTAAAGAATTTCTTCATGGCCATATAGTGCAAGAAGCCCCCATTCACCAGAGCCATGTTTCTTGATGGATCACAATTTCACAAACAATTTTTAAAAAGGGTCATCCAAGGAACATTTCTGTGAAATTATTTCAAAATCTGACCAGCGATTTCATCATCCGAAGAATTTTTCACCCATTCACCAGAGCTGTGTTTCTTGAAGGATAAAAATTTCACGAGCAATTTTTGGAAAGGGTCATTCAAGGAACATCTCTGTGAAATCTGTGAAATTATTTTAAATTCTGACCAGCCGTTTCAGAGAAGAAGAATTTTTTTTAAAGAGTTTCTTAATTTCCGTATAGTGCAAATAGCCCACATTCACCAGAGCCACGTTTTTTGACGGATCAAAATTTTACGAACAGTTTTTGAATGGGGTCACCCAAGGAACATACCTGTGAAATTATTTCAAAATCTGAACTGCTGTTTCAGAGAAGATTTTTAAAGAATTCCCTAGAAAATTCCATTTGGTTGCCATGGCAACCAGAGTTTTTTGATGGAATCAAATTCTGTGAACAATTTTTAAAGAGGACCTCCCAAGAAACATTCCAGCCAAGTTTGGCCCAAATCCTCCCAGCAGTTTAGGAGTTGATGTTTAAAGAATTGTTGACGACACACGATGCACTGACAGACGACCTTGGGGCTTTAATTTTGACACCTTTGGTAAAGGTCCACCAGAGAAAGCTACATGCCAAATTTGGTAGCCCTAGGCCCTATGACTAGGTAGTAGAAGAATTTTACAGCTCTCCCAGTACAAGCCCATGTAATCCCCGGGGCTAGGCCAATTTTGACCCCAGGGCTATAATTTGACAAGAATTTGTAGAGGTCCAATAGATAAAGCTACATGTACATGCCAAATTTGGTAGCCCTAGGCTCTATAGCTAAGTGGAAGAAGAATTTAAAAGTTCTCCCTTTATAAGCCCATATAAACTTGTGACCCCCCCTTCCCAGGCAGGGCGCAGACGGACACACACACTCAGGACCATGACATGAGCCCACTGGCCATAGGCCAGTGGAGCTAAAAAAAAAAAAACAAAGATGCTGTATCCATGCAAGACATGTCAAGAACCGGAAAGCATTACAAAAAGTTTGTTAACTAAAAGGACTGCAGATGGTAAAGGCCAGTATAGTCTTTTTACTTTCGGTGTGAAACATTTGAATTCTTTGCTGATTGATCTGCAAGAAATCAATCTCCGAATGTTCAGTCTTAATCTGAGGTGCCGGTTCTATCAGGCATCGCCGATCTCCCTTCGTCCGAAGACTAGACAATTATTATCACTGCACATGATGCAAACTCTTACATCTCCAGACAAAATATCCGAGCCTAGCCTTCTAACTTCCACAGATAATGAATGATTCCCTTGTATCATATGATGGCCGAAAAGCAGTTCCTTCTAAAGTATTAAGTCCATGGGTGTACCAGAGTAGTGTTAATAAGGGCTCTAAGCCTATAATTATGTGCAAATTCTGTGAGATATTTGGCCTAAGTTTAAGCAGTTAAAGCTTGAATGTTGAATTTGTTTCACTTGTTGAATAAATTGCTGCACCTTCTACATACTGTAGTACACTGCCATTAATTAGTTTTATTGATGTACATTGAAAGTCTGTCTGATTTTTTCCAATTTGGCCAAAATTGCACTTGAATTTCCCAAAATGAAAGTCTAAGGCCCCTTCCAATTTTTTTGGGGAAAAAAAAGCCCTGAGGTCGACTCTGGGTACAGAGATGATTAAGACAAAATCAGTTGAAAGTTCCATACAGATTTTGTGCCCAAGTTTGAACCCTCAATTTCGCAAATAGAGCACAAAACTAGGATTTAAACATATCTGTTGCCTGTGTATTTAATAATCCTTCGTTTGAAATACAAATATTTTCAATTTAAATATTGAACACAGGAGAAAACCATGCATATCATCTGTTACTCGAGTTAGTATTTACATTCCTGAAAACACTCAAAATGGCCACCATGCATGATAAATTTTGCCAGGGTTTTTTTCCCGAAATTAACACGCTATAAATGACTTCTAGAAGCTTTTTACCTAGTGCAATACAGAAAGGCATTAATCATTTATCTAATGATCCATGCCCATTTTATTAGTTGTCACTGGAAATTTTGTCACATAGAGCAGTTTGAAAAAGATGCGCGTAAAATCATATTTGTTCTACATGCTTTAAATGAAGGTTGGTCTGAAGATGTATGCGAAGACCAGTAACAAAAATAGCATCGAAGCAGACACCTTCAAACTGAATGTACTAACGATCCATCCCCATTTTACTAGCTGTCATTGGAAATTTTGTCACATAGAGCCGTTTGAAAAGATGTGGGTAACATTGTATTTATTCCAGATGTGTTTAATGAGGGCTGATGTCAAGGTGTCTGCAAAGACCAGTTACAAAAATAGCAAAGCACGGAACAGACCTTCTGACTGAAGGTATATTAGGGGGTCAGTCATCAACCTAACACAGTTCAATTTGTTGCAACCTGTCAAGTTGCTATTAGGTATGAATGTAACTGGTATACAAAATGTTAAGATGTGAGCCCCACTACCATATCTAAGCAATGTGCAATTTGTAAAAAAAATGTCATTGTTGTTCCTACAATTTGTCAGGTTTTGTTCATTGTCATAATCAAGAATATTGTACTCTTACTTTGCAGATTCATTACTATAATACTATGTATGCTTTAGGGAAATTGGTACATATGAAGTGAATGCAGAAGGTATTGTTAAGTTCTTTCGATTTTCGAGATCTAGGTTCAATTTTCCTTTTTAGCACATGTGTACTGAAATGAGGTCACGCGCAGTTCATTTACCGATGTAAATTTATTTTTCAAAACACGCTAGTGTTACCACTTCCACAATTGTTACAGAAGAAATCGGAACTGTAACATGACAATTGACTCAATCTATGCATCTAACTGAACTCGAACAGCCTAGTCTGTGTGTGAAAATGGAAAACTTCACAGACAAAATATGAAAACATCTAAAATCAGAGCACTTACCAAGGCGAAAATATTGGTGTAACAGTCCTCCAAAGAGCAGCTATTACCCGTTGGAGTTGGTCCACTCATCTTCACTCCATAATCTGCTGACAAAATTTCAAAGTTCTAATCCAATAAGAGTAAATAAATACTCTTAAAGTCCTTTTACTTCAGTTAATCGGAAGATTCATCATAAGATGGCGACAATGATGGCGACTTCTGGAGAACAACAAGGCGGCAAGGAAAGTGGTTGCGATTGGTCAAAATTGGTCACATGAACAATGACCTAATTATTCCGATCATGGTTGATGTCAGGTGCCTGCTGTGGGTGGAAGACAGGAAAATTTATGCAATGTCTGATTGAATTTAGAAACAAATGAACGGGAAATAAATGGAGATCGGGATTCCTTCAATAGTATGGACTTTACTCTACGTCACAGTCGGGCTTTGGCTTGCCTTAAGGTATAAATTAACTCCATGTAAAAGCAAGATTCCGTTTAATTTTTGGGGATGGTCTCAATGTTATTTTTTGTCTCTGGAAGTCCAGACATTCTAAAAATAGCACGTAAGCGTTACAAGTTTGTCACACATTCACGAGCTAATTAGTGTGTATCAGTTTAGGTTCTAGCATTGTCTGACACGTCTGTTACGTGTATCTTGCTTTATTCATTAAATGCTAAATTTGTTTTACAAACTTAAACCAGCAGCGAAAATAGACTGAAGTTTATTGTAATCTGATCTCTAATCTTTACTTCCCCTGTAAAAATGATTTTACCCTCTCTGAGAGGACCAAGCAATTTTCCTTATTGTAGGCCTACTAGACTACAGTATAGTTCTATCATATATACATGCAACTCATTACCAAATGACAAAATTTTAGGTTTGTCCAAATTGAGAGCATTTGCAGACGACAAAACAAAAGTGAGTGAAAATTTGCAATTTGTTTTGTAAAGGGTAGAAGACATTAAGGGAAAAGGAGCAAATGCTGGTCACCAGCATTTCCTCCTTTTATGACGTTTTTTAAAGGGTCGTCAGTTGAAAAGTTTGGTGCTCGAAACCAGGGGTGGTTTCAACCGGCTAAAACTCCCCCGGTCAATACTCCCAAAGTGGTCAATAGTGGTCGATTAGATATTTGTAGTGGTCATATGGAATTTTTAATGGTCAGATGAATTTTAAGAAGACAGTCATGCTATTTAATGGATGATTTATTGTGGTTTTTTTTCGGTTCCAAGTTTGGTTGAAGCAGGGATCATATATAACACATAGAATCCCTGGTTGAAGTCACCAATATGAGAGTTGACTTGAGTGGAAAAAATGTATTGGCCCTGCCAAGGCTACTTATCAGCTGGCTTTTGCCAGTTTTCCAAAACTCTTTAGAAGTTCCATATAAGGTCTTTAGGTTTCAATTTTGACACCTAAGTAACAGCTTAATGATAAGATATTAACTTGATTGCATAGAAGTCAGTATTTCGCACTACAGGAATAAGGCCTGGTGTCAAGTATAATAACCCAAATAGGGACACATTATTGGTCCCTTTTGTAATTTGAGCCACACCCATTGGGGGTAGAGAGGGGCAACTTTTACACCTTTTAATGTATTTTGACAACAATTTAAAGGTGTAGGTAGACATTTAAACATGCTCCAGACATTAATGTATCCCTAACTATTGTTTAGTTAATCAGTCACAGCCTTCTTCATGGGTATCTCAATATGCCTGCATTTCACAATTGTTTACCCATTGGTGACACATTTTTCTGCAATTTTACACTAAAATTCCAAATTAGCTGCTCTTTGATACTACCTTTGAACTTTTATGCCTAAATACTACATTAAATCATCTAAATTTTTAAACTTGGGTGTATTGTGCTGGGAGGGGGGAAGAGAGAAAGAGAGAGAGAGAGAGACGCTCAAAACTTAGACAAGTTAAGAGAGAGAGAAAAGATGCAGAACTGTAAACAGTTATCCAACCTATATGGAATGATGATAGATAAAAAGTTCTTTGAAAAAGAAAGTCAGGCCAATCAACCTCTTCAGTTGACCAGCAGTAATGTCTTTTGAATTATGATCAAATAAAAAATGGGATGTTATTGATAAAAACTTTGATAACTACTGATGATAGTATCAAGTATACCTCCAGTACAGGATGTAGGAGGAGAACTTAAGACTACTTTAGGAATTATCAATAGGAAAGGTACGTAATCGGTGATTTAATTGACCCATTTAGCCAGGGATTGTTTGGCAAAGGGTTAAGTAACGAAACAAAATATTATGCTACAGTGGTGTTTTTTTCCCAGGTCAGATTCCTTCTCTGTGGAGCATTTATTACTCGAATAAATTGACCTGAAATTGACCATTATGGAAAGAATAATTATAGAGTGAATATGTTGAACATTTTTGTATGCAAAATGTCCATAATCACCACAATCCAATGAAGTACAATGTTGTACAGCTGTCTGTAACTGAGTTTTTAAGGAAATGAGTTGAGTGAGAAAAGCTGATAAGCATTAAATTGAGTGCTTCCTTGTACAAAGTGTCCACTTTTTTACAACTGCTCCTTTAAACTTTTTCCACACTGAGACACAATACCAAGTTTTAAAGATCTTGGAACAAGATGCTAGGAAAAATAATTGTTGGAAAAAGAAAAACAGTTAAGAGATAATAAAGTTAATCGACTGAGGACCTGAGATACACCTTTTTAACCCTTTCCCAAACAATCCCTGGTTTTTACGGGTCTTGAATAGTAGCCTTTTGAAAACATTGTGGGAAAAGGAGAAAATGCTGGTAACCAGCTTTTTCTCCTTTTCACACAATGTTTTCTATCCTATCATAGACAGAAATCATCCTTTCAGCAAGAGTTGAATTGTCGTCTGCAAATGCTTTCAATTTGGTCTAGTCCAAAAGTTTATTTTGGGTAAGCTAGGGTTAAGGAAGGCTTGTTTCCAGTAAATTTTCCTTTTCCGACAATGTTTTCAAAAGCCTTCTTCATCAGGGTCATTTAACTTAAAAAAATTTGGTCAAAGGTTAAAGTGAGGCTCTTCATACTCTTCCATACAGAGTTCAGGAGTTTGGCGGCCAAACACCTTGGCTCTGAACTGGATCTATCTTGAAATTTCTGACACTATTTTTGTTACCGGTATTCTGTTATTTCTTTTTTTATTGCCTTCCAATCCCTAGTGGTGGTTGATATGCCAAAACATGTCTATACATGAAGACAAGCATAACTTATGAGACATAGGCTTACACCAGCATCTACTGTGATTACAAATTGCAAGAATGAATGGTTGATTCATAGAATGAATGATGTTTTACGCTGTTTTCAATATTATTTCAGTGATATCACAACAACAACATGCATAGTCATTAATTTCCTGAGTTTTACAAGTACTATATCAGGACACTGAAGTGTCTGGTACGCTGAAATTTGTGTGAAAAACCCAGTGTATCCAGTAAGGATCGGTGCTGAGGGTCTCCATCTCATGAGTCATCCCTGAGCCATGCAGGCACCCACATGTAGCAAGAAGTGAAATTATCTTAAATATCATCTAGATACAAAACTACTGTATTAACCCTTTACCACACAGCAAAATTCTGGACATGTCCAATTTGAAAGCACTTGCAGACCACAAATAACATGCACGGATCCAGATATGTTTCTCAGGGGGGGAGGGGGTCCCACCAAAAACGCACTCGTCTTATTACAAATATGATAATTTGATTTCCGGATTTCAGTGGATGTAAGCCGTTTACAAGAAAAGTCAACATTTCCAGTTCTAACCATGAGGAGGTCTCCACATTTAGAACCTTTTTTTTTGTCAAATTCATGACTGTATTTTACATAAATGCTGTGCAATATCAAACCAGTACCATTTCACGAATCCGATGACCACATTTTTGCCAAAATTCCAGGGGGTCCGCACCCCCGGTCCCCCCCTCTGGATCTGCCCATGAATGAGATGCTGCTCAAATTATGATTTCTGCCTTTGATAGGGTAGAAAACATTTTGGGAAAAGCAGAAAATGCTGGTGACCAGTAATTTCTCCTTTTCCCACAAGGTTTTCTAAACCCTGCTCTTTCAGAGTCGTTAAAAATAAGGATTGCGTGGTAAAGGGTTAAATTTTTACCACACAATCCCCACTTTTAACACCCCTGTGCAAGAAGCCTTTTGAAAACATTGTGGGAAAAGGAGAAAATGCTGGTAACCAGCATTTTCTCCTTTTCCCAGAATGTTTTCTTCCCTATCAAAGACATCTTCAAAAATTATGGTCACAGTATGATTTGTCCACTACATAATTATGCTTTTGGTTTGGACAAGTCTAAATTTTTGTTGTGTGGTACAGGGTAAAATCTTTACCATACAATCATGACTTTTAATGACCCTAATGAAGAAGTCTTTGGAAAACACTGTGGGAAAAGGAGAAAATGCTAGTAATCAGCATTTTCTCCTTTTCCCTCAGTGTTTACTACTCTATCAAAGAGAGAAATCATCATTTCATCATTGTTTAATTTGTTGTCTGCAAATGCTTTCAATTTGGTCACATCCCATATTGTCGTTTGGTAAATGGTTAAATGGTATACATTTTGAGAAAAAAATGATGTTACTTGCCACTGAGACAAGCAACTGACCCCTTTTCAAGTACGGTATATTATCATAACCTATCCATTGCAAGGGTTTGATGCTTTTATCAAACAACAAAGTTGTAGAAATGTCCATGGCAGAAATGTCCAAAATGAAAGCACAGTCATGCAGTCAACAAAACGAAAAAAAAAAAGCTCAATAGGAGGACTTTGTCCTTGTAAGAGTAGAAAACATTGTGGGGAAAGGAAGGAAATGCTGTTTACCAGCATTTTCTCCTATTTGCACAATTTTTTCAAATAGCATGAAATTCTCCCCCAGGATTGCTTAAACTGGAGATTGTTTGATAAAGGATTAATTCTTTACAAGATAACAGATTTTGAACTTGTTCATATTGAAAGCATTTTGCAAACAACATTTTAAAATATAGCTCCAGTGACAGGATTAATATCTGAAAAAGTAGAAAACATTGTGGGAAAAGGAGAATATGCTGGTAACCATTTCTGCAGTATATGCAAACGCTATCTTCCCCAAGGTTGTTGAAACACATTTCTGTTTCATGAAGGGTTGAAAATATGAAGCCATTTACTACTGCTGTATCACTCGTGTACTCATTCATTAGACTTAACATTATCTGAATAATACTCAAAATTTCATAAAACCTGAGATAAAAGGACAGGTCAAGTATGTAGATGCTTTCATCCAAGGAAGTATCTTGCATTTTGTTTCATAATTAACTCTTTACCTCACAATCCCGACTTTTGACGACCCTGAGAAAGAAGCCTTTAGAAAACATTGTGGGAAAAGGAGAAAATGCTGGTAACCAGCATTTTCTCCTTTTCCCACATTGTTTTCTACCCTTCACAAAACAAATTTCAAATTTTCAGTCTTTTTTATTTTTTCATCTGCAAACGCTTTCGATTTGGACAAGCCTTAAATATTGTCGTTTGGTAATGAGTTAAAGAATGCTAAAGTCAAAAATAGCATCAATAATGGCAAATGGCATATTACCCTAATTGTCCCTTTACCACACACTCCCCAGTTTGTATGACGGAAGGAAAGGGTATAAAACCAGTCTTTTCAATTAACACTGCATGAGCAATAGAAGATCCCATTTTGACTGAACTCTGTATCTCAACACAAAACAGCAAAATTCAAAACTTGATCGATTGATAACATTTACTGATGATAAGTGCGAATCCAGTGAAGGCATATATCTTTGAAAGGGTAGAAAACCATGTCAGAAAAGGAGAAAATGCTGGATACCAACATTTTTTCAAAGGCTGTCTCAGGGTCATTAAAACATAAGTGAAAGGTTGAATATAGAAATTCGCTATCTTTTATCTAGAGAAGGTGGCATGGCAATTGTTTGTACAGTGCTCCAGATAAGAGGGAGTGATGGTATTCTAAATCTATTATTTCTCTTTGAAACCCTATGATGTTGGTACTAATTAGAATTGTCTTGATGACACGATTGTAATGACTACCCACAATAAAGGGTTTAGAGGAGCATAATCAATATTTTCATTTGTGAAATCAAAATCACTCCCTCTATCTGGGGTTCTGCTTTGTATATACTTTTTGACATATGATGTATTTTTATTTCTGTCTTTTTATTACAGAATATTTGCGGTAATTCTCCAGTATGTTATCAGAAGACAGACAGGCATTTTGGTGAAAATAGACAGGGTTGGTCTGGGTGCCTTTCACAAAATTCTCATCAGTATAAATGAAGGTCTGAAAGTGGTAAGTGTAGTATTTAACTCTTTACTCTTTACCAAACTTAATGAAACAACAGTATTTTGGACTTTTCCAAATTGAAAGCATTTGCAGATTACAACTTTAGTATTGCTGAGGTGATATATTTCTTTTATGAAATGGTGGAAAACCTGGGACATGGGGAACTTCTTTTTCTGATGCATTAGACCTCCTTTTCACAGATCATGGCTTAAATAAAAAAAAAAAAATTATACAAGTATTTAGGCTTATAGATCATAAACATTGATGTATTTACACAAACAGACATTTTGCATCGCAAGTGAATCCTGTATTCTCTCACTTCCAAATAAATAAATCATGTTAGATCTACTTTATAAACACTCCCAACTGCAAGATGCAGACAGTTTGATCTGCATTTACGTAAAAAAGTATTGGACATTAAAGGCAAGTGATCAGACTGCAGATTCTGTGCAGTCTAATCTTGATAAACTCTCTGTACAATAGTTGCTTGTGTTGCCTATGGTAAGTAACAAGTAAATGAAGGTCATTTTATATACATGTAATGGTTGCATATTCATCAGTTTGTGATGAAGGAACTTTCTTTTTCATTTCAGGAAATTGAATTTTTTTTTTCATTTCAGGAAATTGATAAGGTGTGGTTGTCAAGTTGTTATCTAAATGAAGGAATCAGGTTTGTACAAAATGTTTACTTCAGAGTATTGAATGAATGAACAACCTTATTATGAAACGAAAAGAGGAAGGTTTTTGAAGTTTCACAGCTTCTTAACACTTTCCCAAACAAGCGGTTGTTTTTACATGTGTACTGTACAAGGTTTTTGAAAACACTATGGAAAAAGGAGAAATTGCTCGTAATGAGCAATTTCTCCTTTTCCTACAGTTTTTACTACCCATTTGGAGAACTTTCTGCCATTTTTATCAAATTTGAAATTGTCGTCTGCAAACTCTTTTTGAGTTTGGAAGAGTCTAATATTTGTTGTTTGGGAAAGGGTTAAAGCCTATACTATGTGATCCTGTGTTTTAATGACCCTGAAGAAAATTACTTTTGGAAATGTTGTGAAAAAAAGAAGAAAATGGTAGTAATCAGCATTTCCTTATTTCCCCATAATGTTTTCTGTCATTCAAAAAACAAGCCTCATTTTTGGTTCACATTTATTTTCAAATCCTGTCAGTCTGAGCAAGTCTAAAGATGACAGAATTTTAGACATGCCCATTTTGACAGCTTTTGCACACGTCTAAATGGAACAACCAAATGATGGCCCTGTAAAGTCTCAAGAAACACTATAGGAAATGGAAAGAACGCTGGTCTTGTTTATCTATGGTTTTAGACTCTGCCTTTCTAAAGGTCATTATGATATATGGGTTCAATTTAAAAGCATATTTCCACCTAAAAACTTGGGTTAACCCTTTCCCAAACAATCCGGGGTTTTCACAACCCTGAGAAAGAAACCTTTTCAAAACATTGTGGGAAAAGGAAAAGTGCTGGTAACCAGCATTTTCACCTTTTTCCAGACCGTTTTCTACCTTTCTTAAAACAAATTTCAATTTTTGTATCCCATTTTATTTTGTCTACACATGCTTTCAATTTGGACAAGATTGTTGTGTGGGAAAGCCAGTAATCGCTTGGGAAGAATGAAAGAACCTCTAGGAAGGTATCAATAGGTGCACTGTCACTAAGATGTGAATGAAATAGCATTGAAAACGGCATGAAACACCAAACAAACAAGGAATCAACTTGCAGCAGACCATTTTTGAAAATAAATCACAATGTCTTTACATGGCTCATTGGTATTCTAACCTGAAGAAAGAGGTTTTTGAAAACTTTTTTTGGGGAAAAGAAGAAAATACCAGCAAGTACCATTTGCTTTCACACAAGAATCCCCTAACTTGAGCCACATGTATCTTGTTATGTACAAATGCTTGCAGTTGTAAAATACAGTTAAACATTTACCACACAATCCCAACTTTCAACAACCTCGTAAAAGAAGCCTTTAGAAAACATTGTGGGAAAAGGAGAAAATGCTGGTTACCAGCATTTTCTCCTTTTCCTACAATGTTTTCTATCCTATTGAGGACTACATTCATCATTTGAGCTAGACTTTATTTTGTCCTCTGTAAATATTTTCAATTAGTTAAACTTAGAGTGTATTTTTTTCCATATTTGAAAGGGATGTTTCGAAGTTGCTTCTGCAAATTATTATATGTTCCAGATTTAAAACAATGCATCATAAGTTTTACATTAATTCTTTACCAAACAACAAAATTTTGGACAAGTCCAAATTGAAAGCATTTGCAGACGACTAAAAAAGATTTAAATATAAAATTGAAATTTTAGTTGGAAAGGGTAGAAAACATTATGAGAAAAGGAGAAAATGCTGGTTACCAGCATTTTCTCCTTTTCCCACTATGTTATCAAAAGGCTTCTTTCTCAGGGTCGTTTAAAGTCGGGATTGTGTGGTAAAGAGTTAAGTAAGTCTAATGTCTGACAATACTTTTTCTTGGCTAGACAACCAGTTGTACTGCGGATGGGTGAGGTGAGGATTCAGGCCAATACAGATGGGCGCAAGGAGAAAGGAACTGCCAATTCAACAGAGCGACAGCAAGGTTCAGCTGTATCAAAGTTCGCTGTTTACTTACAGGTGGGAAATGTTCACAGTTAGCTCAGCCATTTTGCTTGCGAGATGGCACTTTACGACTACATTAGATTTTGTGCTTCTGTATAATTGCGAAAAACAGAAAATTACATAGAAACGGAAAGTATCCAGACAGATGGACTCGTAACAAAAACAGGAAATGAAGCAGCTGGTTGCACCAAGCAATTTCTCAGTTTCCCATAATTGTTAGAATCAAATCAGGTACAGGGTATTCTACTTTGCTTAAAAATATTTCTCTAGCGTGTAGAATAAAAAGTGTACTAAAAAAGTTGCCGGCAGCAAATTCATTCCATGAGATAAGGAGTTAGAGAAGTTCTTAAGTAAAAATTTGAGACATATGGGACTGTATCTTCTATGAAGGCTTTAAAAAGTCTTAACTCTTTACCGAATGACAAAATTATAGACTGGTCCAAATTGAGAGCATTTGTAGATGTCAAAATAAATGTGACTAAGAAACTGAAATTTGTTTTGGAAAGGGTAGGAAATATTGTGGGAAAAGAAGAAAATGCTGATAACCAGCATTTTCTCCTTTTTCCCAAAATGTTTTCTAAAAGCTTCTTTCACAGGGTTGTTAAAATCGGGATTGTGTGGTAAAGGGTTAAATATTGTTGTCGGGTGAAGAGATAACTTAGAATTTTTTACTTTCACAGCACTTTGGATTAAAAGTCGAGAGCCTGACAGTCATGCTGTTAAAAACGATGGTGGCTGATGGTTTAATACACTTAGAGGGGCAGGAGTTAGGATTGGATATCTCATACATAGAAAATAGGTAGGCTGTCCCTATACTGCCAAAGGCTTGACTTCAACCACTGCTGATTCTGTTTGTCATCAGCTTGATTAGCTCAAGTAGTAGAGTGTGAGATTTGTAATTGACCCAGTTCAGGATACTTGAGGATGTGACTTCAATTCCAATGCCCAGACTAAGATTAAGATTTTAATCTTAAAATCACTATAATGTCTTGTGAGACTTTCAGACCTAGGTTTCATGGGATGGTTTATACATGTATATACCATGTGTCATCACCATGCTTTGGACTTGTTCAAACCCAGAGCAAATACAGATGGTAAATTATGTATGGCTAATACAGTGGGATATGTGTTGGAAAGACTAGAATTCTTGCAAATTAGCATTTTCTCTTTTTTTTTTTAGCAATACGTTTTCAAAGGCCTTTTTGCTGTAAGGGGTTAAAGAGAATTTTATACAATAAATCTCTAGTCAGATTTACTGCACATCCCTAGTCAGAGTTCATTACTTCAGTTAGATATGTACTATGAATTCATAATAATAAAAATCTGTCTGTAAAAGATTTAAGCCTTCAATTCCAGTAGACATATACCTTTAGATGGTTTTTAGAAACATTTTTTCTAATAGAGAAATGGCTTTGAATAGTCATTCATTATAGTTTCACTGGCTGTCATGATGTAACAGAAATTATGTTGAAATGGGCCTTAAACAGATAAAAACAAAAACATACAGGTATGTATTTTAACAATGTTGTTCTATGACTGTAGATGTAAGATTGAACTTACCAATGATTTTTATAACTTTTGCTTCAAGTTTTAAAAATATCCTATCAGTATACAGGGTGTTAATTGCCCTTCTCTTTTCTCTGCAGTTTACAGTTTATCGTGAATGCTGGCAGTGTAAATTGTAGGGTGTTAAGAAGTGTAGAAAAAGTGAGTAATTTTTGTTTTGTTTTACCCTCCCTACCTGTCTGTTTTCATAGCTTTTTGGTATACAAATTAGACATTCTGTCTGTTTTCATAGCTTTTTGGTATACAAATGAGACAAGGTGTCTCACGTATGTAACAGTATTAAATTAAAAAATAGCAAAAGATTGTTCACATTTGATTGAGGGTGTGGGCTAAGTCTCCAAAAATGGCTAGGATTACAAATAGACTTTTGGACTAGACGTTAAACCTAGGTCCTGTGTGAGGGTACCATATACCAAGCATGTTCAGGAACCAGTCATAATTCTTATAGGTTTTGTCTTGCACTGTATGCTGTAACAGCCTTCTGAGGGTGTCTTCCATATGGACAACCAGTGTTGAATATAGATAAACAAAAAAAAAGACAGTTTAACCCTTTTCCAAACAAGCCCTGGTTTTTACATGTCTGAAGTACAAGTCTTTTGAAAACACTGTGGAAATAGGAGAAATTGCTCGTAACGAGCAATTTCTCCTTTTCCGACAGTGTTTTTTACCCTCTCTTAGGACTTTCTTCCATTTTGTCAAAATCTAAAATTGTTGTCTGCAAACTCTTTCAGTTTGGATGAGTCCAAAATTTGTTGTTTGGGAAAGGGTTAAAACATGACTTCTTATACTTTAAGCCTTGGTACCCATGACTTAAAACTTTATGACAGGTGAATGCAAAGAGTATTGATTTTTAAAACTCCATAAATTTTGCTGGAACAGGATGCATAGATCGACTGATAATCACATCAGATAGGAAGACTCATTTAACATTGTGCAAAAATTCCGTGCATTGTATCAAAAGGATAGCCATGCAGTTCTCATCAGGATTATGGAGAGAAAAAAAACCATTAGAGTCAACAGCCATAATATCTAACTTAAGCATCTGAGCTGTTTGGGCCACTGTGGCCATACTAATAGATTATTCAACAGTGTAGATATATGATTAGGCTGCAGAATTTTACAGTCTGATTATGATCTACTCTGTGTTCAATTGCAGCATAAGTTTTCTTAGAATGTAAAAAAACTTCATAAAGTAGGACCAACATTACTATTTTGATTATAGGGAGAACAGCCGGGACAGAGTGTACAGCCATGCCTTGCTGAAATGTCTTTCAGTCTATATGTAGACCTCAGTGTTTATAGGAATGACTTGAAGCGTGTGAAGGTGAGTACTCCTCATACTTAAATCTTTACCAAACAACAAAATTTTGGACCAGTCCGAGTTGAAAGCATTTGCAGATGACAAAATAAATGTGAATAAAAAAAATTGAAATTTTATTTTGGAAGGGTAGAAAACATTTTGGGAAAAGGGGAAAATGCTGGTTACCAGCAGGGAGTATGTGGTTAATGGTGAAATCCTTTACAAAACCGCCGGTTGCTTTAACAACACATGGAAAAACGCTTTTTAAAAAAAAGTACAATCAGCATTTTCTCATATTATTACAATATTTTCTAGCCATTAAAGACAAGTTCGATCACCTTATCCACAGCTGAATTTGTTGTCTTTGATTATTTTTAATGTGGAAAAGTAATTTTTCTTTTAATTTGGTTGGTAAGGAGTTAGTGCTTAACTTTACATTGAATAAACTATTGTTTTAAATAGTGTTGTGCATCCCTGTCAATAAGAATGGTATGGTATCTCTCAATACTTTTTTTTTTCATTCATTTTAGTGTCCTCATTATCTCAACTCCTTCAACACTTAGCGTAGGAAAAATATATATTTAATTGTGCAGCTTTAAAGTTGTGCTGAAAAGTTTTAATATTGAAATAATAACTAAAAGCAGCTTTGGAAGTACCTTATATACTCTTCCTAAATGCATCATCAAAGTACTTTAGGTTCTCTTTACTCGCTGATGTTTTATAAATGTGACCTGTCACACACAAAAAAAGGGATTATCTGGGAAATCTGTACATCAATTAGATGTAAAAAGATCACAGATAGTGCAGGTCACTTTATGTTGATAATTCAAAAATGATTGTAAAGTAAGGTAGAATGACCACTTTTCATACAGAAAATATCATAAAAGCAAAAAGTGTTGACCCTGGTCAGCTTGAGCATCTGTGCAGGATGACCAGGGTCGTCACTTTTTGCAGTTCCCAGAAGGTCCCTTTTTGCATGACAGGTCACAAATCAATAACTGCTTTTCAGGGATCAAGAGTACTTGTGGATAAACCACAGATAATGCTCACAGAAGGTAAGAAATCAGTTGCGGTGTTCCTAATACTGACAAAAATATTTATCTTTATCTGCTAACAGAACAAGCACTTGTTCTAATTTACTATGAATATGAGCAGCTCTTAAATTATTGTCTGGATGGAACTTAATTTAACTTAAATATCCAAGTTCTTGACATCCTGTAATCAATTTTTTTTCATTCAAGTGTGGTTGGGCTGCTGTTCTTGTTGTACTAGGACACTTTCTAAATAATTGTACTTCAACCTTTTAGCTTGGCTGAAACATTATGAATTTTGACAGCTTCTGTCTCATTGTGGCATTTATTTTATTACTAATCATTCTTCAGTACAAAATTTTATTTTTCTTTATGTGACCAGAGCAGTGGATCAGTTACATTTTCATCAGATGATGTAATCTGCTCTTTGTCCAGTCTTGACCTTGATATACCATGTGGGAAAAGCATATGTACATTATTATAGTTTCACATTGCAATGCAGGGGTAAATGGAGTGATGACTCTTTTGTATAGTTTACAAATTCTTATGACATTGGTGAAAAGAAGTCACCTTGGCACTAATCTACTCTGTACTAAGTAGCATAGGCAAACTTATAAGAGGTTGAAACCTAAACTATTTGCTGATGATAAAGTAATTTATTTGATGCAAGTAATAGGATTTGGATCAGCAAGGATAGAAAAGATTTTAGGAAGGAAAGAAAATGCTGGCTACCAGCAATTTCTTCTTTTCAGAAGCCTCTTTTTTTTAGGTCTTTAAAATAGAGGATTGTTTGGTAGAGGGTTTACTGTTCTGTTTACTCTTTCTTTGTAGCACTTTTATCAGGTAACCATTTCTATGGTGATGTAGAGCAGCGTCCATCTTTACCAGGTATCCATATTGATTTCTTAACCCCTCATAAGCACATTGCATATTGTTACAACCCTAAGGAAGGCAGCTTTTTCAAGATAACGTTGGACAAGAACAGAATGCTGTGTATCACATGTCTCTTTATTCCACTGTGTTGTTGCAAAAGCAGATCTCATAATTGACATCTTACTTAATTTTTTAAAAGAGAAATTGTGCCATGGCATATATTTGTATGTGATTCTGTTATAAACTATTCAGGATTGAAAATATCTGTAGAAAAATGCAGAATGTGTGTAAATACAGCTTATAATAATTTCCTTTTAGATATACATGCATATTCTTGTTATCCAATAAAAAGCCCTGTTTTACCATTTCAACTGTTCAACAAAAGAAGTGAATGCTTTAACTCTCCAAACAACAAAATTTTAGACTTGCCCAAATTGAAGCATTTGCAGAATAAATCTAAATAAAAAATTGAAACTTGACTAGTGAAGAGTAGAAAACAGTGTGGGGAAGGGAGAAAATGCTGGTTACCAGCATTTTCTCCTTTTCCCACAATGTTTTCAGAGGGCTTTTTTTTCCTGGTTCGTAAAAACCAAGTATTGTTTGGTAAATGGTCAAGTCCATATCTAAGTGCACTACTGACACAGGTCAGGAAATAATGTAAACATTTGTAGAGTTTTTCTGTTGTATACATTGTTTTTCCTTTTGTTACAATTTCATTCTGATCTGTTTGAGGCCTTACTGCATAAAATGAATGTGCAGCAAGTGACCTAGGAAATACCATTTTAGAACATACATAATGTACATAATTAAAGATCAATACATATATATAATTATTTATAAATTGAACATGACAGATTGAGAAAGTGTTTCTCCTTTCTGCACAGTGTTTTTGAAACATCTCAACTGCTAGAAATATATCACCAAAATGAGGTAAATTTTCTATTTTTCGTGAAATGACTTGTACATGTCACTTTTATTTTTTTCATGATTGTAGAAAATGCACAGCCTGCAGCTAGATCAAGGTTTTTACAGATTTTACCTCAAGAGTTAGGAATTGATGTTTCAAATGTGGATGTAAAAGTAGTTAGAGAAACAAAGCAAAGGTAACATGTAACTAGTCTTAATCCATTACCACACAATCCCTACTTTTGATGATCCTGAGAAAAGAGCCTTTAGAAAACATTGTGGGAAAAGGAGAAAATATTGGTAACCAGCATTTTCTCCTTTTTCCACAATGTTTTCTACCTTTCACAAAACAAATTTCAAATTTTCAGTCACTTTTATTGTGTTGTCTGCAAATACTCTCAATTTAGACAAGCTTAAAATATTGTCATTTGGTAATGAGTTAAATGGTTTTAAAAGTTCTAAAGCCCAAGAACCACAATAAATTCACAGATAAATGCTTCACAAGAGGACACAATTTTAGACATGTCCGAAACAAAAGCATTTGTAGCTGACAAATTAAACATGTCTCAAATAATTGAACCTGTCTTGCAAAAGATAGGACAAAATGTGGGAAAAGGAGAAAAAACTGGTTTCCAACATTTTTCCCTTTTCCGTTAATTTTTTCAAAAGCTTTTTCCTGAGGGTTACTGAAACATGAACTTCTCAGATAAAGAAGCCTGGCCTTGCTGAAACATTAACCCTTTACTCCATAGATACTCATTTTGATGTGTCAACAACAGACAGCTTTTGAAAACATTTTGGAAAAAGGAGAAATTGCTCATAACAAGCAATTTCTCCTTTTCCCACAATGTTTCCACTCAATCAGATATTTGTTTCCTCATTTTTCCATATTTTTGACATCGTATCTTTATTTGCTGCTTACATGGAAGAGCCTGAAATTGGCATATCAGGTAAAGGGTTAAATGCAAACAGCAGGTATGTAGGTATGTGACGTTTAAAAGAAAATCTGACATATCTACATCAAATACTCAATGCTCTGAACAGTATTTTATGCAGAGCTCTTTGAAGCAAAGCAAATACATGTAGTGGGATACAGGATTGTCTCTCATAATGAGATTTGTCAGATGTACTTAGTCATTTCATTTTATTTTGGCAAGTTTTTTCTTGCCTTCAGCATTACAGATTTGTGCAAGTAACACAATTTACGAGAAAAACTGCCATGAACAAGAAATATCATAATGAGAGTAAATATCTTTTTTTCATGATTTGGAAAAGGCAATGGGAAAGAGAGCAGTTTTTTGTTATACGAGAGATAGAAACACATTGTTCTCTTACTCTGTCCTGTACTTGTATTCAAATCAGCCTTTTACCCCATAAGATATTTCTATGGTATCTCTCATTGACCGTAAATAACAGCAAGGAAGAAGCTTTTTCATATGTGTATATGACACCTTTTGATAGCATAGAAAACATTGTTGCAAAAGGTGAAATTGCTCATGACGAGCAATTTCACCTTTTGCAACAATGTTTTCCAAAGGCTCCCACAGGCAGTGCATGGAAATGAGTATCTATGGAGTAAAGGGTAAAAAGAAGAAAAATCACTTCATGACTGTAAATGTATATAAATACAGGTCTCTAAATGTGAAGATTAGGACATTTCATGTGGACATGTTCAACCAATATTATGAAACAGAATCACAGGAAGTGACTTGTACTCTTCTAATTGAAGGTAAGATAGGTTTCTTCACTCTTTGCTACACAACAGATTGTTAGACTTGTCCAAATCAAAGTACTTGAAGGTAACAAATCAAAATTGGCTCAAATGATGAAACTCGCCTTAAATTGTGTAGCAAATATTAAATTTAAAAAGGAGAAAATGCTGATTGCCACCATTTTTTGCTCTTCCTACAATGTTTTCAAAAGCATTATTGATCGGATTTAGATTGTTTGGTAAAGGGTTAAAGAAGAATCCTTCTTACTAAACAATGCATGGAATTGTTTTGTTTCAGGCAAAAACAGGATGCTAGTGATGTGCAATACACTACTGAAAAATTTACAATAAGTAAAAAATGCTTTTAGTAGTTCTAAAGGGAAAAAAAGTAAAACACTAATTTTATAAAATGAAGATCTTATTTTGGGAGTGTGAAGCAGAAATAAGTCTTTTTACACTAGATCTAGTTTGTTAAAAACATGTTGATAGAAGACAACAGTTTTGATTTTGTCTGTTATTTCAAGTACATGTATGTGAAAGCTATAGGCATGTAAACAGTCAATTTAGTCCAATTTATTATCTGTTTACCACACGGTCTGAGTTTTAGCGACCCCGAGTAAAAGGGTTTTTAAGAACATGGTGGAAAAAGGAGAAAGTATTGGTAACCAGCAATTTCTAGACTTCCAGCAATGTTTTCTACCTTTCTAAAGACAAATCCCAGCACTGGAAGCACACTTTATTTGTCATCTAGAAATGCTTTTAATCTGTACAAGACTAAAATTTTGTCATTTGATAAAGGCTAAACGTACCTGGTTAATTAAAACTATGTAATATAGTTTACTTCAGTTATTTGTAAACAAATAAAACTGTCTATACCCTTAAAGTTGAACAAATAAAAAGTATATCAGATAAATTTTATTGTAGATTTCAGCACAAAATCTGAGCAAGCCAGGTTTGCAGAATTAGTGAAGCTGGAGCTGAAAACAATGGTAAGTGTTTCATTTATACACTGTTTTTAAAAAAATTACAGGTTATCCATTCAGGCACTATATGGATTTCTGTACCAGTACAGAGTACAACAGCTGGATATTTATTTTTATGATATTCCTCCTGAAATGACTATCATCCAAATATTATGCATGTTTTTGCAATCTGATCTGATCTGTAGTGCTCTGGTTGTAATTTCTTTTCAGCTTCCAAATAAAGGGTGGCCTGTTTAGATTTTTTTGTCATGGACCAAGCTTTTTTATACAGTACTGATAAAATGCCTTAAGATGCCCTTTTCTCTGCAAACATAAAGAAAATGGATGTCACAGTTAGTAAAATGATAAAAATTTGGCTTTCAAATAATAGGTTAGTCATTATGCGCTTAGTCTGTTCTCATGAAATATATAGGATCTGACTTGAGTTGGCTTTTGAGATAAAATCTTATTAAACAAGTTTAGGGAAATGTTATTGAGTGAGCCTTTGGCTTGCTTAGTAATATTTTCCTTGACAAGTTTAATGAAATCTTATATCAAACGCCCACAAATGTCACAAATGTCACAAATGTCAGATTCTTTTTATCACATAATTATGTTTCACAAGATATAGATCAAATGATTCAAAAACATTCATAAATGCACCTGCGGTATTTTCCATGAGACTCATTCACTTGTATGAAATGTGTACAAAATGATGTCAAAAATGACGTCAGACAAATGTGATATCAATTATGTGTAAGATAGGAAAATTATTAATGGGTAGATTACACTGAAAACAGAGGAGGTTATGTGATAAAAAATAATATGTCATAGTAGTCAGAGCCCCAGATAGGAGGGGTGTGATGGTGTTCTAAATCCATTATTTCTCTTCCAAGGCCTGTGTTGTGGGTACTCATTGGAATCATCTCAATGAGATGATTCTAATGAGAACCCATAACATAGGGTTTAGTGGAGAATAACTAATATTTTCAATTATGAAATCTAAAAATCACTCCCTCTGGGTAGTTATTTACGGAAATACCACAGCACAGGATTTTTTCTTGCAGTTGACTTTTTTTCTTTACATATAGTTCGCCAGCTATCTCTATACCTAATATTGTGATTGATCATTTTAAAAGTTCAGTGAGATTGTTAAAATCTATATAGTAACTCTTTACCACACATTCCCAAATTTTAACGACCCTACAGAAGAAGCCTTCTGAAAACATTGTGAGAAAATAAGAAAATGCTGGTAACCAGCATTTTCTTTTTCTCCCAAAATATTTCATATTCTATCACAGACAAATTTTATCATTTGAGTCTGTAAATGCTTTCAATTTGGACAAGTCTAAAATGTTGTTGTTTAGTAAAGAGTTAAAAGTAATAGGTTTCAATTATTCAGATAAGCAAGGATACCAACTGTAACCTTGTACACGTCATAAGCTAAAAATTTCTCTTAAGCTTTCAGATGAAGAAATCAGAGTTAGAAACAGGACCCAAGGGGCTTACTTCCATTATCACCATGATGAATTCCAGTATTGGGCACTTGTGATATCAAAATTTGTGGAAAACAGGAAGAGAGCAGCCTCAAATATAGAGACAGCAGCTGCAGTTCTGAATACTGACCAGTCCTCTATGAAGTATGTTGAAAATTTGTTCTACCATGCTTAAACTCTTTATCACATGAGAAAATTTTAGACTGGTCCGAATTGAAAGCATTTGCAGATCACAAAATAAAGGTGACTTAAAGATAGAAACTTGTTCTGGGAAAGGTAGAAAATGCTGTGGGAAAAGGAGAAAGTGCTTGTTACCAGCATTTTCTCCTTTTCCCATAGTGTTTTCAAAAGGCTTCTTTCACAGGGGTGTCAAAAGTAGGGATTGTGTGGTAATGTGTTAAACTCTTTACCAAAGGTCATAATTCTAGACTTGTCCAAATTAAAAGTACTTGCAGACCACAAAATAAATTGGACTCAAAAATTTAAATTTCTTTTGGGAAGGGTAGAAAACATTGTGGGAAAAGGAGAAAATGCTGGTTACTCAACTCAATCCAGATACTTACTGTAGCAAAGATAGAAGTTACTACAACATGATATTTTGTATTTTAAGTACACCATATCCACAACTACGGAGAAAGGTTGAAGTAAATATTGAGCTTCTGGATAGTTCCACCGCCTTTTCTACTGCAGCTTGTCCTGGCTTGGTTCTGGGAGTGTCCAAGGTGTTAAAATATTTAGTCATCAAACCTGGCCTGTTGATACAGGGTAAGTAGACCTCAGCAGTTATTATCATATTATCATCTCCAGACAACATTCTTAGTTGCATGACAAATCTTTCATTCAAACATGGTGGCATTTAGAGAAATGGTTCGTTACAGTTGAATCATGCTCTGGCAAAAGGTGGCTTATGCATTATCCCTTTACTCCATTGATACTCATTTCTACACATTGCTTGTAGGAGCCTTTGGAAAACATTGTGGCAAAAGGTGAAATTGCTCGTGAAGAGCAATTTCACCTTTTGCCACAATGTTTTCCATGTTATCAAAAGGTGTCATATACACGTAAGGAATGGCTTGATCCTTGCTGTTATTTAAGGTCAGTTAGACATAACATAAAAATGCCTTATGGGATAAAGGGTTTTACTAAGAAAGTCATCACATTGTAATGGATTGGTGAATTCCATTCTCTGTAACATCCAAGTGAATCATTGGCTTATGAACGGATAGGTAAAGGTATTGTGAACTAGTATTGTTATAGGACGTAATTGAAGGATTTAATGAATTTCTTGGAAATTGTCATATTTCATATGAGCTTTATCTTTCCCTGATCCCCTCTATTTCCTATTTATTCTATGTTTTCATGTTGTTTATCTTGCTACTTAGGTAAATTATATTTGTGATCCCTGTTAGTGTCAAAAAGCTTAAGTCTTTACCAAATGAAATAATTTGAGACTAGTCCAAATTGGAAGCATTTGCAGACGACAAAATTGATGTGGCTCAAAAATTAAGTCTGGTTTTGGGAAGGGAAGGAAACATTGTGGGAAAAGGAGAAAACGCTAGTTTACAGCATTTTCTCATTTTCCCACAATGTTTTTAGAAGTCTTCCTTCTCAGGTCATTAAAACCAGGAATTGTATGGGAAAGGGTTAACTCTCTACTTGATGGCAAAGTTTTAGAATTGCTCTGGTTTAAGACATTTAAACAAAAAGATATTGCTCAAAGGATTAAGCTTGTCCAAAGGATTAAGCTTGTCTTTTGAAGGATAGAAATATTACAGAAAACACTGTTTACCTGCATTTTAGCTTGCCTTTCTGACAATTTTTCAAAAACCTGTGCTAAGCTTGTTAAGACATGTGATTGTTTTTATGCACTTGATTTAATTGAAGCTTCCTTTTCTGTCCGTTTTTATATCCCTGCAAAATGAATGGTTGGGGGGGGGGGGGGTAAACTGGAATCAGCCTGTCCGCCGTTGGTGTGTTTACAAAATACTGTCAAAGGGCTGGGGGCTGGTGGGGGTATAATGTCACATTCAGTGACAGCTCTAGTTTATTCTAAATGCCTTTGCTGCTTCTCTCTGCCTCTTTTTTGATTTTCTGTGATTGTAATTTGGAATGTGACTGTAGAGTATTTATGTTAATTTTTCTCTGCAAGAATAACAGTAGTCTTTTGTAAATTTATAGGTAGTGGTATGTTGCCATGGTTACAGTCACATGATCTTGTATATGAACTAGAAGTTGACACACTATATTGCACACATGCAGATTCACAGATACCATTGGCTGATTTCTGTGGAAAGAAACATTATTGGAACCATGTTTTCTATTCTAGTATTCTCATGATGAAAGTGAGTACATTTTCAAGCACAAGTTATGAAAGAAACACTAGTCATAGAAAGTTGAGAACAATTCAACCCGTACCAAACACATGGAGGGAAAAGGAGAAAGTGCTAGTAACCAGCATATTCTTAATTTCCCACAATTTTTTTACCCTTTTTGTAATGATAGTTGTCTATAAATGGAGATAAAATATTTTGGAAAAGAGAACAAATTTTGGTAGGTAACAGCATTTTCTCTTTTCCTTACAATGATTTCAAAAGCCTTCATCTTGCGGGTTATCAAAAAATGAGATTGTATGGTAAAGGGTTTAGGTGCTTATGCAATCCATGAAGATCTAGATCAGACTATAAAGAAAATATAGTCTATTTTTGGATCTACAGTGTCTGTTATTTTGGGAAGAAAGCTGAAATAGACTTGAAATTGCAGCAATACAGGTTTTCCACCACCTGATAATATCCATTTCATTCTTCATTTCTGTTTAAGGGGTAAATTTCTTAGAATTGATCTGATTTGGAAGAAGTTGAAATCATATTCAGAATGAAATTGTAAAAAACAGAAATTGTATTTTGAAAATATTAATTTCTTTTCTATAGGCTAGGCTGTCAAAGACCTCACTCCATAACCAATCTGAGTATTAAGGAGTGCAAATAACCATAAAAAATGTCAAGAATCCATTCACTCTACACAAAAGTACAAAATTGCAGACCTGAAATCAAAAACAATTTGCAAACAACAAATTAGATATGGCTTCAATTGTGGAAATTTTCTAATAGAAGGTAGAAAACTTTGTTGGAAAAGGAGAAATTGCTTCTTACCAGCATTATCTCTTTTTCCCCCAGTGTTTTCAAAAGCATTCTTCCTTAAGGTTGTTAAAGTGCAGGATTTTTTGGTAAAGGATTATAAAAAGTTATACAGCCTTCATTTACATTTAGGATAAGCATTTGTTCATCCAAGCCAGATTTGCAGTAATTGGTGTTTTTCTCGATATTTAACTTTTTAAAGGTCAACAAAATCGGTTCAGAGGTCAGATTAAATGGAATGCAGGATCACCTTCACCTTGAATGGTCCACAAGCACTGTTGGTATCATCGTAGCCCTAGTTACTGCTCTGTCAAAGGCAAAGATATCTGGGCCCAGGAAACTGTCAAATGCAGCCTTCAAACCTGTAGCAAATATGAAAATTCCAGCACAGGAGGGCAGTATCATGAATATGGTACCTCTAGTCAAGTTTGATGTTTCTAACACAAATATCTTTGTGTGTAACAATTTTGATGGTATGTTAACTGATATAAAGTTTCAAGATTTTTATTGTGACATACTAATGCTTTAACCCATTACCATACAATCCCAACTTTTGACACCCCTGAGAAAGAAGCCTTTAGAAAACATTGTGGGAAAAGAAGAAAATGCTGGTAACCAGCATTTTCTCCTTTTCCCACAATGTTTTCTACCCTTCACAAAACAAATTTCAAATTTTCAGTCACTTTTATTTTGTCGTCTGCAAATGCTTTCAAATTGGACCAGTCTAAAATATTGTCGTTTGGTAATGAGTTAACTCATTACCAAACGACAATATGTAAGTCTTGTCCAAATCGAAAGCATTTGCAGACGACAAAATAAAAGTGACTGAAAATTTGAAATTTGTTTTGTGAAGGGTAGAAACCATTGTGGGAAAAGGAGAAAATGCTGGTTACCAGCATTTTCTCCTTTTCCCACAATGTTTTCTAAATGCTTCTTTCTCAGGGGCGTCAAAAGTATGGATTGTGTGGTAATGGGTTTATGTGACTTACATCAGCCAGATTTTGACCCAAACAAATTTGTGCGATTATTTGATATTAAACGCTTTACCAAACAGCAAAATTTTTGACTTACCCAATATGAAAGCAATTGCAGACGACAAAATAAACCTGACTCCAAAAATCATATTTGACTTTTGTAGAGTAGAAAACATTGTGGGAAAAGGAGAAAATGCTGGTTACCAGCATTTTCTCTTTTTTGCACAATGTTTTCAACAGGCTTTTTTTTTCAGGGTTGTGAAAACTAGGGATTGTTTAGAAAAGGATTAAATATATTTTGATGTGACTGTTCACCAATACAAGAGGAAAACTGTATGATACTTTTAAAAAGCAAGAAAAATATTGACTTGATAACTACAAATTGTGAGTCAGTGTCATACTAATCGAGCCAAGAGGCCATGCTGTAATCAAGTGCTTTTAACCTTTTACCATATTCCCGAGTTTTGACAACCATAGGGATATAAAGGACGGATGATGAGTGTGAATTTAACCAAGAACGGGTAGAAATTAAGTACATTATGTCAACTTTTTACCAAAAAAATCACAGGTTTTAACAACCCTTGGAAAGAATTCTTCTGAAAACATTGTGGAAGAAAGAAAATGCTGGTAACCAGCATTTTTTTCTTTTCCCACAATGTTTTATATCCTTCAGAAAACAAATTTTGATTTTTGATTCACCTTAATAATGTCGTCTGCAAATGCTTTGAATTTGGACTAGTCTAAAATTGTCTCGTTTGATAAAGAGTTAAAACAAAAAGGAAGTTGTTTGGATATCTGGATGAGTTATAAATTCACCAAAAACAGTCTTGAATTTAGAAGATCCCAAGGAAAAGGACTTTTGAAAGAATTGTGGAAAAAAACGAAAATGATGTAATGTTCTCCTTTTTATACGCCCGAAGGGTCGTATTATGTTATACCCCCGTCCGTCCGTCCGTCCGTCCGTCCGTCCGTCCGTCCGTCCGTCCGTCCGTCCGTCTGTCTGTCTGTTCTGTCTGTCTGTCTGTCTGTCCGTCCGTTAGCAATTTCTTCTGTGTGCAACTCCTCCTACAGTTTTCATCGGAATTATTTGAAACTTGCCACAATGAATCTCCATGATGTCTAGTTGTGCACCTGGGTCTTAGAATTTTGATGGCTGTTTGCGTTCTCAAATTATCTGCCCTTGATTTCTGAAAATAACCAACTTTTCACTTTGAATTTTTGTTCAGGCCTTAACTTCCAAACCATAAAAGGTATCAACTTGAAACTACATACACTGATAGAACACATTATGGAGAAGTGCAGTGCACATGAACCATAACTCTGGCCCCTTTATTTTTTGAGTTATTGCCCTTTGTTAATTTTCAGTTTGAATTTTTGTCCAGGCCATAACTTCTAAACTATACAAGCTATTAACTTGAACTTCATACACTGATAGAACTCATTATGCAGAAGTGCAGTGCCAATGAAATAGAACTCTGCCACCTTTATTTTTTGAGTTATTGCCCTTGTTGATTTTTAGTTTCAAGTTTTGTCCAGGCCATAACTTCCAAACTATAAAAGGTATCAACTTGAAACTACATACACTGATAGAACACATTATGGAGAAGTGCAGTGCCCATGAACTATAACTCTGTGACCTTTACTTTTTGAGTTAGTGCCCTTTGTTAATTTTTTTACTTTTAATTTTTGTCCAGGCCATAACTTCTAAACTTTAAAACCTATCATCTTGAAACTTCAAAGACTAATAGAACACATTATGAAGAAGTGCACTGAAGAACCATAACTCTGTCATCCTTCTTTTTGAGTTATTGCCCTTTGTTAGTTTTCTCTTTGAATTTATGTCTGGGCCATAATTTCTAAAATATAAAAGCTATGATCTTGAACCTTTCAAGACTGATAGAACACCTTGTGGAGAACAGCAATTCACAAAATTTGTAACTGTGCCACCCTTCTTTTTTTAGTTATTGCCCTTTAATATTCTTCACATATCATGGAGATTAACTACTCTTCATTCATGGCCCTTCCATCATTTCAACTCATTTCACTGACAAGCCCCTTCGGGCGTATATGCGCCGCTTTGCGAAGCTCTTGTTAAACAATATTTCTACCCATCAATGAAAAATGTTCTAATTCGTGCAACATATAGTTTTGTTGCCTGCATCTGCTTTCAACTTTGACAAGTCTAAAATTTTGTTTTATGGTAAAGATTTAAATCACCAAATTACATGTAATGAGACACTTTTTTTCGTTTTTTTTTCCAGTGGGTTTAATGTTGCGGATAGACTCCGGATCACTGGAGTACAAACAGCAGCGAGTTACGACCACAGTGGAGGGATCCAAGCTTCAGTACATAACTGTTAGAGACAAGGTAAATGTTCTATATGTTTATTCAATCTGAAAGTGTCACAGAGAGAGAGAGAGAGAGAGAGAGAGAGAGAGAGAGTGTGTGAGTGAGTGGGGGTACAAGAGAGGACAAGAGAGATAGCTAACTAGCCAAGCTCAAAACTTAGCCACCTTAAGAACTTGCTCATCCATATGTTGACAAAGTGCTGCATTAATCAATAGTTTTATTATTTTTCATAATCTAGTTTCATCTATCATTTACTTCATTTATTTCTATTTTATGAGTAACTTTGTATACAATCATTATTGTCTGTTGCCATTAACAAAAAAAGCAAATAACTTTTATGTCTTCAACACATAATAGGATCTGACATAAGTTGGCATTCTAAATAACATTTCATTTCATGTGTTTTGTTAATTTACTAGTATTAGGAAATAATAATGGATTATAAATTTGATAATTAACGGCTATGTAAAATTGACCATAAACATTTCAATAACTCTTTCAGTAAAGGGGGAAACAATTATTCCTGCCCACTAGTTAACCCATTACCACACAACCCCTACTTTTGATGCCCCTGAGAAAGAAGCCTTTAGAAAACATTGTGGGAAAAGGAGAAAATGCTGGTAACCAATGTTTTCTACCCCAATGTTTTCTACCTTTCACAAACAAATTTCAAATTTTCAGTCACTTTTATTTTGTCATCTGCAAATGCTTTCAATTTGGACCAGTCTAATATACTGTCGTTTGGTAATGAGTTAACTAGGTGAATAGTACATGCCATTAAACCAGACTTGAAATATGATTTAATTTACACCCATTTACCCTGCATTTCTCATGCTTTAGTTGATATTGTAATGCATTCTTATGCTCAGGGGTGGGGGCTGTGTCATTGGGAATTACCTAAAAATAACTGTACTGGTCTTTGATAAAAGTCTCAACAAAACAGGTGTCAAATGCATGAAATGAATAGAAGATTTGTTGTTTTCAGTGAAATAAATTGCAATTTTTCATCTAAAAAATTCCAAATATCCCCTATTTATTTCACAAGTCTAGAAAAGTGTCAGAGAGAGCCTCTGATCACCCTTGTAAATGAATATATTAGAATTTCATCTTGTAAGTTAACAAATGTCAAATTCTTCTTATCAAACAATATTTCATGAATTATCGGTAGGAATATGTAAAACATGAGTGCACACCTGCACCCAGTAATTTTGATGAATAAAACCAAACCCAATTTAGATTGTTGCAAAAAAGTTTAAGTGATGTCAAACATGAAACTGCTTATTTCAGACTTGTGTAGGATTAGGAAATTTGTAACAGGTTTATATCATTGAAGACAAAGGGGATAATGTGGTAAAATTGAATAATATGTGATGTGAAAATGATGGAAACATTTTTAGTGTGTAGAATATTAAGTTAATATCATGAAGCAATAGAAAATTTAGGTAGTTTTAAAAAATACTTCCTTCATTTTTTTTCAACATATATTGACAAATGTTTGATATATGTAAAAAGATTGATGCAACAGAAAATTAGTCATAATCAATGGCTCATTTTCTCCAAAAAGTTTAAATGAGGTTCACAGCAATAGAAGAAAAGTTGTATGTATTAGATGATGTCTATAAAAATTTTGTTATTTTCTTGTTGTATTAACAATACTGCAGCAAGTATCACAAAGATTCGGCTCAGACTCAGTTATATTGTATATGTTTCAAAGTTTGAAAATTTATTATGTTAAAGGGAATTGACAGTCCTGCAGCAGGTTTTAAAATGATTTAGATCATATGTCATTATTTTCTATATCTTTTACAGTTTCAAAATTTATTACGTTCCTGTGATATTGACAGCCCTGCAGCAAGTATCAAAGAGATTCGGATCAGATATAAAGTGTTGGAAAAGGAATTCATTATACAACTTGCAAAGGAAGTCTTTGTTGATTGGACCACAGCAAGTCACATGTGTATCATACAGGTCACAGAGGATGTGACAGAGTTCAAACAAAAACTAAGTAGGTTTTACTTCATTTTTGAGAAAGAAAAACTGGGTTGGTATTCATAAACTATTCTTTTAGACTTTCTTAGACTTATTCACCAAGATTTTTCTAAATTTGAAACAAAAGACACAAAACATTAATTTGCATAAGCATTTGAAGTAGCCAATCAGATTTTGAGCTGCTTTCAAATTTAGAAAACTTTGGAGAATAAAACTGAGAATATTCTTAGGAACAGATTGTGAAGAACGTCACTAGTTTCTTTGTGCCAGTTTTTCTATCAGTCTGCAAATATAAGTTATGAGATCAAATAAATCTTTCGGCGGGTATATCATTTCATCTAAATTGCTTGTTTGGTCTGAGGCGTTACTAGATAGAATGATGACATCTAAGAAATGTACATTTAATGGCAAATATTATGGCAAATGGCAACCCTTTTAAGGACCAGTTGAGCTTCATGGATTTAAATTTAAACTGAGGGTCACCTTTTTAGGTCACTTATGTCTATTTTTAAGTTGGGCATGATTTTGTCTGTTTATATCCATATGCTAGTATATGTCTATTTATATTATTTATACATGTATACTCTATTTTTAGAGGGAGAAGAAGTTGCCGTCCAGAATATACCTGTCAAACCAGCATCAAATGATCACAAGACAGATATTTCAGTCAATGTGATGATAACTACTAGTATATCCTTAAACTTATGTCTCTCATCACAACATAGGTAAGCAGTTGTCTTGTTTAACTCGTTACCAAACAACAAAATTTTAGGATTGTCCAAATCAAAAGCATTTGCAGCCAACAAAATAAAATTGACTGAAAATTTGAAATTTGTTTTGTGAAGGGTAGAAAACATTGTGGGAAAAGGAGAAAATGCTGGTTACCAGCATTTTCTCCTTTTCCAACAATGTTTTCTAAAGGCTTCTTTCTCAGGGTCGTGAAAAGTAGGGATTGTGTGGTAATGAGTTAACCCTTAACCAAATGACAAAATTTTGGACTTATCCAAATTGAAAGCTTATGCAAAGGCCAAAGTTAATGTGACTCAAAAATAAAAATTTCCAGTGGGAAGGATAGAAAGTTTGGCAACTTGTGAGAAATTAGAAAATCTTGTTGTAACAACTTTCATTAGTCTTCAGAGAGAATTCTCCCAAGGCACAATTCAAACTCCCTACTGCTTCAACAGCTTTGTGAAAAAGTTGATTCTTTGCAGACCTATTAATTTTCACATCAGACCAATGCAACTATTGACAGTATTATTAGAAAATGGTAAGAAATTAAAACAAATACTAGTGTAATGGTTTAACTCTTTACCACACAAGAAAATTTTAGACCAGAAGCATTTGTAGACAACAAAATAAATGTGACTGAAAAATTAAAATTTGGTTTTGGAAGGATAGAAAATATGGGAAAAGGAGAAAATGCTGGTAACCAGCATTTTCTCCTTTTCCCACAATGTTTTCAAAAGGCTTTTCTTCTCAGGGTCGTTAAAAGTCGGGATTGTGTGGTAAAGAGTTGACTTCTGTTTTTGAATATTCCATGAATGTAATAAGGAAAGATTTTGACTTAGCAAATGAAGAACTTAGCTGAAAGCAGTCTCCATGCAGGCTACATCATGATGTTGTATACATGTGTGTTATGTACCTTTTGTAGATGCATTTCTTTCTCCTTTTTGTCTTATTTATTTATGTGGGCAACTTGAATTATTGTAGATAATTTTGCAGTAGCCATCTCTAGTCAGCAAGCAACATTTATGAGGTCTTTACCAGAGGAATAAATTTTGGACAGGACTAAATTGAGAACAATTGCAAAAAGCTAGGTACATTTTGCTAAAATCATGATTTTTGACTGAGATAGGATTGAAAACATAGCTAGAAAGGAAGACAGGATCATGTGGTAAATGGTAAAAGACACATAAATTGATTATCCAAGTAAGGGTAGATAATGTTGAAATATACCTGTGCTAAGCAAGAACCTGTCTAAACCCTTTACCAAACAATCCCTGGTTTTTACGACCCAGAGGAAGAAGCCTTCTGAGGATGTTGTGGAAAAACGAGAAAATGCAGGTAAACAGCATTTTACTCCTTTTCCCACAATGTTTTCTACTCTTCTAAAGTAAAGTTTCAGTTTTTGAGTCAATTTACATTGATGTCTGCAAATGCTTTTAATTTAGACAAGTCTAAAATTGTGTGTTTGGTAAAGAATTAATCAATAACATTATATGAATGTGCCTTTGATGCAGACTGGACTGTAAAAGGACCTTTTGTGTGAAAAGGACTTTTTTAATGTTTATTTTCAGCATCACATTTTGCTCAGACAAGGTACTTATGTCTATGACCCCAGGGGAAGTGGTTACAGAAGTTGACTCACTCATTATTTATTGTGATCAGGAGAAAATATTTCAATTTGAGGTGATTGGTTGGATATGCTTTAATTCTGTGAAAAAATAGTAACCATATTAGACAACTTTGTTTTTTTTAAGCACAAATCACTTTTTAACCCTTTACCAAACAATCGCTGCTTTTTACCTCCTAAAAGAAGGAGAGTCTAAATAATTATGTTGTGGGTAAAGGAGAAAATGCTGGTAACTGGCACTTTTCCCAAGCTAGATTTAATTTATAAACTGCAAATCAGGGGGTTGGTGCAAGACTGTTGTAAGTCCATATACAATTTATATGCACTTACAATAATCTTCTACTTACCCCTTGCAATGCTTTCAGTTTGGTTAAGTTAGAAATTTTGTTCATTTGAGAAAGAGTTAAGGGCTTTCCCAAAATAAGAGAGATTGCTGTAAAGAAGCAATTTCTCCTTTGCAAATGTATTTCCACATGTGTTTATGTGTCAAGTATTAATTTATGAAACAAATTTTTCAATTTGCTAACAACTTGTGATTACATTGTGGAAAAAAAAGAAACAATTTGCTTGCAATATTGAATTTCTTTTTTACAAAAGTATGGTGGTTTATAACCTGTTATTGATTTACAAAACATTCAAAATTGAATGCATTTGCAGGCAACAAATCAAAATTGGACCAAATGACAGGAATCGGTTCTAAAGTAAAGAAAAAGTTTTTCGAAGAAGGAACAAAAGTGCTGGTTATCCGCATTGTTATTTCTCTGAAAATGTTTGCAAGTCTCTTCTTAGCATTAAAAGTTTTGAATAATTTGAAAAGGGTTGGATGACACTTCATGCTGTTGATTACAGCAATATTTTTTGAAGTCATCTGTGGCATGTTTGTTTCAGCAGATACTGGTCTAGCCAAAAATATAAATGAGGATTTTGTGTTTTTTCTCAATGAAGGATACTACTAGATGACAAAATTTTACATGCCTGCATATTGAAAGCCTTTGCAGACGATAAATCAAACATGACTCAAATCATGAAATTTGTTTTTAAAAGCATAGAAAACAATGTGAAAATGGAGGAGAAGCTGGTTTTATAGCTTTTTCCCCCTTATAATGTCTTTGAAAGCCTTCCATCACAGTGCTGTGAAAACACAGGATTGTTTGGTATGGAGTGACAACAAAATGTTAAACTGTTCAATATTGAAAGTATTGAATGTATAAGTTGCAATTGTCAACTTGGATTTAGTCCAAATACAATGATGTGGAAATTGCTTAAAAAGAAAACATTGTGAGAAAAGAAGAAAATGCTGGTTATCAGCATTTTCTCTATTCCAAAAAAGTTTTCAAATATCATCCTCATCAAAGTTTTCAAAACTTGAGATCATTTGGTAAATTGTGAAAGAAAAGTCTCCAGTCCCTCACTGTGTACATGTATATTATGAATTCAGATAAACTGATTTTTGGAAGTACATGTAAATGAACATTTTCTGATCTATCAACAGACTTTGTTGTTGGGCACCATGCCTAGTGTTCAACTAATGGCTGAGAGGAAGAACTTTAGATCTCTAACACTAGAAACAAACAGAGCATGGTAAGATGGCTTCTTGCTTTGGGGTATGGTGTTCAATGCCATTTTCAACATTATTTCTGTTACATAATAGCAGCCAGTGTACTTATTGATGTTTTTCTGGACTTTCTTTTATCAGTACTATGCACTGTATTGTTTCCAGGCTACTTGATGCTGTCTGAAATAGCTGTCATTGAATCAGTTATAAACAGTGTTTGCGGAAGACATTGCAGACTCCTGTCATAATGATTATCATTAACTGTTGATAATGAATTCATTGAGCTGGGGATGTAAAGCCATCATTCACTTATTTCAAGTCCTCTATGTGACTAAGCTTTTTAGTTAACCCATTGCCACTCAATCCCTACTTTTGACAACCCTGAGAAAGACGCCTTTTGAAAACATGGGAAAAGGAGAAAATGTTGGTAACCAGCATTTTCTCCTTTTCCCACAATGTTTTCTAACAAATTTCAATTTTTGAGACGCATTTATTTTGTCATCTGCAAATGCTTTCAATCTGAACAAGTCTAAAATTTTCTTGTGTGGTAAAGAGTTAAGCATATTATGTGGATTTTCAGTTTAGATAATTATGCTCTGTGAAAATGGGTTAAGACACACATGCAAAAAGTATTGACCCATGTCAAACTGCTCAGTCCGTTCAGATGTACCTTAGTAAAAACTTATTGCAGTTTGCTTTTCATGTCAAAGGGAATGTTTATCGTGATAATTCATTGGCTTTTAGACAAGAATGTGTCATAGTATGTGAAGACTAGCCTGTTATAAAGCTTTACAAAGGTTATTAAACCCCTCTTTGGCCTGGCACTGCTCATTTGTTTTCAACATCCTTGACTTTTATAGATTCATGTTTTCCCTCCCCTGAAGTCCATAGCTATTAAAAAATGTCAGTGGGAGAAACAGCTGCAGGTTGTAACAAACAAATAAGTCTTTTGCAGAAATGCTTCCAACATTGTTCAAAAATGAGTTTGTCCTGCAGTTGATTTAACATACTTCTTGGTGATTGTTTCCATACATGAAGTTTTTGAGACACATCACCTACTGCTACAAACATGTCAGGATATGAATTTTTTCAAAGGATATTGGAAGCCTGTTGATTGAAATTACCATGAAAGAAATATTTCAAGTTCCTTTGTAATAACTGAAAATTGTCAGTATATACTAATAGTTACAAAGCAACTGCAACTGTCTTTGGTTTTTGCCCATGTAGCTTATCTTACGAGTCTCTGTTCATGTGTATGTTAATCACTTTACCAGTTTAAATGATCACAAAGATTTTTTTTAACATGTTTATCAGCTTTTTTGAAAAAAAAAAGTGAACTTGATTGAATGTAGTCTTTTTCATTCCATTTCAGGAATATTTCAATTGATATGCTGACCATAAATTTTCCGTACAAATTCAACTTTGCATCTTGTTTTGATGAGGTTTGTCTCTTTTTCATTAAAGTATCATAAGGTACAATAGCTGCCAAAAATAAAAATAAATGGTTGTTAAAATGTACTGAAATCTAACTTATACCATTTAAAAGTACATATATGTGAATTATTGTGAAGATTGCAATCTGTAATGCTACAGTCAGTCCATTTGTTAGTTGCTAGCAAAACAATGAAATCTAATAACTATGGTAAAGCTATGCCAGGTTGGTCTTTGTTTTGTATACTTCTGACTACTGTGGATGATTCATTGTTGTTTAACCCATTACCACACAATCCCTACTTTTGACGCCCCCGAGGAAGAAGCCTTTTGAAAACACTGTGGGAAAAGGAGAAAATGCTGGTAACCAGCATTTTCTTCTTTTCCCACAGTGTTTTCTTCCCTTTCCAGAAGAAATTCCAATTTTTCAGTCACCTTTATTTTGTCGTCTGCAAATGCTTTCAATTTGGACCAGTCTAAAATTTTCTCGTGTGGTAAAGAGTTAAAGAAAACTTGATTAATGTCAGCCTATTGACGAGAAATGCATTTACCAAATACGAAACTTATTGTTCTCAAACCAGTATGTAGAGTACTGGAAGAAGAACATTGACAGAAAAAAGAGTGATTGTCTTTCACAAATATGTGCTTCTTCTCCCTTGATGCTAATCTCTTTTAATTACTGTATGGAAAAAGGCTTTTCAAAAATTTGTAAAAAGCATATTTTCCTTTTCCAACAATGTTTTCTGCCCTTGTAAAATATAGCCTTTGATTAATATTTATTAGGCGACCTGCAGAAACATTCCATTTTGAAAAAAATTTGCTGTCAGATAGAAAGCTAATGTTTCTCAACTGTAGGGACTTAAAAATTGTTTATTAACCCTTTCCCAAACGACAAACTTTGGACTCTTCCAAACCAAAAGAGTTTGCAGACGACAATTTTGGATTTGAATAAAGTGCCAGAAAGTTTTCAAAAAGGACAGAAAAACACTGCGGGAAAAGGAGAAATTGCTCGTTACGAGCAATTTCTCCTTTTCCCACAGTGTTTTCAAAAGACTGTTACTGCAGACACGTAAAAACCAGGGCTTGTTTGGGAAAAGGTTAATAGGAACATGCCAGCGCCACATCTTGTTTTTCATATTGAGACATAGTGAATCATTTAACTGATTTGATTGTATTACATGTGTTACAGTTTGTGAATTTTCAAAAGTGGCTAAAGCATGTTCATAAGGTGAAAAAGAAGCCATTTACTGTGGACAGTAAACTGCCATCAGACCTGCAGATAAAATTAAAGGTAAGTAATGTTTTAGAGTGATGTAAAGGTATCACTGTGAATTATTTGATGGCATCTTTGTTGTCTTGCAGACTCGCCAGCATAACAGCTATGGCACATCTTTTACTAGTTTGTATGGTTCTGTCACACTGATCTAAATGTAGTATGGTTGTATTGGTTGTATTGGGGTTTAACGCCACTTTAACAGCTAAGGTCATATTATGGCTGTCGGTGACGCATGTTTTTCCTGGCTTTCTCACACCAGTACTAACACAACTTTCTTTCCAAAGCCACCGACTACCTTCCTCACTTGCTTCAGCAGAGGTGAGAGGCAAAAATACCCCGGAAAGAAAATTCGCCTCAACTGGGTATCAAACTCACAACCACTAGATCATGAGTCTGACACACTCACCACTGAGCCACCGGTTTGGACAAAGATGCTGAAGACAAGGAGGTGAAGAAGAAGAAAGGAAGAATTGTGTAACAGCCCAAGTATTGTCTGTGCGTTGGCAATCTCAATATGTAATTAATTATTGAAGTGGGTTTAAGAACAAAGTCTGCAATAAAGAAACAATTGAACAAACATGTACCAGAAATACAGTGACCAAGCAAGATTCAAACCTAGAAGGCCCGGAGGAAAGGCCAACATGTAAACACAGTTGTTAGGTGTTGCTTTTAAACTGGGATGAAGCCATGCATGAGGGAGTGGTATCCCGTTACACTCAATGATCACTTTAAAACTTGGACTGGTTCTTAGCTATCAAAAAGGAATCCATATATCAGGGGTTTGTAACCATCAAAATATTTTTGACACAGTCATGCCCCCTTTTTTTGCAAAGAGTTTCCACTTGAAGCAACTGCAGGTGGGTGTTGGCACCCACATGTTAAGCTCTTGCTATTGCAGTATTAATCGACATGGGTTAGTGTTTTTTTGCAGATGCATTAACCCATTACCCCATACGACATTTCTAAGGTATTTTAATTGACCCTAAATAACAGCAAGGATGAAGCAATTTCACCTTTTGCCACAATGTTTTCCCAAGGCTCCTACAAGCAATACTTTGAAATGAGTATCTATGGAGTAAAGGGTTAAGCATCAATTTCACAAAGCATGACTTATTTCTTTTTTCAGGTGTTTAGTTTAGCACTCTGTGATGATCCTTTTGAAGTTAAACTTGGGGACAATTATGAACTCATGAAAGATGAATACAATGAAAGCGAGAAGAGGAGTAATGTCTTACATCAAAAAGTTCAGAATCTGAAGAAAACAGTTGGAATCATACCAGGTGATGATAATAATAATGAGGTTATTCAACATTTTAGGTTACATTACTGAACTCCATTGGATGAGTACATTACAGATCCAGTCAATGTTTTTGAACAAGGTGACCATCTCATTCAAAATATAGCTCTTTATCACACAATCCTGACTTTGAACGACCCTGAGAAAAATGCCTAATGTTTTTAATTGACCTTTTGTGTTGACAGAGGGTATGACTACTTATAACAGCCTGTCAGATAGAGTTGCCTCTCTGAGAACTCATGTGCATATTTGTTTTGAAAATGAACAAGTTTTGCGAGATGGTGGAATATCATCAGAGCACAACGCCCAAAACATGTGTGGAATGTTAGCTTACTAATAACAAGATTAACAAATAGGAGATGAAAGCCTAGAAATACTTAATTAGCTATTTCATCACAAGAAAGGTGCTATATTAGTGTAGATGGTAGCATTTAGTTGCACTTGATAATGAATGATCTCATTTTGATGGCTGAGTGCAACACTATCCTAAGTGCCTATACAAAGTATAGGCACTTAGGATAGTGTTGCACTCACCCATCGATTTATTTTTGTTGAAATGAGGTCCATGTTATAAGTCTAAACATGCCTTTAACCTGAAGAGATCCATTTATGAAAGTAGGTAGTATTAGCCAATTACACTTTATTTTACTTACAGCACACAAGTTAGAAGAGGTTTACAGCACTCTAGCAAAAAGTAACAGTGACATCTACATTCAAAGATCCAGACAGCTGTACCAGATAACTCCACTTAGAACAAAACTTTTCACATGGAACATGGAAGAACTGGAGATCATTGCCCTTGCAGACACTTCAGTTCATGGAAAAGAAAATGTTGTGAAAACTATGAAAGAGATAGATCCAGAAAGGTAGATAGTAGCATAGGGTAAATTAAAAATTGTCATCTTCTGTGTGGATAATTATGAAGAATCATTATGAACTTGGTGGAAAAAAACTTAAGTCTTTCTTAAGCTTTGGAAGTGTAAGGCCCATATTCACCAATCTTTCTAAATTGTGTTTGTTTGTCTAATAATAAATCTAGAAAGTGACACAATTTCTAATTGGATAGACCAGTTGCTTTAGCTAAGTAGTAATTGTGTTAGTTCAAAATTTAGAAAACTTTGGAGAATTAGACTAACAATGTTTTGAAGAATGATTTATGAATACTGGCCCTGGAGAGCTCATGTCATAGTTTCCATTCTGTCTGTACATTCATCAGTTCAGTTTTCTCATTTTAGCAATAATATCAACTGTTCTCATTTGATTCTATTTCATCATTTTGGTTTAGCCCATCAGTAGTTTTATTAGTCAAATTTAGAAAATCCTCAGAAAAAGATTACAATTTTACTGAATCTCTACCACACAATCCTCAGTTTTACCCTAATACAGGAAGCTTTAGAAAACATTTTTGAAAAAGAAAATGCAGGTAATTAGCAGTTTGTCTTTCCACAATGTTTTCTACCCTTTTGAAGCCAAAAAGCATAATTTCAACCAAATTCAATTTATTGTTTGCAAATGCTTTGAATTTGGACCACTCTGAATTTCTGTCGCTTGGTATAGAGTTAAAGAATGGTTGTGAATATAGACTCTGTCCTTTATATACACTACAAAAACCTGTTACATGTACAATGATGTATATTGGAAACAATGTTAAATTTTGCAGTCCCTACCCAGAGGAAGGGTTAGAGTTCAGCACACTGTGGTGCAGATATGTGAGGTTTGAGGTAGCATCTTGGACTTTCCAGTTTAGGGACTATCCCCAGCTAGCATTGAATATTGTAGACATGCACATCTGGGGCAGACTGCTTGGTTCTGAAATTGAAGGGGCTAAAAGAGGTAGGACAATAGTGGCAACTGTGTGTTCAACCCTTACACAGTGCCCTCTTATAACAACCGTGAGGAAGATGCCTTTTGAAAACCATGTGGGTAAAGGAGAAAATGCTGGTAAACAGCGTTTCTCCTTTTCCCAAATGTTTTTTACTCTATCTACCCTATCAGAAACAGAAATCATAATTGTTACAATACTTAATTTGCCATCTGCAAAAATTTTGTTGTCTAGTATAGATTTGATATGCTAGATCTTTGGTTTTATACTCTGTATCTGTAATGCTCCTGTTTGTTGTCCTACTGTCTGTCCTCCACCGTTAGCAACTTTGTGCTCCGAGGTCAAGGTCATGAGGAGAGGTCAAAAGTGACATGCTCTTGATCACTTCTGTCAGATATTGGTTTCCATGCTTTGCACAGCTCTTGTGTTTATGGTTGTATGTTGTTAAAATGAATCGGCCATGTCAAATGACAACGTTCTCAAAAGCATTACTTGTTAGGGTTGTATAAATGTGGAGTTATTTGGTAAAAATGGACTTATAGTTGACTTATTTGGTAAAGAAGAACTTATAGTTGACTGGTTTGGTAAAGATGGACTTATAGTTGACTGATTTGGTAAAGATGGACTTATAGTTGACTGAATTCACTCAAGACATGAATGGCACATGTAACTCTTTACCACATAGTCCCGACTTTTAACGACCCCGAGATAAAAAACTTGTGAAAACATTGTGGGAAAAAGAGAAAATGCTGGGCACCAGTATATTTTCTTTTTCCCACAATCTTTTCTACCCTGCTGGAAACAAAATTCAATTTTAAAGTTACATTTAATTTGTCATCTGCAAGTACTTTCAATTTGGACTAGATCAAATTTTGTCGTTTGGTGAAGAGTTCATGATTCATGAGGTTGCCATCCCCTCTACAAATGCTTGGTGTCAAAGAGCTGATTTGGTGAAATAATTTCTGGAAGGAAAAGCCGCCATTTTTGCAGTTTCAAGGATGACTAAGTCAAAATCTCAAAACAGTGTTAATCGTAGATCAGTCTGTACATTTTGTGCAGCCTAATCTTGATGTACACTGACCACGAAAGCAGCAAAGTTTTGGTCAGCTTTCTAAGTTTTAATATTTCTTTTTCCAAAAAAAAAACCCCAAAAAAACTGCTGCAATTCTGGTTCAATTTCAGCAAAACGTCGGAGCACTGTTGAAGTAGAAAGTCCCTGGGGTAACATGGAAGTGGAGAGAAATTTGCCAACTTTAAAGTTCTTTCATGATTTGAGCTGTGGTATGTGTAATTGTTAATTGTTGAAAGTTGTCTTTGAAATAGGTTTTTGATTAACCCTTTACCACACCATACTGACTTTTAATGACTGAGGAAAACAGCTTTTGAAAACATTGTTGGAAGAGGAGAAAATGCTGGTAACCAGCTTTTCCTCCTTTTCCTACGTTTTCTACCCTTCCAAAAACAAATTTCAGTTTTTGAGTCACACCTTTAGTGTTGTCTACAGCTGCTTTCGATTTTGACAAGTCTAAACTTTTGTCATGTGGTAGAGAGTTAACACACAGCAAGTGTTTTCAGTCTAGTGGCAGACCACTAAAAAGCTATTTTTTCTTATGCTACAGTATTTTCTCTTTTATTCATATACTTTTTCTTATTTTTGGTTTTGATGAAACCCAGGCCATACATGCATGTGTAAGGTGTTGCCATTATGTGACTGAAATGATTTTCAAATGTGTATAAGCCATCATTCAATTAATCATTCATACAAAGGGGCCTAAGGAAGGGGATTTTGTAAACCCTGCAAGAAAAAAAAATCTGGTAAAATGCACAAAGGACAATTTGAAATATTCAATTAAGAATGCACCTCTCTTAACTTTTTTTGCCTGGAAAATAGTTAATACCTTAGATAGAAAGAAAAGTTTAAGGAAATATAAAGTACACTTATTTCATTTTATAGAGGGATGTACAAAATTTAATTATTCCAATGTCATTTTGACTACCGGTACTTGTATTCCAGATGTTAATGTATTTGAAATGGCTCATGGTGCATGCTGGGAACCAGCTGTAGCCATGTTTAACCTTGGCCTTGACCTCATTAATAAGCCATCGGTTGACCCTAGTAAGCCTTTGCCATGGTGGGATAAAATTCGTCTGCTGTTACATGGACGCCTGACTATGACAACAACTAAGATGAGGTGGCTTTACCACGCGTCCTTAGACCCGTATAATTCTACAGAATTGATGGATTGGACCTGGACTGATCTCATTTTGGACTGGACCAATGGTAAAACTTTGACCTTTTATGTGTGGGTTATACTGTTCTGTTTTTGCAAAATTTTGCTTTCTCAGAAGTTTATTTAACCCATTACCACACAATGATGACTTTTAACACCTCTGTGAAAGAAACCTTTTGAAAACATTGTGGGAAAAGTAGAAAATGCTGGTAACCAGCATTTTCTCCTTTCCCACAATGTTTTCTTCCCGTCCTAAAACAAATTTTAATTCTTTAGTCATATTCATTTTGTCATCTGCAAATGCTTTCAATTTGGACCAGTCTAAACATCTACATCTACAATAACTTGTATTTTTGTCTCAACACTCTGTCTTGTTCATTGATAATATATTTCTGTATAAACTCAGTTATTTTCAAAGAAAATGTTGAGGCATTGTCATAACCCCATAGCTGTCTGTGTCCCCTGCATTGTCCTTGTGCAAAAATTGTGACATTCTATAATATGTAACACATGACTGAAGATATTATTTCAAGCTTAGACTAGTTGTAAACTATCATAAGGGGAACACATATCAGTATGTCAGGTAACCATCAAAATAACTGGGAACTTCAAAGCAATTTATTTGGGCAGGAAACTGGAATGGAGTTGTGGCACCAGTATGTTTTGCTCAGCTGTTTTGATGTAATCTGTAATATGTTATCATTGCACTGTTGCCTTTGTTAGAATTGTTGCGCAAAAACTTTGACATTTTCATTATATATCTGTTATTACTGAAAACATAGTCAAGCTTTATTTACTTAACTCTTTATCACACAAGAAAACTTCAGACAGGTCCAGATTGAAAGCATTTGCAGATGAGAAATCAAAGTGACTGAAAAATTGAAATTTTGTTTGGGAAGGGTAAAAACATTGTGGGAAATGTAGAAAATGCTGGTAACCAGCATTTTCTCCTTTTCCCACAATGTTTTCAAAAGGCTGCTTTCTCAAGGTTGTTAAAAGTCAGGATTGTGTAGTTAAGAGTTATAGGGGAACCCTTACCATTATGGCCCTTTTTCAGCATAAAATTTTCAATATAAGCTTTGGCACCAGGGTGTCTTTTTTCCTAATGCAGCAGTGATGGTTTGTCTTTCTGTAGCAGAGAATATAGATCAACATCATGCATATTAGAATAACAGAAATTATGTTTCTTTTCTATTTCATCTTTCAGCCAAATTTGTTCTGAAAGGTGACCTTGATGTGTATGCAAGGACAGCATCCAAGTATGATGATTGTAAGCTGTTGAGTATGCCTAACCTTAAGTTTTGGTAAGTTTGATCTGGACTGATTAAGGATATTTTAGTAGAACTTCTATTACCAGTCAGTCCTACAAGACAGCTATATGTATGTAATCATTAGCAAACAGCAAAATTGTAGGCATGTCAGATTTGAAAGTAGTAGTATGCAACATTTCAGATATTGCTCAGATGATAGGATTTCATTGTTTATGGGCAGAGAACATTAATTGTGGGAAAAGGAGAAAATGCTGGGAACCCGCATTGTTTCCTTTTCCCACAATGTTTTCAAAATCTCTCCTCTGCAAGGGTGTGGATAGTGTAGTACCCATTATTTTTGAGTCAAAGAATATTAGTCTCTGATTGTGTTAAAGATATCCCAAAGAGATAAATTTTGTTGTTGACTTGTTGATTGCTGATATTTTTACCAGATGAAATAATCCTAGATTTGTCAAAATTCAAAGCATGTGCAGAGGGAAGGGAAAATTGAAACTTAAACAATGAAATTCCTTTCTAAGAATTGATGAATTTATCAGTGTTTAACACTGTTTCCAACATTATTTCAGTTGTATCACAGTGACAGCTCATAATATTCATACATGTTCTTGTTTTCATCATTACTAGGCTAACATGCCTTGACCAAGGACAATACAACTAAAAAACCCATTGTGCCAGGTAGACTGGGACCAGGGACTCCAGGTTACAAATCCTACACTTAACCTCTGAATCTTGCAGAACCCCATGCTTGTTCTATTGTTACGACAGACCACTCCTTCCTGCATGGTATACTCCCGATTTAAATACAATACCTGGCTACTGCGTCAGAGAGATATCTCTTTGGCTCAGTGGTTAGGGTATTGGCTTTGCGTCCAGGAGTTCGGAGTTCGAATCCCGCTCCGATCCTTATTTCTGCCATGCATTTATTCATTTGTTTCTTTGTTACGGACTTCGTTCGTAAGATGGGGGCTCGTCCGGGATTGGCCATTGAGCCATTAATCCCATTTGTTGTCCAAAATCGGACTTCCTGCCTAATAAGGCTTTGAGTCATCAATAAATGATGACTTTAAGAGGGGGTGTGTTACGACAGACCACTCCTTCCTGCATGGTATACTCCCGATTTAAATACAATACCTGGCTACTGCGTCAGAGAGATATCTCTTTGGCTCAGTGGTTAGGGTATTGGCTTTGCGTCCGGGAGTTCTGAGTTCGAATCCCGCTCCGATCCTTATTTCTGCCATGCATTTATTCATTTGTTTCTTTGTTACGGACTTCGTTCGTAAGACTATGCAGTCTTCACTTGAGCTGTATTGTCCACAATGCACCAGAACTTGCATTTTGAAGCGTGCATTTTTGTTGAAGTTTCTTATGCAGACATGCACGTTTTTTTCTCAGTGCCAAAATCCAGTGGATATGTCTAGGGGACCCAAATGACCACCATCATGTGATGCCTTGTGCCCCAGACAAGGTCCCAGATTATTCTCACGATTCCCATGATTCATTCAGGGCTTTCAGGTTTGTATATAATAACCAAGTGGTTTGTCATTTAACAATCATAACCTAAAAATCCTTTGAAAGAAGGCCTTCAAAAACATTGTTATCTAAGGAGAAAATGATGGTAAGGAGCATTTTCTCCTTATTCCACAATATTTTTACCCTTTCAGAGACAAATTTGTTCATTTGAGGTACAGTGAAATTGTTCTCTGTCAATGCTTGTAGTACGAAGAACTTTGTTGTCTTCTCGTAAAAGGTTAAAGTTTATTTTTCATTATGTAATCATACTAATTGAATGGCTGTTACTGAGCATAATGCCGTGGTTCTTAAAATTCAATTTGTTAGATATACAATACAATACAATACATTTATTTGCTTCAATGTAAACAATGTACACTTTGCAAAATATCAATGATGAAATAACAGAGAAGTCAACGTGATTTTTCATTTAATTGAAACTATCAAGCGGGAAAGAGAGTGAAGAAGCTATTCTGTAATTGAAAATTATATAGTTAGATGTACTGATCAGCCAATCAGATTGTTCACGCTTGAGATACTGACACAATTTATAATGTGAGATAACATACTTCTAAACAAGATTTTCTTATAAAATTTTTAACACAGAATAAGACACATCATTCTTACACTCTTCAGTTTGGGCTGAATCCAAAAACAAAAAATGAATTTAGAAGGTAAAGACATTTATGGAATGCGCTTAGAAAAAGATTTATTATCAACAAAGCTTTATCGACCAATTTGTTTTTGTCATTCTTATTTACTCCAGATCTCAGAATTTTACACTCAGTATATCATTGGAAACCTATCAATCAAAGTCCAAAGAATCCTCAACAAGACACCCCAGATATCCGAATGGATTGTTTTATGCCAGTACTCTTCGTTTCCTGGACAGAATAAAGGTAAAAATATATTTTTGTCACAGTTTTGGATCATCTAGGCAACATATATATGCATTCTTTTAGTTATCACTTCATCCTTTAAGAAACAAGAAATTTTAGACTCTTCCAAATTAAAAGGCTCTGGAGACAAAATGGAAAGTGATATAAAATGGCAGGTGAACCAAAATTCTTTGACAGATAACTTTGTGGGAGAAGGATAAAAATGCTGGGTACCTGCATTTTCTCTTTTTCCCACAATTTTTACTTAAGACTTCAGGGTGAATAAATATCAAGAATTTTATTTCTAAATATTTTTTTAAATCATTGCGCTAACACTGTATTTCATTCACAGCCAAATCTCATCAAAACACTCTAGTATATTAATTTTATCATCTGCAAATAATTTCGATTTAGAAAAGTCTACTGAAGTTCTGACTGGTAATTACATGTAGCTGATTTTTAACTCGTGCTAAACCTGTAAAACTAACAAGGCTGTTTTGCTGGATATCTGCTCCAAATTTCTTGATAAAGTTGTCACTTTCAAAATAGTTTTGTTGCATAGTGTGTGTGGTATTTGTTCAGAGATGGAACAGTGTTTAATTTTTGTTAACTTTTTTACTTCTATATGTAAAGTTTTGCTTGCCCCTACATATTTCTGTATAAGAATACCCGTAGATTACTATCTGATAACAAAGGTATCTTGTTTGGATTCCATTTCAGACATGTTTGATTGGAAGTGTGACTCGTCCAATAAAAAGAGGGCCTCTGTTTAACAACTTTAAGCCCAGGAAATCCCAAATGAGTCGACATTACAAGTATGCAGAGCTGTCCGTCAACTTTCACCAGTTTGAAGTGTCATACTGGATGTCTTTCTCTCTACAACATGGTGCTAAATTCTCAGGGAAATCTTTTGTGCTAGAGTTGAAGAATGAACTAGAGCTCAAATCTGTGGATGATGGATTGCTTCACAGACCACGAGCAGACTGGAAAGTGATACACTTGTGTTCTGAACTGTCAGATACAAAAATATGGCTGTGCAGTTCAAATAGTGAGAATGAAGAGGAGGTCAGTTTCACTCCATTTTTTAATTCACATGGCCCCATGTTTAACTCTTTACCATTCAATCCCGAATTTTAACGACCCAGAGAGAAAAGCCTTTTGAAAACATCATGGAAAAAGGAGAAAATGCTGGTAACCAGCATTTTCTCCTTTTTCCACAATGTTTCTACCCTTCACAAAAATAAATGTCAAATTTTCAGTCACTTTTATTTTGTCATCTGCAAATGCTTTCAGTGTGGACCAGTCTAAAATTTTGTCATTTGGTAAAGAGTGAACTGTTCAATCCATTACTTCACAATGCCAAGGTTTAGTGACTCAAGAAAAAAAAAGCTTTTCAAAGTATCGGTTACCAGCATTTTCTCCTTTTCCCTCAATGTTTTCAAAAGATATCTTTCCCATGGTCTTTAAAATTCAGCATTGTCTGGTAAAGGGTTTACAATATTAAAAAAAAAAAAAAACTGTTTAAGTCTAAATATAAAACTCAGTTTACTGTGATTTCGAAATTGATCCTGAACAGAATATCTAAGCAAAGCAGACATAGCAGGCCAAAGATCAGGCTGTATTTTTTATGCATTCATGTCTTAACCTACTCTGGCTAAAATGGTTCTTAAATTTCTGAAAGGCGCTGTAAATGTTAACTTAGATTTTTTATTTTTACTTTCAATGTTACAGCTGAATGTATCAGTAGCTGGAAGACCTATTACAGACAGTTTTTTCCTGAGTGTTTCAAAGTAAGTTGATAAAATTACTTACAAATTACCACTGTAATGTATATGGGTGCAAAAGTCACTTTCTTTGTAAATTGGTTAACCTATCTAAAACTATTATTCTTATATGTTTAAGGACCACTATATAACTCATTACCAAACAGCAAAATTTTATGTTTGTCCAAATTGGAAGCATTTGCAGAAGACTAAATAAATGTGACAGAAAATTTGAAATTTGTTTTTTGAACGGTAGAAAACATTGTGAGAAAAGGAGAAAATGCTGGTTACCAGCATTTTCTCCTTTACCCACAATGTTTTCTTAAGGCTTCTTTCTCAGAGTAGGGATTGTTTGGTAATGGGTTAAACGTTTGGCCAACAATTTTGAGAGAACTATGATCTGTATTTATATCTGATATCTATACATAGCTTCATACATGTAATGTGCAAATGATGTGAACTAGTGCCATGTGTTGGTGAATACCTTTCTTGAGAAAGTTTACCTTGTGAGTTGGAGTGAGGCAACAATCAAAAGTATGGATACAAGATGAGACATTAGATCCAAGATGAGACTGCAAGTCATGCTCAGTCTGGTTTTGATATCAGCTGTTTGTTAATGCAGCCAAAGTGATGCTCTGCCTTTGAATGCTCGAAGGAATGAAAGTACATTGATTATCTTGTAATATGATATTTCATGTGTCTATTTTTAGAAATGTTATGGGTAAAGAAATGTCATAATTTAAGCTGGGGGGAATTATTTCCCCGTCACAGCGAATAATTTCCTCCTGCCGAAAATATGGTTAAATTGACATGAGATCACTAGTTTTAAAAGTGGCATTTGTTGACAAAGTAATCACAGTAAATATAATATATAATTTATTTCATCAGCTTGTGGTTACTATGGAGAAATATTTGCATCAAAAGGGAAAAGTCCAAGAAAATAACCGGTGCCTTACGGCACTTGTTATTTTTTTGCATATCTTTCCGGTTTTCGGCAAATATTACCCTATATTAACCACAAGCTTATGAAATAAACTCTATTTATAGAGTCACCTATCAGAGATACTCAGCGTTAATGAATGAGGATCTAGACGAAATACCTCCTTCACCTAATACTGAAACTGTAAGTAAATAAGTAATACAGTTATAATAATTTGAAACCTTTTTAGTCATAACAAACTGTGGAAACATTATAGTCATTAACAAACCATCTTATCATATTCATTTGACAAAATCTTGTACCAAAATGAAAATCTCAGCCAATATCAGATAACTAGGCCAATACAAGCCAATATTACCCAGATAATATCAAATCTAAAATGACAATAAACATCATTTATCAAGTCATTTTGTATTCAGCTGTCGACTTCTATAGCAGACCACAGACTTCAGGTCTGTAAATGAACCAATTTGAAATTGATAACATTTAAATACATGCTCAAGTCAGCCATTTAATTTGTAGAGCTTTTTTATCATCTTTTTTAGTTAAGCCATAAGTGTGCTAAGCATAACTTAAATTGTTTTTGTAGACTATGCAGATTCAACAAAGTCCCTTTTGCATATTTAAAAAAATCTTAAAGAAGACACAAAGAAAAAAATAGCAGATAGCTTATCATTTACATTAGTTTTGCTCTGTCTTGCAGAAGACACCCATTCACAATGTCCAAGTGTACGAGATGAGAGGTTCATGGAACAAAGATAATAGGAAAGTTCTGATTGGTCTGTTTGATGGCTACCAGAAAGCTCAGTCATTGAAGAGGAATTTGTCTGCTGAGGCACTGAAAGGATTTAAAGTGGAAGGAGGGGGTATCCAGAATAGTGTGAGTTAAAAATTGATATTTAAACTGTTATTGAACTGTCACATGTTTTATCAGCTCTGAGGAGGAAGCCTTTCCAAAAGGACAAAGTGTTAGCAACCAATATTTTTTCCTCTTTGAACTATGTTTGCTACGCTGTAAAAACGAATGAGCTATGCTCTGACAAAAGAGGGCTTAATGCATCGCCGTGATCCATGGTACCAAGCAAACCATCACTTACTTATGGATCAATAATATCAACTTTTTTAAATAATCAACTTAATTATAGGATAGACTAGTCCTTGGACATACAAAAAATTGACCAGTAGAGAAAGGATTTAGCCCAGGTCAGCTTGCGCAGGCAGCACAAGCTGACTTGGGTCGATACTGTTCGCAGGTGCAATTAGCACACTTTTCACAGAGCATGGCTCCAATCTTCAGAACAAAAAAAGCATCATGCAGTATTAAATACTGTGACAAAAGTGTGATCTTCTTGTAAGAACAACTGCTCCTTTTCCTGTATTTTGTATGTTGTCTACGATAGAGACTAAACCCCTTTCTGTACAAATACAACTTTTTTGCCTGTATACAGAACAGATTTATTGTCTAGATGATGGATAAACAAAAACTCCGTTTTTTTCAAATGTTTGTCCTTTGATTCATTTTTTGTAATATTTTGGTAGATTTGAAAACTATCTGTAGAGTAACAGGTTACCCTTTTCCACCAATTTTCATCTTGTAACAACCCTGAAAAAAAAAAAGACTTAAAAAACATTGTTGGAAAAAGAGAAAATGCTGATAACCATCATTTTCTTCTTTTCCCACAGTATGTTCTACCCTTCATGAAAAAAATTACAATTTTGATTATCATTATTTTCTTGTCTGCAAAATGCTTTTAATTTGGACCAGTCTAAAATTTTGCCATCTGGTAAAGTGAAAAACACTTAGGCTTGCATAAATTTTGAAGTGTAAGAATTTAATAACTTTTGCTTTTTAGAGGACCAATCTGAAAGGACTGAATTTGACAGCAGAATCTGATACCATGGCAACACCAAGTCCATCCAGTAAGATGCAGACAGGACATGCACTATCCATGCTTATGAAACTGGTGGCAGAATCAGACAGCAAATCTGTAGCTTTCACAGAGGAGGTAGGAGAAAGGAGACTAAATTTTACTATACTTAAGCAACTTTCAAAAATATGGAAACAAAACGTGAAAATGAGTCCAGAAAATATGGTACTACCATAAACTTGTCATAAATGATGGAACCTTTAGAAAGCCAAGAAAGGTAAAGAATATTTTGGGAAAAGAAGAAAACTGTGGTTTACAGACTTTTCTCCTTTTCCCAAAATGTTTTCAAAGACCTTCTTTCACTAAGGTTGTTTAAACTTAGGATTCTGTGATAAAGTATCAATGATACTTTTGTGTCATGGGGGACTGAATTTATCCTTTATTAAGTAATGCTATGTTTTGTGGTTTTGTGAAAGAAGATTCCCAAATAGAAGTTTGAGAAAAAGGTATATATGTATTATAGTATCGAGAACTTTATCCATTTTATATGATGTTGTTTATCTTTTTGAAGACAAATTCCATAATTCAAGCCACATTTTTATAGTTTTTTGTAAATATTTGCAACAGGGGCAGAATTGAAATTTTATCATCTGGTAAAGAGTGACAGAACCACAAGAAGGGATAATTTTAAGAGTAATGGAAATTTTGTGGAAATGGTAAACCATACAAATTGATGATTCTTGATATATTACAGCCATCCAGTACCAATATGGACCAGCTACAGGGAATTGCAGCTTGTCAAAAAGATGATATTATACAGAAGAAATGGCACAGTATGTTTCTGTCACAATCCTCAAATCTTTGTAAAGTCATTGCTGTTTCTAATAATTTGATATGTAATGTTTGTATTTTTTTCAAGTGGGTTTCACGGTAAGGTACACTAGGCTTTTCAATCATGGCCATTTGCATTCTATGATTAGGTTGATAACCTGATAAACACACCCAGAGTTTGACATTTACTGGCAGTTGAGATAAAATTGTATTAAACTAGTCTAGAAAGATGTTTTTAAGGCATAGCCATAGGCTTGCCTCGTAATATTTTTCTATACTTATTCAGTACCTATAAAGTTGATAAATATCAGATTCTTTTTATCATATTACTGTATCTAAAAAATTACATGATTAGGGGTAGATGCGAGAACTACACTTATATTCATCCTAATACCTATTCACTCCCTTAGCAGATGTACATATATATGTTTGTGTATGTACATGTATGTTTTCATAGGAAGCTGGCATATAACCTATTGATTTTAAATCTAGAAATAAAACTAGGTTCAGCTGATCATAAGTTTTGTCATTGTAAGTAATTGGAAAATTTGTGTTTGTTATTGTATGGAAATAGCTTGTATACAATGCTTTAATGCCAGACAATCCCTGGTCTGCAAATGCTGTCAATTTTTACGAGTCTAACATTTTATTATCTGGTAAAGAGTTGATAAGTGATGTTACAGAATGATTTGATGATGTCATGAAATTTATCTCAAGTACAGCATGTGGAATGTGAGAAAATCATAAAGGCTATTTTACATGAAAAGGAAAGAGATTATGTGATCTATCTTTTTAACTACATGGAAAGTAATTGTGATTTTTTTTTTTTGAGTCAATACAAATGAACTGGTAATAATTATGAATTATGTACTAATTTGTTGTTCTTTGTTTCATCCTGATTGTCAAGTTTTATCCTATACAGTTGAACTACACAACAGTCAAATCATTGTGAAGGGCTGTGAAACACCTGGCTTTGTGATTGTTGCTGCGGCCAAGGCAGAGATTCTATCTAGTGCACATATACCGGTTTGGGTTGATGGACAGTTAAAGAGTAAAGATTCATGGATTGGCTCACTGGAATGCATGCAGGTAGGCCAACTTTTTCAAAAAAGTTTAGCTAATCTTATTTTATCTATAGCATTTTCTCCTTTTTCCACAATGATTTAAAAGGCTTCTTCTCCACAATCTTTTAACTCATTACCAAATGACAAAATTTTAGGTTTTTCCAAATTGAAAGCATTTGCAAACGACAAAATAAAAGTGACTGAAAATTTGAAATTTGTTTTGTGAAGGGTAGAAAACATTGTGGGAAAAGGAGAAAATGCTGGTTACCAGCATTTTCTCCTTTTCCCACAATGTTATCTAAATGCTTCTTTCTCAGATTGTGTGGTAATGGGTTAAACATCAGATTGTGTGGTGGAGGGTTTCCTACTGATCAGTCTTACTTCATGTTGGTGATCAAAATTTTTACAATGATATTTTGTTAGTCATTAATTGAAAATTTGTTCCGAGAGGTAATGAGAAAGAACAATTGAAACAGATTAATTGTTTGTATGGTGTTAAACACCTTTTTTAACACTAATTCAGTTATATTGGGGCAGCCAGTGCACCTATCCATGCTTTCCTAGAGTTTCTGTTACTAGTACTCAGCACAATGTTCTTTCCAAGCCATTTGCTGCTTTCACACACGACCATCATTGAAACAGTGGTCATATGGGAGAGAGGGATGAATCCTGTAGCAATGATTATAGACTGAATCAGAGATTGAACAAGTGACCTCTCCTGTTCTCAAGTTTTGTTTGCTTCTGACTGAGCTAGCAGGGCTTGGAATGTAAACAGAAAATAGCATTAATGTATCTCAGTTTATTGGGGGTCATTACTATACATTGCATGAAGTAGAAATGAACAGATATGTTCCTCTTTTCTCCAGTACTATGCAACAGTTGAATCTAAACATGACTTTCCTGATGACAGTATTCCATGGTTGTCACGACAACATGTGGAAGACAGATCAGAACCTGGACTTTCCAGTCTACAGGAAATGACAGGAAGTGGCCACAGTGTTGGAGGGATAGTTAACACCAGCTATTATTCCGCAGACAAGGTTAGGACAGAATCTTGTTGTAATATATATTTATCACATAACTTGTTTTCAGTGTAATACATGTATACTGATTATAAATTTTCTTATGTTATACATGTTTGATACCAACTTTGTGTGATGCCATTTTTGATGTCATTTGTATGTATTAACCCATTACCACACAATCCCTACTTTTGACGCCCCTCAGAAAGAAGCCTTTTGAAAACACTGTGGGAAAAGGAGAAAATGCTGGTAACCAGCATTTTCTCCTTTTCCCACAGTGTTTTCTACCCTTCCCAGAAGAAATTTCAATTTTTCAGTCATTTTTATTTTGTCGTCTGCAAATGCTTTCGATTTGGACAAGCCTAAAATTTTGTCGTTTGGTAATGTATTAAGTAGAAGTGAATGGATCTTATGGATATTACCGTGGTTGCATAGTGAAATGTTGTTACATGATTAAAAGAATTTGACATTCATGGACATTTGAGATAAGATTTTACTAAACTTGTCAGGGAAAAAATGTTATTAAGCTTGCCAACGTTTACAAAAGTCCTCCCCTTTAAGGGCATTAAAACCTAGGACTTTTTTTATAGAAAGTTTACCCTTCTTATAAAGTATGATTGCTTTTGAAAGCATTTAGAGGAAGCTGCTCCTATTTAACTCTTAACTAAATGTTATTTTAGACTTGTCCAAATTGGAAGCATTTGCAGACAGCAAATAAACTGTTGCTGAAATGAAGGAATTTAGCTTTGAAAGGGCAGAAACACTGTAGGAAAAAGGGAAATAGCTGGTCACTAGCATTTCTCCTTTTCCCACAATGTTTTCAAAACCCTTATTCTTCAGTATCTTCAAAAGATGTGATTGCTTGGTAAAGGCTTAAGTCATTGATGCATGTACAATATTTGACACAAAGGAAACAGCTTGTTTGTTACAAGAATTTTATCCTTTCGCCAACATGTTTTCAAAATTGGTCTGCAGGTAGTAAAGTTTTACACCCTAAAGCACCTATAGAACTATTGTTGCCTTTGCAGACAATGCAGATCAAGATAAGACTGCACAAAACATGCAGTCTGATCTTTAATCTTCATTTCAATTTGCTGAGACAGCTAACGTAATAACAACCTTGGTATTACAATTATAAGGGTCTTATTTAGTAGAACAAAACCTTAAAAGCCAGTTAGAGCTTCACTTTTTGATTGAAGATTGTACAGTTACAAATGAGATATGCTCTGTGAAAAAGGTTTTAACTCTTTACCACACAATCCCTACTTTCGACGACCCTGAAAAAGAAGGCTTTAGAAAACATTGCGGGAAAAGGAGAAAATGCTGGTAACCAGCATTTTCTCCTTTTCCAACAATGTTTTCTACCCTTTACAAAACAAATTTCAATTTCAGTCACTTTTATTTTGTTGTCTGCAAATGCTTTCAATTTGGACAAACCTAAAATTTTGTCATTTGGTAATGAGCTAATGCAGTTGCAAAAAGCACAGCACAGCTGGCATAGGCTGATCTGTGTTGAAACTTTTTCATTATAAATTTCTCTACTAGTCCAAGGGCATTCTACAGGATTTAGTTTGCAGTTGGACAAACTGGATTCTATGGATCTATGATTATGTATTATCTATGATTGGTATAAAGTATTACGGAGATGCATCAAACCCTTTTTTATCACATAACCTCCCTTGTTTTCAGTGTAATATACCCATTATGAATTTTCTTATATTATACACCTTTAATATCACTTTTGTATGACATCATTTTTGACGTCATTGTCTTTTTGTATACATTTCATACTAGTGAATGGGTCTCATGGAAAATACCACGGGTACAGTTATGAATGAGTCATCTGATCTATACTTGTGAAATATCGTTATGTGATAAAAAGAATCTGACATTCGTGGGTGTTGGGGGAAAAAAAATTATTAAACTCATTAAGAAAAATGTTATTAAGCTTGCCAAAGGCTCGCTTAATAACATTTCCCTAGACTCGTTTAATAAGATCTTATCTCAAAAGCCAACTCATGTCAGATACTATATATCAGAGAGCATGGTTTAACTCATTACCAAACAACAATATTTTAGGCTTGTCCAAATCGAAAGCTTTTGCAGACGACAAAATAAAAGTGACTGAAAATTCGAAACTTGTTTTAAGAAACATTGTGGGAAAAGGAGAAAATGCTGGTTACCAGCATTTTTTCCTTTTCCCACAATGTTTTCCAAAGGCTTCTTTCTAAGGGTTGTCAAAAGTAGGGATTGTGTGGTAATGGATGAAATACTTTTGACTGTTTCTGTTAATCTTCTTTCATGTATTTCAATCTGTACTCATTAGTGCAAAATTCATTTGCCTGAATGAGCTGTAAAGTGTTTTGGTGTTTTTTTTTTTATTTTACAATAGAAGCCCAAGTCAATACAGCTACAGAGAATAATCTCAAGATGCAAGTGTCAGTTTTTCTATGCAAACTATGGTGAAGTGGATCCTGATCAACTGCAGGAAGTACCCCAGCCAGTGAGTAAATGATAAAATTATATTGTTATTTCAAAGTTCCAATGAGGAGAGGGCCTAATGTTTAACCTTTTTTCCACAGAGTCCTGACTTTTAAAAACCCTGAGAAATATGTCATTTGAAAACGATGTGGGAAAAGGAGAAAATACTGTTAATCAGGATTTTTTTACTTTTCTCACATTGTTTTTTCCATCCAACCAAAGATAAATTGCACCTTTGAGCCATGTGTGAATTGTCTTCTGCAAATACTTTCTAATCGAGCAAGTCTGTTTTTTTGTTGTGTGGTATAGGACCAATTAGGGCTTACCTTGTTTATATATGTGTCCGTTATTTGTTAGCCTTTTCATCCATGGGTAGATACTGTAGTTCTGGTTAAAGTAAACCTTGAAATTGCAATGAATTGGGTCTTATTTGTAGATAGAGAGTGCACATTGTGTTAATTCTGCACTCCAAGGAATAATGTTGATCATTAAGGGCAAACCAAGGAATAATGATCATTAAGGGCAAAGGTTAAGGTGACTGTGCTAAAATTGATGAAATGTCTTACTATAATTATGGAGTTTTGGCTCAAGTAATTTGGTTTTGTCATACTGTCTAGGCTGAAAGGATAATGACATGCGTGAACAAATTAGTTTGAACTTCTGAATAAATTGTTAGGATTTTTTCATTTTGTCTTTCCAAATATCTTTTTGTATACAGGTCGACCTAAGGAACAACATAACTATATTGAAAGTAAATGTTAGAGAGAAAATACAGTTTAGCTTCTTCTGTACTTTTGTTCTGGGTTTTATTTTTTTTTGCAGCCCAGTGAAGATTCAGATATGATGACAAAGGAGGAAGGTGTAGATACATTTACTTTACTTCATCATGACTTGAATGTCTGCTCTAATAATGTAAGTGTTAAGTCTTGTTGGCAGAGTTATTTTCTTAATGATATGGTATACTGCAGTAATTTCTAGGTCTGTTCTGACATAATATCTATTCTCAGTGTTTTGAATTTGAGTCTATGATGTGATAAGGTTACTATGAAGAATAGATATGTAGATTATTCTATAAGCGCCAATTAAAGATGAACAGTTTCAAACATCAAAGTAGACTGATTCAGTACATTTCATACCTTTATCAAACAATAAAATGTTAGAACAGTACAAATTGAAAGCATTTGCAGACAATGAAATACACGTGACCTAAAAATTGACAATTAGAACAATTGTGGAACAAGGAGAAAATGCTGGTTACCAGATGTTCCAAGTTGGCTTTTGAGATAAGATTTTATTAAATGAGTCTAGGGAAGATGTTATTAACCAAGCCTTTGGCGAGCTTAATGATATTTCTTCTTAACATGTTTAATAAAATTTCATTTTAGATGCCACTGAATGTCAGATTCTTTTTATCACATAACAATATTTCACAAACGATAGATCAGAAGATACAAAAACACTATAGATGCACCCGCAGTTATATTCATAAACCCCAATCACTTCTATGAAAAATGTCCGAAATGACATCACACAATAATTGTGATATTACATGTGTATAAAATAAGAAAATTTGTTATGAGTATATCACACTGAAAACAAGGGAGTTTATGTGATAAAAGACTGTTCTGCACTGCATGTTTTGTGCAGATTCGATCTTGATGTAAAGATTTGAGAATTCAATTAAACCCTTTAGCACATGACAAAATTGTAGACCTATCCATATTGAGAGCATTTGCAAATGACAATTTCAGTTCGGCTCAAATAGTGAGACGTTTTTGATAGGGTAGAAAACACTGGAGGAAAAGGAGAAAATGCAGGTTTCCAGCATTTTCTCCTTTTCCCACAATCTTTTCAAAAGGCTTCTTCCTTATGGTCTGGTAAAGGGTTGAGATACATTGCTTGTGAAAAGTGTCTTATTGTTTACAAATGAACAATAAATTCATAGATTTTCAGAATCCATCTCCACTTTCCTAAAAAAATAAAAGTTTATAAAACCCTATCTTTGGATTAAATGATAAAAAAGAGATTGAAATGGGTATGAATAAGTAATGCCAAGTTTTACTTGAGACAAAATAATGGCAAAAAAAAAAAAGTAAAAGAGTTGGCTTTGCTACATTCTAATTTATGTTTCAACCACTTCAGGGATGGAAATAATATTTTTTTAATCATGCAATATTAAAAGGAGCTTTATGCATCTACAAAAGTATCGGCCCATATTAGCCTGCTCAGGCTGATATGGGTTGAAAACCTTTTGCTACGAGGGGCGTTCATTAAATAATGAAAACAGCTGCATATCTCGGGTGTCCGTCATTCGATTTCATTTATTTTTCTACAGTCCCTCAAAGTACTCTCCTCCTCTCTCTATGCACAGTTGCAGCCTCCTGCGCCATCTATCAAATGCTGCTCGGTACTCTTCTTTAGGTATACCCCGTAACTCTGCATTTACGGCTTAAGAGAGGTCTTGGACACGTGTATACTTGTTTCCTGCCAAGATCTCCTTCAGTTTAGAAAACAACCAAAAGTCACATGGGGCCAAGTCAGGACTGTAGGCAGGATGGGGGAGTGTAGAAATTTTGTTCTCTAACAGATACTGGTTTACAGCTGCTGTTTTATGGGCACTCGCATTGTCATGCAAAATCATGATTCTCGATGTTCCTGTGATGGGACGACGGTCATTCAACTCAGAAACCACCCGAGGAAGTACAGTGTCTCTGTAGTATCGCCCAGTCATGGTTGCTTTTTCTGGTAGAACATGTACAGCTACAGGTCCTTCATGGTTGAAAAAAATTGTGAAAAGCGTCTTCCGACTCTGAAAACCTGGTTTACAGACCACAGGTCTGGGTTCATCTTTTGTCAGCCACATCATGTTAGAACGTTTGTTTGGGATCCCATAGAAGTATATCCAAGTTTCATCTCCCGTGACTATGTCAGATATCCTTTTTGGGCCGTTGGGTTCGAACATGTCTAAAAGTTGCCTTGCACAAGAAACCCTATTCTTCTTCTGTTCGGGAGTCAGCACATGAGGTACCCATCGCGCGGAAATCTTTCGCAGCCCTAGTTCTTCATGCAGCACTTTATGGATGGTACCTATGGACACATCTAAGTCTGAACTAATCTCCTGCACCGAAACATTGGGGTCATTGTCTACTTGATTTTTAACATTTATGATCAAAGTTTCGTTCACCTTAAATTTAGGTGCTCCTGACCTTGGTTTGTCTGCAATAAGCTTTCTTCCATCTTTAAATTCTCTCACCCACCTGGAACAGGTGTTATAAGGTACAGCTAACTCCTTATATACCGTATGCAAATCTTCATGAATTTGCTTTAACTCATCTCCAAGTTGCAGCCTTGTGAAGATGTAAAACCTTTGGTGTTCTCTGCTGATGTCCATTTTGAACTAAACAGGAAGTGACATCATGTTTTGATGACGTCATCATTGCACGACGTCAGAACGTCATGATAACGTTTGGTGCCAAAAATAAAGCAGAGATCTTCATTTTTGTCTTGCTAAAATTTCGTTCAAATATCTGTAAGGGTTAATGATATACAGGTGTGTTTTCATTAATTACTGAACACCCCTCGTATCTCTCAATTTTTGTTGTGTCCAAGCATAGTTCTACCTTATGTTTCAATCAATTCAAAATTGATTTTTGCGGATCTATAATCATGTAATTAGTTACTTGGAATGATGCATCACAGAGATGTGTTAAACCTCTTTTTCCCAGAATGACCCTGATTTTAGTAAAAAGTTATTCAAAATTATTTTACAGCTCCAGTATAAAATGATATTAGACATTGTGAACAACCTGTTGCTTCATGTGGAACTCAAGAGAAAGGTTAGTGGCAATGTGATATCCTTCTACCATATACCAGGTTTAACTCATTACCAAAGACGAAATTTTTGGCTTGTCTAAATCGAAAGCATTTGCAGATGACAAAATAAAAGTGACTGAAAATTTGAAATTTGTTTTGTGAAGGGTAGAAAACATTGTGGGAAAAAGAGAAAATGCTGGTTATCAGCATTTTCTCCTTTTCCCACAACGTTTTCTAAAGGCTTCCTTCTCAGGGGCATCAAAAGTAGGGATTGTGTGGTAATGGGTTAAATGGCCTTCAGGAAAAAGGCTTTGGAAAAAAGAATTGTGATAACTAGGGTCCATATTCACCAATCATTTTTAAGAATATTCTTAGTATTATGCTAAATCATTTTCTATATTTTAAGTTACACAACTTCTGATTAGCTAAACAAGTTGATTTAGCCAATCAAAAGTTTCGTTATTTTAAAATTTAGAAAATAGTCAAAAATTAGAATTAGACAAAGAATTTTCTGAAGAATTGGCGGTGAATACATACTCTGAAAATGACTTTTTCCCCACAGGACTTCCTACTTTCCAAAGATAAATATAATCATTGAAAAAAACATAGCTTGTCATCAGGAGATGTTTTTAATTTTGACAAGTTTGATAGTTTGTCATTTAGTAGAGAATTACTTTAATGAGTTTGTCTGGGCTATATCAGAATGATCAAGATAGTTTGTCTGTTTGGTCTATACACTGTATGCAAAGGTATTTCAATTGTGATGTGAAAAAAGAAGTATATTTGTTACTTGTGTTAAACCAGGAAGCCACAGAGAAATTACAGCGCATGAGGTTCCAGCTACAACTGTCCAGAGTAGAGGATCAGAAAACACCAATTTTATTGTTACAGGAAAATGTCAGGTAGGGCAAGAGAATAGGGTTTTCTTTCTGGTAAATGGAAATTTTGAGGTGAAAAAGAGTTTGAAAAATTTTTGAGAAAAGGAGAAAATGCAAGTAATAGTATTTATGCCTTTTTCCTAATCCTTTTCTTTTGCAGATAAATCCCCATGTGTTGGCTCTGTTTCATTTGTCATTTGGTAAGGCTTTCAGTTTGAATAAGTCTTAAACTCTGTTATCTGCTAAGAAGTTAAAAGTTATGTGAACTGTAACATATGAGGATAAACCGCCCAATTACAAGAATGCAAAATTGTCCAATCAAAAGTAGGTAAACTGACCAATGACAAGAGGGTAAACATTAATCTACATTATGGGAAAAGGAGAAACAATCACAAGAGAGTAGAAAGCTCAATCACAAGAGTATGAACTGTCTATAAGGGAAGTACATTGTCTAAAACAAATAAAGTGATATAAAACCTCAATTTTATATGTTCCTCTTGGAGAGAAAACAAAATTTCAGCTGTGCTTTTCCTTTTACAGACAGCAGATGGAAAAATCTAGACAGTATGAGAAAGAACTGTTCTTGGTCATTAAGGCCCTTGAGGAAGAAGGAGTACAGTTTGAACAAGATGAGGAAAACAGTGAGGATGAGACAAGGTATACGCTTACCAGTATCTCTTTAATCCTTATCTGCTAAATAAAAGAAATGAACCTTTCAAGCTGACAGTAAAAACCCAAATGTTGCTATTTGAATTCTGGTTTTGGAGGAAGTTTATCCTCTTATCGGACACCGTGGATCCAAGTTCAGAATGCACATTCCTTGCAGTCTGATCTTGATCAATGGTGTCCATAAAAGATCAGCAAATTGGGCTTTGCAGTGTAAGAGCTAAAAGATGACAAAATTATTATGCCTAAATTGAAAAAAATTCAGGCAACATATCAAATGTGAATCAACTGAAGAAATTTGTCATGGAAAGGATAGAAAACATTGTGGGAATAGAAAATGTTGCTTATCATATTACATTGTATTGATTCTGAATATATATATGTATTTCAATGTCAAATTGGTTTAGCTTTAGTAAGTTTAATAACTATCGTTTCATCTTTTTAAGCCACAATAAATTAGAAAAAAAAATTTGGAAATGTATTTGACCTGTTATGTGAAAAGGGATAATCTGGAAATTCTGCACATCAATTAGATGGAAACAGATTAAACCTACACAGATAGTGTAGGTTTGAAAATGATTGTATAGTAAGATAGAATGACCACTTTTCATACAGAAAATGTCATAAAAGTGTCGGCCCTGTCAGCGTGCGCAACTATGATGAAATATCTATGGTCGCTAACTATATTTCTCATTTTCGTTGCTTATCTAAGTATACCTAAAATGAGCATGATGGTATTTGTTAATCTTATTTCAGTTATACTACAGAACTGATACAAGAAAGAGATATGTTAGAGGGAGCTTTACGCCAGTGTAAAGATAAGATAATAGCTCTAAATGAGGAACTGACTATCAGAATCAGCTGTTTCAAGGAAAGTCAGCTTCAAGGCCAGGCTCAGTTACAACAAACTAAACAAAGTAAGTGCTTTCAAAGCCTTAACCCATTACCACACGACAAAATTTTAGACTAGTTCAGATTGAAAGCATTTGTAGACAACAAATTAAAAGGTAACTGAAAAATTGAAATTTGTTCTGGGAAGGGTAGAAAACACTGTGGGAAAAGGAGAAAATGCTGGTTACCAGCATTTTCTCCTTTTCCTACAGTGTTTTCAAAAGGCTTCTTTCTCAGGGGCGTCAAAAGTAGGGATTGTGTGGTAATGGGTTAACAACAATGTTTTAGACTTTCCAAAATGGAAAGAATTTGCAGAGGGCTAAAAGATGTTTCTCAAATGTTGAATTTATCAATGAAAGGGTAAAAACTTGTTGAAAAGGAAGAAATGGTGGTAACCAACATTTTCTCCTTTTTACCTTTATGTTTTTTCAAAAGCCGTATATGCAAAAAAGTGCTAAAAGAGAAGTTCATAAGTCTATCAGACTTGCCATAATAACTATCACATAACCAGAATTTAAATATACTGTGGAACAATCTATTGAATAGTTGGTACCAACATTTTAAGGCATACTTTAAATATTCTAGCTCAACAGGCCCATGTAATTAGACGTAATGAGGTGTGCTTCAAATTTGCTCAGTGGAGACTAACAGAAATGGACGGACAAGTAGGGATTGTAGATCTGGCTCTTCGTAATTTTGTGTAAGTGTTTAACCTGTTACCAAATATTAAATTTGGGATTTTATACATCCTGTAGAAGAGGGCTTTTGAAAGCATTGAAGGAGAAGGAGAAAATGCTGGTTACCAGCATTTTCTCCTTTTCCCACAATGCTTTCTACCCTATCAGAGAATCTTTTTCCTTCTAGTATCAATTTTATCACCTGCAGATGCATCAATTTAGAAGAGTTTAAGATTTGTCATTTGAAAATGGTTAACATATATTTTATACTTTAATGTAGAGTACGTAAATTTCTCCATCAATCTTATGATACCACTACATAGCCCTTTATCAATCAATTCTGAGTTACAACAACCCCCCAGAAAGAAAGCTTTTGAAAACATTGTGAGAAAGGGAGAAAAAGGTCATTACCTGCATTTTCTACTTTTCTAACAAATTTTCTACACTTTCACTCACAATTATCATTTCAGCTAAGTTTATTATGTCGTCTGCAATGCCTTCAATTTATGCCAGTCTCAAATTTTGGAATTTGGTATAGAGTTTAAAAAAAAAAAAATCGTTTGAACAGATTTTCTTTCATGTCATTGTTAGCAAATAAAGCCAGTGGTACAAATGTGTATGTGGTAATTTCAGGTACACCAAAGTGAACAGGGACAATGAGACTTGGACACACTTGGTTGAACTCGGATGGGTGAAAATGACTAACCTCCTGCCAAATGCAATCTATAAGGTATAACTGTCTATTTGGAAATTTTATTAATCATATAATTCGCTTGTTTCCAGTGTAATACAGCACTTGAAAGTTTTCTTGTAAGCCAAGAAAGTATTGCTGTATTTGGTCAACAGTGTGAAATTATACTACAAACAAAATTCATGATTATTATAAAACTGTTCATGTGATTACTTTAAGATTCAAAACAAAATCAGTATGTGTAAGTTCCTTTGAAACTATTTTTTATTCATAATGTCAAAGAAGCTAGTGGGCTTCATGTAAATTTCATTATATATTATACAAGTATGCCTATATTTAACACATTATGGAGTATAGTTCTTGTTATACAGTTATGTGATAAAAATAATCTGACTTTTGTAGGCTTGTGAGGTAAAAGTCTATTAAATTTGTCAACAAAAAATGTCATGAAGATTGCCAAAGGCTTGCTTAACAACATCTTTTATGTTTAGTTTAGTAAACTTTTTCTCAACACCAATTCATGTCAGATCCTATATATCTTGCTAAACCTTAAAACTGGTGCACCACTGAACTAAGTAAGATGGTAGCTTGCAAACTTTCTGAAAGGAAGAAAGACAAATGTAAAAAAAAGGGGCGGTTTTCTCTTAATGGGCTACATAGCTTCTGAAGATGTTTCGAGATTCATCAGATTTTTACAAAGGGTTTTTTTTTTAATATCATATGATCAAGAACACATGTAAATTACATCAGATTGTATTTGAGTGCAAGTGTCACGTGATTCCCCGCCGTGTTAACTTGTCATCTAGAAATCCTTTAAAGTTTGAATTTTTTTTCATTTGGTAAAGAGATAATAATTCACAGCAAAACATTTAAAGAGGCCCTGTAAGCTGTGCATTCTTTACAATTCTTATTTATTTTTACAAAGGACATTTTAGTTCCAAGAGACCTACCAGGTCAAGATGATAACAGAAAGATGACCTTGCGTGTCCTCTGCACTGAAAGACCACCAGGTATGATGATTCTTTTTTCTGTTAACTCTTTACCACTCCAGAAAATTTTAGACTGGTCCTAAATGAAAGCATTTGCAGATGACAAAATAAGGGTGACTGAAAAATTGAAATTTGTTCTGGGAAGGGTAGAAAACACTGTGGGAAAAGGAGAAAATGCTGGTTACCAGCATTTTCTCCTTTTCCCCCAGTGTTTTCAAAAGGCTTCTTTCTCTCAAAAGTAGGGATTGTGTGGTAATGGGTTAATGCTTTACTAAAAAATCCTGCATTGTAACTGCCCTTAAAATAAGGGCATTTGAAAGTATTGCGGGTAAAGGAGAAAATACTTGTTGCATCCAGGGTGTGCAGCGGCGCAAACCTCGCCGTCTACACCTTCCATTCCATAATTTTGAAATTTCTTGGTTGTTGTTGTGGAAACAAAAATAATCCCCTTATCAACTATAGGTGGTGTTCTATAAGACTATATTTGAACAATAAAAATATTGAAGAAGCACTTGTACATTCGATTTAGATTACGTTTGTAAACACTACTTTGGCAAAATTAGTAAGACACAAATGTAGTAGCATTGTGAAAATACCAGTGTGAGTATTCCAATTAAGAGATATGATGTAACTTGCTAAGCTAATGTTAAATGCAATAGCAGATTGTCTCGGATGTAATCGCAATACACTTGTAAAATAGCATTGTTGGAGGAAAACATTCAGTACGAATGTTGTTATTTTACCTAAAATTTAACATTTCTCTTGATTACATAATGATGACATGCAGGGTGACCTCAGATTTAGAAAATCTGCATTTTGTTTTCTTCCAGGAACCTATGAACTATAGACAGAAAAATAGGATATTATTTGTTTATGAAAAATTTTGTCAGACAATAGTGAATACACATACTTGAAATACGTGAAAGCAATGTAAAATAACAAGGACAATATATTCATATATCCAAAATTAAATTCTCATATTTGTTCTTTTTTTTCCAGTTGGAGGTATAGCTGTAAAGGAACACTTTGAGGTGAATGTAGTTCCATTACAGATACAGATGACCTACCAGTTCTTCAAGAAAATGATGGAATTTTTCTTCCCTGACAAAAACATAGAGACAGATGACCAAGGTATGCTTTGTTTTGAAATCAATGAAGGTATTCAAAGTTTAATCCTTTTGAAACTTCACTAACGTTTGACATTTTAAGTCTGCCCAATGCCAACATTTTTGACATGTCAACATTGAAATCATTTTAACCGTTTATCTGATATGCCAATTCAAGGCTCTTCCATTTCAGCAGCAAATAAAGATATGATGTCAAAAATATGGACAAATGAGGATACAAATATCTGATTGAGTGGAAAACATTGTAGAAAAGGAGAAATTGCTCGTTACGAGCAATTTCTCCTTTTCCCACAATGTTTTCAAAAGCTGTGTGTTGTTGATACGTCAACATGAGTATGTATGGAGTAAAGGGTTAAAATTACAGGAAATATAAATTATGTGTATCATGTTAGAGTCATCAAATCCTGTCATATTCAATCCCCTATACCAACACACAGAAGAAACAGCTTTTGAAAAAATTGTTGGAAAAGGAGGAAATGCTAGTAAAATTTTTCCATTATGGTACATAGGAATTGTCTCATTCGAGCCACATTGAATATGTGGTCTGCAAATGCTGTCAGTTTGCACTTGTCACAACATTTTTGCTTAGTTTTTTTTTGTGAAGAGTTAAGTTAGGTATACTATTTACACAATGTTGGAAAAAAAATTTCTTTTCATCAGTGTAATGTCTTATCAAAATTTAATGCTGTATTAAAGAACAGAATGCTTATACTTAAGCTTAATTTGACAGTAATCTTTTTTCTAGATTTATGTTAACAAATTGTTTCAATCTGATTTTTTTTGGGTCTAATGTTACAGATGAAGATATGGATGGAGCTGCAGCAACAAAACCAACAAAGAGTGAGAAGAAAGGTCAACAAAAGAAGGAAATCAAACAAAGTCCATCCTTCCCAGCCACAGATGATATAGACAAAATGAAGGTAGGTAAAGATGGAATATTTTGCCCAGTTGCTGTAAATGCATATTTTCCTTTTCAAGAACTATCTCTGCTATGGATATAAAAATGCAGGTTTGTTTGCCTAGTGGTTTAACCCATATCCTGCTTAATACATAAAATAAAATTTTCAATTTTGATAATAAAAATGTAAATTTTGCTGTTCAAAGTTGTGTTTTGGGGAATATTATCTCCTTATGGGAGAGTATAGATCCAAGATCAGACCACATGTTCTGTGGAGTCTGATCTTGACCTACACTGTCCTCAAAAGGTCAAATAGTCACTCTTAGCAGCCTTAGGTTTAAGTATGATTTTAGCTCTAAAGGAGAGTACACCCAGATCAACATCCACTTCCATGCAGCATGCACCCATTGATGTGTTCTCTGAACAGTGTAAAGCACAGAACATGCATGCATGGGAATTTGACAATCTATAAGTAACCTGCATTTTCTACTTTTCTTACATTGTTTTCTATCTTTTTTGAAGACATTGACCACCATTTGAGATACAGTTATCATTTGCAAAGTAAAAATTTTGCCATTTAATGTAATACAAAGTATTACAATGGATATGTGACCAGGCATAAATGCCCTTATTAATTATTTACCACACAATCCCGACTTTTAACAATCCTGAGGTCGAAGCCTTTTGAAAACATTGTAGGGAAAGGAGAAAATGCTGGTAACCAGCATTTTCTCCTTTTCCCACAATGCTTTCTAAAGAGTTAAAACAAATTTCAATTTTTGAGCTAAGCTTATTTTGTCATCTGCAAGACAGTGCTTTCAATTTGGACCAGTCTAAGATTTTGTTGTTTGGTAAAGAGTTAAACTGATAGTACTCTTAAATTGGACAAGTACAAATTTTGTTGTTTTGTAAAGATTCAATGGTTATGAGCCATGCTCTGACAAAAAGGGGCTTCATGCATCTCCATGATGTATGATAATGCATCTCCATGATGTTTGATACTTTGCGTGTCATCACATGTTTATGGATCCATTAAGTCCATTTTGTCTATGAACTCTCTACCACACGACAAAATTAAAGACTCGTCAAAATTGAAAGAATTTGCAGATGACAAAATGAATGTGACTGAATCGAAATTCCTTTTGCGAAGTGTAGAAAACATTGTGGGAAAAGGAGAAAATGCTGGTAACCAGCATTTTCTCCGTTTCCGCAATGTTTTCAAAAGGCTTCTCCCTAAAGGTCGATAAAAGTCAGGATTGTGTGGTAAAGAGTTAACTGACTGAATCTTGTGTTAGACTGGCCTTTCGACATAAAGAAAATGGACCAATAGCGGAAAGTTTCGGCACAGTTCAGTCTGCACAGAATGCGCAGGCTGACCTGGGTTGATACTTTTGGCAGATCCATTAAGAACCTTTTTCACAGAGCATGGCTCAATTATGCACATATTTTATTTGCAGGAAAGAGCAGCTAACAACAATACATTCCTGTACATTAAAATTCCCCAAGTGTCACTTCGAGTGTCGTACAAGGTAAGTGCATAATTATGTGCCTTATTTGGGTTGGGTAAAAAGTATTATTTTTTCTGCAAATGGAAATCTTTGGGTAAAGGTCATCACTATGACTATTTGTAGATGTGTTAAATACAATGAAAAAATGATAATCAAGGAATAGAAAAAATTTTATTTTCAATAAAAAGGCAAAACATGGCAATGTGCTTTCTATCAAAAGAAACTTGTTTTTAAACCATTACCACTCAATCCCTACTTTTGACAACCCTGAGAATGAAAACTTTTGAAAACATTGTGGGAAAAGGAGAACATGCAGGTGACCAGCATTTTCTCCTTTTCCCACAATGTTTTCTGCCCTTCCAAACTAAAAATTCTATTTTATATTCAAATATATATTGTTGTCTGCCAATGCTTTCAATTCGGACTAGTCCAACATTTTGTGGTTTGATAAATTGTTAACTCTTCTATTCAATCCCGACTTTTACCAACCTTGAGAAAAAAGCCTTTTGAAAACATTGTGGGAAAAGGAGAAAATGCTGGTAGCCAGTATTTTCTGCTTTTCCCACAATGTTTTCTACCCTTCCAAACAAAAAATTCAATTTTGGATTCAAATGTATATTGTTGTCTGCAAATGCTTTCAATTTGGACTAGTTCAAAATTTTGTGGCTTGATAAAGAGATAACTCTTCTACTCAATCCCATCTTTCACCGACCCTGAGAAAAAGCCTTTTGAAAACATTGTGGGAAAAGGAGAAAATGCTGGTAATCAGCATTTTCTCCTTTTCCCACAATGTTTTCTATCCTCCCAAAATAAAAATTTAGTTTTTTAATTCAAATATATATTGTTGACTGCAAATGCTTTCAATTTGGACTAATCCAAAATTTTGCCGTTTGGTAAAGAGTTAAGGCATCTTTAAGTTTTTTGCATTTGAGTTATGCTCAGTGAAAATGGAGTGTAATGCATCTGCTAAAAGTATTAACCCTTTACTCCGAAGATACTCCTTTCTACACTTTGCTTGTAGGAGCCTTTGGAAAACATAGTGGCAGAAGCTGAAATTGCTCGTGACGAGCTATTTCGCCTTTTGTCACAATGTTTTCTATGCTATCAAAAGGTGTCATTTACACATAAGAAACAGCTTCATCCGTGCTGTCATTTAGGGTCAATTAGAGATGCCATAGAAATGCCTTACGGGGTAAAGGGTTAAGTCATGTTACCATGACAGTTATTGGTCAAAACTGTTTGCTATTTGTTTATTTTTGACATGTCATAGGACCAGTCTACCTCATGATTCAGTTTGTCATTCTACAAAATAGATTTTATAAACCTATATTTATGTGATGTCTGGCTTGGTTCTATATATTATGGAGATATAACCCATTTTGCAAAGCATGTCTCATGTTTGCATATAGCATAATATCAATTTTAGAAAAATAGACCAGAAAATAACTCCCTGATTTCATGAAAATAAAAGCTTGCCTCTACAATTTTCTATTATTCCAGGGAGAGAAAGAGAAGAATATTGAAGATGTGCATGATTTTAGCCTTGTCTTGCCCACACTGGAGTACCATAACTGTATATGGACATGGTTTGATCTTCTAATGACTATGAAAAGTGATACCAAAAGAGTCCTTATTTCACAGGTAATTTGGATTCCTTATTTCCAGTTAATAAATTTTATCAGGGCTTGCATTTTGCAACCATTATATTTTTTCCTATATTTCTAAGTTTCAAGACTGGATGCTTAATTTTCTGTAACAGAATTTTCATAGCTAACTTAACCCTTTCCCAAACGACAAACTTTTGGACTAGACCAAATTGAAAGCATTTGCAGATGACAATTCAGCTCTTGCTGAAAAGACTGTTTCTGTCTATGATGAAAAAATGTAGAAAACATTGTGGGAAATGGAGAAAATGCTGATTACCAGCATTTTCTCCTTTTCCCAAAATGTTTTCAAAAGGCTACTATTCCAGACCTGTAAAAACCAGGGATTGTTTGGGAAAGGATTAATACTTAGCCTTAGAATGGTCAATACACATACCAACTCAGCTGGTTTGTTGGCTTTTTAAAACATTATGGAAAAAGGACAATAGCTGGTACCCAGCATTTTTTTCTTTTTCCAAATGGTTTGCTGTCCTTCACAGACAAGTGTCGTAATTTGATTCAGAATTAAATATGTTCTCTGAAAGTGCTTTTAATTTTGACTTGTCTGAAACTTTGTCATTAGTTGAAGAGTCAATGAGAAATATCCATAGATTTTTCTCACTATTTACATTTTGTGCTCCAATATACTACCCTTATGTTGATGCACTCACCTTTAACTCTTTACCAACGACAAATTTGTAGACTGGTCCAAATTGAAAGCATTTGCAGGTGACAAAATAAAGGTGACTGAAAAATTGAAATTTGTTCTGGGAAGGGTAGAAAACACTGTGGGAAAAGGAGAAAATGCTGGTTACCAGCATTTTCTCCTTTTCCCAAAGTGTTTTCAAAAGGCTTCTTTCTCAGGGGCATCAAAAGTAGGGATTGTGTGGTAATGTGTTAATACCTTAAAAACATGTTTTACTAATCAAGGGCTGGCTAAAAGAAAGAATATTTAATTGCAGGCATTAAAACAGAAGTTACATCTGAGAAATAGAATTGGAGAAGAGACACCATTGACTGATGTGCAGCAGGAAGAAGATAAAGCTAAAATGTTACTTGGTGCAAAATTATTGGTTTGTATTATAATTATTTTCTATAGTACCTATTTTCACATTAAATGGCAAAAAATTAAAACTAACCAATTAAAGCCCCCTCGCCCTGGTTGCTCAGTCCATTCTAGATGTGTACAAATTAAAAGCATTTGTAGATGAAATTTATATTACACATTATACTTAAAAGATGCAAAGAAATTTCGCTTTATCTGATTGGATAATATGCCTTGAACATGTATTTCATGTACACTGACAAAACCCACGTAAAGAAAAGAAAAGTTTCCCTTGATGAAAAGAATGGATTATTTTCGAAAATGTCATTCTAAAACAAATACACAGTTGTTGGAAAGCCAGTCGAGGGATACAGGGTGCTTGACGAGGTTGATGGAACTAAGAGAGAGGATGTGTGAAACTAATAATTTGTCAACTTTGCTTAATGCCTACTTCAATTTCATGATTTTAACCAATTTCTTGTCTTTGGACCATGATGTCAGGTTTTGATTTGTTCAATATTCTATTAGCAACATGTTTATGATTTTCAACATTTTTTTCTGTTAGAAAGATACTGGTTTGAGTTTCTTTGAGTACCATAATTGTATTTTTCCTCTTTTCATTCTATTATAGGCTCCACAAGAAAAGCCAGTGAAAAAGACGTTATTTGGAAAATCCAACAAGTGAAACACAGAGATATGAAAATCCCAAAATAGTTGCATGTCTCCCCTTGACCCTTTTCACTAATACAGATGGCTTTTTAGCCCACTGGAACATGTGCTCATAAGTGGCCTGTATGCTGTGAATTGGGTGTTAGCAATTTCCCTAAAGATTTTCTCTCTTCCAAAAGTACAATTGTTATTATTGTATTCCCAGACACGTTCCTTGTCATGTTCTTTCACATTTGTTATGACAAAAAAATTCCATGGAAAACTTTAGTTAGCTCTTCAACAATATAGAAATGTTTGTAGATACCGTTAAAAGTTGACCCTAGGTTAAAACTGGCCCCATCCCCATCACAATTTTACATAGACTTATCAATAGAATTCTTAAAGATACATTATATACTTGTTTTCAGCCAGTTTTTAACCCTTTTCTACATAGATACTCATTTCTACACATTGCTTGTAGGAGCCTTTGGAAAACATTGTGGCAAAAGGTGAATTTGCTCGTGATGAGCAATTTCACCTTTTGCCACAAGGTCTCCTATGCAATCAAAAGGTGTCATATGCACATCAGAAACAGCTTCATCCTTGCTATTATTTAGGGTCAATTAGAGATACCATAGAAATGCCTTATGGGGTTAAGGGTTAATCCATCTCATCTAAGTATGGTATGAAAATATAATCATTCTTGTGTCTTCCTGCCAAATGTTGCCCCTGACAGCTTCAAGGTTACACAGATTATGACTGATAGAAAATGCTTTTGGAGGTTTTGCAAGTCATCATTATTGTTGATTGGTTTTACATTAGGACAAATCCCTGCGTGTTTTCTATCCCTTACACCATATCTTGATTGTTAGTGAGATTGAGGGGTGGGAATCTTGTAGAGGAATCCTGCCTAGAGTTACATAATTTGGCATGGATTCGAAACTAGTACTTCTCTTCAAAGCATGTTAAACTTTTCTACCTGGAGTCAAAATTGGCATTAACTCAGAGTTCACGAGTTTTACATGGGTTTATAATTAGAGGCACAACTTCAAAATGCCTTTGTGAACCTAACTCTGAGAGCAATAATTTATCAGTACTATTTTGTTTTTGAACCTCAGCATATGGGTTAGATGCAATATTTTTATGGTTTAATGATGGAGGAAGTTTTATTTGTTAAAGTGATAGGTCTGTGGTATGGAAGCAGACATCTCAACATACATGTATACTGTAGTAACCTTTCTTTGGATTTCACAATCATTTGCCAAACAACCCCTTGTTTTTTATCTTTAAAAACTGTTAGAAAAGAAGAAACTGTTGCTCTCTACATTCTTGTATATAAATATACAGTTAAAGCTGTATGTAATCCGTTGACTACAAATGCCTTCTGTTAGGACAAGTCTAAATCTATGCCTTCTGCTATAGAGTAGCATCTGCACCACTTGACAAAATTTAAGCCAAAGCCTCTGAGCCATGCTCTGAATATGGGGCTTAACCCTTTTTGCCATAGATACTCATTTCTACGCATTGCTTGTAGGAGCCTTTGGAAAACATTGTGGCAAAAGGTGAAATTGCACGTGACGAGCAATTTCACCTTTTGTCACAATGTTTTCTACACTATCAAAGATGTCATATACACTTAAGAAATGCTTCATCCTTGCTGTTATTTTGGGCCAGTTAGAGATACCATAGAAATACTTTATGGGGTAAAAGGTTAAGGGATCTCTGTGGTACATTATGCAATGCAGGACATCACTTGATATTGATTGATAATTTCCATTTTGTCTGACAAACGAGTGGATCTTTAGGTAGTGGGGACCCTAAACGTGCAGACAATTCACAAATGGCAAAGAGTTTTGACACAAGTCAGCCTGCACCAGGTGCATAAGCTTGCATGAGTGGATACTTTTTGCGAAGCATTAAGCCCCCTTCTTTACTGAGCCTGGCTCTATTGCACTGTGATGCTTGAGTTAACCCTTTCCCAAACGGCAAATTCTCGACCAGACCAAATTGGAAGCATTTGTAGATGACACATTAACAGTTGCTAAAAAGATGATTTGTCTATATGATAGGGTAGAAAACATTTTGGGAAAAGGAGAAAATGCTGGTTACCAGCATTTTCTCCTTTTCCCACAATGTTTTCAAAAGGCTTCTATTCCTGACCCGTAAAAACCAGGGGTTGTTTGGGAAAGGGTTAAAGCTGTTTTCCTTTCAGTTTGTAAATGTGAATAAGTGTTCACTGCCTGTATTATTTCTTCTTTTGTATGATACAAATTATAAGTTATTGAATATTTTTGTTGATCCTTGATGATTTTATTGATTATAAAAATAAAGAACTGAAAGTTTAAATCTTGATAGTTTTCTTCTCTCTCTCTCTCTTTCTTCTCTCTCTCAACCGCAGCCATTTTTTGCACAGCCATGATTGACTGTATAGAATGGTGCTGCATGCTGCTGTCAGCATGATTAAAGTCAAGAGGACAGCTGACTTATTTGTCAACGTTCAGGGTTTCATCAGCATTAGGTAAGGTCTTTGAACAATCTTGCTTAAGGATACCCCCTCGTGCACAGTGCTTCCATTAAATTTACCAAAAGACAAAATTTTTGATTGGTCCAAATTGAAAGCACTTGCAGACAAAATAAACGTGACTCAAAGATTTAAATTTGTTTCCAGCAGGGAAGAAAACATTGTGGGAAAAGGAGAAAATGCTGGTTACCAGCATTCTCTCCTTTTCCCACAAAGTTTTCAAAAGGCTTCTTTTTTCAGGGATTGTTTGGGGTTGACTCTTTTACCACATGACTAAAATGTAGACTTGTCCTACTTGAAAGCATTAACAGAAGATAATATAAATGTAGTTCAAATGATGAAACCTGTCTTAGATAGGATAGAAAAAATCGTGGTAAAAGGAGAAAATGCTACTTACCAGCATTTTCTCCTTTTTCCATAAGGTTTTTAAAAGTCTTTGTCCCGAGGGACTTTAAATCTCGGGTTTGTGTAATAACGGATTAAACCTTTGACAAACAACTCTGTTTTATTGACCCAGAGATCAGAGGCTTTAGAAAACATTGCTGGGCAAGAAGATACAGCTGGAAACTGTAATGCTTCTTTCCCCACAACAGCTCCTATAAAACAAATTTCACATTTTGGTCACAAAAATCTTTATCTGTGATTCAATATGGGGAAAGTCTGAAAGTTTTGTCATATAAAGGTTTAACCCTTTACCACATAATCCTAAGTAATAAATATCTCAAGGCAAGAGGCCTTTCAAAACACTGTTGAAAAGAAAACAAGAGGACCATGATGGTCCTATATCACTAACCTGAGTTCTAAGCAGTAAAGGTCTACAATGAAGATAAATACCAAATATTGAGGTTCAAGGCCAAATGATAATGAAACAAGAGCGGCAAATTGTCACAAGATATGACCATTTTACGGCCAGTTGTCGAAGAGGTATAATAATTGCAAAGGGCAGGTAATACAACAAACATGTTTACCAAGTCTCCAGTTGATTTGACAGTAGACTTCAAAGTTCATTATGGACAAGTAAGAAATACTGTTAAAGATGAAGATCAAAGTGGAATAACTCAAAAAGAGTTATTCTTCTTATTCACAAAACTCGGAAATATTACAACAAACGTGCAAGTTATATTCCAGGTTAGCACTAAATGTTGTAAAAATGATCAAAGGGAAATAACTCAAAGACACCATGAGGTAGTGTTATAATTCTTGTGCACTGCACTTCCAAATATTGCAACAAATAAGCATACCCAATTTCGAGCCATTCCTACTTAAGATGACAAAGTTTTGCCCCAGACAAGCAAGAAATGCTATAAAAACAAAGGTCAGAAGAGGAATAACTTGAGCAAGAAAGAGTTGTTATTCTCGTGCACTGCACTATGTAAATTTTCAACAATCATGCATACCAAATTTGAAGATGTACAGGTTAGAGATGACAAAGTTATATTCCAGACATACACAAAATGCTGTAAAAATGACAATCAAAGGCAAATAACTCATAGATAGTATGAGGTAGAATTACGGTTCTTTCACACTGCACTCTGTATTATTGCAACGAAACATAAATGCTAAGTTTCAAGTCAATTGCACTGGAGATGACAAAGTTATGTTTAGGACAAAGAACTATTCTATAGAAATTTCTAATTCAAGGGCAATTAACTCAAGTTGTTCTGCTCCGATTGGACCCATAATCAAACTCATCTGAGATCTTATGGTCATGAGTACTTTGACTGAGAATAGGTGTGCTAATGTATAAACACAATTAACACCGGCCACTTAAGTTTGCTCCAATTCAGTCATATATTATAACTTTACATTAATAGATCTACTACTTTCTATTTCAATCAGAAGCAATGATAAACATGCAACCTTGCCATAAGTGAGAAAGTGGAGGGTGGGTTGGTGGGTGAGTATTCCAGAAGCCTGTCAAGACAGGTTTCATTTTCACAGCTTGCAATAGATATTTCCAAAACTTTGGGAAATTTATTATTGTTCAAGATAAACAGAACGAAGACAGAAAATAAGGTTCTGTGGAATATCATGTGCTAGCTAATTTGCTGAGATTTCAAAGACAAACAGTGTAATTACCACCCTATCCATTTCTATGTCTTGACTATAGATAGGCTAATCTGACCTAAAAAGGTTTTTGTTTCAAAATTACTCTATCAACATTTGGTGTTCTGCTGCTTTTGGATGCCGCCCTGTAAAAGATAGAAAAATATATATAGTATAAAAAAAAAATAAGTTTCATGCGAATAACCAAGGTCCATATCAGATACATATCCGCTCAGGCTGATCAAAGATTTTGCTACTTTGAGTCTTATAATTATGGAAAACTATTGCTATTTTCTTTGTTCGAATTTGAAATACAGAGCAGAGAGAGAGTAAAAGAAATTATGCATTCTTACAAAGTCTGTAACAAATAAACAAATAAATGCATAGCTCAAATACAAATCACATCTGGCGGGATTCGAAAGCTTGAAGAGGCAAATGTCCTCGTTTTTGAGGATTAAAAGACCAGTATCATAACCACTGAGCAATAGGAATTTTCTCTGATGTAGTTGTCAGGTATTAATTTTCTACGGGAAAGCTATGCAGTGAGGCAGGAGTGACCTCCTGTAACACACGCCCTCTTAAACTCATCATTTATTGATGACTCAAAACCTTATTAGCAGAAAGTCCATTTTTGGACAACAAAAGAGATTAATGATAATGGCTCAATGGTCAATCCCGGAGCAGCCCCCATGTTATGAACAAAGTCCTTAATAAACACACAAATAAATGCATAGCTCAAATACAAACCACATCCGGCAGAGTTTGAACCCTTGAAAGGACAAATATCCTTGTTTTTTGAGGTTTAAAAGACCAATACCACAACCATCGAGCCAAATGGAATTCTCTCCGATGCAGTTGTCAGGTATTGACTTTATACAGGAAAGCTATGCAGTAAGGATGGAGTGAAACATACCTGAAGCCACATATTTTTACAGAATATGGCTCATATATAGTAATGAAAAAACTTGTTTTTTTTTAAGAAAAAAAACAAACCAACAAACAGATAAATTTACATAAACAATTTAATTTCAAATGAAAACAATCATTACAGTCTAGTCTTGAAATTCCAAGTCACACTATACTTGTAGACTGAAAAAAAGGTCTTTCAAAATGCGAGAAAAACAAAAGTCTTGATAGGCTAAACTATCACCTATCCCAACAATGTTTTCTACCTATATAACCCTTAATCACACAATCCCAACTATTAACACCCCTGTGAAAGTAGCCTTTAGAAAACATTGAGGGAAAAGGAGAAAATGCTGGTAACCAGCATTTTCTCCTTTTCCCAGAATGTTTTCTTCCCTTCCTAAAACAAATTTCTATTCATTAGTCACATTGATTTTGTCATCTGCAAAGGCTTTCATTTTGGACTAGTCTAAAATTTTTTTGTAAGGTAAAGACTTAAAGACATATCCCATAATCTGAGCAATATTTAATCTATTCAATATGATGACAAGTTTACTATTTTGATGTTCAGTAAGTGGTAACACTGAATTCTTAGTCCATAATAGAATGGTGATACACTCAACTTTTAGTCTCTATTTTGCAAAATGCATATTGTTTTTTAAAGACTTCACTAAATTCAAATCATTACACACTCGGTATGTCACTTTTCACAATACTCAACTTCTAAAGGAATAATACAAATACAAAACATAGAATTACAATATGTTATATAATAACCGTCTAGTGATGGAAGAAGATCTAGTTTTCTTCCTTTTTTTGTTTAGTTTAAGAAAGGGATTCCCCACTTCTAAATATAAACTGTTTCATGAAAGACTCTATCTGTCATTCACACAACAAGCTAAATGATAATAATGGTAACCAGCATTTTCTTCTTTCTCAACAATGTATTCTACTATATCAAAGACAAATTTTGTCATTTGAGCAACCCTTGTTGCCTACAAGTGCTTTTAGATTTGACAGATCTAAAAGCTTGTGTTATTATTAGCTCTGTAATGTGTTGTGTATCAGACAACTCCCCATTCCTCTTCAAAAGCACTACACAGTTTAGCACAGGTCAAAGCTGCTGAAAGTGGATAGTTACTGATGGAATAGGTCTCTTCTGTATAGTCAACATCAATCTGTGTAAATAAAGTAGATATTTGAAACAACTGACCCATTACCACACAATTCCCTACTTTTGAGACCCCAAGAAGGAAGCCTATAGAAAAGCTTGTGGGAAAAGGATAAAATGCTGTTTACCAGGATTTTCTCCTTTTCTCTAATTGTTTGCTGCTGTATCAGAGACACATCACTTGATCTAAAATGAATTCAATAATTTGTCTTTAAATGCTTTGAATATGGACAAACTGACAATACAGTTATCTGGTAAATAGTTTCCACATACAGTAATCAAATAAATAAAACAGTAGTCAATACATAAGACCAGGTTCTACAACCTTCAATAATTTTTTGTCAAAATATGAACAGATTTTATAGATATGTCGCCATGCTCTTTGCTGAATGGCTTAAATACATCTATGTGAGGCATTATACCAAGCAACTGATCATCTAAATGTGAATCAATTTTGTCTGACAAAAAATTGAATCATGGGGTAAACTGGTCCCTCAACATACAGAAAACCAATTAATAAAAAGTTTCAACCCAAATCAGCCCAAGCAGATGCTGACCTGGTCAACACTTTTTACAGATGCATTAACCCATTACCACACGATCCCTACTTTTGACGCCCCTGAGAAAGAAGCCTTTTGAAAACACTGTGGGAAAAGGAGAAAATGCTGGTAACCAGCATTTTCTCCTTTTCCCACAGTGTTTTCTACCCTTCTCAGAACAAATTTCAATTTTTCAGTCACCTTTATTTTGTCGTCTGCAAATGCTTTCAATTTGGACCGGTCCAAAATTTTCTCGTGTGGTAATGAGTTAATTTTTATCCTTATTCAAGTGCATAATCCATGTACTACATGGATATTTTGAAATTGTGTTCTGCAAATTTGTTTCAGAAAGTTTGCTAAATTGAAGCTTTATCAACATTATTTCATTTTGAGTTACATTTTAGCCTTCAGTATGCATGCCCATTTTTCATGGAGTAATCTGAACCAGTACTTTGCTTATTATTCTTTTTACATTGGCAAAAGACGAATTTAATCATTTGGGTCACATTTAATTTGTTGTCTACAAATGCTTGCAGTGTGGAAAAATCCTAAATTGGTTAAAATCAGTTAAATGTAAAACACTCACACTTCCATGTGCCATAGCTCCAACAACAAACACAATTGGTTCATCTGTTTTGGGTACCAGCTTTCTTGGGTTTAAACATTCATCTGCATGAAATGACATTCCCACTTTCTTACAACCCACAGGTAAATGTTCTGCGACTGGGTTTTTTATAACCTGCAATTACATAATATTGCAATTTTCATTTATAGAGGTAGTAAAAAAGAAAGGTAATGATGTACTTTTCTTTGTCCCCAGATCTTTCATATTTGAACATAACAGACATTTTCAAAAACAGCATATTACCTTCTACCACTGAAACTCTATTGGTCCATCACATGACACTAAAATTTTCATTGTTCTATCACGGAACACTTACTAATAATAACACATTATACAATTAGAGGGGGGTGCCCTATGTGCTATATTCAGCAACATTGCTGTGTTCAATTATCCACCAATGAAAACTTGAGAGTTCCGCTATGGGCCAATGAAGCTTCAAAGACCTGTGCTCTGACAGACAGATCCTTTTGTCTTGCAGAAAGCCACTTCTGCAATGATCAAAAAAAACTCTGACATGATTTTTTGAAAAACTATCAAGTGATCATTTGAAGTTGCATTTGTATAAAAACAAGTTAAGCCTTTACGAAAAACTTAGTGTTTTAACAACCTTAAGGAAGAAAGCTTTAGAAAAACATGGTAGGAATAGGTGAAAATGTTAGCAATCTGTCAATTCCTCCTTTCAATGCTGTCCCCCCCCCCACATGGATAGGTGAACCAATAATTTCATTCATGCTTCAGTTGCCATCTAAAATTTAAGATAAATATTGACAAGAAGAAGATGGCTGAATGCAGGTTTCCCAGCTATCCTGAGATAATTACTCTTAACAGATAGAGAGTGTAGAGTTCGTAAATTAAATGAGATTCTCATTGGCGCCTGAAGATGGTGCTCGGAATCTGTGGGGATTTGAGTGTTTGAGAATATGAGTTAAGTAATTGGCCATGGGAGTGTCTTTATGTAGGTGTATGTCCTTGAGGTGTTCCTTAATCCAACTTAAAACTCGTTTTGTGTTTCACCACATGCTGTTTGAGACATGTGTTGCATGCTGGTTCTCAAAATTGACAAATTCAGTTTTTTTGGTCTACTTAAGATTGAAAGTTGGCTTACCTTGAGAAGTTTCTGTGGTCCATCAGCTGCACTGATGCTTAACTTGTGCAAAAGCTGTACTGCAATATAAAATTGATAGCATCGTAACTTAATTCTATACAAAACAATCCCTGTCTTCTTGACCTTTAGGAAAAGCCCTCATGAAAACATAGTGGGAAACAGAGAAAATGCCGGTAGCCAGTCAGTTTTACCAGACAGCATAGCGTTTTACTTGTCTTATTTGAAAGCACTAATGGATGACATCAAATGTGGCTCAAGTGATGAGAACGGTCTATACCGGGATGTAAAATATTGTGGGTGAAGGAGAAAATACTGGTTTTTTGTTTTTCGTAAAATTTTCAAAAGCTACATGTATCTCAGTAGTACAAACAGAGGAATGTTTTGTAATAGGTTTTAAAACAAAGAGAAGATGATTGATTGTACAGTGGTCAATGCTGTTTTCAACATCATTTTGGTTATATAGCACAGGTTTAGCAAAGCTTTTCTGGAGTTTGTTTTACTAGCTTGTTATATAATATTCTTCCCAAGTTACTGGCTGCTTTCCCTTACAACCATCTTTGAATCAATGATCAGTGGTGAGGAAGTGAATCCTGTCACAATGTCTATCATCAATCTGTCAAAAAGAAAAGAGAAAATATTACACAGAGCAGGCAGATGCTTAACTCTTTACCAAACGACAAAATTTTAGACTGGTTCAAATTGAAAGCATTTGCAGACGACAAAATAAAGGTGACTGAAAAACTGAAATTTGTTCTGGGAAGGGTAGAAAACACTGTGGGAAAAGGAGAAAATGCTGGGTACCAGCATTTTCTCCTTTTCCTACATTGTTTTCAAAAGCCTTCTTTCTCAGAGGCATCAAAAGTACGGATTGTGTCACTGTGGTAAAGATTTAAATAGATATCAGAAAATGTAGCTGTAAGACATTGCTCCTTACATGACAAAAGTAAACACTCATCCATATTGAGACCATTTGCAGGCAACAAAATAAATGTGGCTCAAAAAGGCATTTGTATTTGAAAAGGTAGAAAACACTGTGGGAAAATGATAAATTGCTAACTCTAGCATCCCAAAAAAGCTTTCCCCCTAATGGTTTTATAAACACACATGATTGTTTTTGTTATGAGCAAAACAGGAAATTTAGTCCTTTATAGAAGAATTTTTCTAAGAATCAATGGTCTGAATCTCCAGAAAACACTAGGGAAAAGGAGAATGTGCTTGTTAAATGCACTTTCTCCATTTCCCCGATGTTTTCTAGAGCTTCCTGCTTTAAACCTTCACCAGATAATCCCAAATCTCAACCTTACTGATGAAGCTTTAGAAAAGATTTGGGAAAAGCAGAGAGAGCTTGTAACCAGAAGATTCCCCTTTTTCCACAATGTTTACTACCCTTCAAAAGATGACCATTATCTTCTGAGCCACAATCGTCTGTATACCTTTCAAAGTGGTCAGGTCTAAAATATTGTCATGAGGCAGAGTTACAACTTTTAACAAATGACAATTGATATGGTAGTAAACATGGTGGGAAAAACGAGAAAATGCTGGTTCTCCGTTTCCTAATGCTTTCCAAAGCCATCTTCACCAGTGTAATGGAACCAGTGAATTGTTTGGCAAAGAGTTAGCCACATTTTATACTTTCACTTTAGGGTAAAAAACTTGATCAGCAATATTTTCAAGATAGCATCAACTTGACATCCCTTTAGTTTGGGCAAGGTGTTTTTTCAATAATTTACTAGTTAATCACTACATGTTACTCTACTGACACTATTACACATTACTCTGTACTAACACTATTGCATGTTACTCCATACTGACACTTTTACACATTACTCTGTACTAACACTATTACACATTACTCTACCAACACTATTATACATTACTCTGTACTGACACTATTATAAATTAGTCTGTACTGACACTTATGCATGTTACTCTGTACTGACATCACAAGTTACTATGTACTGACACCACTACATGTTACTCTGTATGGACACTATTACACACTGCTCTCTACTAATACTGTTACACATAATCTGTACTGACACTATTAAACATCACTCTGCACTGACACTATTACAAATTACACTTTATTGACACCATTACACATTACGCTGAATTGACACTCTGTAAGGAGAAAATATTGACACACATGTGACAAATAATAAGAATGTATGTATAGTGATAAGAGGGTTGATTTTTACATGTAAAAAAAGACAGAAACTGGATTTGTCATCAGGGAAACTTTACTCTACCCCCCCACCCCCTCCAATCAGGACTTCTATTCCCTTTACCCTAACTTAAGAAGGATCACTAGGCACTCATACCCCTATGGCCTTAGTACATGTATGCCACTGGAGGTCATTGAAACACCCAATACATTACCCATAAGTCCACAAAATCTGTCAAATGTTCTGGGTATCCTTGTCTGAGGATTGACCTCTATAAGGACATTTTTTTCTGTATGTATGTACACTTGCAGTAACCCAGCTCTGTTCAATGGACTGTCTAGGAGCATCAACAAACACTGAAATATACAGATTACTCTTCTTTATTTCTTATACACATACTCTCTTTTTTTTTTTACTAGACTTCAAAACTACAGGATGTTTAAATTTGGTATCAAGATACCAAACTCTATTCAGAAGGAAAAGCTGCCAGTGCCTTGTAAAGAGTAATGTGACAAGTACCAGTTAATAACTACTTAAGGGCCTGTGTTTACCAACCTGTCTTAACCCTTTCCCAAACAACAAACTTTTGGACTAGACCAAATTGAAAGCATTTCAGACGACAATTCAACTCTTGCTGAAAAGATTATTTCTGTCTATGATTGGGTAAAAAACATTGTGGGAAAAGGAGAAAATGCTGGTTACCAGCATTTCTCCTTTTCCAACAATGTTTTCAAAAGGCAACTATTCCAGACCCGTAAAAACCAGGGATTGTTTGGGAAAGGGTTAAAGAGATTCTTTGTCATTTTCTAGATTTAGAAAGAGATACACATTCTGATTGGCTAAACCATTTGGTTTAGCCAATCAGAATATGGTTTGCCCAATCAGAGGTTGTGTATCTTTCAAGTCTAGAATATTCTAGATAATAAAACTAAGACCATTCTTAATACTGAGTTTGTAAGAACAGACTCAGGAGAAACAAGATAGGTACACAGGCAGCTAAGACACAACTTTAATACATGCACTGTAAAACAGGCCCGTCGGAAGGAAATTTCATTTGGTACGGCCAGGCCAGTATGCTGAGCGACGAAGTTGCGAAGTCATGCTAGGGGGGTCTGGGGGCATGTTCCCCCGGAAAAATTTTGAAAATAAGACGCTCTCTGGTGCATTCTGGCACATTTTTTGAGTTTTATATTACACATTTAAGCCATGCTAGGGTACAGATTAAGGTGTCCTGGGTCAGTATTCACCAACCATTCTTAACCCTTTACCAAACAACCCCTGTTTTTTGCGTGTCTGAAATAGAAGACTTTTAAAAAAAATTGTGGGAAAAATGCTGGTTACCAGCATTTTCTCCTTTTCCCTACTGGAAACAAATCACAATTTTTGAGTTATGTTTATTTTATCGTCTGCAAGTGCTTTCAATTTGGACCAGTCTAAAATTCTGTTGTTTGGTAAAGGGTTAAGAACATTTGTTGTCTTGTTCTGCAACTAACTGTGAAAGTAACAGTACTTCTGATTGGCTAAACCAAACGGTTTAGCCAGTCAGAAGTTCTATTACTTTCACATTGATAAAATTCTGAAGAATAAGATTAAGAATGTTCTAAAGAATGGTTGGTGAATACGGACCCTGGATTTGGCCAAATGATGGGTTCTTGACATCTTGCCCAGAAAGTTTGGATCACACCCTGTATAAACACAAACACTACCATTAAAGGTGGGTATTTAATTATTTCACATCTCACCAAATTAAAATATATATATATCACTGAAATTTACATGAAAAAACAAAACAAATCATCACTAATTAAGAATAATAAAATTAAAAAAAAAAAAATGTTTTTGATGCTATTGCCATAAAAGGCTACATAGCATCTTAACCGTTTAAGGCATGAGAAAATTTTAGACTGGTCCAAATTGAAAGCATTTGCAGTTGTCAAAATAAAGGTGACTGAAAAATTAAAATTTGGTTTGGGGAGGGTAGAAAACATTATGGGAAAAGGAGAAAATGCTGGTTACAAACAGTTTCTCCTTTTCCCACAGTGTTTTCAAAAGGCTTCTTTCTCTGGGACATTAAGTCGGGATTGTGTGGTAAAGAGTTAAGGCATTTTTAGATTTTGCACTAAATATAAAAAAAAGCATTGTGGGAATGTCAAGTGACTGGCATGTGACTAATGATGCTTTAAATCCATAACAGAACAAAAATGTAATTATTTTCCATCATGCCTTCTTCAGGCGCTATCTTTGAAGCTTTGTCTGCTTTGTCTGTGGATTTCCAGTATGTAAATGAGTGAGTTGCTCATGTAAAAACAGACTGTGTTTCCCGTAGGTGTTGACCTGGGCTGTAGTAAATCTCTAATTGCTCTTGTTGTCGGATGGTTTTCGACTACTGGGGTTTTCTGAATGAAAATTAAAAGGCTTTGGGAACATAAGGATGATTTTTTTTTGTATTTTTGTAAAATTTATGTCCCAAAATCTGAAGAGTCACCTTTAAAGTAAAGATTACAATGCACAAAGTAACAGACCTGATGCGTAATATCTGGTCGACATGATGCTATGTCTCTCTTGAACTTCTTTGCCATGTTTCGATGTTTATCACAGTTGAGCAGCTCAAATGATTTCCCCACCTGTCAAAGAGGAGGAAAATATAACTGAACATGATCTCTTAACACAGAGTTTACCCAACATCATATTTCACAATAGGAGAAAAATCTATATTTTCAAAAGGCATTAGTCTGCCACATAATTATTATGTGTTCAGCAAAACTGGCTGTATAATTATGACATCACAGCAATTTTCTAAGCCTAGTGTGCTTGAAATGTATTCTACCTATTACTTCAAACATAGCGATGGTTTCTGTGATTGTGAGACTTTATTCCGTAGCCTAATATTCATATTGTACTTGATATATGAATCCGAAAGACATCAACATTCTTTTGACACACGATTTAGATTATCATGGGTTTTGGCGATAAAGTGGATGGGCGTTTTCCGATGTAATGCCGCAGAATCGGTAGATTTTTCTTGGTTGCAAGAACTTTTTTCTCTAATTCAAAACTTGAAAGTGAAAGACATTTACCAACGCGAAATCTAATGATTTTTTCAAAGAAACACTTACCTTCACAGATTCTAGAGACGCATTTTCAAGGATAACAATCAATCTCTTTTCATTTGATATTTTTCTCGAAATATTTTTCGTCAGTGAAGCTGAGCTTTCTTCTCCTGATGCCATTATTCAACAGTTATACCGTTTTGACAGATTCACGTGTAGACTTCCGATAACAACAAAATCTGTCCGAATTATTCGTACCTTCAATTTAAAGAGTTTCTGCAAGGATTCACACCACTACTCTTTTGCTTCATACGAAAAAGCCAGTGAAAATTGATTTTTTAAAAATTAATATAGACAGTATATCCAGTGGCCTTAGTGAAGTAATGGTATCTTAATATATTGCATTTTTTTTTTAATTTTCTTTCAAGAAAGATTTCTTCTTTTAAACTGAATTATAGTTAAAGTGGCCCTTCATGATTGCAGACTAATGCCCCATTATGAGGTAACAGATAGAAAACAGTTTTCATATCATAAAATGCACAAGAAAGAAAGAAAGAGGCACCATCTAATTTTTTCTTTATATTTCAAAGTATTGCGGCACAAGGTAGCCTGAAAAGTGCGAAGTTATGAAGTATTGGAAGGCTACCGTGATGCAACTGTTGCTGCTGCGGTAGAGGCAGATCAAACTTTAGCCCTATTCTTATTATATATGAGTAAATGTAAAAACAATGAATTGCATGCAAATTCCGTACACTTGTGGTTTGTCTTAACCCTTTCCCAAACAATCCCTGGTTTTTAAGACCAAGGACGAAAGTCCTTTTGAAAACATGGTGGGAAAAGGAGAAAATGCTGGTAACCAACATTTTCTCCTTTTCCCACTATGTTTTCTACCCTATCAACAACAGAAATCATCATGCGTGATACATTTAATTCCTGTTCTTCAGACCTTGTCAATTTGGTTTAGTCTAAAATTTTGTTGTTTGGGAAAGGGTTAAAATGCAGTTTAACAATAATGAATCTATCTCTCTTTCTCTCTCTCTCTCTCTCTTATGCTCGCGGGCTCTCGCTTCCGTTCTCTTTTTCTCCCCCTTTTTCTCTCTTTTTCCTGTCTCCCCTTATAGCATACTAAGTTTCACCCCTCCTTTTACTTTTCGTTGCATTTTTTCACCAATTTTCTTGTTCTCTTACTTTCTATACGCTTTCATCTTATACATATGCATTTATATTTATCCATTTTTTTTACCCTTGCATATTCTTATCATGTCACTTTCATTTTATGTTACATTGTCTATGTTTTATTTATAAATAACTAATACTAAAAAACTCATTTATGTACTTTTTGGTATAGGTACAGACCTTTTGTCGTAACTTTACTGCTGAACAAACACTTTTTTAAAGTGTTGTTGATTTGTGAATGGTGTTTTTAAAGTTATGGGCCCTGAACAGTATATATTAATATCAATATGATCGGGTCGCATACTCTTACCTTTCTTAAGTTTCCTGGAACTGAGGCTCCTTCAATATTCCCCTACTAGGCTCGGTCCAATGACTCTGTTAGAGCAGAATGCCCAGGTTGACATGCTTAGATAGTTTTCACAGATACAGTAAGCCCCTTTTTCACAGAATATTGCCCAAACTATAAAATCGACTTCTTTCGACAGCTTTCATTACGAGCAAAGGAAACCCGGTAAGGTTTCTGTTAGCATCTTGACAAGCGGACGTATGATTAGACTGCAAGTTTTGTGCAGTCTGACCTTGATCTGTTCCGTCTGGAAAGCTTCTGTTTTCGCCTCTGGAGTTGAAAAAATTAAAAAGTTAAACTGTTTAGGTAAGCATGGGAAGACTTAAACCCGTTTATCGCAATCACAAGTTTTCAACAGCCTTTCAAAGAAGGCTCTGGAAAAATTGCTAACCAGCATTATCTCCTATTCCCACAGTGTTTTCAGCTATTCCCTTAACAAATTTTATTTCTTGAGTCATATTTATCATGTAGTCTGCAAATGCTTTTAATTTTGACTAGTTTAAAGTTTTGTCGTTTGGTAAAGCCTTACGTAAATACCAGTACAACTGATGATGGCAGACCAAAAGTTTGGCTATACTGTTGCCCAATTAGTACCAAGTATCACAAATTGATTTGTCTTTTTGACATGAATACAGACATTGATAAATGTTAAACCCTTTACCAAACGACAAAATTTTAGACTGGTCCAAATTCAAAGCATTTGCAGACGACAAAATAAATGTGATTAAAGAATTGAATTTTGTTCTGGGAAGGGAAAAAACACTGTGGGAAAAGGAGAAAATGCTGGTTACCAGCATTTTCTCCTTTTCTCACGATGTTTTCTAAAAGCTTCTTTCTGAGGGGCTTCAAAAATAGGGATTGTGTGGGAATGGGTTAACCCTTATCCTGCTAAAATAACTGAAATGAACTTTTAAGTCAATAATACTGAAACCCAAATGTTACTATTTCAAAGGTAATTCTTTGGGGGGGGGAGCTATTTCCTTATCGTACAGTGTAGATTCAAGATCAGACTGCACTTTCTGTGCAGTCTGATCTTGATCTTCACTGTCCGCAAAAGGTCTCCCTTTAAAGCGTTAGGGTTAAATCAGACCCTGGACTTGTGTAGACATTTTCATTGTGCAAATATGCAAATTTGTGACATCTGACTGACAGAATGACATCTATCATTACAAACCAGCATCTTTACATTATATGATCACTACTTTTTTACCATATTACATAGACATGATCGAGCATCTCATTGACCACATCATTGAAGTAATTGAATACTAACTCCGATATTCTAGGGTCGATCCGGGCAGAGACCGCTTTAGGTGGGCGTGGCCTTGGGCAAATGATCTTTTCTGAGCAAGTGTCCTTGTTGATTACCCTTAACTCTTTACCAAACGACAAAATTTGTCCAAATTGAAACCATTGGCAGACGACAAAATAAATGTGATTAAAGAATTTAAATTTGTTTTGGGAAGGGAAGAAAACGTTGTGGGAAAAGGAGAAAATGCTGGTTACCAGCATTTTCCCCTTTTCCCACAATGTTTTCAAAAGGCTTCTTTCACAAGGGTTTTAAAAGTCGGGATTGTGTGGTAAAGGGTTAAGGCATGGGCTTGGTTGCTGTTGGTTCATTCAGGTTTTATTGAAAACAGTATCAACTATTGAAAAATGTTTTGAGACCCACTTTCAACAGCAGCTACTTTGTGGAAATTTGAACAGCGAAGATCAAAACCAGACTGCTGTTGACTTGTTCAAATTCGCCTGAAAACTGAATCAAGATGAGGGTATATAGGTCGGATGGATATACATGCTTTACATTGGTTTTTACGTAAATCATAGCGTATCAAACCCTTTATCAAACAAACACTAAGTATTAGAGACCCTGAGGAATATCAATATTTTTCAAAACATCGTGGGAAGGGGAGAAAATGCTGGTAACCACTAACCAGCATTTTCTCCTTTTCCCACTATGTTTTCTAAGATTTCAAAGCGAAATCCCGTCATTCGCGCCTAAATCAATCTGTCATCTTAAAAATCCTTTTAATTTGGACATGTATGAAATGTAATAATTTCTTGAAAACTTAACCCTTTCAGAGCAATAGGGAGAGACACGGACCTTTCTGTACGGTATACACTAAGATCAGACTACACAGAACGTACAATATGATGTTAGATTTATACCGACTGCTTGTTTAGTATAGCCCGTAAGATGAGAAAAATTCTGCCCGGTTTTTTAGTGGAAAGTGCTTATGAGTCATGCATTGACGAAAGGGGGCATAACTCTTTCCCTAACGACAAAATTTTGGACTAGTCCAATTTGAAAGAATTTGCAGACGACAACATAAATGTGAATCAAAAATTGAAATTTCATTTGGGAAGGGTAGAAAACATTGTGGGAAAAAGGAGAAAATGCTGGTTACCAGCATTTTCTCCTTTTTCCCGCAATGTTTTCATAAGCTGTACTTTTCATGGTAATTAAAAGTCGGGATTGCGTGGTAAAGAGCTAAGGCATTATTCGCCATGCATGACACCAAGCAAGTCATCACGTGACCATGGATCCATGACACCAAGCAAGTCATCACGTGACCATGGATCCATGAAGCCCATTTTGTCTAACAACCCACTGAATCATGAGGTAGTCTGGTCCTGTTACCAAAAAAAAAAATTGACCATAAGGTAAAAGTTTCGGCCCAGGTCAGCCTGTGCGGATCACGCAGGCTGACCTGGGACGATACTTTTCGCAGCTACATGTACATTAATTAACCCTTATCATACTGAATAACTAAGGTGAAATTTTCAATTCGATAGTAAAATCCCAAATAGTGCTATTTCAAAGTTATGTTTCTGGGAGTGATATTTCCTAATCGGATAGTGTAGATCTAAGATCAGACTGCATGTTCTGTGCAGTCTGATCTTGATCTACACTGTCCGCAAAAGGTCATTGAGTCGCGATAAGTAGCCTAAGGTTTAAAAACCCGTTTTTACAGAGCATGGCTCATTTTCATCCGTGGACATAGGTCGAGTTTATATATTCGACGCTTAAAAGATTAAACTAGTTTTTACATAAATCGGACAATGTTTAATGATAGCAAATAAGCAGACAGCTATGGCTACCTCAAGTATTTGTTGTGTCTACAAAGTTTATCTTTTCTGTTGGCTGAAGTGCCCTAACTGTAAACTTCATATTGTTTGTGTTATTTATTGTAAACCCGTCAAAGCCTGGTGTCACACTAGACACTGGGACAAAAGTTGTAAAAGTAGATTATGTGAAGACTCTGGACAAAACTCAGACGGAATTTGGGTGCAGGGATTATGTTTCTAGACTAGGCGTTCCTACCTGTTGGAAGTCTAACTCTGTGTGAGACCTCAACGAGGCTTCAAGCGGGGAGGGGGGGGGGGGGGGGGGCGGTGTTTGGAGTTGGAGGGAGGAAATCTCTCCCTCACTGGGAGATTTACGGAGGTTCAAGTTTTGAACTACAACGGCGCCCAGGGGTTTTAGGATGTTAAATCATTACCAAACAACACAATTTTAGGTTTGTCCTGATCGAAAGCATTTGAAGACAACAAAATAAAAGTGATTAAAAAATTGAAATCTGTTTGTGAAGGGTAGAAAACATTGTGGGAAAAGGAGAAAATGCTGGTTACCAGCATTTTCTCCTTTTCCCACAATGTTTTCTAAAGGTTTCTTTTTTGTAAAGGTCGTCAAAGGTAGGGATTGTGTGGTAATGGGTTAAAGTCATTCATAATCATACCATGATTGATCGCTATAATGCACTCTTGCGATTCATTACAGCATATTGTCTACAAACTAAACAAAACAAAAAAAAAAATAGATAAAGGATATTTGTTTTTTTTTCGGTGAAAGATCAAAATTTATTTCATCGAGTGGACACCATCGGTAATATTTTCACGAGTGGCGCAGCCACGAGTGAAAATATTACCGATGGTGTCCACGAGATGAAATAAATTTCGATCTTTCACCGAAAACAAAAACAAATATTCTATTTATTTTATGCTTTTAACCCTTTCTTGGAAGAGCTTTATCAAAATTCAGTACAGTTCTTTTCCCTTATTCCCCGTGGCGTACCCCTCCCGCATAGCAACGTTACGTCAAGCGTGAGAAATGTAAGGTATATGACGTCATATTTCCCATCTGGTTGTTAGGCACGCACAATTTACCTAGGCAACAAGAACGTGAAAATCGGTATTTTCACTGGTGGTACCAGTGTAAGATCGAAAAATATTTTCACTGCTATTTCTCGATATCCTACCGGAAAGCATGAAATAAAATAGCCAACTTTTTGATTCAAGCATTTAAAAATCGAAACGAGCTCATTGAAGATATTTTACAGTAAGTTTGTCCTATATATGACATTTTGCTACATGTATCTGTAAGTTTGTCCTATATATGACATTTTGCTACATGTATCTGTAAGTTTGTCCTATATATGACATTTTGCTACATGTATCTGTATATTTTCAACATGTGTTAGGATCATTCTAACTCATGAGAATTTCAACCCATCGGTTTTTTGACTCATAACTAAAAAATGAGAGGCTCTGTATCATTCATCACAGAGATACAGTAATCTCCTTCCGACAGAGCAAAGGCTATCTATAACCATAGGCGCCTGAAACTCCATTAAATCTATCAAGGGATAACGAAATTTCATTATCGAACACCGTTACTAAAAATAGCTTATTGGCGATTCCCTCTTTATAGTATATAGTAAGATATTATAGTCTGTCGAGGGAGTCGCCAATTTGCTATTTATAAAAATGTGTTAACTAATGAAAATTTGAGTATTTTCTATGACATACATGCGATGCACCAAAGTGCCATAAATGTTCCATGTTCTATCAAGGGAAATTTTAGTGTCCTGTGGTAAATTAATAGAACTTCAAAGGCCTCTTTTATGTAACTAAACTGCTAAATTTAGGAATATTTCAAGCCAATAGTAAAGACAAAACAAAAGTGCGTTTTCAAAGCCCTTTTCCTAATGTTAAACCCTCTGTAGAAAACAATGTAGATCCAAGATGAGACTGCATGATTTTTTGCAGTCTGATTCTAATCTAAACTGTCATGAAAATGTCCAAAAGTTGGGGATTAAACAAACACAGACAAAATATGATATTTTACAAATGCATCACATGTACTTGACACCGGTCTCCCATGTCTAAAAATAACCTGCTTTAATCCTTTAGCACACCGAGTTTGAACGACCTTGGGCACGAAGGCTTTAGAAAACATTGTGAGAAAAGGGAGCAAATGCTGGTAACCAGCATTTTCTCCTTTTCTCACAATGTTTTCCATATCCTTTGAAAGAGGAAGCCATTATTTGAGCGTCGTCATTGACATGCACGTCTTTAAAAGCGTTCAATACGGAGACATCTAAAATTTTGTTGCATGGTGAAGAGTTAATCTTGAATGTTTAATTTCTAAGGTTACCATTTCCTCTGACCAGATAATCCTATATGAGTTTTTTTTTTAAAAAAATCAAAACCTTGGGGATCCCGGTTATGTAAACATGCAATAATTTGGATATCTTGGTTTATGCGCAATTAGTAGCGAAATCGGATATGTTTGAGAAAATAGTGTGGCAGTTGTAGTTTTTATTTCTTCACAACCCCTTACCAAAACATCCTGTGTTTTAGGAAAACCTAAGAAAAAAAGTTTTTTTCCTTTGTATGTTGCTTTACGGCGTTTTCAACATTATTCCAGTTTTATCGCGGCTACCAGTTTACCTATCTATGTTTTAATGGAGTTTCATTTACCATGTACTACCCACATAAACATCGTGGATAAAATGACCAACTCTCAAAATGGACCGAATCTTGAAGCAATGACTGTCAATATGCTTCGGAAAAAGTGGCTGAGCATTCAAGAAAAAGGCTTTTGAAAACATTGTGGGGCAAGGGTAAAATGCTTCAGTAGTATTCAGTATTTTCTCCTTTTCCCACATTTTTAATAATATAATTTTTATAACCATCCAATACAGTTCTCGTCATTTGAGCCATATTTAATTTGCCTTTTTGCAAATTCTTTTAAAAGTGAAAGAATCCATATTTTGTCTACTGACAGATTCTAATTCAAAACTGTTTCCCCAGTGACGAAAAGAATCGGAAGAAAAATACCGATATGTATGGTTTAAGGGGTAAATACATATATCAGAAATCTTCGACCCAATCTCAGAAACGTCACAAACAGTGGTTTCTTGAAGGTATCCAGAAAATAATATATGTACAATTTCTATCCGTAAAATCTATGCAACCGAACGCGGCAATACTTGGCAATACAAGAATGATATCAATTTGAGGTATGAATGAATTCAAAACTGGCCGAAAACGCGTATCAGGACAATTGCCACCCGGACAATTCCCCCTGACAATTGCCCCCTGAGGACAATCCCCCCGGACCATTGCCCCCCCCCCCCCCCCAAGGACAATCCCCCTCGGACCATTCCCCACGAGGGCAATTCCCCCGGACACTTGGAATAGGCAACGTGAGGGGCAACGTGGTTCATTTAATTTAGCATTATCTATGGCAAGTGAAAGTACAGAAATATAGAATGTTGCTCGATGCAGACCTTGATTGTTGTCAGTAAGTCAACGCCGGTCGCAGTTTTCCATTTTATCATTTCAAATTATGTACGTTGTATGGAAGATCCGGTCCAGCGAATAGCAACAACAAAAACGTAAAAACATTTGCTTTCCTGTTGTTTCCAGGGGCAAAAGTCCCGCTTCGGGAGCAATTGCATGTATCCTCGGGGGGGGGGGGGCATTGGTCGGGGGGGGGGGGGGAATTATCCTCGGGGGTCAATGGTCGGGGGGGGGGTAGGAATTGCCGGGGGGGGGGGCGATTGCCATAGAATCCTGAAAACGTGCACAGATGTACATTTAGATATTGATAAACCATCAGTACTACGAGGGCCCATCAATAATTTCGAGAACTAATCTTATATCAGAAAAACACGTCAACCAACATACATTCAACATCTACTCCTTTTCAAAGTAACGTCCCTTGCACAGTTTGCACTTATCCCACTGTTCGACCCATGCCCGGAACACGTGATGCAGGCCGTCACGTGACATATCCCGCGAATATCTGTCAACGGCACGCCTCAACTCCTCTCTTGACTCGTCCTTCTCACCACGTAGCTTATTTTTTAGATTCGGAAATAGCCAGAAATCGCAAATTGCCAAATCTGGGCTGTACGGAGGGTGTGGTAGTATTTCTATATCCAGTTCCTTAATAATGTCCAATACAACGCGACTGCTTTGGCTTGGCGCGTTATCGTGGTGCAGCAGAATCCCGGACCTCATAAGTTGTGGGCGCTTTCTCTTGCTAGCCGGTAGCAGATCAGATTTAATTAATGATGCATAATAGTTACCAGTAACTGTAGTTTTTGGAGGAACAAAGTGATTCAAAATAATTCCTTGGATATCACAAAAAATTATGGCCATTACCTTACCGGAAATCAACGCTTTTGTTGGCGAAGGCGAAGAAGGATGCTTCCACATTGAGCATTGTTGTTTACTTTCCGGCTCAAAAAAGTGTATCCATGTCTCATCACATGTAATTATTCGATTAAGAAAGTTTTCGCCCTCGTCATTGTAACATTGACAGTATTCATGACACCTTTTCAAGTTTTGACCCTCTGTCCCATTTGATCAGGAAGCAGCAAGCGTGGTAGGTATACCCATCTTGCTGAAACGCGGCGCATTCCGAGCTTATTGGTCATAATGTCCTGAGCTGTACCAAAGGAAATGTCAAAGTGTCTAGCTACAGTTTCAACAGTTACTCTTCTATCTTCAAATCATCACGGATCTCCGTAAAAGATTTACCGAGTAACACACAAAACTTTATCACAACGCGTTGCTCGCTGGTACAGGATGACGCCATTTTTAAACGAACGCTCTTGATATGACGTCATATTTTTGTTATGACGTCATATATTTTTGACGTCATCGTATTGGAGTCAGAAGAGTTAATTGGAAAAGGAATGAGCTTTAATCATACGAATTTTCATGACAGTACGTCAACGCGTAATTGAATAGTGGAATTAGTTCTCAATATTATTGATGGGCCCTCGTAGTTTATGATCAAATTCAGAAAGAATTATGTCCAGATGAGACCGGCTTTTGATAATTTACGAGAGGTATCAATCGTTTCCTGCAATTTCATTATATACCAAGGATTTTGACCATGCTATTTCATTTTTTTTGCGTCACGTGTATAAATAAACTGTACCAGACTTTGGCTGATCGAATGAAAGCCTGTAGAGTCATTGATTAAATGAAAACGGTTTACCATGGTACACATTGTAAGTTATTTCTTAATAACAATAGTACAATAATTGATACTTTTATTATTTTCGTATTATATAAGCACTTATCTATTTCATTTATCGTTTTTGCTTTCGAAAGAAATAACTCTCCTCTGTAAATGTCTCTTTTTTTTAAAAGCTTGGTACTTTTACTGATAATTTATCATGGTTACGATGGTGCAAAAACAGAATGAAAATGACACCCTTCATTGTTACATTTCGCTCTGGACTTCTCTGTCGTAGTTATGAACATTCAAAAACTTACTTTTTTGGTCACCGTAGTTACACTGTATAACTATGCCGTACAGGTCTCATTTTCCCCCCAAATTTCATCTATGATTTATAAAGTACATGCATTGGTTCAAACCATTATGATATCATTACATTAGGGAATGCTCTCTGAAAAGAGGGCATAATGCAAAAAGTTTCGACCTAGGTCAGCCTGCGCAGCCTGCGCGGCTGACCTGAGTCGAAACTTTTTGGTATGTAAAAATTTTCTATAAGTTCAAGGAACATTCTGAAACATGCATGAATAGATCGTTTGTTCAACAAAATGGATGTTACAGGTCCAAAATTATTATGATGACTTTATGATGCATAAAATTCCCTTTGCTCGACCATCAGTCTATTTATACCAATTTCTCGGTATTAGAATGCTCTATATAGATGTTAATCGCCACATAGGTAGAGACACTCTGGTAAAAAAGTCAAACACCCTTGGTTTGGAAAAGTTTTCTCTCGGATTCTCAAAAGGCTGACTATTTGAGTACCACATTGGTAACGAAAACATGCGAGCCAACAGGGTGAATGTTTGAGCATAGTTATCCGTCTGTTTTCCCGCGTAATTTATCACATCGGCTGCTATCCAGGCGGAGTTGACCCCAAAACCAAAGGACCATTAATCTTTGGTTAGTTTGACTTGTTGAAGGATACCATCAATTGTCCGCAGGTAAATAAAACAACGCTTATTAGGTTATTTATGTGTGCATAATATTTCGCTGTATATATCTATATGGATTTAAGTTTTATTGTGAATTAAAATATTTTGTGGAAATGGTGAATAAATGTAATGCGAAAAATGTGAAAGTTTGATAAACAAAATGAGCCAAAGAATTATATGTATTTGAAATCACTGAATTTACCATGCCTATCAGCTTCATAATATTTCACAAAAGTCTTTGATCGTTTAACCCTTTCCCAAATGACAAATTTTGGACTCTTCCAATCTGAAAGAGTTTGCAGACGACAATTTTAGGTTTTGAGAAAATGGCAGAGAGTTGTCAAAAAGGGTATAAAGCACTATGTGAAGAGGAGAAATTGCTCGTTACGAGCAATTTCTCCTTTTCTCACAGTGTTTTCGAAAGACTTTTACTGCAGACATGTAAAAACCAGGGCTTGTTTGGGAAAGGGTTAACGCTGAAAAGTAAGAACAGACCCCTCACCCCTATTTTTCCTTATTTTTTTCCGTTCTTTCTCTCCTACCTATTTTTCTCCATTTTGCCATCCTCAATTTCATTCTTTCAGGCTCCTCACCTTTCTCCTCTTCCTCCTCCTCTATTAACCTTTTGCCACGCATCAAATTTTTTAGACTTATCCAAATTGAAAGCATTTGCAGACGACAATTTCATAGTGGTCCATATGATACTGCAATTTTTCCTTGATGGGGTAGAAAACATTGTTGCAAAAGGAGAAAATGCTGGTTTCCAGCATTATCTCCTGTTTCCTCTATGTTTTTTAAAAAGGCTTCTTTCCCAGGGTCATTTAAAGTCGTCATTGTGCGGTTAAAGGGTAAAACGGTTATTCAAGTTATTTGCCCAAGTTTTGCATTGTCTGCAGCGCAGAAGTTCTATCTTAAGTTATAAGCTCACACACTCAAATTCCCAAAATATAACAAAATGAGGTCATGTTACGGAAATGACAGATAATAAACTACATCATCAAGTACACAATATACATATTGTTTTCTTTTACCTGCATGAAATTTACATAATTACAGCACAGATATATTTGAAGTCTTCTTAGATTTATACCACTTAACCCAGGGATATTCAGTTTTAATATTGTCGTGATCAACTTACCCAGTCAATTACAAAGTTGAACAACCTTAAGGAAAAATGCTTGTTTTGAAAACATTGCGGGAAAAGGAGAAAATTCTGGTTAACAACATTTTATCCTTTCCCCCAAATGTTTTAACTCAAGCATCAATGACTCCTATTATTTAGAGCCACATTTTCTTCTGGAAATGCCCCTAGTTTGAACAATTTTTATTCGTCCATGACTGGCTTGCAGCACGCAAAGAGGGACATTCGGAAATCTGCGTATAGTGTCGTCTCGGATCAGCCTGCGCAGTCCGCGCAGGCTGATCCGAGACAACACTTTACGACTAAATTAGATTCTGTGGTAAAGTAGACTTGGGCAAAACAGAAAAAAAAAGCATAAAAACGGAAAGTGTCGTTTCGGATTAGCCTGGGCAGGCTGTGCAAGCTGATCCGAAATGATACTTTACTTTTCCATTGAAAAGAATTCGAAATATATGGCTTACAACATGCGAAAAGGGCCTCTCGGACATTTGTATAAAAGTGTCGTCTCGGATCAGCCAGCGCTATCTACATAGGCTAATCCGAGACGGCACTTTACGACTACATAAGATTTTGTGCTTAGACTTGCCCGAAGCATTTACATAAAAAAACGGAAAATGTTGTGGCGGATTAGCCTTCGCTGACTGTGCAGTCTGATCCGAGACGACACTTTACGCAAATGTCCGAATGCCCCTTGTGGCGTGTTGCAGACCAGTTTAAGAGCGTTTTAACCTCAACTGAAACTTTTTGAGTCGTACTCTGTGAACAGGAGGCTTGATGACGTATAAACAAAAAAAATATAGACCCATGTCAGTGTTGACAACAGACTGATATGAGTCTAATATTTTTTTTTGCAATTTTTAAAGTTTCTGCATGTCCTAAAGCCATTCTACGCCATGATTTAGGCGTGTTGTTAAACGAAATGGATTCTTATGGATCCGTAGTTATGTGACTACAATTTATTCAGCAGTATCGGGCTTAACCCTTTACTCCATAGATACTCATTTCTACGCATTGCTTGTAGGAGCCTTTGGAAAACATTGTGGCAAAAGGTGAAATTGCTCGTGACGAGCAATTTCACCTTTTGTCACAATGTTTTCTATGCTATCAAAAGGTGTCATATACACATAAGAAACGGCTTCATCCTTGCTGTTATTTAGGGTCAATTTGAGATACCTTAGAAATTCATTATGGGGTAAAGGGTTAAAAAAGGTGAAAATCGAAGATTGTCAAAGCCCTATATGATATGGTAAGAGAATAAGCGCTTATCTGGTACATGTATAGAGTTCGTACATAATTAGGGCAACTTTAATTAAAATAGTTTGCTAAAACTGGGTAGGGTCAGAATTCAAAGTCTACATTGACCCTGTTACTTCACAAAACATGCCTTCACAGCAATGCAGTGATAGACAGCTACATTAAGGAAAAAGGCGCAGTCTTTAGTCTTTACCACACAAGAAAGTTTTAGACTGGTCCAAATTGAAAGCATTTGCAGACGACAAAGTAAAGGTGACTGAAAAATAGAAATTTGTTCTGGGAAGGGTAGAAAACACTGTGGGAAAAGGAGAAATGCTGGTTACCAGCATTTTCTCCTTTTCCTACAGTGTTTTCAAAAGGCTTCTTTCTCAGGGGCGTCAAAAGTAGGGATTGTGTGGTAATGGGCTAATGTTTTGACCATGGTGCATGTTATTGCTTTGGTTCACACAATATAACACTATTTTTCATATCACCGAAAAAAAGAAATATATTTTCTTTTAAAGGCCAAATCGCGGTATGAAGAATCAATCCAGGTGTTAAAACGCATTGAAATTTAAATGAGTAGGTATCGTAACTATGGTGAAGATGACAATCTGTGAATGTACGGTCAGTCTATGTCTTAGTCGCTAGCAGAAAAATGAATTCTTAAACCATTACCACACAATCCCTACTTTTGACGACGCAGAGAAAGAAGCCTTTAGAAAACAGTGTGGGAATAGGTGAAAATGCTGGTAACCAGCATTTTCTCCTTTTCCCACAATGTTTTCTACTATTCACAAAACAAATTTCAAATTTTCAATCACTTTTATTTCTTAGTCTGCAAATGCTTTCGATTTGGACAAGCCTAAAATATTGTCGTTTGGTAATGAGTTAAAGCGAGGAAACAGTAAACAAAGGACAGAGTAACCTGGCAACTTTTGACCAAGTTTAAAAATTTATTTCCTACAAACGACTAACATTTAGACTGCAAGCACAATAACAGACTGTCATCTTTGAAATTTTTGTAATTTCCATACTTTTAAGTGGTATGATTTTACATCATCATAGTTTTGTTTTGGCCATTATTAGACCTTTAAAATGATATAGATTTCATGTTTCATGAGGTCATCTAACAAAATCTAAGACTTTTTTCTAGATAGTTTCAAACCTGTGATATAGACAGAAAAACACGTGGAACAGCGCGCGGGCAGAAAACGTGACGGATGTCCTTTTTTTAAAATATATTTTTTTTCTGTAAAATTTCTGTCTAGTTTTTCAAGAACTGAACATAATAGTGATATGGATAAAATACGTGCTCTCAGAAAAGGGTTTTTCATGCATTTCAAAAAAAGTATCGATCCATTTTAGAGTCTGCGCAGTCCTTGCAGGCTGTAACAGGTAAATTTTATTTTGCTTTTTTATAATTTTCTGCATGTCCAGGGATCTCACTACCTCATGATTAAGTTGAATATTACATCAAATCGATTTTATGGATACAAAATTATTGGATGTCTTGGTTAAGACATTTCAGTCACAGAGATACATTAAATCCTTTTTTTTCCAGAGCACGACCAAATTATATAAATTTGAAAATGTAGATGGACAATGGCTTTGAAAGTTGCAGGTTTAAGTCCAAGCTACGGACGATATTTTTTTGTATTTACAAAATGATTATTTTTTTGGTCTCTTCTCTCACCTCAGAAGTGAATAGTCACGTCCTAAATCGTTTTCCCTTACAAAATATCAACCTTTTGAAGAGAAAGGAAACAAAGAAAAGTCGAAGTCTGGCTGAATGCCCCCCCCCCCCCCCCCACAAGAAGGAATTCAAGTAAACGGTTAAAAAAAAACACACACACGCGCATTCTTGAAATATAAACAAGTCTAAAAGTGATGTTGTTAGGTAAAAAGTCAAAAAGTATCTATAAAGTTTAACGAATTAACTCATTACCACACAATCCCTACTTTTGACGACCCTGAGAAAGATGCCTATAGAAAACATTGTGGGAAAAGGAGAAAATGCTGGTAACCAGCATTTTCTCTTTTTCCCACAATGTTTTCTACCCTTTGCAAAACAAACTTCAAAATTTTAAGATACTTTTATTTTGTCGCCTGCAAATGCTTTCGATGTAGAAGAGTCCAAAATTTTGTCGTTTGGTAAAGATTTAACTCGTATCCTGTCAAATAACTAAAATAAATTTTCATTTCGATTTTAAAAAATGAAGATACTGTTATTTCAAAGTTATGTTCTCCTTATCCGACAGTGTAGATCAAAGATCAGACTGCACCTTCTGTGCAGTTTGATATATATCCACACTTTCCGAAAAAGGCCGATGAATCACGTTCAGTAGCCTAGGGGTTAAGAAGGACGGTTCACGTGGAGAATCTGTGAGGAAAATATAGATAAAATATTAACCCTTTACCAAACGACAAAATTTTAGACTGGTCCAATTTCAAAGCACATGCAGACGACAGAATAAATGTAACTCAAAAGTTGAAATTTGTTTCTTGCAGGATAGAAAACATTGTGGGAAAAGAAGAAAATGCTGGTTACCAGCATTTTCTCCTTTTCTCACAATGTTTTCAAAAGGCCTCTGTCTTAGGGTCGTAAAAACCAGGGATTGTCGACTTTTTCAGTCAAAGATTAAAAAAAAAAGAAAAACAAACAATATTTTGCCATTTCAAAGTTCTTTCTGTCGGATAATTGAAATCGTATCGAAATCACATTCTCTGCTGTCTGATCTAGATCTACTCTGTCCACCAAAACGCATACAGTCGCGCTAAGCAGTCGATACAGGGATTACTCGAAAGTGATATAAACGGTTACCGTGCGAAAAATGAAAGAAAGGTAAGAACATCTAAGAAAACTAACGTGGAAAACAGGAGTTTAATTTCTGTTATCTTTTGATGTATCAAATTTAGTGAATCTGACAAAAAGGGGCTAAATACAACTCAGTCATGGGCGGATCCAGAGCTGGGGACCGGGGGTCCGGACCCACCCTGGAATTTTGGCAAAAATGTGGTTATCGGATTCGTGAATGGGACTGGTTTGATATTGCACAGAATTTATGTAAAATACAGTCATGAATTTGAAAAAAAGGTTCTAAATGTAGAGACCTCATATTTAGAACTGGAAACGTTGACTTTTCCTGTAAACGGCTTACTTCCACTGAAATCCGGAAATCAAAGTATATAATAAGACGAGTGCGTTTTCGGTGGGACCCCGCCTGAGAAAGATATCTGGATCCGCGCTTGTCAGTAATGTATTATACCAAGCGAGTTATCCCATAATTACGGATACGTAAAATAACCCAGTGTATCTAACAACTGACTGTAGTATTAGATCTAGACTGGTCCTTCAAAATGCAAATAATCAACCCATTACCACACAATCCCTACTTTTGACAAACTTGAGAAAGAAGCCTTTAGAAAACATTGTGGGAAAAGGAGAAAATGCTGGTAACCAGCATTTTCTCCTTTTCCCACAATGTTTTCTACCCTTCACAAAACAAATTTCAAATTTTCAGTCACTTTTATTTTGTCTTCTGCAAATGCTTTCAAGTTGGACCAGTCTTCAATTTTGTCGTTTGGTAATAAGTTAACTAAGAGCAAAAAGTTTTGACACATGTCAGCCTATATATATATACGTGGACTGATCAGTCTGATCTGAGTCAATACCCTTTGCAGATGCATTAACCCATTACCACACAATTCCTACTTTTGACGCCCCTGAGAAAGAAGCCTTTAGAAAACATTGTGGGAAAAGGAGAAAATGCTGGTAACCAGCATTCTCACCTTTTCCCACAATGTTTTCTACCCTTCACAAAACAAATTTCAAATTTTCAGTCACTTTTATTTTGTCTTCTGCAAATGCTTTCAATTTGGACCAGTCTAAAATTTTGTCGTTAGGTAATGAGTTAAACCCCCTTTTCACAGAACATGGCTAATTTTTGTGCGCAGTTTATATGGTATCAGTGACATTTTGAATACATCTGAGACGATTTAAAACAATAAGTAGTTATTTTCGTGGTATGATTATGTGAAAAAAGGACCTGTATTTTACTGCGGAAACATATATATATATATAAGATTGTCAGTAAACGAATAAGGTGGATTCTGTGAGAGACTTAAGGTAAAGGCAGTAAGAATGAACGGAAAAATGATAAGAAAAAAAAACAACAGGATTTAAATTTAGATATAATATTTTTCTTTTTAAATGTTTCTTAATATTTCATGTTGTATCAGTGATTTTTTTTTTTTTTTTATAAATTGTCGATGTTTTAAAATATGCGTTTTCAAAAAAAAAAAAAGCAAATGAACTTATTTGAACAAATTTAATGGAATTTTATTGCAAAAATATTAAATTCAATTAATTTCACAGAATAAACTTGTATGTGTGATGATAAATGGGGAAGTATTAAACTACATATACTATGATGATAGATTTCGTATAAAGGTTCCATTTTATGTAAATAATCTATATTTGGTAAAGATGTGATTTACAGAGCTTTGATTTACTGACACAGTCACATACTGGGATATAAATAAAAAAACAGAGTTTTGTATTATAAACATTTAGAAGAGAAACCTGTAAAATATGGCCAAAACCGTGGCAGACCACTTCATAGAAACCGCTGAGTTCTGATAGTTTGATTTTGCTAAAAAGTTGTGAAACGAATTTTGATTTCTCTGTAAGGTATGAAAAAAACCAAACATGATTTATAGAGTTCAAACTGATGAGAATCTGATGAGCTGAGACAAAAGAAAAGAGTTAACCCATCTTACGAAGCATTAAAAACCAGTCCACGAGTCAATAAACTGAAAAAAGCGAGATTTTTAGTTATCTGCAGCAAGCTTTCAAACACAAAGAATAAAAAAAGTTATAGCTTGTATATGACAAGCAACTGCTTATTTTCTCTAAATGTTTTCCCTTAATCTTATGAAAGAAGTTAAATTTATTTGCATTAAATGAACTTTCTTTTTGTCCCTTAGAGGATGTACAGTAACTAGCATGTCTATAAATAAACTACATTGTGAATGCATAAACCTTTCCACTTAAACCAAATTATACATTTGTATCTAATCGACTTACCCAAAGGTCATTTCTTTAATTTCAAAAGATTGTTTCACACAAAAACTCACCATTGTGAGTCTTTTGCGTTAAGTGTAGATCGAGACAAGACTGCACAAACATGCCGTATCATCTCGATTTGCACTAATTCCAAAAGCGCATCGGGTTGCGTTTAACAGCTAGGAGTTGTAACATAGAATCATAAACTATCTTCATGACAGTGGGGAAAATTTTTGTAATTATTATGCACGCTACATCGGATGTACATGCAGTAACTTGGTCCTAAATGCATGGAACACAACTTACACGTAAGTTTTTTGTCTTGAAGACAGTGTTTATGAAGATCAGACAGCACGTTTCGATTTTAACATACAATTTTCAGTATTTATAGTGACAATTAAGCTAAATTTCATCCAAACAACATAATTCTTTATCTTTCTGTTTTGGACTTAAAATTTCAATTCTTTCTAATTTAGCAATGGAGAATTTAATCTTTAGAAATACTACATTAGTTGCGTTCAGGCCATGGTCATATGACACAAGACCCGCAAATTGCATATATTTCTCATTTAGACATTCCAAGTATAATACTTTTAAATGTCAAATTACATTTTCTTTTATTGTTGATAAAAAAGTCCATTTTATTCGAGTCTTGCTGTGTTAAAAGCGGGCTTCATAAACATGTATGAGCCAAAAATATCGAACCCCGTCAGCCTGAGTCGATGCATTTTTGCTAGAGGTAAATATTCAGTGCATGTCAAAGGATCAATCTACTCATGATTCTTTCGGTTATGAGACAAAATGGATTTTATGTGGTAACCTGCTTTTTATTTATTTTTTAAACTCGTTCTTTATCAACGGCTGAAGATACAATCCACTGAAAGTCAAAAATACTCGTTGAATTATAGACGGACGATATGGATCTAAGATCAGACTGCACGTTCTGTGCAGTCTGATGTTAGATTCATACCGTCCGCAAAAGGTCCTCATATTCGCCGTTGGCACTAAAAAGGTTTAAACAAGACATATAAGTGTTGACAGTTACTGCTTCACTGTATTTCCAAGTATATTTTCATTTTACAATGGACTACACATCCCAAAGTGGGTTTTTTTTTTTTACATTCATTAACGTAAAAAAGAAACTTCACCTTGATCATTCATATTTTACAGGGATGCTTGTAACCCTTTACCATACTTGACCTGTAATACACAAAAAGGGGCATTCGTACATTTGCGTAAAGTGTCGTTCCGGATCAGCCTGCGCACTTTACGCAGGCTAATCCTAGACGACACTTTCCGTTTTAATGTAATTTTATGTTTTGCGCGAGTCTGCTGTAGTACAAAATCAAATCAAATCAAATAGTTTATTCATCATATATAAGGCCACCGGCCCAAAATACAAAAAAAAAATCTGTCATATATTTAGAGTCACCATTAAATAGTATATTTTTGTGTACAGCAAGGCTTTTTGGGGAGGGAGTGGACCAAGACCAGACCGCACATATCGTGCACTCTGATCCTGAATCCATATCGTACGCTTGAACATACATATAAATGGACTTTTATAGAAGGCATAGTTCAAGATCAGACTGCACGGAATGTACACAATTAAACGTAGGCTTTTTTCGGAGGACGTGGACCAAGACCAGACCTCACATATCATGCACTCGGATCCTAAATCCAATCGTGCGCTTGAACATACAGAAAATCCGGTGAAGTCGTAAAGTGACGTCTCAGATTAGCCTGCGCGGGCTGGGCTGATCCGAGACGACACTTTACGCAAATGTCTGAATGGCCTTTTCGCGTGTTTCGGGCCATATGATCCGGAGTTATAACTACCGTTAGGAAAAAAACGCCCATGAAAACATTGTGGAAAAAGCAAAAAGTGCTGGTAACCAGCATTTCCTCTTTCTCCAGTAATCTTTTCTACCATTTAACAGACACATTCTTCAGCATGAACCTCAATTTAATTTGTAATTAACCAACAGCGAAAAGTTTCGGCACAGGTCAGCCTGCAAGGTCCGCGTAACTTTTTGCAGATGCATTTAGCCCTCTTTTTACAGAGCATGGCAAAGATTTGAACCTTTTTTTAAAGCTGTCTACTGCGACTATTAGTTTTAAGTGGTTGTTACATGCTGTTTATGAAATGTAAAGTTGTTCAAGTCTTCACCGAATGACAAAATTTTAGACTTGTCCAATTCCCAAAGCATTTACAGACGACAAATTAAAGTTTGCTCAAATGATGGACATTATCTGTAACCCAGTACCACACAATCCCTACTTTTGACGACGCAGAGAAAGAAGCCTTCAGAAAACATTGTGGGAAAAGGAGAAAATACTGGTGACCAGCATTTTCCCCTTAACCCACGATGGTTTTAAAAGCTTTTTGTCCACAGTAACGATAAAAATCGGGACTGTACGGTAAATTTAGTTCAGATGTTGGAAGTTGTCTCGGAAAGGGTAGAAAACACTATGGGAAAAGGAGAAAATGCTGGTTACCAGCATTTTCTCCTTTTCCCACAATGTTTTCAAAAACCTTTTCAACAGTGGCATTAAAAGTCGCGGTTGTTAGGTGAAGGGTTTTGATAGACCTATAGTACAGAATATAAATGTGTGCTGTATATCATGGAGTGAATCTAGTCGTTTACTGTATGATTTCCTTCCTGATATACGACTGTAAGCAAAGATTCCGAAAACATCGTGTCATAAGTACAAAATACTTATATAGTCATACATTTCCCCCTTTTAACCGACTAAATTTTTATACTTTCAGACACTTATGCACTAATTCAAACCACAGCTAGTTTGTCGTCGGCAGATTCTTCCAGTTTGGGCAAATCTAAGTATTAACGTCTGATATAGAGTTAACATAACTTTATTGCACATACCGAGTATAACTTGCTTAAGACAATTGTGTTTCTAGCGGAGGCAAAATGAAGGGCTTCACAATCCAGCGGCTAGGCGGACTTCGTAACAAATGGATAACTGACATCCTCTCTGAGATTCTAAGCACGTTTCTACTAGCGGTAAATATTTCTTTTTCGTTTTTGCATCGCTTTTATGGATGCTTTTTTTTCAGCATTCGAGAAAGATGGGGTTCATATGCATGTATTTGAACGAAGTCAAGTTTTCCTAAAAAAAATATATATATATATAATATACTGCTGGCTTAAGCTTAACCTGCAATCATACTTATGTACAACAGGAAATAAAGGACGTATCACCACCGACTTAATGTCCTGCCGCAAGGAAAAGTAAATCAATAGTTTAACATGCCTTCTAGACTTCATTCATGTACATAATATTAAAGAAACTTCAGTCAGTATTCAATGATTTACCGGTATTAGGTAATAAATATCAGTTAGAGTACATGTTTTTCATTAGTTTTATTTCTGCATGATGAAAAGAATATAATGACTGTTTGTATGTTGTTTTGGTTTCCTTGGTGGCTCAGTGGTCAAGGATTTTGATGTGTGGACATCACAGACTTGTAGTGGGGGTGGGGGTGGGAGGTTAAATAGCGGAATGCTTGTAATACCATGATGAACTTGATGATGTCCTCATCGTTTTGACCCTTATTCTGCTAAATAATTAAAATGAAATTTTTAATTAGATAGTAAAAAGCCACATATTGCTCTTTCAAAGTTATGTTTAAGAAATAATATCTCCTAATCGGACAGTGTAGATCCAAGATCAGACTGCACGTTCTGTGCAGTCTGATCTTGATCTACATTGTCCGCAAAAGGTCAGTGAGTAGCGCATGGCAGCTTTAGTGTTAACCCAAACGGATGTTTTGGGGCGAAATTCGTGTCAATAATTCTGAGCTCTAGATACGTGTTGCTGCTTCACTTTTATCAATTCAAAATAAAATCACACACTAATGACATAAAAAATCTGTGTATATAATGAAAGCTATGATATGATGTTGACAATCCTGTAAATTACTTCCTTTTCCGCAGTAGATCCGCACGATTTCAATACACAATGGAAATCGTATCATGAACTCAGAAGTATTTAGGTAACAGTCATGTTTCCTGATATAGACTGAAGTGGTTGTCATGTCTAGAAAGATTAACTTTGTCGCTGTCAGCTTAAGTTTTTAGACTTTTCTCGATATCTAAAGGACAGATTTTCAACGCAAATAGGGATGTTTTTAGTCATATATATATAGTTTAGCATATAGGTAAACTGCAGCTGCTGATGTTGATTCTAGATTTAATATTTTAACAAACAATCCCGAGTTATATAACGACCCTGACAGAGACGTCTTTTAAAAAACATTGAGGGAAAAGGAGTTCTTCAAGAACATCATTTGTCTTCTACTAAACATTTTTTTTAGATTTGAAAGTAACACAAGTTCTAATTGGCTAAACCATAAGGTTTAGCGAAACAGAACCTGTGTTACTTTCTTATTCTAGAATAAGACTTAGAATATTCTTAAAAATGTTGGTGAATACGGCAACATGGCTCGATTCCAGTGATATGTTGGTTCAATCCCACACATCACGGCGCGATGGATAAGGCGTCAAGAAGTCATTAGTCGAGAAAGAGTATGGCACATATGATAGCTTCAGTTTGTAGCTATATAGCTTCATAACGGCTTGCAACACGCGAAAAGGGGCTTTAGGACATTTACGTAAAGTATCGTCTCGGACCAACCTGCGCAGTCTAATTTGAGACGGCACTTTGCGACTACATTAGATTTTGTGCCACAGTAGACTTATGCGAAACAGAAAATTATATAAAAGGAAAAAAACGGAAAGCGTCGTTTCGGATTAGCCTGCACGGACTGCACAGGCTGATCCTAGACGACACTTTACGCAAATGTCCGAACGCCCCTTTTCGCATGTTGCAGGTCATTAACATACTCCTCATTTATCCTCTTAAATTTCATGTTTACAACATTTGCCTTCTTCGGTATCAATATTATTGTCATAGTTGTTTGGCCGCTATGGCTCAGGTCTTTTGGTTGTTGTTTCATGATATCTGATATAACTTGAAGAAGTTGTCTCGTGGAAATAAGTGTGACAGGATTTCCCTTTTAATGACTCAGACATCCTGCAATAAAAAAGAACTGCATAAGGATTACTTAATAAACTTTATTTAAAAAAACTTTAAAATATAAAATTAATATAGGTAACTAGGGCACTGCGTGTTGCCTTGACATAATGCCCCCATATACTATACAGGCCATGATTTCTGAAACGCAATCTTCGTGACATGCTATGCAAAGCAAGCCATCAGATAAAACATGGATTATTGAAACAAATATGTCTAACAATCGACATGTTCCGGAGGTAGAGTGGTCCTTTGACACACAGAAAATTAAAAAAAAAAAAGTTTCGTCCCATGTCAGCATGCACGTTTTGCGCAGGCTGACTTGATGCTTTTTTGCAAATAAATTCAACCTTTTATTTCACAGTGTACCTCATATATAATAGAATAGACCGTACCATTGTTCGGACAATTTGAAGTACTTAGTTTGTCTTTGCAAATAAAAAAAAAAACAATTTACGTCACCGAAAAAGAATATCCTTGTTCTTGTTACCTGTAACAACGATCCATCGCCATATCTTTGTACATATACATTTATGTAATTTCTTATGAAATTAATCCGGTGAATTTGCTATGAAATTAATCCTGTCAATTTCTTATGGAATTAATCCTATGGAATGATGTACAGGCTACATGAATGTAATGTTTGATTGAAAAAAATTGTCTGGTGGCAAAGCCTAGAAATGAATCTGGCTTGAGTGCAATCAGGGCTTTCGGCGAAATAGACCATTTTCAAATGAACCAGTATATTTGAATAATTGCATATTTTTGAATAATCCAGTGTTTATTGTGCATTTACGAAATCCTCTTCTTGACTACAAAATTATAGTCTTGTCTAAATATAAAGTATTTTCAGTTGACAAGTTAAGTATGATTGAAGGAGAGAGACTTGTTTATGAAAGGAGACAAACTGTGGTTAAATGTGGTCAAATATTAAATTATTGCTTTCAAAATACTTCTTTTATTTTTCGGTGGCATATTAACACACGATTGTTTGATACAGAGTTAAGGCTTTCCCAAACAACAAATTTTGGACCCCTCCAAACCGAAAGAGTTTGCAGACGACAATTTTAAATTTGGAGAAAATTGCAGAAGTTCTTAAAAAGGGTAAAAAACACTGTGGGAAAAGGAGAAATTGCTCGTTATGAGCAATTTCTCCTTTTCCCACAGTGTTTTCAAAGACTTGCCGCAGACACGTAAAAACCAGGGCTTGTTTGGGAAAGATTTAGAGGGTAAATTAAAAGATTCGTGCTTTGTGAAAAGGGGTTCTGATGTATTTGCAAAAAAGTGTCGACTCAGATCATCTTGCGCCATTTGTGCAGCCTGATCTTAGTCACTTTCCGTTTTTAAGTAATTTTCTGTTTTGCACAAGTCTACTGTAGCACAAAATCTAATGTAGTCGTAAAGTGCCTTCCCGGATTAGCCTTCGAGGACTGCGCAGACTGATCCGAGACGACACTTTTGGCAAATGTCTGAATAGCCCTTTTTGCGTGTTGCAGTCCAAACGCTACAAGCTTCTGTGATCCCACAAAAAGTTGCTTAAAGTCTCACAAATACTGAATGTTTTTTAATAAAGTGTTGCAAATAATTGAGATTAATTCAACAAATTTGTTTTTTCATAAATCGTATATCTAGAACTTTATCTTTGTTTTTTTCGTCAAATATAAGAACGATCTGTCAGAAAAGAGAGAAGCAGAAACCATGACCTCTTTTTTAAACTCGTGAAGAAAGAAAATGGAAAAAGGTTTACTGTGTAACAAAATTCATAAAAAATCATACCACGAAGCTTTTTATTTGAATATGGACTGAATCAGGACTCAGTCTTACTTTATACATGTATATATTTTCTTTACATTCATACATAAAACGGTACTTAATGTTACTGAGATATGACTAAGACCTATAGCCTATATTACTAGTGATAATTTTACACATTTCAAGGATGTAGTTCTTAAGTTTACATATTTACTGTTGCCATATGTTTGTATTTGATCGGCACAACTGAGAAAAGAGTGTTTAACCCTTTACTACACAATCCCTACTTTTGACGACCCTGAGAAATAAGCCTTTAGAAAACATTGTGGGAAAAGGAGAAAATGCTGGTAACCAGCATTTTCTCCTTTTTCCCACAATGTTTTCTACCCTTCACAAAACAAATTTCAAATTTTCAGGCACTTTTATTTTGTCGTCTGCAAATGCTTTCAATTTGGACCAGTCTAAAGTATTGTCGTTTGGTAATGGGTTAATGCATATCCGTGTTCACTTAAACCAAATCAAGGCATGATATAATCCATTTATTCAAATAATCGACAGAACCATTGACAGACAGAAAACTGACTACAAGGTTTCGACTCAGATCAGCCTGTGCGGACTGTGAAGGCTGATCCGAGGCATATTTTTTTGAAGATGCATTAATACCCATTTTTAAAAAGGATGACTCATTTATAAGCATGTGCACAGTCAAACCAAACAAGCATCCAATGGACAGTCAGTAAGAGCTTACTTATAGATACAAGAAACTTAAAAATCTGTTAAAAAGGCGATTCAGTTTACCACATGAGATTGAACTTTTACCATGATTACGTTAAACCAAGCATAATGACGTCTAAACACAGGGGATACGTTCAATTACGACAAATTATGGTTTACCACGGTTATCCCTTATAGCGGTAATTTGTCGGCAGCTAGGTTCATATTTACCCACTTTAGTCTTGTCCTCCATAATTTGAAAGTAACATACTTCGGATTGGCTAAACCATTTGATTTAGCCAATCAGAAGTCGTGTTACTTTCAAGTTTGGAAAATCTTGGAGAATTAGACAAAAGCGTTTATAGGCATGGTTGGTCAATGAGGTCCACGCGGCTTTGTTTTCATTTTTGGTCAGTTTCAAAAGTCCTTTCATGCTACTTATTCTACGTGTAGTCAGCCATAGCGACTCTAAGATGAGCCATGTTTAACATGAAGTACGAACAACAACAACACCTCTGTCCGCAATCGTTAAGTCACCGCGGCTTTGACCTCGACCAACGATGTTCCCTAAAACAAGGCCAGCCATTTGAGACACCCGACAATATTTCCTCTGCAAATCACTTAAGTTCAAACAAACCTAAAAAAATGGGTCGTTATGTAATGAGGTCATGGTTGATACAGAAGGTTTCGTTTAAAAAAAAAAATATTGTTTGAAATTATATCCAGCTATTACCGAACATGTAATGTTAGACGTAACCATCGTTTACTACATGTGACGCAAGGAAAATTAAAGAAAAGGGGACAAATGATTTTTTTCGCGTTTATTAACCCTTTTCCATACCCTTTACTTATCAAAGACGGGGTTGTTTTGTAACGGGTTAGCCTAAAAAAATGAATAAATTAAAACTAAATAGATTTACTTGGACTCACTCAAATTCAAACTACTTACAGACAATATTTCATAAGGGTGACTGCTGTCTTTGGAAGGGAAGAAAACATTGTGGGAAAAAGAGATTTTTTTTTTAGGATAGCCTCTTGCCAAGGGGGGTTGAAACACGGGATTATTTGGTAAATAGGTAAATGCCATTGTCGACATCAAAATGCGTTTAATCTAAGTGTCGAGAGTATCACATCGTTGTGACCTCCCAGGTACACAAATTCCTGCGATCTCGTAAGATTACTGCAGCTCAAAGATAACTGAAACTCAGGAGTAAGCTAAATTGAGTTAACACGGTAAACAAATAGCAATAACAAACTCAGCAAGAGTTCTGGCTGAAAGAGAGAGAGAGAGAGAGGCTGACAATAGTCGAAACTTTTTTTGTTTTTGTAAACTTTTCATGTCGAGGACCATTTTCCGTCATGAATAAGTTGGTTGTTGTACATAATGAACTTTATGAATCCATCATTATGTAATTACTGGCCTGGTAAAATGCATCACAGATGATGCATTACATGATATGGCTTGCAACACGGGAAAAGGGGCATTCGGACATTTGCGTAAAGTGTCGTCTCGGATCAGCCTGCGCAGTCCGCGCAGGCTAATCCGAGACGGCACTTTACGACTACATTAGATTTTGTGCTTTAGTAGACTTTTTCGAAACAGAAAATCACATTAGAACTGAACTTGTCGTTTCGGATTAGCCTGCGCAGACAGCCTAGGCTGATCCAAGACAACACTTTACGCAAAAGTCCGAATGCCCCTTTTCACGTGTTACAAGCCAATTATGATTTTCACAGAGTATATGTCATACAGATAGAGATGTGCAGGCAGCAAGATGGATCGTCGGTTTACTTCAAAAACCTCGTAGCTACAGCTTGAAACAAACAAGGGCGTGTTCCTGAACAGCCTTTGTTAATATACACGATATGTGATCAAATTATAATATGACAAGGTTGATTTATATATGTACTTTCAAAACAATAAGGAAAACAGCCTGATTTTTATTAAACAAACAATAGTAGACAAGAGCCTTTCGTAATGCTGGTCTTTCGTAATGCTGGTGTGTGTGTGTGTGGGGGGGGGGGGGGCTGCGTGGCTTGTGGTAAAGTGTATCATTCGCAACTCGGAGGCCCAGAGTTTAATGGGCCTCCCTGCTAGAAACACTGGAGTTTTCGTGTGAGTGTACTCGGGAAAGGCAATTCAGAGCCCTTATACAGTTGAAAACCGGAACAAACATAATACTTGAGCTGCCGCAGTGACATGGTAAGTTGAAAGCAGCGTAAAACACCGTTCAATCAATCAGTAACGCACTGAGTTCGGCGCCATATTGTATTCATCTTTTTCTAAAGTATATTTATCATTTGTCTCTGAACAGATGTTCCTTGGTGAGGCTCTGCAGTCCTAATACGTGTATAATGCTGATGAAAACAAAATGAATGAATGAATGAATCAGTCAATCAATCAATCTATGAATCAATGAATGAATCAATCCTTTCCAGCTATTTGTATATGCTTCTGGTGCACAGTCTCTGGTGACCTATGGTGAAGCGAGCAACCCCACCGGCAGAGCACTGGCCGGGTGCTGTGGACTATTGGTGGCTATCTATGCCGGTATGAAGGCCGCGGGTAAGACTCTTTCTTAATTTTTTACTATAGGGTACAAAATTTTACACTCGTCTATATTTAAAGCATTTGATGTCAATAAGTTTAACTCCATACTAAATGCCAGGAATTTGGACTCATCCGTATTGAAAGCATTTGCAGACGACAAATGAGATAGGACTCAAATGATGCAGTATGTCTTTAAAACAGTTCGAAACATTGCTTGAAAAGGACAAAATTTTAGCCTTGTCCAAATTAAAAGCATTTGCCGACGACAATTTAAATGTGACTCAAATAATCGAATTTGATCTTGACAGGGTTGAAAACATTGTGGAAAAAGGAGAAAATGCTGGTGACCAGCATTTTCTCCTTTTCCCATAACGTTTTCAAAAGGCTTCTTCCTGAATGGTGTTGAAAGTCATCATTATGTGGTAAAGGTTGAACAATAGACTGATTTATGAAGTAGACTGGTCCTCTGACAACAAGAAAATTGACCAAAAGCAGAAAGTTTCGTTCACGATTAGGTTTTTTATTGAGCATGGCTAATACCTTTAGCTTTTCAAACAACATATTCTGTTATTTTACAGGTGGATGTGCAAACCCCAATGTCTCCATCATGTTTTGTCTGACCGGTAAAATACCGTGGAAAAAGTTGCCTTCCTATATTTTCGGTGAGATGATTGGAGCCTTCCTAGCTGCCGCCCTCACATACGGTATTTATAGTGGTAAGTTACCCAAGCCCTGTTTTTGGTTCAGTCGGCCAGATGTCTTAATCCTTTACCACACAATGATGAGTTCAAACATCCCTGAGAAAGAAGCCTGTTGAAAACATTGTTGGAAATAGAGAAAATGCTGTTCACCAGCATTTTCTCCTTTTCACACAATGTTTTCTATCTTATCAACGAACAATTACACTATTAAAATATTTATTGAATGTTTATTCATTGAAATATTTATATGCGAATACTTTCAATTTTTACGAGGCTAAGATTTTGTTTTGTAGTAAGGGGTTAAAGGGAACGATTCAGATTATTATCGTCACACCAACCTTTATTTTTTTCTTTCACTCATTTGATTTGATAACCATAACGACCATAAGTAAACAACGCGTCTATCAAAATGCTTCAAAGTTAAAGTTATATTCATTTAAAAGTATGGAAAGTATTGTGACGATGATAACATGTTACTACTGTACTTTCGGTCCAAGCATTAGTCGCTGCCAGAAAAACTGATTTTCAAAAACTAGGTAACAAGGTGCCAGTTCCTTCTATCTGTTATTTACTTTTTGTATTCATTTTTTGTTAGTAAATAGCCCTCAGACTAAACGTAGGATATTGTCATCTTTATAATATATGTGTATTGCATTTTAACATTTACTTTGTTTACTTTTAGTCGCTAAAACCGGTAGTCTATTAAGCGAGATTCTAGCTAGCAAATCAAAAGTAAAAAAATATGGGAGGGGAAGGGGATAATATGGTATTCCCTTAACGCAAAGCGTTGTCTCAAAAGGTACATGTATTTATAGATTTCTGTCCAGATTGTCAAAAAGACTTGTGAGAATGTCACATGGTCAATTTTGATTTTGACATTTGAGAAGAAGGCCTATAAATACATTTTTGGAAAACAAAAATAGTTACCATAATTTTCAAATCAGCTCTTTCTCAAAATTTTGTGCCACAATGTCACAGAGTTGAAATAAAATAATTAGTCACTGAAAACAGCGCTATGAAGAATTTTTAGCGTAGCAACGGATCGTTATGAGTTAATGACAATGACATTTGTGACGAGAGACGAGAATATGTTGCTCTGGTTAGGCACAAAGTATGCCTTTAGTAAAATGTTTTTTGTGGTATTTGTCGAAGACAATACCACTATGAGTTCAAGATTGAATTTTGATAACATGTATCTTATTTTGTGCAAAGCCGAAGGAAATAAACCCAGTTAAACAAATTCTTTCTCAGACAAATGAGTTTTTCGGTGGCACACAGATAAGTAATTTGAAATGGCATTTTAAAATACACTGGGGAGGCCATCGATCGTTGAGATACTTATTTTTGATTAAAAATAGATTCTCTCGCTCATAGCCTTTTATTGGCGCAATGATACAAATTTGCCTACTGGCCTTTTTCGTTCCAAAGCCAATTCGTCCCATGGCTTGTTCGTCCTATGGTTGGGCGCTTCTCCATTTGGTTGCTCATGAATATTTATAGATCGAAGTAATTGATTGTAATGTTGGAAATTAAATGTAAAGGGCTAAATATATTTCAAAATTATAGTTTTAAGGTACATGAGTACTCTCCCTTCTACCGAAAAGGTATTCGTTTGCTTTTAAGCCAATATTTGAATAATATGTCTCTTTTTCTCTCAAACTATTCATTCCACGCAATGGGTTTCCTTAACAAATACCACTTCAGCGTTCTCAACGCTTTGATTTACGTTGCCTGATCCTAAAGAATAGCTTTCGCCGGTAGGTGTAGCTGTTTTGAACGCAAACAAACTCTAAGGTATACACTGACAATGACTGTTGCTATGCAGTCCGTTGCTTCAATGGCTTATTGTTTAAGTAAGGATAAATGAATGTTTGTGTTTTTTTCAGCTTTTCATTTTTAACTCTTCACCGAGCCTCAGAAATATCGGCAAAACCAAATTGAAAGCATCTGCAGCCGACAAATTAATTATATGTAGCTAAGATGATTATTTCTTCCTATGGTCGTTAAAACCATGACTTGCGTGGTAAAGGCTTTGAGGGTCAGATCGGGGCGGGGGTTTATCTACAAGTTTTTATAAGATACAATTACAGTTCAATAAACAGTCCAATATAGTAATTTTCTAAAGCTTTTGTTTCTCTCTGAACTCGATCCTATATATGATTATAGTTAGTGTATTTTTCAAATATAAACCTATCTTCATGTGAACGGTTTGTTTGTTTTCCCAAAGAACTTCCAACATTATTTCATATCCAGGAGAAGGATTAAGTATTGTTAGTTCTGAGCTTAAGCTTTGCAGTTCCTTGCCCAGGGTCACTCTCGCGTGCCTAGCGTTGCCATTTAAGAGGCCATCTCAGAATTTTTTGGTTAAAAGTCAAACGTATGAACCATTGTCTCATGGAGTCCCCTAAGAAATGTATACTTCCCTGTAGCATTTTTGAATCAGCTAAGCTAAAATATAAAATTATCATATCAGGAGGTGCGTAAAACCCACATGAATCCCAGATTGCTTAATCCATTACCACACAATCCCTACTTTTGACGCCCCTTAGAAAGAAGCCCTTAGAAAACATGGTGGGAAAAGGAGAAAATGCTGGTAACCAGCATTTTCTCCTTTTCCCAAAATGTTTTCCACCCTTCACAAAAAAAATTTCAAATTTTCAGTCGCTTTTATTTTGCCGTCTGCAATTTCTTTCAATTTTGACAAACCTAAAATGTTGTCGTTTGGTAATGGGTTAACGCGATAAGCTTACAACAGCATGCACAAAATGTTCACAAACATAACGTTAGTGTTCCCGTGTCCGCACTCACCAAGTATTCTAAAGAATATCAAGTTCTTGGTTTTATTGACTAGATTTTTTTAAATCGTAAAGTAACAAAACTTTTGTCACTTTCTAAATCTGAATTTAGATAAAGAAGTTCTTAAGAAAACATAATACGAACCTTTGAGTTTCTTTACTGTTGCTACGAACATGGCTATTTTAAAGCCACTAGTTGCTTGCACACATAAACAAAGCTAAAAAAATCGTTTGTTGTAGTTATCATATTGCGATATCTTTTATCAGTTGCTGGATAGAAGTTAGGCTCAACAGGGATTCGAGCTAGGAAATCCGCGTATAACAAGCAAGAAATATTAGCACTGAGCTATCATGGCGGGCACGGCAAAAAGAAATGAAGCGAACACCCTCAATTCCTAATGGCACTAGGGTAACCATAGCTACTTGTACAGGTTAAGACAACTATAGACCCTGAATTTTGATCTTAGTTTTTTTAAGTTTTCAAGTCTTGGTAAAGTAAATATTTAGAGACTGTACAGCTTTAGAAAAGTCTGTTTTCATACAGCAGATTTATGGCTTAGATAAGTTTAGTGAATTCTTTTTTGAGTAGTATACATGCAAGACTTGACTAGACTTGCAGTCGTACCTTGTATTTAATCCGGCTGAACTATTAGGAGATATTTTGACCGACTGACCGACTGACCGAGCGCCCCCATCGTGTAGAAAAGGGGAAAAAACCTTGAAATTCAAATATCTGTTTTTTTTTACCGACTTTACATACCCATTTCATTTACTTTGGTCTCAAAGTTGTTATAAGATCTGTCTGTTAACATGTAACATAGCTACATGTAACCAGTTTTGTGAACGAAGTGAATTAGAGGATTAGACTGCATAGAAAATGCAATGTGATCTTTGTTCTATAAGGTCAACGTTTTTTTTTGTAATGCGTCACCAGAACTATCGTTGATCCTGGATAAATTGTAATGTTAGAAAAAAAAAAGAGTTGACTTTTTCGTTGTGGCGAGAAAGGAGTAAAGTTTTACTCAAGAGCTCGCAGTTGTCACAGCTTTGGGAAGAGTAGGGTTGTGAAGAAGTTATGTTAGTATCCAAAATCTCCTTGTTTTTCCAAAAATATCTTTTAGGCTTTTAAAGCCAGACGCCCATTACCTACGCCGTGTTTGATATGTAGACCTTCAATGCTTACAGTATAAGCATGTTTCAGACTTTTTCCTTCCTTTTAGGGATTAATCCTTTATCACACAATCGCGACTTTTAACGACCTCAAGGATATGGCTTTTGAAAAACAAAAAGCATTGTGGGAAAAAGAGAAAATGCTGGTAACCTGCATTTTCTCCTTTTCCCACTATGCTTTTTGCCATTTCAAAGACAGCTTTCATAAATCGAGCAATGTCCAAGTTGTCGTCTGCAAATGCCGATTCAATTTGGATGAGTCTAAAATTTTGTCGTCTGTTTAAGGATTAATATAAAGTCAAAGGTGTCTCGTCTGTATTTACCAAATCATCGGTGTACTTCCAAAACCTCGTAACTACAGCTTGTTACAAGCTGTAGTTACGAGGTTTTGGAAGTACACCGACTAAATGCTTTTGTTGTTTGGATGGTTGGGTCACGATCCCAAAAGGAACATTGAAAAGGCATCAATAAGATCAAAAACAAATACCGTGTTTTGTCACAAGAGGATGTAGTAGTCCCCACATCGCTTCCCCTAAAGCTCGTGTTTTGTTACACCTTGTCTTTTACCTCACAATCCCGTGTTCGTACGACTCTGAGGTAGAAGCCTCTGTGAAAACAGGTAACTAGCATTTTCTCGTTTTACCACAATGTTTTCTATCCTCTCATACACAAATATAATTATTCAAGTTACATTTTTGTTGTAGTCTTCAAATGCTCTCAATTCGGACAACTCTATTTTCTTTCCCGTGTGTTAAAGGGTTAATCTTTAAAACGACGTTTGATGTCTTTTGAGTAAAAAGAACTTGTCCTTTTTTTTCTTTTAAGTAGTACATTTGATTTATAAAGAAAGTTGAGACGAGAACTTATAGAACAGTACATGTCGACAAATCATGACACACTTTGTAAGATGTAAATCCGTTGTCTGCGCATTTCATATTCTTCGAAGATTCGACTGTCTTATATGACGCATCACTAGCCCCGAAATCGGGCAGACTGTAAAATTACGCTCTATAAAGTAGCAATGTAGAAAATAGCCTGTATCAATACATTTGAGAAGAAATGAGACCTGCTTTAGCTCCAGATTTCTGTAAACTGCTGATCATAGCTGAGTGAATTGCATGAGGTAGAGTTTTATTGAGTAAACGTTTATTTCAGTTTGAAATTCAAAGTAACGGTTGTCGCGTAGGAAAGTGGTTCGGTTCTGTACCCAGGATGCCCAAATTAGACAGATGAGTATTTATAGAAAGCCAACTAGCGGGCGATAATGGATGTTAATCTAAAGCTGCTTTAACTGTTTACCAAACGACAAGATTTTAGACTTGTCTAAAGGGAAAGCATTTTCAGACGACACAATAAATGTGACTCAAAAGCAGGGTAGAAAACATTGTGGAAAAAGGAGAAAATGCTGGTTACCACGGACTGCGTAGACTGACATGGGGCGATACTTTTACGGGTGCACCAAATTATCTTTTCATAGAGCATGACTGGCATCATCTGTTTCGAAATGGATGGCGAAACAAAGTCTTGTATAGTGCAGCTTTGAAGAAAAGAAATGGTTCTGAAAATGTCTCCCGCAACAGTTGTGTTAACTGTATACAAACTTGTCCTCATTACCCTGGAAATCAACTGTTATTTCTTTAACCCTTAGGCTGCTAAGCGTGAATCACTGATCTTTTGCGGACAGCGTAGATCAAGATCAGACTGCACAGAATGTGCAGTCTGATCTTTGATCTACACTGTCCGATAAGGACATGTTATTTCCCAAAACATATCTTCAAAATAGCAGTATCTAGGTTTTTACTATGGAATTGAGAATTCCATTTTAGTTATTAAGCGGGGTTAGGAATAAATCAAATTTTAATGTTATTTACTAAGGAATGTAGAGCATAAACCATATGCTGTAATATTGTTAATATGTAAATTTACCTTTCAGATATGCTGACAAACTTTGATGGTGGGGTCAGATCTGTATACGGAGACACGGCCTCGGCACATCTGTTCACATCTTTGCCTAACGGTACTATCATCTCTAAAGCGACAGGCTTCTTTGACGTGGTAAGAGTTCTTTACAATAAGTGCAGTAGTAAGAAGTCAATGAATACTGTTAAATAAATGGCTTGCACTAATCGCCTGAAAAGGTTTTATGTTATAATACTTTATTACCAGACACCAATATTGTGCTCCATAGAATATACATTAACCCCACTTTCCAAGGACCATGGATCTTTTGTAAACGACAAATCAAATATGGACGGGGCAACCTAATGGGGTTCGTGTAATATCGCCTTTCATTGCCAAAATCGTACGGATTCGGCTGAGTCTCGGTTAATCTGTAATCGATGCGGTAACCAGTGTCTATTGGCCGATAGATTACGGATTACCCGAGTCTTTGCCGATTCCGTACGTTTTCTTTGCGATGAATGGCGATGTTACACGAATCCCTTAAGAATTATCCTTAATTAAATGGGAATTTTAGTTTGAGATGGTAACTAGCATTGTTCGATTTCCCCAAAGGTTTTCCAAAGCTTTCTTCCTCAGGGTAATGAAGGCGCGGAATTGTATTATACTTTTGCCATTATTTGTAATGCCACAGGTAGTCGGGACATCGCTTCTAACCGGATGTATAACCGCCATCATTGACCCACCAAATTCCAACCCAGATCCGGGCATTATACCAATCGCCATGGCTTTTATGTTGTTTGGCATTGTAATGACATTTGGTGTGAACACTGGGGCTGCAATCAACATTGCTCTAGACTTTTCAGGGAGGCTTTTTGCCTCCCTTGTATATGGTTCTGAAGTATTTAGGTAAGTAATTAAAACCTTTAAAAATAAAATCTTTTTACAAAACGATCATTATGAACATCAGCAAATGAATAAAAATAAAAAAAAGAAACGAATAAATAAACAAATAAGTACTTTGAGAACTTAATTTAGGCAGGGAATAGTATTACCAGCCATTCTGACAATCAATTTTTATCTTTTATTGTTTTTGCTTTATTAAGCCACTGGGATTACTGGTTTTGGGTTCCACTACTGGGCGGTGTATGCGGAGCTGTACTGGGTCCGTTTGTGTACCAGCTAATGGTGGGCAACCATTTAAATATCGTCAAAGACGAAGAATTCGTGCGGGAAAAAAACGTGGGAGAAGAAAAGAATGGCATTGACTCGAAGGTGTTTACGTTATCCTTGGAATCCATAAAAACTGACAATGCAGAATTCATGAACGTGGCTTTATGACGGCGTCACCGGAAACAAAATAAAGGACGGAAGTAGGCTGGTTGCGCTTGGTAGTGTTTAAACTCTAGGAGTGTCTAACCCTTTAACCCATAGACTGCAAAGTGCGACTCACTGACCTTTTGCGGACAGTATAGATAAAGATCAGGCTGCACAGAACGTGCAGTCTAATCTTGGATCTGCACAGTCCCATAAGGAGATATCTTTGGATGAAAAATACATGTTGAAAAACTCTATCTTGGTTTGTACTATCGGCTTGAAAATTTCGTTTTATTTATTTAGCAGGATAAGGCTTAACACATTATCCTGAGTTTTAACAGTCCTGAGAAAGAAAGCTTTCGGAAACTAAATAAGAATAGGACAAAGATATCACAGACGAAACTCCTTATTTGTTCCACATTTAATACGTCGTCTGCAAATACTTTGAATCCGGACAAGTGTAAACTTTTGTCGTTTGATATAGATTCAAGAAACGAGATGGATACTTTTATTGTTATACTGGAGTCCAGTATTGTTATTTCGAAAGAAGTCCGTATTCATCTATCCTTTATAAGAAAATTCTTAGTCTTACTCTAAAAAAAATTCTAAATTTAAAAGAAACACAACTTGTGATTGGCTTAACCAAATGCTTTAGCCAATCAGCAGTTAGTAGTACTTACCAGAACTACAATAAAACCAAAAATATTCTTCAGAACGGTTGATGAAGAAGGACCCTGAGGATCTTGCGAAATTTGTTAGTAATGATCCAGGATAAGACTTCAAAGTACTTACAGTGCAGTCATACCTTGAGATAAGGTATCTGTCTTCAAATTCGCGCTTGAGATCTGCAGCACACGACTTTTATAAGAAATACTTATATACTGGTAGACTTTCGTCTTTTAGATTAAAGCGTTATGATATAGGTCCATATCCAATGGTTTGTCCAAAACACATATCCACAAAAATAGGACAATGCTGCATGGTAACCAGCATTTTCTCCTTTTCCTATAATGTTTTCCTCCCGGCTGGAAACGAATTTCAATTTTTGACTTACGTTTTCAATTTGCTTTCAATTTGGACCAGTCTAAAATTTTGTCGTTTGGTAAAGAGTTAGATGCCCTGTTGCCAGAGCGCGGATCAGAAATATTCAGCAAAACTTTTTTTTTTCAAAAGTCAGTGCTGTAGATGTGTCTCCTGAGTCAGAATTATGATAAGCTGTGAAGATTATTTTTACCTTTCCTTTCGATTTGGCCTGTTGTACAGTAAATACTAGTATTTCAATACGGACTCGTACAGCTATTCTCTATATGGTTCGGATTTAAATATTGAATTTTGTGTATATTGTAGAGAGAGAGAGAGAGAGAGAGAGAGAGAGAGAGAGAGAGAGAGAGAGAGAGATTTGAAAATATGAATTCTATTTTTGTGATAATAAATGACATCAATTAACCAGGAGAAATCATATAAACTACAAATTACTTGTTATGTGATAGCATTATACTTTTTATTTGATAGAAAAAAATGATCGATGTCTTTTTTTCCCATAATAATAAAGCGACTGTTGCTGTTTTCGATTTATTTTTTGTATATTTTTTTAGTTAAAATCTTTTTAATCCTTAACCTTCTAAATGAGGTAAATAAAACCTTCTCCTTTTCTCCTTGACGGATATTAAACACCAAAATGTTCTCTTTCAAAGTTTTTAGAAAAAAATCTCCTTCTCGGACAGTGTAGACCCAAGATCGGACTGGACGTTCTGTGCAGTCTGATCTTGATCTACACTGTCCGCTAAAGGTCAGTGAGTCGCACTTAGCAGCCTAAAGGTTAAAATGCACGTGTAGCGATATCTACAATTATTATTCTCCATGGCAATGAGTTGGACCCTTTACAAAGCAATCCACAATTTTAACATCCCCGAGGAAGTAGTGTGTCAAAAACAATGCTGGGAAAAGTGAAATTGTTCGAGAAACATTTTCTCCTTGCCCAACACCGCTCTGTGGTCTTTTAACCCTCTACCAGACGAAAGAATTATAGAGGATTCCAAATTGAAATCATTCGCAGACGACAAGGTGAACGTGACTAAAAAACTGAATTTTGATTTTCGAAAGGAAAAAAAATGTTGGAAAAGGAGAAATTGCCGGTTACCAGCATTTTCTCCTTTCCAGACTATTTTTTCAAAGGCTCGCCTTATAGCACGATCCCCCGAGACTTGGGGGAGTGATACGCCATAGCAGACAGGTGGAAACTTGGAATAATAGGACATGCACAGACAACGAGCATACGTGCTTCAGGTCATGGTTTAATCTTCGGCATACAACTTCCAATCGTAACAGAATGTAATTGGCCTATACGTTTCACGGTCAAGGCTACTCTGCGTCACTGTCTGTACAAGATAAGAATGTCTGTTCGGACAATACATTTGATAAATATCTTTATGACAAAAATCTCCGGAAATGAAAAGCTACACCATAAACAAACCGTTGTTATTTCGCGTAACAATTATTGTGACTTTGCTGGTGTTTACAATCATAATGACAAAATTCGTCTTCACGACGAAGTTATACCGTTGTGTGGCGGTTGATAATATGAAACACATTCAAGAAATGAGTAAAGTTCAGGCTCATTTTACTGAAATGTGGGATGAATATAGACAGAAAGTACAGAGAGAAGACGACCAAGTTGGTACAGGGGAGGGACAAAGTTACCGACCAGAGGAAATCATGAGACGACTGAAAATTGAACGGGATCTTTTATCGCAGCAGTTGAATGAAATGTGGAAAATGGTTGGACGATTACAATGTGAGGTAAAGTGATATTTCAGCCATAATATGTGTTTAAGGATTTGCAAAAAAGTATCGACCAGGTCAATGGGTGGAACTTTCGATGGCTGGAAATATAATCCAAAGAAACTTTGATAAATTTTATTTTATAGATTTTTATATTTTTACAAATGATGCATACGGCAAAGATCCAAGATCAGACCAGACCGCTCGTTAATCTTTGCCATCTGCATAAGCCTCTGTTTGGACCTTTGTCACCAAAAGGGAGGCGTCATAAAATATCCAGTTAACCCTTTACCAGACGACAAAATTTTAACATTCTCCAAATTGAAAGCATTTGCAGACGTCAATTTCAATGTGGTTCAAATGGTGCAACTTTTCTTTGATAGGGGTAGAAAACATGATGGGAAAAGAAGAAAATGCTGGTTACCAGCATTTTATTCTTTTCCCAGTATGTTTTAAAAAATGTTTCTTTTCGAGGAGCGTCAAGTCGGCATTGTGTGATAAAGGGTTAAACGGACTAGCCATAACTTGAAAATTACAAAAAAAAAATGAAAATGATGGGGGAAAAAAAAAAGAAAAAAAAGGAGGAGGGGGGTGGGAAATGATGAAAAAAAAAAAAAGATTCTCTGTGGAGAGGTTACACTAAAAAAAATTAGACTTGTTTGATCATTTGATAAGCTCGACACCCGTTGTAATCGATAGTTCAAAACCTAACCCCTTATCCTGCTGAATAGATTTAACGAGACCTTCAAGTCGGTAGTAAAAACCTACGTTCAGTACATTGTCCAGTAAAGGTTGGCGAGTCGCGCTTAGCAGCCTAAGGGTTAATGCATATTTTTACATGTTAGACCTGACATCTTCTTCTGTTTGGTGTAAGAAGGGACCGTATGATAACTATTACTTGACGTATACAGGTAATAATGATTATTTTGCAGTGGTCTGGTGACATCACAAGTGGAGAAGGCGGATGGTGCCAGAAGGCAAGCTCTGAAGACAGCGGTTACCATATGACAGATAAAGGTCTCGTGACCGCCATATCGTCATTACTAAAGTCGAGATCGGTTGGAAGCTTTGGTGACGGTCCAGGCGCTTACAAACGTGAGATTCTTAGACTAGGTGAAGTGAAATCGTTTGACTCTTATGACGGCGCACCATTTAGTGAGGAGACTAGCTGGGGTCAAGTTCAATTTCTGGATTTGACTTTACCACAGTATAACATACCAGTATATGATTTTATCCTCTCACTCGAAGTTGCCGAACATATTCCTCCCCAATACGAAAGCACTTATCTAGACAACCTTTGCCGCCATGCCCGGATGGGCATTATCCTGAGCTGGGCTGTTCCTGGACAAGGCGGTTTGAGTCACGTGAATAACAGGCCATTACATTACGTCAGTAACCGCTTGAAAGAGCGTGGATTTGTTCTTCATCAACATGCCTCACAAAGGTTACAAGACGCTTCTACGGTGGAATGGTTGAAACGAAACGTAAACGTTTACGTTCGTTCTAATTATAGCCAGACGTCAGATAAATGGAAGACGTTATTTGATTGGTTTTCATGAATTTATTTCCATGTACGTTTTAATTATCAGACTTGGCATACAGTTAGTATTGTAAATAACAGTTTTCGTTTTTGTGTCGATTTTATACTAAGCACTATGTGCATGCACATCACACTCTTGACTCTTTCATTGCTATAAGCTTGAACTCTTTTTCGACGGCCGAAATTATGGTCTACTGAAACTCAGAAAGACTTTAATCAAACGGGTTATATTCCAATGGGGGAGCGGGGGCTCAATGTATATCCGTGATCCACGATACCAACCACGTTATCACATAATTAAGGATCCATAAAATCCACTTCGTCTAACTTTTGTGTCGTGAACACGTCAACGTCGTTTTGTCTTTCCCGCGTCTTGTTTTAGTTCCAGTATTTTTGTGTGCGTTCTAGTATGCTGTCTTGATGTCATGTTGTTATTGAATACATGTTTGTAATTATAAGTTTTGAATTCAAATTATAGATCAGCTGTAAATAAAGGATCGAACTACAGACACGTGAAGTACTTATACTCTTCCGTAGAAATTATCCGCTACATTTTTTGGTTCCGTGACCAGGATCTTGCATCTGTAGCAAGAATGTCCCTTGGACATACAAAAAATTGACCACTGGCAAAACTTTTTGGCTCAGGTCAGCCTGGATTGCCCAGGCAGATCTGGGTTGATACTTGTTGGAAATCCACAAAGTCCCCTTTTTACAGAGCATGGCTACAATAGATTTGACAAAACAATCTGACGATATAGATCCAAGATCAGACTGCACATTGTGCCCAATTTGGCATCGATCCATGTCGTTCGCAAAAGCCAACATTTAAACCGATGGCACTGAAAGGGTTATGCTGGGATAAAAAAATCATTGAGAAAAACATAGACTTTGTTCCGTTTAATAACCCTCGTACTGTTTCCTTTGTGTACCTTGTGCCTTTAGAATGCTGTAATTATTCAAGGCACATAATGGCACTTCGAAGTTTCTTATGTTTTTCCCATGTTTTTTTTATCCGATTCTATGGCTTACCAGTATTTGAACATTTTGCATGGTGACAGAAAAATTCGGTATGCATAATTTTACCGCTCATAATAAAGTTATCGAAGTTTTCTGACCAACTATACAGTTTTTTTTCTGGTGTTTTACGTCATTTGCAAGATTATTTGTTAATCACGGCGGCCAGTGCACCTATCCATACCCTCCCGGAGTTTATTTTTAAAACCCTATTCAAGCCACTACATAACCATCATCGAAACAGTGGTCAAAGACAGAAATGGATCTTGTTGCAATGGCTGTAATGAATTCTCCGAAAACAAGAGCCGTCAGAGACGGGTTATGCTCCCCGAACAAGTGTTTGTCATAAAATATATGAAATTGATATAAATTCACTTGTTTTATCCTAAAAGAACCAGTTCATGCCCCCAAAAATTTGAAGTGAAAAGGCAATTACTGTCTAAGAGATAGCCAACACAAACTTGTAGAGGACAATAAGCCCAATAAACCCCCTTTAAGCTCCCTTTTCCCATCAGACAATATTGCATCATTGAAATAAATAGAGCGGGTGTGTGGTTTGTGGCATTTTTGAATAATACTTCAAAATTCGAAATTTTATAAAATTTTGAGCAGTCATGTAGTAAATATTACATAAAACAATTTTTTACATGAAGCCCCCTTTTTCCGAGACGCAGCCTGAAATTGAGAAACAGGAAGAGAGGTACCTGGGCAACATTCCAACAAGTTCAGATTTGAAATTTCACAAAGTTTTGAGCACCGATAAAGGAGATACAAGTGAAAAACAATTTTTTCCATGAAGTCGCCATTTTCCGTGATGCAACCTCAATTTGAGAAACCAGGAAAGACATATTTGCGCATTTGTAATTCATAGATTGAAAAAAAAAAAAAAAAAAAACAAAGGGCACATGTTGAAACTTGTAAAACAAGATATAACCATGAAATTTCATGAAATTTCGACAAAAACTGAATAAGATATTAGTGAAAATTGAAATTTTGCATTAAGGCCCCTTTTTCCTTGTCATTTTACAAGAAACCCCCTTTTTCCATGATAGATGGTCAAATTGAAAAACACATAGATAAAGAAACAAGAGCACATGGTGAAACTTTGAAAAAACAATATAACCATGAAGTTTAATGAAATTTTGAGCAAAACTGAATGAAATATTAGTAAAAATTAGAATTTTGCAAGGAACCCCCTTTTTCCATGACAGAACGTCAACTTAAAAAACGCCAAGATTAAAAATAGCAAGGGCACATGCTAAAACTTTCCATAAACAATATAACCATGAAGTTTCATGATATTCTGACAAAAACTGAATGAGATATTGGCAAAAATTGCAATTTTGCATTAAGCCCCTTTTTTCCATGACACGGGGTCAAATTGAAAATCCGGGAAAGATACGTCTGTGCCTTACTTCAAAAAGTTCATATATGAAGTTTTATCCAATTTGGTCCAAGGGTTGTGGAGAAATCGCTTCGGACGGACGGAAGGACTTTGAAAAAACAATATAACCATGAAGTTTAATGAAATTTTGAGCAAAACTGAATGAAATATTAGTAAAAATTAGAATTTTGCAAGGAACCCCCTTTTTCCATGACAGAACGTCAACTTAAAAAACGCCAAGATTAAAAATAGCAAGGGCACATGCTAAAACTTTCCATAAACAATATAACCATGAAGTTTCATGATATTCTGACAAAAACTGAATGAGATATTGGCAAAAATTGCAATTTTGCATTAAGCCCCTTTTTTCCATGACACGGGGTCAAATTGAAAATCCGGGAAAGATACGTCGGTGCCTTACTTCAAAAAGTTCATATATGAAGTTTTATCCAATTTGGTCCAAGGGTTGTGGAGAAATCGCTTCGGACGGACGGAAGGACTTTGAAAAAACAATATAACCATGAAGTTTAATGAAATTTTGAGCAAAACTGAATGAAATATTAGTAAAAATTAGAATTTTGCAAGGAACCCCCTTTTTCCATGACAGAACGTCAACTTAAAAAACGCCAAGATTAAAAATAGCAAGGGCACATGCTAAAACTTTCCATAAACAATATAACCATGAAGTTTCATGATATTCTGACAAAAACTGAATGAGATATTGGCAAAAATTGCAATTTTGCATTAAGCCCCTTTTTTCCATGACACGGGGTCAAATTGAAAATCCGGGAAACATACATCGGTGCCTTACTTCAAAAAGTTCATATATGAAGTTTTATCCAATTTGGTCCAAGGGTTGTGGAGAAATCGCTTCGGACGGACGGAAGGACTTTGAAAAAACAATATAACCATGAAGTTTAATGAAATTTTGAGCAAAACTGAATGAAATATTAGTAAAAATTAGAATTTTGCAAGGAACCCCCTTTTTCCATGACAGAACGTCAACTTAAAAAACGCCAAGATTAAAAATAGCAAGGGCACATGCTAAAACTTTCCATAAACAATATAACCATGAAGTTTCATGATATTCTGACAAAAACTGAATGAGATATTGGCAAAAATTGCAATTTTGCATTAAGCCCCTTTTTTCCATGACACGGGGTCAAATTGAAAATCCGGGAAACATACATCGGTGCCTTACTTCAAAAAGTTCATATATGAAGTTTTATCCAATTTGGTCCAAGGGTTGTGGAGAAATCGCTTCGGACGGACGGAAGGACTTTGAAAAAACAATATAACCATGAAGTTTAATGAAATTTTGAGCAAAACTGAATGAAATATTAGTAAAAATTAGAATTTTGCAAGGAACCCCCTTTTTCCATGACAGAACGTCAACTTAAAAAACGCCAAGATTAAAAATAGCAAGGGCACATGCTAAAACTTTCCATAAACAATATAACCATGAAGTTTCATGATATTCTGACAAAAACTGAATGAGATATTGGCAAAAATTGCAATTTTGCATTAAGCCCCTTTTTTCCATGACACGGGGTCAAATTGAAAATCCGGGAAAGATACGTCGGTGCCTTACTTCAAAAAGTTCATATATGAAGTTTTATCCAATTTGGTCCAAGGGTTGTGGAGAAATCGCTTCGGACGGACGGAAGGACGGACGGACGGACAGACGGACGGACGGACAGACGAAGCGGCGACTATATGCTCGCCCTTCGGGGAGCATAAAAATTGGCTGGGCCTGAAATAGAACCAGTGATCCCTGGGTTTCAAACTGTGTACGTTACCGACTGACCTAGTCCAGCTCGTAGAGTATCGACACTAACCGATAGCGAGCTTGATATATAAAATGATAATTCTGGGTCAATACGGATTAAAAGATTTACCACATAATGACGACTTTTGACGACCCTGAGGTAGAAGCCTTTTGAAAACATTGTGGGAAAAGGAGAAAATGCTGGTACCCAGCATTTTCTCCTTTTCCCACAATGTTTTTACGCTTCCCAAATCAAATTTTGATTCTTCAGTCACATTTATTTTGTTGCCTTCAATTGCTTTCAAATCAGACTAGTAAAAAAATTTGCTGTGTGGTAAAGGATTAAAGGTTACTAAACTTCGACATGGGTCCATTTCGACGTTTCTATTAGCTAGATAAACCCAGAATGTTTGTGGACATTGGTATTGTTTAACTTATTACCTTCTGGGGCAGTAATCGCTGACCATTCTTAATATCACCTTAACCCATTACCACACAATCCCTACTTTTGACGCCCCTGAGAAAGAAGCCTTTTGAAAACACTGTGGGAAAAGAAGAAAATGCTGGTACCATCATTTTCTCCTTTTCCCACAGTGTTTTCTTCCCTTCCCAGACCAAATTTCTGTTTTTTAGTCACCTTTATTTTGTCGTCTGCAAATGATTTCAATTTGGACCAGTCTAAAATTTTCTCGTGTGGTAAAGAGTTAAGCCCCATTCTAGATTGGAGAAAGTAGATCTAACTCAACTTCTGATTTGGCTAAACTATTTGGTTTAGCTAATAAGAAACTTTGTTGCTTTCAAGTTCAGAAAATTCTTAGTAATAAGACTACGAATGTGTAGGTAATTGTTAAATATGAGTCCTAAAACAAATTTGCAGCAGTACGACTTTCAAAGTTTTCGAGGATTTCTGAATGTAAATGCTCATTAAGAATTACTTACTGAATGGATGGACATTCGTGAAAGCTTTGTTAATGCATGAACTCGTTGGAAAACTCCGTATGTTGCGGAAAGAGAGACAGTATTTTACAAAGGATTTCTCCGTTTGTTGCAATCTTTGTCAAATGCTGTTCGCTGTCAGACAGAGATAGCATTAATAATATTATGCTAATGTGTCAATAACGTTTTGGGGAATCTAAGACACGCCATAAGAGGAAGGATTTGGACAAGTGAACGGACTGATATACATTTGCATTCACCAAATATTTTAAAATGGTCTTTCAAACGCAAATTTGTTCTTCAAGTCTAATTGTAATTTTATCTTACATACATTTGATAGAATTCAGTGGAATTTATGCTGCGATAACTAACGGAAAAATGTTCGAGTTGAAATCAGGTTGGAAAATACAGAGTAATTACGTCATCGACGTGGCGTCAGTATCTACGAGGCTGAACTGTGCGTTAATTTGTAATGGAAATAGTCATTGCGCAAGGATAAGTTTCAATTCTCAATCGAAAGAATGTGAAATCTGTTCAGTTCCTGGCGTTCCGACCTATATTGAGGCTAGTTCTGGGTGGGATGTATCTACTGTGACTGGACGTAAGTATTATAAAACAAACACACTACGTCTACATCTACCTTCTGTATAAGGCTTTTTTTTCTTCTGGTAGCAGAGGAACTTTTAAAACATTGTTCCAACTGGAGATAACAGGCAATTTTTCCTATTACCATAATTTTTTCACAAGCACTTATACACTAACCATTTACCATACAATACCAAGTTTTAACGACCCTGGGGAAGGAGGCTTTTGAAAGAATTGTGAAAGGAAAAAAGTAGGTGAAAAGCAAGCATATTCAGCTACGCCGGAAGAAAACCCCCGCAATCAGTTGAAGTTCCAATTATTTAGCTTCTTGTGTTGAGCATTGCACACCTACTTGATAGAACCAAATTGCAAAATTTGTGGTTTGCCAATAAAAGTAAAGTAGAAGGTCAAAAATACTAATTTTCACCTTATTTTTTATTGTTAAAAAAATTGTGTGATACCTTTAGAAGCTTTATGCCTAGATGCTATTTTAGTTAACCAAACACATTTTCTTGATACATGTATATATACTCTCTCAAAAAAGAAACGCAACATCAGATTATCTTTTTGAAATATTATACCAGATATTGACAATTTATGAGTGATTTATTGACAATATGTGACAAACTGTGATATTCCAAGGTAAAAGAACTCATGAACAAGAAGTTTGCCAATTTTTGCATTCCTGTGTAAATTATTTATATCATAAATTATGAAAATAATATATGAAGTAAATTTCCTATTTTCTGTATGTTGCGTTTCTTTTTTGAGAGAGTATATAATATAAAAAACTAGAGTAAAACTTAATGTTCACTTGTTGAATATGTAAAATGTAAGGAAGTATCTGATCTTCTTTTAACCCATTACCGCACAAGAAAAATTTACACTGATCCAAATTGAAAGCATTTGCAGACGACAAAACAAAGGTGACTGAAAAATTGAAATTTGTTCTGGGAAGGGTGGGAAACACTGTGGGAACAGGAGAAAATTCTGGTTACCAGCATTTTCTCCTTTTCCCACAATGTTTTCAAAAGGCTTCTTTCTCAGGGGCGTCAAAAGTAGGGATTGTGTGTTAATGGGTTAAACATATTTGATTAATAAATGTACATGTTTATATTAAAGGAACATGCGACAAAATTTCGAGTAATGAGAATGATACATGTACATTAACAAAAGGCTCTGGTCACAAGTTATAAGATCTTAGGTTTGGCCAGTTCTCTTCTCCAATAACATGTTTAAGAAATAACAGGCTTTTATTACAGATGAAAATCATACAAAGATTACAAAAGTTTGAAAATGATAGACTGGTAAATAACGATAAAATCTGAACATGTAGAGAACAAATACAACATTACATGAAACGTTTTGCACAGCTTAAAGATGACCGTCTACAGCCGGTGATCCGAAACGCTCATATATGGTGTAACTAAAAAAAAAAAAGAAACACGGAGGTTTGTGTAAGAAACCGAAAATTGGTCAGAAGAAAACTGGCTGACGATTGAAGCTGTAAACAATGGCGGTGCGTCACGGAGGTTTATCGTTGGTTTCCGCTTACAGTCGGATACGGTGTGACTTGCATATAGACCTCGACCTCCGTTTGAAAATCGAGGGGGCAACAGAGAAGCCTACATTTTCCTTTGTTTACCTCAGAATACGCAGGTTGAAGGTCAAATATAGTCCCGCTACAGAATGCATGATCATCATGCGAATCTACTCGAGTGTATAACGGATATCGAAAATCTTCCAACATAGGACAACTATGAAGATTGCAACAAAAATATGGCTTTAACATCTTTATGCCATATGTAAATGTGCTTGTGAAAAAGATTTTTCATTGGTACGTCTGTTAATAATGCAGATCCATGTCAGCCCAAACAGCATCGCAGGCTGACCCGCGTTAAAAGTTTTTGCTATAGGTATATTTTCTGTACGATTGCACAAAAAAGTGATAACATCACAATGACATATATATGCGACATGTTCTGTGACCCAGGGGTTTAATAATGCTTCCGCAAAAAAAATAAATACCCATGTCAGCCCGAGCAACATTGTAGGGTTACCCCGAGTCAAAACTTTTTACAATTAGTAAATTTTCTTTAAGAATGAAAAAAGAATAAAAATGCATTGCATCACAGTGATATATGAGAGTAGTATGTTAAGTGCGGGGGCTGGGACAGTGTGAACATACGCAACCTCGAAAACGCGTCCCCGCGTTCCCATCACAACGCAATGTGCGCGATGGTGTGCGTAGCACACCATCGCAGCATGCGCATCGTGCGTTCTAGTCTCCTTCCACTTTTATGTCTTCACTTCCCCATATCGTAACTTCGTATCTCGTGACTTCGTAACTCCTAATACCGTATGTCATCAACAAAAACGCTCACCTCCGCCCCAATCAAACGCAACGCGCGATGGTGTGCGTAGCACACCATCGCAGCATGAGCACTTCCACCCCTAGTCACTCCTCCTCTCCTCCTCTCCTGCACATAACTCCTAATACCGTATGTCATCAACAAAAACGCTCACCTCCGCCCCAATCAAACGCAACGCGCGATGGTGTGCGTAGCACACCATCGCAGCATGAGCACTTCCACCCCTAGTCACTCCTCCTCTCCTCCTCTCCTGCACATAACTCCTAATACCGTATGTCATCAACAAAAACGCTCACCTCCGCCCCAATCAAACGCAACGCGCGATGGTGTGCGTAGCACACCATCGCAGCATGAGCACTTCCACCCCCAGTCACCCCTCCTCTCCTCCTCTCCTGCACATAACTCCTAATACCGTATGTCATCAACAAAAACGATCACCTCCACCCCAATCAAACGCAACGCGCGATGGTGTGCGTAGCACACCATCGCAGCATGAGCACTTCCACCCCTAGTCACTCCTCCTCTCCTTCTCTCCCACACATAACTCCCCCCACTATCCGCAAAAACGCGTTTTCCTCATCTCAAACGATACGCGTAAGCGCGATTGTGCGCGTAGCGCACAATCGCATTGTTCGCAAAGGGGCGCCCGTGATTTTCATTTTCTTCCGGGACGAAGGTTCTCATTTCCTTCTTTCTTCTGGGACGAAGCTTTTCATTTCCTTCTTCTTTCAGGGACGAAGGTTTTCATTTCTACCTTCCTTCATTTCCCTCTTCCTTCTGGGGCAAAGGTTCTCATTCCCTTTACCGTTTAACGTTTTCACTTCCCTCGAGGGGGGTCCCTAATACGTTACGCGCGTGAGTGAGAGCGTAAAGTATTATGAGGAACCGAGCGCGTTACGAACCCGCGATGAAAATTGCGATGAAAACCGCGATGAAAACTGTGATGAAAAGTGCGATGAAAAGTGCGATGAAAACTGCGTTGAAAACTGCGATGAAAAGTGCGATGAAAAGTGCGATGAAAACTGCGTTGAAAACTGCGATGAAAAGTGCGATGAAAAGTGCGATGAAAAGTGCGATGAAAAGTGCGTTGAAAACTGCGTTGAAAACTGCGATGAAAACTGCGATGAAAATTACAACCAAAAGTGGTTCCTTTAAATAAAAAAAAGTCTTAAAGAATTTTTTTCCTATAATAAAAAAAGAATGCTGTACGATCATCTAAAAAAGATTTACAGTTATGCCGTTGATCAATTGCAGAAAAGCTCTCTTTACGAGAAAGAACTTCCTTCCCACCTATTGCCAACAGAAGCTGAAAAGGAATTAGGGGAAATACTTTATTCAATTTTGCACGATGATGAAAAGGGCTTCGATAAAATGGAAGATATCTTTAGAAGGAATGCGAAAAAATGTCATAATGCTGTGGATGATTTTACGGATAAGGAGATAGAGTTCTTAACCATGGTTTTTCCTTCGATAAAACTTTATAGTAACATGACGTGTAAAGAAACAAAGCCTCCATCATGTTTGGGAAAAGGCAGAGATATTATCCCCATTTTGGTAAGAGAAAGACGAAAGTTTGAAGTAAGCCATGATATAAAGAACAAAATGGTAGAATTTTTCAAACGTCAAGGGCCTATAAAGATTACGCATTATTTTTAACAAAAAAACGACGTTGATTTAAAGAATTATTTTTTTTAATATAAAAAGGGATGAATTCGATGAAAAGAATAAGAAAGGTGCTTTCAAAAAACGGCATTATTTGTCGTTCTTATTGGACGAGGTATGACGCCTTAAAGGCGATAAAAAAATATAATCTTTTAGATGATTTGGAAGAAGAAATAAAAAGGGATAAGCCTGTTGAAAGATCAGTCCAACAAGAACGTTTAAAAAAGAGAAGGGTTATTCTAAAAGATATAGTAACGGGTGAGGTATTGGATTTTCCTTCTATTAATAAAGCGGCAAAAAATTTGGCCGTATGCCCCTTTACGGTAAGCAATCTTAATGGAAGGGTGTGGAAAAATAAATACGAAATTATAATTTTTAATAAGGACGGCAGCCTTTCATTAAACATCAAAGAGAACAAAACACCGCGTTTGTCTACAAAAAATGAGAAAGTCGTTTCTTCGTTCGAAAAGGAATTAAAGCTTCCTCCTAAAAATGCGGGTCTTTTAATTGGTGATAAGTGGTTAACGAAAAAAGAGTTAAACGCATTGCTTTCATCCTTTTTGGAATTTCTTAATTTGCAAAAATTTGTGGATGACTAACCATAACTCCAAAATTATTTTTTATTTTCTTTAAATAATAAAACTTATAACTTATTTAAAGAAATGGGATTTCTAAATAACATTAAAAGTTTTGGTAAAACCGCCGCGAGAGGCATCGCTTCCGCGGCACGAAGTACAGCGCGCGCGCTCGTACCCCCCATTCTTCAAGACGCGGCGGCATACGCAACGCAAAGAATGGGAAGAGGAGAGGGAGAAAGACTCGGAGGGCCCGAAGGGAGAAGTCTTCGCGATAGGATTGGGGAAAATCTTATCAACTTCGGTAACTTTTTAAGTTCCTCACCGGCTAACGATGAGATTCGAGATAATTTTAGGGAGATCGTTGGTAATTTGCGAGAGAACTATCCTGCACCGCAAAGAGTGGATCAGGCGAGTGCTCTTCGTGGATTTTCGCATTCGTTTAGAACGTTTCTTCCGCAGGAAATTCAGAACCCGAATTATGCCCTCGATGACCTGACGGGAGATAGAAATAAAGAAATTCTTCGTAACTACGAAAACACAAAGGTAAAGCTTAACCTTATATGTACATTAAGGGATACGCAAAAGAAGGACGACGATCCTAGCTCCGTTTTTATGCATGTTTTTCATTCGGGGGTTTCCATGCTAAATTTGCAAGGGACCGATAAAAATGAGCTTTACGATGAATTAATGACAAAGATAAAAGAACAAATGGAAGACTATTTTCAAAAACATCCATACATCGTTCTTGTTAGTATTGACTATTCGGATTTAAACACCTCCCAATACGACCCAATCGGAGGAAGTAGTTATCTTTCTCTTCCGAAGTGGATTCAAAGTAAAAAGGCGGTTATTAACGTAAAAAATATGGAAGATAATAACTGTTTTTTCTATTGCGTTCTAAGATCTTTAAGACCGAAAGAAAATCATCCGGAAAGAATAACGGATCTTAAAGACTACGAGGAAGTATTTGATACGAAGGATATCGAAACCCCCGTCACCAGTGCCGGTCTTATGAGGTTTGAGAAACGTAATAAGGACATTTCCTTCAACGTTTTCACTTGCAAAAGCAATGAGAAGGATTCCGTCACCCCATACAGGATAAGTGACTTTGGGGATTTACGAAAACATCACGTTGACCTTTTACTTATAGAAGGAGAGGAAAATATAAATCATTATTGTTTGATCAAAGATCTCAGTAAGCTTATCGCCTCGCAGCATAGCAATCATAAAGGAAAGATCTTTGTATGCCCGAGATGTTTGCATTCTTTCGTAAAGGAGGAAACAAAGAAAAAACATCTTGTGTTTTGTTCGCAACATCAGCCAACGAGAATGTTAATGCCGAGTGAAGGAAGCATTGTCTCCTTTAAGAATCATTACATGGAAGAACGTCATCCCTTCGCTATTTACGCCGACTTTGAAGCGGCTCTTCCAAAGATTGATACGTGTGAAAAAGATCCCACAAGGTCTTTCACAAACCAATACAATGTTCATTACGCTTCAGGATTTGCTTACTACATAAAATCGTTTCATGAAAATCGTTTTCCTTCGAAGCTCGTTCACTATACGGGCAAAGACGCGGTGAATATGTTTCTTAAGCTTCTTGCGGAGGATGTGGAAGCAATCTCGGGATTGAAACGCGCACCGAAAATGGATTTAACGCAGGAGGATATAGAACATTTTCATAGTCAAACCGTATGCAAGTATTGTAAAGTGTCCTTCAAAAACGAAAAAGAAATGCAACCCCTTCATTGTTTTTACACCGGTCGTTATAAAGGGGTGGCGCATACTAAATGTCTTTTGAAAAGATTAAAACCATCGTTCACCCCCGTTTACTTTCATAATCTTTCGTGTTACGACTCACATCTTTTCGTAAAACATCTCGCGAAGCTTTACAATACCGGATGTATCGCGAAGAACATGGAAACATATATTAGTTTTAACGCAAAATTGCCAAAATCATATTATTGCTATAAGAAAAAGAAAATCGTCGAATATACGCACGAAATACGTTTCCTCGATACTTTTAAGTTTATGGGAAGTTCGCTCGCTAGTCTAGTTTCAAATTTAAAAGAGGGCGACCTAAAAATAGTTAAGGAGTTTTCGCAAAACGATGAAGAGTTTATGTTCCTTACGCGCAAGGGTGTTTTTCCGTACGAATGGTTTGATTCACTTAAAAAGCTCAAAGCAAAAGAACTTCCTCCTATTTCCGAATTTTACTCTCATCTTAATGGGGAGGAAATCACAGAAAAAGATTACGAACACGCAAAAAGGGTATGGAAGTATTACAACATGAAAAGCTTCGAAGAATATCACGACTTTTACATGCGTGGCGACGCCCTTCAACTCGCCGATATCATGGAAAACTTTCGTGATAATAGTATGCGTCATTATGGCATCGATCCTGCGTGGTGTTATACAACACCCGGCCTTACGTGGCAAGCGGCGCTTAAGATGACAGGAATCGAATTAGAGCTTTTAAGCGATCAGGAAATGCATCTCATGTTTGAACGTGGTGTAAGAGGGGGTATTTCCTATAACGCCGGCAGATATTCGCACGCTAACAACAAATATCTCCCGAATTACGACAAAAACGAGGAAACAAAATATATCACCTATCTCGACGCAAACAACCTTTACGGATGGGCTCTTTCAAAGCCTCTTCCTTACAAAGGTTTCAAATGGATGACGAACGAAGAATTACAAAAATGGCGCGATCATCCGTGCCTCCTTGACGTTGATATCATCTATCCGAAGGAATTACACGATTATCATAACGATTATCCCCTCGCGCCGGAATTAATGAAGGTTAATAATGTGAAGAAACTCGTACCGAATCTGAGAAATAAAAAGAACTATGTTATTCATCACGAGCTACTAAAGTTCTACCTTAAACACGGCCTCATCATTGAAAAGATCAACCGCGGAATAAAGTTTGACGAGAAACCGTGGCTTAAGGATTACATCAAAATGAACACCGATCTTCGAACGGCGGCAACAACGGATTTCGAAAAGGACTTTTTCAAGCTTATGAATAACGCCGTTTACGGAAAAACGCTTGAAAACATTCGTGATCGGCGAGACGTTCATCTCGTCAATAATAAAAAGAAAGCAAAAAAACTCGCCGCAAAAACGAATTTCGATTACTCCCAGATTCTCGATGAAGACCTTGTTGCCATCCAAATGGCAAGAAAGGAGCTTTATTTTAACAAGCCATGTTATGCCGGCCAAGTCGTTCTTGATCTTAGTAAGATGTGGATTTATCAATTCCATTACGAGTTCATTAAACCGTTGTATAAGGATAACGTAAGGCTCCTTTATACCGATACTGACAGTCTCGTTTATGAAATCAAAACGGAGGACTTTTACGCGGATATAAAACCGCACGTTCCTAAGTACTTCGATACAACGAATTACCCCAAAAATCATCCATCGGGGATCGAAAACACGCACAACAAAAAGGTTCTCGGCATGTTTAAGGATGAAGAAGGAGGTGCTTTCATTGAAGAGTTTATTGCCCTTAAAGCGAAGTCCTATTCATACAAACTAAGCGATGAACAGGAGAAAAAGAAATGTAAGGGCATTAAGAAATACGTCGTGAAAAAACGTATCACTCACGAAGATTATAGAAGATGCCTTTTCGACAAGATCATCAAGTACGAAAAGATGAACACCATAAGAAGTTATAAACATAACATTTTTACCGAGGTCATTAACAAAAAGGCGTTGGATCCCAATGACGATAAGCGTTTTATCCTTAAAGATGGTTTAACAACGTACGCTTGGGGCCACTTCAATGTACCAAAAGATGTGGAGTTCACAATTTTTAATGGTAAGAAATCAAAGACATTAATTAATTAATATTTGTTAATGTTTAAGCGACACAAACGCTTTTTGTTATTCTTAATGAAGCATAAAAGCTCATTACTTTTATAACACGTACGATTTTCAAGATCATTATTTTTTATCGTTTATGATTAACTCTAAGTTTTTACGATAAAAAATCACTTGATAATCTTACTCTTTCCCATTTGAGAGCTTAAATACCATTGGTGTCTCGTTTTATAAACATAAAAGCAAGAACTATCAATAGCCGCACTTGGTGACATTTGTCCCTCAAACGAAAGGCTAAAAGGTCTTGGAGGTAATACGTATTCATCATCAAGAGCTCTAGTAACGAGAGGAAAAAAGGACAAAGCTCCTCGAAGAAAAACTTCTTGCGAAATAGGCGAGCGATTACTAAAGTTAAGTCCTTTCATCTCATTAGAAAGAGGTGTTTTTGCTCCTCTATCTTCGTTAGTTCCCATTTCTTTATAGTACCTTATGGGATAACCACCCGCTTTTATCGTTAAGGTATTGGTATTGAGCCAACTGGTTCTTAACGGATGAAGGCCGCCATCTGCTCTTCCTCGAGGTAAAAAGGATTCATCGGGAAAAAAGGCGATAGCGAGGAAGTCTGGTGTTGTTTCAAGTACCACATCACTTTGTGAAGAAACAGATTGCGCGCTCCCTTCGATTTTTACCCCCGAATTACGGCATTCCCATCGATCGGAAACAGCCAAGAGTTCACCCGCTCTTAACCGCTCGTTAATCGAAGACGCGAGAACGTCTTCCATCTCAACGGTAAATACGTAAAGTTCTACTTTCTCGATAAAAAGTCTCGGAGAAGAGGTTAAGCTTGTTTCCGTATTAAAAAGTGAAGCGGGTCTCGCAGAAAGACGCAGGTTTAACGTTATCGGAAGAATAGAAGGAATAGCGGAATCATTCGGACCAAAAAAACTTACTTCCGTCAGAGGACGTATAAGTTTAAAACGTCTATTATCATTAATCGCCTGTGCTCTTATTCCACTAAAAACGAGGCCCCCTGGTACATTATCAAATGCGACTCGTTCGTCACCGATAATACGATCTTCGAAAGTACCCGTTTGTCTATCGGAGTTTAAATGAACGAGATGTTCGTAAAAATGCCTCGTGACTCTTGTAAGGGAATCGTTATGCGAAGGAGAACCCGCGATAGTTGCCCCGATATTATCAATAAGAAGATTGGGCGCACCGTCTCTTAATTCTATTCTTGCAAGACCATCTACATCATTTGAAACTTCGTTAAAAGTTTCTATCGGCGAACCATCACCCGTCGTTGCCCGACACGTAAAGTTCAGATAACAACGATGACCGATAATAAGACGCGTAAGAGAAGGACTCGCGATCATAAAGTTCACATCACGACCAGCCCATCCGTCAGTATTTATCGTTTGCGTATGAATGTTATAAGACCCCGTCTCTGGCTTAAGACCTATCTCAACCATATCCTTGAAACGGTCGAGGTACTTATTGATTGGTAATTCAACGGTTGTCATTTTTTTTTTAAAAAAAAAGGAAAAATATTTATTCTTAAATCGTTATCAAAGAAATAGATTCGCCATCAGAGTTATGAAGACCGGCAAAGAAAGTGGGTTCGTAACGCGCTCGGTTCCTCATAATACTTTACGCTCTCACTCACGCGCGTAACGTATTAGGGACCCCCCTCGAGGGAAGTGAAAACGTTAAACGGTAAAGGGAATGAGAACCTTTGCCCCAGAAGGAAGAGGGAAATGAAGGAAGGTAGAAATGAAAACCTTCGTCCCTGAAAGAAGAAGGAAATGAAAAGCTTCGTCCCAGAAGAAAGAAGGAAATGAGAACCTTCGTCCCGGAAGAAAATGAAAATCACGGGCGCCCCTTTGCGAACAATGCGATTGTGCGCTACGCGCACAATCGCGCTTACGCGTATCGTTTGAGATGAGGAAAACGCGTTTTTGCGGATAGTGGGGGGAGTTATGTGTGGGAGAGAAGGAGAGGAGGAGTGACTAGGGGTGGAAGTGCTCATGCTGCGATGGTGTGCTACGCACACCATCGCGCGTTGCGTTTGATTGGGGTGGAGGTGATCGTTTTTGTTGATGACATACGGTATTAGGAGTTATGTGCAGGAGAGGAGGAGAGGAGGGGTGACTGGGGGTGGAAGTGCTCATGCTGCGATGGTGTGCTACGCACACCATCGCGCGTTGCGTTTGATTGGGGCGGAGGTGAGCGTTTTTGTTGATGACATACGGTATTAGGAGTTATGTGCAGGAGAGGAGGAGAGGAGGAGTGACTAGGGGTGGAAGTGCTCATGCTGCGATGGTGTGCTACGCACACCATCGCGCGTTGCGTTTGATTGGGGCGGAGGTGAGCGTTTTTGTTGATGACATACGGTATTAGGAGTTATGTGCAGGAGAGGAGGAGAGGAGGAGTGACTAGGGGTGGAAGTGCTCATGCTGCGATGGTGTGCTACGCACACCATCGCGCGTTGCGTTTGATTGGGGCGGAGGTGAGCGTTTTTGTTGATGACATACGGTATTAGGAGTTACGAAGTCACGAGATACGAAGTTACGATATGGGGAAGTGAAGACATAAAAGTGGAAGGAGACTAGAACGCACGATGCGCATGCTGCGATGGTGTGCTACGCACACCATCGCGCACATTGCGTTGTGATGGGAACGCGGGGACGCGTTTTCGAGGTTGCGTATGTTCACACTGTCCCAGCCCCCGCACTTAACATACTACTTATGAGCCATGCTTATGAACCATGCTTTGTGAAAAGATGTTCTATTGCTTCTGCAAATTATATTGACAAATGCTAGACTGCGCTGCTGTAAAGGCTGGTCTGGGTCTAAACTTTTTGCAATTTGTTGATTTTTACAAAAGTCTCCATTGGCAAAGCTCACTCAAAAGGGCAAGGCACAATAATTGTCTCCAAGGACAAGTCTCGGTAGTCCCCTACTACAGTGCACAATTTTATCTATTGACCAACCAGTGCAATAATGTCTTGGTTGATAAGATATAATATTCTCTATGAACACGGCACCATAGTTTCCATGAACCCATGAACTAGGCTAAATGGTTTCATTCCACAGGGCAGAAGGGTCTCCATAGACAAATGACATTGTCTTAAACTAAAACTGTGTAGGAGTTTCGAAACATGAAGAAAGTGACTTGTTGAGGAAAAGAAATGGAGGGATGGGATGGAAAAGAATTAAAACTTCATAAAAAACATGCTCTCAAAAGATCAGCAACCATGGAATAATTTACATCATTGATAGATTTATATTGTTTAAAACCTTGGGCAGTTTTCAGTTAATTTTTCATATGCATCATAACATTAATTCAGCTTTTCCTCTGATCAGCTCACGAACTTCGTTACTAGAAGATTGCAGCTATTACTGTGCCTGAAGAAACGCTTTTACATTTCAGTTCTAAGTGATTGCTATGACGTCCTCTCACAGAATGGTCCAGTGATAACTGGTGTGTACTCGGTGTATGTGCCGGGTACCAGTACCTGGGTGTCAGTCTATTGTGACATGGAAACTGATGGCTGTGGATGGATGGTATTATTCTTTATGTCTCGTGCAAATTTCTTGTAGTTCAAAGTTCAATGTTAACAGGTATTCATTTTTTTTTTAATTTTGTGGAAAATGTAACAGTTTGGAAGTGTAGGAGAATTTTTGGATGATCCGATAAAAACTTAATGTAAAAAAAAAAAAATGAGATGACAACAGAGTGTCCGACTTGAGATGGCTTTGTCGTCATCTTGGTATGAAATTGACGCCGTGGAGGTGTGTGGGAATCAAAACATGGGTAAGGTAGATGTACACTAAAATATTTTTGATTTTGTGATTAGATCTAAACTGGTAATGGTTAAAGTATATAGTATAGGCAATATCTAAGAGAGCATATTCTTGCTTCTGAAGCAAGAAACATCGAGTAAAATATTCAGTAGTATACAATATCGACAGGTAAGTCAAAACGTTTAGAACGCTGATGTGGCATTTGCTGGGTAAGCCATTGTGTGGAATTGATAATTTGAACACACACACATACACACACACAAAAGAAATATTATTAAAATAGTAACTTGAAAACCAACTTAACTGAAGAGTACTGGTGCTAAAATAAGCATTATTTTAATGGTCTCCCTTTGATCATTCAGGAAGAGGTAGGAGTAACGTCTCTTGACTTTTGGATGCATGATAGTTAAATAGAAAAAACATGTAAAAATTTTAATTCAATTAAATGTATACCTGAAAATTATGATTTTGAGGAGTCTGTGTCTGTCAGGATCAATTCACAACAATGCAATAAAGTTATTCTTAATCAAAAAGAAGTATTTTCACGATCAATGGCCTAATGCAGTTAATTTTAATACGCCATTTCAATTGATATATCTGAATGCTATCGAAAAACCCATTGGTCTGAGAAAAAATATGAGTTTAATTGGATTTATTTCCTTCAGGTTTGCACAAAATACGATACATGGTCCTCAAAATTTAATAATAAACATTAATTATTGAACTCATGGTGGTATTGTCTTCGACAAAGGCCACATAAACGTCTTTTTTCTCATTCATTTTCCTGGAAGTCAGCCATTTTAAAACCACGTGATCCAAATTTTGATGACGCATCTGAAATATTCCCCTCCTGATCACATTCAAAAAGTCAGTCTCTGGACATTTCTGCTTGCAGGTCCTGATCAGACGATGAATATAATGATGGTGCCAGTTTTACAACATCTGATCACGACGCCGATCAGAGTTCCTAAAATTGTGCAGACATTCACAACGGAGGTTGGTGGTTCAATGACTGCACTTCAATAAACTCTAATGGCGAGTACACAACCGATGGAAGTCCATCAGCACATGACAATGGCCTCGGCGGTCTGATTTCTCCCGGCTGGAAGTTACGACACTTTGCGAGAAACAAAACTTATGTTTCGACGAAAATAAAGAATGACAACCACAACGAAAGTGTATTTCTGATCATTCTATCTCGGGATCATGTCATTTCCCAAACAAAATTGGCTTTATGGATCCATTTAATGGAACGTCTTGTCAGACTTTATCCGCCCTCTTTCCTTTTCCGTTTCTCTCTATTCCCCGAGCTCATCGGGAAATATTCGAAAGATTACCCATTCAACAGGCACAAAGCCCTCTTTTCTGAAACAAAAGTTGTAAAAATAATCATAGTATCTCATCGATATGACCAATGCTTTATGAAAAGGGGGTGTAAGGAATCTCCAAAAGTATAGAACCAGGTCAGCCTTCGCGGTCAATGTAGGCTGTTCTGGATCGAACCTTTTTGCTGTGGTCGTCTATTTTCTGCGTGTTATATAAAGTTTATTTCATCAGCATGTATTTAATATGGGGAAGTATTTGCCAAAAAAGGGAAAGGTATGCGAAAATAACGAGTGCCGTAAGGCACTAGTTATTTTCGCGGACCTTTCCCTTTTTAGGCAAATATTTCCCCATATTAACCACAAACTGATGAAATAAATTATATATTATATTTTATCTGATTATTTTGGCAACGAATGCCACCTTTAAAACTGGTGATCTCAAGACCATAAACCAGATTTTCGGTAGAAGGAAATTATTCTCTGTGACGGGGAGATAATTCCTCCCCGTCCCCAGCATAAACGCCGTCATTTCTTTACCCATAACATTTCTTAAAATAGACACATGAAATATAATATAGGACGTTCTATCTCATGAGTAAGTCGGTCGTAAGACATGACGGATTTTCTATAGATACATAATCATGTGCTGACTTTCTTGGTACAATGTATTATTGATATGCATTAATCCCGCTTTGGCAAAATGTACATCTTCGCAAGCAAAGGCTGACGATTCGCTACGCTACTCTACCCTTGGCGGATCGAGCTTGATTCTTACATTCCCCTGATACGCTTTTTCATTGGATGCAGCCAGCTCTAACTGCAACGAATGAAATCGCTAGTAGAATTTCATCTTTGATAAAAATAGAATAAGGTCGCCACCTTTCGAATAGAAGGTAAACATGGAAACCCACATGGATGTCTGCTTATCGCTTCATGTATATTCGTAAGCGGTTTGTAAAACGATATTTCAGAAATTTTAGAAATTTGATGTAAAGGGGGGTAATAGCCAGCATCCAATAGAGGGCGCATCGGAGGAATCTCGAAATCGGGCTCAATCAGCCAAGGCTCGTAACCTTGGCTCGCGAAGATGCAAAAAGTCACTTAACTTTTGAAAAAATACAGACTAAGTAAAATATTATGACCCGTCATGCAAAAAGGGACCTTCTGGGAACTGGTAAAAGTTTCGACTCTGGTCAGACTGCGCGGACGCGCAACCTGATCAGAGTCGACTCTTTTTGCTTTTATGATATTTTTTGTATGAACAGTAGTCATTCCACCTTACTGATCAATCATGTTTGAACTATCGACTTAAACTGACCTGCACTATCGTTGATCTGTTTTCATCTAGTTGATGCACAGAACTCCCAGATGGTCCCTTTTTGCATGATGGGTCACATATCATCTTGTGAATGATTTGCTTACAACACGCAAAAAGGGGTATTCGGACATTTGCGTGAGGTGTCGTCTCGGATCAACAGTAAATATTGGCAAAACAGAAAATTACATGAAACTGAAAGGGTCGTTTTTCCGATTAGTCTGCGCGAAGTGCGCAGGCTGATCCGTAACAACTCCCTACACATATTTTCGAATGCCCCCCCCCCACACCCCTTTTTCGCACGTTGCAGCCCAGTTATCATAAGACAAGACGGTTATAAAAGTTTCAAGGTATACCAATTAAAAGGCACATCTTTTTTGTCCGAAATATGCCACAAAAGATCAGATTGTACAGAACAAGCATTCTGATCTTGATTTTCACCGTCAAGAAATCTATTTAAAGAGCCATTTATCACCTAAAAGGTTAAACAAACACTGACAGTTCCATTTAGACCCTTCAGCGCCCGAGGCGAAAAGATTTTCTCATACGGAGGGCATATACTATGATTGGACTGCATAGAGGCAGCAGTTTGATCTCAAACCTATACCGTTATCTCTTTTTTTTTGTGAGTCAAGCATATATGACGAAAACTTTTCCGAGTTTAACCCTTTCCCAAACAATACCTGGTTTTCACGGCCCTCGAAAAAAAGCTTTTTGAAAACATTGTGGGAAAAAGAGAAAATGCTGGTAACCAGCATTTTCTCCCTTTTCCCACAATGTTTTCTTCCCTCTTAGAACAAATTTCAATTTTTGAGTGACCTTAATTTTGTCGTCCGCAATTGCTTTCAATTTGGACCAGGCCAAAATTTTGTCGTTGGGTAAAGAGTTAAGTGGTTTACGTCATCGGCCATAGGAAGAGATCAGATTGACAATGGGTCAAAGTGAAAAAAAAAATGATTAAAGAGCAAATAAATCCTTTCAAATCGAAGACCACAGAATTGAATCTGTATGAAGCTGAATTACAGTGATTATCACAGTGTGATTAGACGAATTTTTTTTTCGTGGTTGTTCTCGGATTCAATTAATCTGGATGCGACTGAAAAAAAGTTAATTGTCTATATAAGGAAAAATTTAAGTAGCTATAGTGCTGCTAGCGTTTACGACATTTTATCAAGTCTAGTAAAATTTAAAATTTAGCTGTAAAGACTTGCAAAATGCTGAGTCAAATTACACACGTGCACAAAGGATGAATATATAAAGAATGGGAATAAAATTTTCTGTAATTTTTTTGTCAATTATATACTTTTTTTCATGTGTACGGAAAATAGTGTGGGATAGAAAGTAACCGCTTGTTTTAAGCGTTTTCTATTTATCCTAAATCCCCCCCAACACACACACGAAAACCGTGAAATTCAATGACATTTGTTTTTAAAAAAAAAAAACCAACATTTTCTTGGTTTCATCGCATTCAGGATCTTTACTATGTATATATATTAGTGGTCTGAATAAAAATTCGAATGCTATCTAATTCACAAATACAAAGGACAAATATTTTATCTGCTACAGCCATGTTTCTTGAGTAGAGCGTAACTGTGTTCACGGACTACTTTTTTGTAGAACGGTCCAAATGTTGCAGTCGCCAACCATACGTACATGTATATAATGAAAGGTACATTACACCATTTTGTATATCTGGGCGTTCTGATCATATTTTGCTGCATGTAAAGAAGCGCATATCGAATTCGACCTCTTCGGGTTTGATTCGTTATTAGAAATACAATGTAAGATGCTTCGGATCAACGAGACAGCGTGCAAGTGAACACGAGCAAGTGCGTTATGTGAACGGTATGATTGCTATGGTCAATATATCAGCTCTTAATAATGAAGTAGATCAAAATCAGACTTCTCAGATCATACAGTCTGATTTCTGATCGACCCCGAGCGCTATTTTGCTGTTCGCTACAGATTTTAAAGATGTTACGTGCAGCGGAATCTTGTTTTAGACCTTGAAAGTAGTCCATTCTACTTGTTTTGAAGCGAATATTTTGTGGACGAAAGAGAAGATGAAACTTGCATTGAATCCCCTCACGCAAAAGTTAATTTGTGTTTTAATCACATTAAAGCACATACGCTATGATTACGTTAACGCTTCAGTATTTACGGAGGAAGTTTTTGATGTAATTCCAAACACCAGAATTCTATATAATTACGTCACAGATGTGGTGTTAGAAAATTCCGGATATGGTTGTGCCGCCATTTGTCACGGGAGCACCTATTGTAACGGAGCTAGCTACAATTCCAAATTGGGAATATGCGAAATTTCTACTACAAGTTATGCGGGTGATCGAGAAAACGATTCGGACTGGACAGTCTTCGTACCAATAGAAGGTATGTTAACATTAACCCTTAGGCTGCTTAGCGTGAGTTAATGATCTTTTTCGAGCAGTGTGGATCGAGATCAGACTGCACAGATACTGATATTACTACATGTATACAGTCCGCTGAAAATTTGCTCCAAGCTAAAGGATGATAAAGAATTGGACATCATAGCTAAAAGATTAAACCGCAAGCTTTGTGCAGTCTGATCTTGATCTGCATTTCCCATTGGAGTTGAAAGAAATTATATCTGCGAACAACTTTTACTGCGTCTTGAAGCGGACATGTTTTTAAAAAGTTGTAACAGGAGAAACTGCTGGCGACGTATATCCAGACAAATATTAATCTTAAAGCTTCTACAGTATAAAATTGGGGACAGTATAGATCCGCGTTCAGACTGCATGTTTTCTGTCTGTCTGTCTGTCTGTCTAGCCCTTTTTAACAAATTTAACATTTTTTTTCAGATTCGGGATCATCACTGATCACGCTGATGCTAGGATCAACAACATCACCGACCACTACCACCACAAGCGCCACCACAACCACTACCACAACCACAACCACAACAACAACTACGACTGTGATTTCAACAGAGAGTCGTAAGTATATTGTATCTTAACTATGTATACTACGAGAAGTTCAAAAATTCGTAACTCTGACTATAGAACATGAGTTTCTTTTTCATGGATTTCCGGAATAGCTCCCATAGTTTTATATACTGGTTTACGACCATATGTAAACTATTGCAGCTGACTCTCTTTTCTATTGCAACTCACTTTTGCAAACAGATGCATTAAACTCCTTTTTGTCAGAGCATGGCTCATTTGTATGCTTAGTGATATATAAACATCAACGTGTACAGTATTAGTTGTACGGTCAGGTGGCAGGGGACTTGGAAACTTATTCACGGTTGTAGTTAATCATTTCGTTCCGAGCCGAAGGCGAGGTGGCGACATGATTCACCACAGCCGTGAACAAGTTTCCCAGTCCCCTGCCACCTGACATTAGAACGAATTTATTATACTGCAAAGTTTTACCCTTTCAAACCGCTTTCAGTGAAATTTTCCTGTTTGATAATTTCACGAATCGAGTATATTAACGAAATAGAAATTCCCTTCTGTGTGCCCCAAATCAATGAAAACTGACGTCACTGGAAACTGACGAAACTAAAACGTGCAGTTTGGTGCATAAATGTGCAGTCTGGCATTCGGAACACCTCGGTCAATTCTACGATTCAAAGATCGAAAGATTGGCCGAGATGTTCCGAATGGGAGTCTGGTAATCGATCGACGCCGCCATTTTGAATGTTGTGTTGCACGTGTAGTGATGTTTACGGGGCACTTAAAAGGGAAACTGGTTTTACGTAGTTTTTGCCAGGGTACATGATATATGTTCCCGGCATGTTAACTAATCAGATCACGAGAAATTTCTTTGCAGTAAAATGATATTTCCCCTATGCAAAAGCCAGAGCTCAATCTTGCACTTTTTTTAAAACAAAGCGAGAGTTAGTCGGTTGGACGGTCGGTCGGTGAACCACAAGCATGGTACCGACAGCTTCTCATTTTTTTGCCACAATGTTATCAAACCAATATTCTTTCAGGGCTGTTAAAACTCGGGATCAAAGGGTACAGGATTAAATATTAAGCCTTCAAATTTCAGCGTTCTTCGATTGTAAGGACATTTTTGATCGACACGAATCAAGCCCCAGTGGTGTTTACACTGTCTTCTTGTCCAGTTTAAACATGTGGAAATCTGTATATTGTGACATGGAAACAGACGGTGGGGGATGGACAGTGAGTATCTTAAATTAACTTTCTATGACAATGATGTTAGTTGATAAAGGTGATGAGGACGACGACGTAATGATGATGATGAAGAAGGAGATGAAGAAGAAGAAAAGGAAAGAAAGAAAGAAAGGAAGAAGAAGAAGAAGAAGAAGAAGAAGAAGAAGAAGAAGAAGAAGAAGAAGAAGATGATGATAATGATGATGATGACGATAGTGACACTGATGACGACAACAACGATAATGTCAAAAAGGACGACGCTGAAAACGAGTACGACAATGAATTCCATACTAACCACATTGACAATGACGACAACTTCAACGACGTTTATCCTGATGTTGATAATGTCGGGCCCTACTAGCTATGATTATTTTTGTGGCTTTAGGTATTCCAGAAAAGACAAGATGGCGCTGTATTTTTCAACAAAACGTTTTCTGAATATCAGAATGGTTTCGGAGATCAAAGCACCAGTTATTGGATAGGTAATGTATACAAGTAGCAGATAATTTTTTGTGCTACCATACAGTCCTTTTATAACCGCATAGGTGCCACTATAAACTAGAGCGTAAAAAACGGCAAAAAAAGGCATAAGTTGGAGGGGCTTAGTCCTTTATCTCACAATGACGACTTTTAACACCACGGAGAAAGAGGCCTTTGAAAACTTTGTGGGAAAAGGAGAAAATGCTGGTAACCAGCATTTTCTCCTTTTGCCACAAAATTTTCTTCTCTATCAATGAAAAATTGCATCATTTGAGCTACTTTGAAATTATCGCCTACAAATGCTTTCGATTTGAATAGGTCTAAAATTCTGCTGTGTGGTAAAGGGTTAATAATTCTGCAAAAAGTATCGATTCACATCAGTCTGCACAGCTGACACGAGTCAAATCTTTTTGCTTTTACAACATTTTACCATTCGCCCTTGTGGTTCAGCCGCTTCTATGTGAAATGGGACTTTCTAATGCTACAGTTTTGATATACATGTATAGTGCTTTGAAAAGATTCACTAAGCCCCATTTCATAGGGCAGGGCTAAAGTCATCTTCGTAAGCCAAGGCTGACGATTCACTACGCTACTCTACCATTGGCGGATCGAGCTTGATTTTTACATTCCCCCATACCCTTTTTCATTGGATGCAGCCAGCTCTAACTGCAACGAATGAAATCGCTCGTAGCATTTCATCTTTGATAAAAATAGAACAAGGTCGCTACCGTTCGAATAGAAGGTAAACATGGAAACCTACGTGGATGTCATTTTCGCAAGCCAAGGCTGACGATTCACTACGCTACTCTACCCTTGGCGGATCGAGCTTGATTTTTACATTCCCCCATTCCCTTTTTCATCGGGTGCAGCCAGCTCTAACTGCAACGAATGAAATCGCTCGTAGCATTTCATCTTTGATAAAAATAGAACAAGGTCGCTACCGTTCGAGTAGAAGGTAAACATGGAAACCTACGTGGATGTCATTTTCGCAAGCCAAGGCTGATGATTCACTACACTACTCTACCCTTGGCGGATCGAACTTGATTTTTACATTCCGCCGATACGCTTTTTCATTGGATGCAGCCAGCTCTAACTGCAACGAATGAAATCGCTCGTAGCATTTCATCTTTGATAAACATAGAATAAGGTCGCCACCTTTCGAATAGAAGGTAAACATGGAAATCCACGTGGATGTCTGCTTATCGCTTTATGTGTATTCGTAAGCGGTTTGTTAATCGATATTTCATTGGCTTTTAGAAATATGATGTAAAGCGGGGTAATAACCAGCATCCAGTGGAGGGCGCATCGCAGGAATCTCGAAGTCGGGTTCAATCCGCCAAGGTAAGATCCACGTAGTGTTCGCAACCTTGGCTTGCGAAGATGCGTGGATGTCTGCTTATCGCTTCATGTGTATTCGTAAGCAGCTTGTAAAACGATATTTCATTGGCTTTTAGAAATACGGTGTAAAGGGGGGTAATAACCAGCATCCAATAGAGGGCGCATCGCAGGAATCTCGAAATCGGGCTCAATCAGCCAAGGTAAGATCCACGTAGTGCGTCGTAACCTTGGCTCGCGAAGATGGGCTAAAGTATATAGGGCAGCATTCTGGAAAGAAGGGTTTAGCTCATATTCGTAGTACATTAAACATAATTGTAGCAAACCATCGCATGCCAATAGTCCATTTCGTTTAACTCCTTATCAAACGACAAAATTGTTGGCTTGTCCAAATCGAAAGCATTTACAGACGACAAAATAAAAGTGACTGAAAATCTGAAATTTGTTTTTTGAAAGGTAGAAAACGTTGCGGGAAATGGACAAAATGCTGGTTTTTCAGCTTTTCTCCTTTTCCCACGATGTTTTCTAAAAGCTTCTTTCTCAGGATCGTCAAGAGTAGGAATTGTGTTATAATGGGTTAAAAAATAGATTATGATGTGAGGTAGAGTGGATTTTTGACACGCAGGTATAAACGTACCAATAACAAAACGTAAGGTCCAGGTCAGTCTGTGACCACCTCAAAAGCGGACCGAGACCGATACTTTTTGCTGATGAATTATCACCTTGTCACAGTCCACGACTGAAATTGAGAATTTTGATTCAAAATACAACAGTGACGACAAACTTCAAAAAAATCACGACCCACCATTTCATTATTTTCATATTTCTAAAACGATATGGATTATTACATGAGTTATTACGAGTTTAACCCTTTACCTGATATGCCAATTTGAGGCTCTTTCATTTCAGCAGCAAATAAAAGATATGATGTCAAAAATATGGACAAATGGGGATACAAATATCTGACTGAGTGGAAAACATTGTGGGAAAAGGAGAAATTGCTCGTTACGAGCAATTTCTCCTTTTCCAACAATGTTTTCAAAGGCTGTCTGTTGGTGATACGTCGAAATGAGTATCTATGGAGTAAAGGGTTAATCATAAAAAATGAAAAGAATATGACAGAAGAAAAGAAGTTTCATTCTCAATTGTGTTCGCTAGTCTAATTCTCAAGAGTTTTCTGGCTTTGAAAATTACATAATTTCTGATTAGCTAATCCATCCGGTTACGTTGTCTTTTGAATTACGAACTAAGACTAAGAATGTAAAGTACAGAATTTATTGGTTGATTCGGCCTCAGGTCTTGCTGTACTGCATGTGATGACAGCAAGTTACGAGAACGAGCTGCACATACAGTTCGTGGATTTCAATGGAGGGACAGCCTATGAAAAGTACGACAACTTCAAAGTTGGTGCAGGAGTGGCTTATACACTATCGCTGGGAAATCTAACGTTCTTCAATGACACTCAAGGTAAAGTGACTGACTGACCGATTGACTGGTTTGCTGGCTGGTGACCGACTGATTTATTGTTTGATTGATAAATTGATGGGTAGATGGTTTGGGTAATTGATTGATTGATTGATTGACTGACTGACCGATTAACTGGTTGGCTGGCTGCTGACCGACTGATTTATTGTTTGACTGATGGATGAATGGTTTGGGTAATTGGTTTTTGATTGAATGATTGATTGATTGATTAATTGATTGATTGATTGAAAGGCTGTCTAATCTATATATATGCTGGTTGATTGACTGTGTGAATGCGAGTGACTGAATGATCGGTCACGTAATTAGAAGATAACTTGAGATGGAAAGATTGTTACTGCATTGAAGGAAAATATGAAATCAAAAGTATAAACTCTCGCCCTATAAGTCCACATCCTTTAACCCATAATCAAAATTCAATCTCTTAACGGAAATTTCGGGATACGAACAAGTAAATATTTGGCTTCTTTTCTTTATTGATCATTAGAATTGAATGACCGATAAACTTTCTACATGATTGTCAATGTACCAACAAACTGAATAACGTCATGTGTGGGGGAAAAAAAGAGTGTTAACGCGTTGAATAACTGTTTTCTTTACTTTCCTAATCATATAAAAAGTCATTTTCAACTACCCTGCGGAAAATGGCTCGATGATAAATATTTCCTTCTTTTCCACGTTTTCTACCCTACCAAAGACAAAAATCTTGACTTCAGCTACTTTGGATTCGTCGTCAGCAAATGGTTTCATTTGAACAAGTCTTCATTTTTTTTTCATCTTGTAAAGATATTTCAGATACTAGCTTTTATGGAACCTATACGGATGGACAGACTGTAGAAGTTACTTGTCAGTACATCGACAGTGTTTTGGATTTTTCAGCACAAATGGGCTCCGTGGGGTGAGTTGATCTCTTCTTTTTGAAAAACATGTCATCGAAAATTTGCATCAGAGAACTTTTTGAAACACTCGTTATACAAATAAGTTCTTATTATACGGCCTGCAACACGCAAAAAGGGGCATTCGAACATTTGTGTAAGGTGTCGTCTCAGATCAGCCTGCGCAGTCCGCGCCGGCTAATCCAAAACGACACTTTCCGCATTTATGTAATCTTCTGGTTGCGCAAGTAGGACAAAATCTAATGTAGTCCTAAAGTGCCGTCTCGGACTAGCCTGCGCGGACTGCGCAGGCTGATCTGAAACGACACTTTACGCAATTGTCCGAATGCCCCTTTTCGAGTATTGACAATCGTACACCGTTTCAACCTTTTTAACGTCAATGAATCAATAACTTTTGCCCTCGACATTAATGACGATCAGGCTGCAGAAAACTGTCTGACTATGAATCTATAACACTTGTTGCCTGATGTTTAACTCTTTACCAAACGACAATATTTTAGACTGGTCCAAAATGAAAGCACTTGCAGGTGACGAAATAAACTCAACTCAAAAATTTCAGTTTGTTTGCAGCAGAAAAGAAAACATCGTTGGAAAAGGAGAAAATGCTGGTAACCAGCATTTTCTCCTTTTCCCACAATATTTTCAACAGCCTTCTATCTTGGGGACGTAAAAACCAGGGATTGTTTGGTAAAGGGATAAGTGACCAAGACCATCTTTTACTACTGTAGAAATATAGCTTTACACACCTAAAAAAGAAGTACTGAAATATGATTTCTGAAACTCTTTTGTGGTTCAGTATGAAGACAGATAATGAAAATAAATCTCACCATTAATTGCCTGTTTTTCCTCACTGTTTTGCGTATATTTTTGAAAAAAAAATGTTAAATTAGATGATAATTATAAGACATGCTGTGTGGAAAACGGCCTTCTCTATGCCATCTCTATGATGCGTTATGTCAAACTAGTCATAACGTATATATGGCTTACAACACGTGGAAAGGGTCATTCGGACATTTGCGTAAAGTGTCGTCTCGGATCGGCCTGCGCACTCCGCGCAGGCTAATCCAAAACGACACTTTCCGTTTTTATGCAATTTGCTGTTCTACGCAAGTCTACTGTAGCACAAAATCCAATGCAATCGTAAAGTGCCGTCTCTGATTAGCGTGCGCGGACTGCGCAGGCTGATCCGAGACGACACTTTACGCAAATGTCCGAATGTCCTTTTTCGCGTATTGCAAGCCAATTATAGGGACCCATAAAATCCTTTTGTCTAAATCAGTCTAATTGACTGAACCTGAAGGTAGAGCCATCCTTCAACATGCAGAAAATTGAACAGTAGCAGACTGACTTAAATAGATACTTTTTGCAGAAGCATTAAACCATCTTATCACAGAGCATGGCTCAGAAATTTTTCAAGGTTAGATGTTAACTCTTGTCCTGCTAAATAACTAAAATGAAACTTTCTATTCGATAGTACGAATTCGATTCCAATACACCGAATTCGAAGAACAGACTAAGAGTTGTACACGTATCTCGATTCCTTAAGCAAACTCTTTACCTCAATGTGCATCGAAATTAAATAGGTGATACTGTTCTGTATTAGCAGCTCATGAAATTTTGCCAAACACACGATGGTTCCTTGCTTTTTAAACCAGGTTTTCAGCACACGAAGTTACAGGGGAACCAGACGTGTATCCAAACAATGGAGAACTGGTAGGGTCATGGAACGCTGGGTACTCGGGCACACAGAACGAATATCTAGAGGTACAGAATATCTAGAATATCTATGTAGGTCTATATGATAAATCCTTTACCATACAGTCCCGTATTTTAACTTATTACCAGACGACAAAATTTTTGGCTTGTCCAAATCGAAAGCATTTGCAGACGACAAAATAAAAGTGACTGAAAATTTGAAATTTATTTTGTGAAGGGCAGAAAATGTTGTCGGAAAAAGAGAAAATGCTGGTATCAGCATTTTCGTCTTTTCCCACAATGTTTCTAAAAGCTTCTTTCTCAGGATCGCCAAAAGTAGAGATTGTGTGGTAATGGGCTAATGGCCCTGAAGAAGACGATCTTTCATAACATCGTGGGAAGAGGAGGAAAAGTGGACCACGATTTCGATCCTTTCCTACAAGGTTTTCCACCGCTTCATGGACAAATATATAGAGGATAATCAACTGGTTATTTTTGATATGAAAAATATCTAACGAGGATGCGTTGTTAGGCGTTCAAAAAAGGAGATTTTTCACGCCTTACGACCCATCCGAGTGAGATATTTTTCATATAAAAATAACCAGTTGATTATTCTATTTATTATATACCTTATTAACATTATTATTTTTAATTTTTCGTTTGAAAGTCGAAATCAATACATGTACTTTGGGTAGAGAAAAGAAATCAGCGACATAGTGCGGATGAATACATAAATGAATACAGGAAGTGAAAGTTGATATCGTCACTAGTGATGATATCAACATTTATTACACTGGGAAATTCCAGGATTTCACTGCTAGGTATATAATAAAAACATTTAGACACAATTTCATTCGTCAGTTACAAATGCTTTTCAGTTTTCAAAATATAATAGAGCCACACTGTGGCAGAAGGGGGCATAACGCATCTCCGTTACACCAAGCATGTTATCATAGTGCTTGCAACACGCGAAAATGGGCATTCGGACATTTGCGTAAAGTGTCGTCTTGGATCAGCCTGCGCATTCCGCGCAGGCTGATCCGAGACGACACTTTACGTCTGTATTAGACTGTGTGTTTCTGTAGACTAGTGCAAAACAGAAAATTATATAAAAACGGACAGCTTCATTTCGGATTATCCTTCGCAGACAGAGTAGGCTGATCCGAGACGACACTTTACTCAAATGTCCGAATGCCCCTTTTCGCCTGTCGCAGGTCAATTATAATCATAGACCCATGAAATCAATTTTGTCTGACGGCTGACTAAATCTGGAGGTAGAATGGCCTTGGGAGATGCAAAAAATAATGACTAATAGCCAAAACGTTTAGACCCATGTCAATCTGCGAGCACTGTGCTGGCTGACATGGACGATACCTTTTTGAAGATGTATTAAGCCCCTTTTTCATAGAGCATGGCTCTGTTTTCTCTATAGATAAAGCCTTTGTGACTAGTCTTCTTTATGCTTGCCTTGGCGACATTATACACTGAGCAAACCTTATAAACGCCTGCTTTCTTCATCTTAATATCTTATGGCCCCGGTAGTCCGTCCGTCCGTCCTTTGGCAATTTCTTGTGTGTGCATCTCCATTTGCATTTTCCATTGAAAGAAGTTTAAACTTGCAACAATGAATCTCTGTGATGTGTAGCATGCGATTCTTTAATTGCCACAATGATTCTCTGTATGTGTTCTATATTTTAACCCATTTAACTGACGAGCCCCTTCCAGTGAATATTAATATGGGCCGCTCTGCGAAGCTCTTGCTTCAAGAATGTCAGCAATACCGTTGAGCACCACTGACAATAGATCAGTATTGACAGGTTGAGTCTTGAATACAAGTACTAGATTAACCATTTACTCCATAGATACTCATTTTGACGTATCAACAACAGACAGCTTTAGAAAACATTGTGGGAAAAGGAGAAATTGCTCGTCACGAGCAATTTCTCCTTTTTCCACAATGTTTTCACTAAATCAGATATTTGTATCCTCATTTGTCCATATTTCTGACATCATATCTTTATTTGCTGCTGAAATGGAAGAGCCTGAAATGGAAGAGCCTCAAATTGGCATATCAGGTAAAGGGTTAACATGTTGGTACGACTTTTCGATGTTATATGAGCACAGGAAATCATATTTTAACCCTTACCCTGCTAAAATTGGCCTGCAACACGCGAAAAGGGGCACTCGGACATTTGCTTAACCCTTTCCCAAACGACAAATTTTTGGACGACCAAATTGAAAGCATTTGCAGACGACAATTCAACTCTTGCTGAAAAGATGATTTCTGTCTATGATAGGGTAGAAAACATTGTGGGAAAAGGAGAAAATGCTGGTTACCAAAAGGCTACTATTCCAGACCCGTAAAAACCAGGGATTGTTTGGGAAGGGGTAAAAGTGTCGTCTCGGATCAGTCTGCGCAGTCTGCCAGGCTAATCTGAGACGGCACTTTGCGCCTATATTAGATTTTGTTCCTCAGTACACTTCTGCTAAACATAAAAAAATCATAAAAACGGAAATTGCCGTCTCAGATCAGCCTGCGCGGACTGATCCGAGACGACACTTTACGAAGATGTCCGAATGTCCCCTTTCCTGTGTTGCAAGCCATTAAAAAAAGAAAGAAACCGACAATTCAAGTCAAGCATAAAACCCCACATATTGCTGTTTGAAACGGATTTTTGAAGGAAAGTTATGCCCAAGATCAGAATGTACATCAAAGATCGCAGTCCGATCTTGATCTATGCTGACTGCAAAAGGCCGATGAGTTTTGCACAGCAGGCTTTGAAGTAATCTCTTTGCGATATATAGGTTTTAGTAATTTATGTGTTTCATGATAGTTGATTCTGTACATTCACCTCTTTCATTGAAAACAATTCTAGTTAGACGACGATATGATAAGCAAGGTCACAGGGAAGTATGTAATGAGACCCAAATAAACGTGAAATTATTGTGGCAAAGGAAGAAATTGAGTATTATGACTAAATTTTTCTTTTGCCTCAATGTTTTCACGAAATTGTCAGCTGCAAGAAGAGAAAAGTCCACTGCAGAAGGCAATGATTTCGAGTGCCGTCTTGAACTTTCAGCTACAGATTGCACAACCAGTTCTTATCACAAACGTGACTATCTACGAGACTTGCGACGCAGGAAGTCTCACAAGAATTGCGTCACGTGATAACGCTGGCCAATGGCAGACTCTGTGGTCCACTTCACAAACACAGTTGTTGTCTGTCTCTCGGATGTTTTCCCCGGAACTTTCGGTATAATCTTTTGCTTTTAAATCTATACAAATAAGGTGTTTAGATTCCTTTAATTCTGTATATCATGATATCTGGTGCACATTCCCTCATTCTAAATTTTGCTCGTCGGTTGATATCAAGCTGTCCAGTGCACTTTTCTATTACACTTTTGGGTTTTTACAAAAAAAAAAAACCAAAATCATTTCAAAGACCCTGACTGCTTTCCTACACAAACAAAATCGAATCTGTGATGAGTGGGGATAAATCTTAATGAAAAGACTTTGATCAGTCTTCGGAAAAGGTTATGCTTTGCTGGTATTTGGGCTCAAAATGTCGCATTACTAGTCTTTTGAATACCTGTAGAGCCTATATTTCACGCTGGAATAGATTGAACAAAAATCTGTTTAACGACTTCAAACAATTTTCTTTCATAACAGGGAACGCAAAACAATAGTTTTTTTTTTCAAAACGTATATTTACTTTGTCAAAAGCATTATTCTACTTTTCAATGCACTCTTGAGCTTGAAGGGGAATAAGTTTTATTCATCTATTGAGACTAATGAAATGTGCTTTTAGGGGCACTTTAACACTTTAACACCCCTATAGTCCATGTACCTCCATACAAAACAATCCTGTGTTTAACTACAACTAGAGGAAGGCTTTTGAAAATATCTTGGACGAAGGAAAACACTTGGATAATGGAGAAAATGCGCATTTCCCAAGTATATTCCATTCCCTTCCCAATTTATATAGGACAATAATGGTTTTAGGTTGGACTAGTTTAGAATTTAATGTCTGCTACAGTTCGTAGTACATATTTAATGTCTCAAATCAAACACACGCTTCAAGTTTTTGGCCCAAGATATCAAATTCTTTACACATTTCTTTTTTAAAGGAAAAACTGGTTTCCAGCAAATTCTTCTTCTTTTTTCTTTGTTAATAAAGTGATTATAGCGATATTGTTGAATTAATATACGGTGGTTACTTTTTCACATTTTCTTCCATTTACGACATATCGATTCATGCAATCACCTCCCTTTACACTGGGACTTCATGTTAAAGACGAGAGTAGCACTTAGTGTTAGAGTATCGAGATGTTGTCAAAGCTGAGGTTAAACCAATGCATTTTTGTTTTACTAGACTTTACAAGAGATGACGACCGACATCCGGCTTGAAGTAGATGCGTCTGTCACAGTGTATTCAATAGACGCTGTACAGGTGTGTGGGGTCCAGAATATGGGTACGGTTGTACTTAATATAGTTATAACCTTGATATTTTTTCTATCCAGAGACGCTGTGCAAAATTATAGGTTAATTCTTTACAAAACGACAAGGTTTTAGACTGGTCCAAATTGAAAGAACTTGCAGATGACAAACATAACTCAAAAACTCAAATCTGTTTCCAGCAGGGTAGATAATATTGTGGGTAAAGGAGAAAATGCTGTTACCAGCATTTTCTCCTTTTCCCACAAGGTTTTCAAAATGCTTCTATCTTAGGGAAGTAAGAACCAGGGATTATATGGTAACGGATTAACAGACTTTGATAAGCATGCACTAATTACTTCTAATACTTTGAAATATCTGTACAGTATGGACGTTTTACAAGTGTACTATATCACAGAAATAGGTAACCTGTACTTATTAAAATATAGGCTCATATTCAAAAGAAGTTCTTCATTGCATTTCTAAGCATGTAGTGAGATTCCTTTTTCGAAGAAATGCAATTCCTGATTGTCTCCAATCGAACGGTTCGCCGGTCAGAAAACTTGTTACTTTATTTTCAAAATTTTGATATAGACTTATTAACATCTACTGGTAGAGTTCTATCCCCATGTATCAGATAGCTCTGTACTCTGAGGCTTTTGTAACCACTGTTTCAGAGCGGAAATAGGTCTCTTTCAGTAGACTTGTTATTAAAGCACGAAATTGTTTGTGTATAAAACTTAAAATCCTGATTTCTTTTACTATCAGCTCCTTTTCAAACAATGAAATATAACGATAACGCAAGGTTCACAACAAAGGACAACGATCAAGACGAAAATGCTGGTAACTGTGCAGACATTCATTACGGAGGTTGGTGGTTCAAGAACTGCACGTCCATCAACCCCAATGGCAGATATTTTGAGGGAGGCGATCCTTTTGCGTCTATCACCGACCCCGGAGGGATGATCGTACCGGGCTGGAAAGGTTATGAGCCAATGAAGGAGACGAAGTTAATGTTCAGAAGAAAGACCTAATGCTATTGGAATGTATAAATACGATCCTTGGGTCCGTTTTCACAAACTATTGTAAAAAGCAGACTAAGTCTAAATTTAGAAAGTAACACGGTTCCCGATTGGCTGAACCATTTAGTTTAGCCAGAGCTTGTGTTACTTTGATATATACAAATTGTTGAACAGTTGACAGAGAATCCAGCTTACAATGGATACCAAATACAGCCCCGATGAAAAAGTCAGTCTAGTTAGCCGCTACTTTTTACTGTACTTCCAATCTGTTAATAAGAATCAAATTCTTTTCCAATTCTATTTTACGTAATTCAAGAGTCTAAGCATTAAATCTATTGTCACTTCACAAAAAGTCCATTTCCGATTTAGCAGACCTTTTGTATCATATGTCTGTCAAAATTATAATAGATTCTATTTTATTATCGAGACCTGTATATTTGCTGATCTTTGAGACTAGATATGTTAGATATTTGCTTTTTGGATACGTTAAAAGTAGCATTAGTAAGTTTCAATTGAAAAACGTTCCTTTCCCTTTTTTTTTTGTAAATACTTCTCCTTATTCATTGACCATGTCCCGAGCCACCCGTGATCAAATGACCCCGAGGACTGCTTCCTTTTTTTTTTTTAAAGCATCGTATGAAGAGGAGAAAATGCTAGTAACCAGCATTTTGTCCATTTCCTAAAATGTGTTCTGTCCTTCCATTTCAGTTTTTCAACGACGAATTTCGGTTTTAAAGTCACATTTGAATTTTCGTCTGCGTTCAATCAAGGCAAGTCCAAAATTTTAGACTGGTCCATATTGAGAGCACTTGCAGACAACAAAATAAGCGTAACTCAAAAACGGAAATTTGTTTCCAGTAGTGTAGAAAACATTGTGGGAAAAGGAGAAAATGCTGGTAACCAGCAATTTCTCCTTTTTCCATAATGTTTTCAAAAGGCTTCCATCTCGGGGTCATAAAAACCAGGGATTGTTTGGTAAAGGGTTAAAGACACGCGCACTGAAGCAAGGGCGTTCTTTGTGTGAGCCAACCTTTCTTTTCATACTATTACTACTACTATCTTTCTCTTTACTTCGAACTGACGAACAATTCCGTGTGTTGCAACCGTTTTTGAGTTGGTTACAAAGGGACGTCATTTTCACCACCGATATTATCCTTTTGTGTATTTTTGATCTTTTGCAAACAATCTACCCAATGGAAAGGAAACAAGACATGCCATGTTAGACAAATTATGACGCCGATTTAAAAAATTAAGAACTGCATCCTCATAGGGACGGATGTGGTCCAAAAAGAATACAAGAATGCGGCCCCGTGGTGCATAGGTGTTTTTTCCCCCCAAACCTTTTTGCCCCACAATGCCGTTTTAAGAGACATTCAGAAAAGAGGCTTTTGAAAACACAGTGGCTAAAAAAAGGAAAATGTTTCACACAAATATTTTTATATTACATAGAAAAGTTTGCAAGGACATAGCTCTTGCAAACATCAATGAACCAGACAAATCTCTGCTTCATGCACATCTACGGTACTTATTATGATAATGGTATTGAGCAAATTTTATAAAGATACCATCAGGTCCTTCAGAGGAGTTGCGTTTACAAGAAATGGATATACGTACGGATGGACGCAGGGAATGAGTAGATGACATATCCCGTATAAAATCAGTACCCACCATCTGCTTCAGGGAACCCTTTAGCTCGAGAATTTTAGGCGTTAGTATTTTAAACGTCAATAAACGAGGATCTCTACACGGGTTCGAATCCCGTCATATGCATGCGCTTTATATTTTAGCTATGCATTCGTTGAAAATTTTCATGGTCGTATGTTGTGGGCTCATCCGGGATTGGCAATCGGTTGTCTAAAATAATAGTCTCGCCGCTTATTACGGCTTTCCATCATCAAAATGATGACAATTAAGAGGGGAGATCACTCCTTCCTTACTGCATAGTTTCTTTCTATATAAATTCTGTAGAAATCCGTTAGGTTGATTTTCTCAAGTACAGTGGTTAAGGTGTTTGTCTTTTGAACATCATTAAACGAGGATTTTTCTCACATGGGTTCAAATCCTGCCAGGTGCAGACCTAAGGGTCCACTGTCCCATGTGGCTCAATGGCAAACGTAAAGGCATCGTTAACTTCGAAATCCCTGGTTCGACGGTTGCACTTGGGCAAGAAAGTTCAGAGCCCTAGCCTCATTCTCGTGAAACCCGAGACACAAACTTGTATATTAGCGAGTTGTTATCGTGATATGACTGAAATAAAGTTGAAAGCAACACAAAGTATCATATCAAACCAAACACTATGCGGTTAGCATAGATCTGGAATTTTGCCAAATTCCAAACTTTTCCTTTGAAATTCCCAGCTTGAGACTGCCCAATTGACCATAACCACACCTATTCATATAACAAGTTCTTGTCCGCACATTGACTCGTCGGTATAGCCACTGCAGTCGGATGCAGAGATATTTTGGCAATGTTCGGCGCTGTACTCAGAGTTTCCAATTAAATCATCGCTGTAATCGGGAAAAAGTAGCCTTCAGCGAGTTTATGCAGGTCTCATTCTGATATTTATAACTCGGATTTAATGACTTCCTTCACGGTCATTACTATAAAGTACATTATCTCTTACAGACGAACTTTTTGTCATGAAGCAGAGCAATTTTTCTCTGCCGATTTTGTGTTGTACGCACGAATTGAATCTTAGGCCATATTGATGCACTATGCTATGCCAGCATGCAATCCGAATTGTTTTCATTCATTGGTTTTAGGTCATAGAGAGCTGATCCAATGAAAGGATCCGTTCATTGCATACTTGTATGTTAGGAACACCGACATCAAGTTGAGCCCATGGTCTTGCAAAAGGGTTTTGAATGCATCACTTTGATGACAAATAATCAAATATGTATGGATCCGTAATATCTATTTTGGCTAATAACCGATATATTTATGAGGTAGACTAGTCCTTTGAAAATTACAAAAAGTCATATCTTTTGACCACGACCAGCCGATATAGCTCAGCAGGTACAGCGTTGGACTCGTGAACACAAATAAAGTTAAGTTTCTGTGTTGTACTCACGGACTGAATCTTAGGCCATATTGATGCAAAGTGTTATACCAGGATATAATCCGAATTGTTTTCATTCATTGGTTTTAGGTCATAGAGAGCTGATCCAACGAAAGGATCCGTTTATTGCATACTTGTATGTTAGGAGCACCGACATCAAGTTGAGCCCATGATCTTGCAAAAGGGTTTTGAATGCATCACAGTGATGACAAATAATCAAATATGTATGGATCCGTAATATCTATTTTGGCTAATAACCGATATATTTATGAGGTAGACTAGTCCTTTGAAAATTACAAAAAGTCATATCTTTTGACAAGGGTCAGCCTGCGTGGTCTGCACAGGTAGAACTGGGTCGAAACTTTTTGCAGATGCATTCAACTCGCATTTCACAGTGGATGGCTTCATCGTTTCGAGAACTTTGTTGCCGTTCTTCTTGTTTTAGAGAACAGTCCTCTAGACTTTTATTTTTCCAAAGCACTTTTTCGTGTTTTCGTTATATACAAAGTAAACGTAAGCATTGTGAGAACCCTAAATCCAAATGTTTACCAAACGACAAAATTTTAGGCTTGTCCAAATTCAAAGCATTTGCAGACGACAAAATAAGCGTAATTCAAAATCTGAAATTTATTTCCGGTAGGGTAGAAAACATTGTGGTAGAAAATGCTGGTTACCATCATTTTCTCCTTCTCCTACAATGTTTTCAAAAGGCCTCTATCAGGGTCGTAAAAATCAAGGATCGTTTGGTAAAGGATTAAATGTACTCACGTCGTTCTCTTTCTCTATTAACGAAGTCGTAGGTCAAACCGAGTTTTGAGAATTTGTGCCTATACTATTTTGCGGGATTTTTTTCTTTATAGTAATGTTTGTATATTGAATGATACTGTTTACCCCTTCCCAAATAATCCCTGGTTTTCACGACCCAGAAAAAGAATCCCTTTGAAAATATTGTGGGAAAAGAAGAAAATGCTGGTAACCAGCATTTTCTCCTTTTCCCACAATGTTTTCTTCCTTATCAAGAACAAATTTCATAACTTGAGGCACTTCCAAAGTGTCGTCTGCAAATGCTTTCAATTAGAACAAGTCCATATTTTTGTCGTGTGGTAAAGATTTAAAGATTGTAATGAAATATAAGCCATGCTCCACGAAAAAACGGGCTTAATGAATCTGCCAAAAGAATCAATCCAGGTCAGCCTACGCAGTCCGCACAGGATTGTTCTGAGCCGAAACCTTTCACTACAGATTAATTTCCTGTATGACCAGGCACCAGCCTACCTCATGATTGCGTAGGTTATTGAGAAATGTGGCTCTTATGGATCCATCAGTACGGGATCGCCTGTTTGGTACCATGCACCATGGAAATCCATTACGCCCCCTTTTCAAATGCAGGGTTTGTATGTTTAACTCTTTACCCAATAAGGCGTTTCTATGGTATCCCTAATTGACTCTAAATAACAGCAAGAATGAAGCAGTTTCTTATGTGTATATGACACCTTTTGATAGCATAGAAAACATTGTGGCACAAGGTGAAATTGCTTGTCACGAGCAATTTCACCTTTTGCCACAATTTTTTTAAAAGGCTCCTACAAGCAATGCGTAGAAATGAGTATCTATGGAGTAAAGGTTTAAAACAATGGATCTATAAATAAATCACATGAGCCATGCTCTGTGACAAGGGGGCTAAAGGGCCAAAATTGCGGCAAAAATTCCCTAGAACTCCATTCTGAATGCTCTTCCAGACAAATCATATGTAGCTCCAATTATTGGAATTGTTTCGAAGATAAGAGGAAGATATCATTTAAAAGGAGAAAATGATGGCCGCACTATTTTCTGCTTTTCCAACAAGGATCGCAACACGTAAGATTTGTTGGCAGACAGTATCAAAATCTGATATACCGGTTCATATAGGTACTTATGAATTTTTGAACTGAAAGTTATATATAACTCTTGTACTTCCCGCTTCTCCCCAACGACATCTATCAGCCGGTTAAGTTTCATGTTTATATCTCATGTTGTTTTCAGTTATGCTCTCGACAAAATTTAAGTTAACCCATTACCACACAATCCCTACTTTTGACGCCCCTGAGAAAGAAGCCTTTTGAAAACACTATGGGAAAAGGAGAAAATGCTGGTAACCAGCATTTTCTCCTTTTCCCATAGTGTTTTCTACCCTTCCAAGAACTAATTTCAATTTTTCAGTCACCTTTATTTTGTCGCCTACAAATGCTTTCAATTTGGACCAGTCTAAATATTTCTCGTGTGGTAATGGGTTAAAACGTAACAAAGGGCAATAACTCCTATATTAAGGAATTAAGAGTTATGGTCCTTGTGCAGTGTACTTCCCCTTGATGTGATTTATTCTCTTGCAGTATTTTAGTTATGCTCCGGACAAAATTAAAGTAAGAAAAATGAGACAGGGCTATAACCCCTAAGTGATGGCACTGACAGTTGTAGTTGTTGTACACTGCACTTTTCATCAATGCCATCTACCAACCTGTGAAGTTTCATGTTTATATCTCGTGTAGTTCTCAAGTTATGCTCTGGACAATGCAATCAAGCCATACGGTTCTTGTGGACTGAACTTCTCTTTCATGAGATCTGTCCACTTGTGAAGTTTCATGTTAACATCTCTATTAATGTATGAGTTCCGGACAATAAAGTGGGATAGAAAGACGGACAGACAGATAGAATGACGCAAGGACGGACGGCTACAATTACCATATCCGCCACTGCATTATGCAAAGGGGATAAAAAAGTGGACAGAGTAGATCAGAGGTCGCACTGCATGGACTTGGGATCTGTCATCGCTGCAATGCATTCTGTTGTTGGTGGCTCATAAATGTCCAACTTTGACATCGGCTTTGGACCATTTCTGTCAAAAATAATCAAAAGATGTTAAAAATTCATAAAATGTTTTCAACATCTGTCGAATATTGAATCAGAAGGCGTCTTGTACAATACCAGAGATACGTACGTGTCTGGAAAACATGCTCCTATCGCAATGACGCCATGTTCCTAAGAGCATGTTTTGCCTAAGAGATGATTTTTCTATATAGTAGAGTAGAAAACATTGTGGGAAAAGGAGAAAATGCTGGTTACCAGCATTTTTTCCTTTTCCCACAATGTTTTCAAAAGGCTTCTATTCCTGACTGTAAAAACCAGGGATTGTTTGGGAAAGGGTTAAACAACATAGCATCAACCACAATGTATTGCGCCAGGAAGTTCAATCGATGCAAGATACAGCAGGAGTCAAATAAATTCAAACCACGACAGAGTAGCTCACATGTCTTTGCCATTACAAGCAAATATCATACCGAGTCAAAGTATATCAAAGGACTAGCCTCTGAAAACAAACTATATTGAATAGGGGGCTGTGCTGAAGAACAAGTGGTTTGAGGTAAATTGTCGTTGGGGCTATGCTTGATGTTCTGCTGACATTGGATATGTAGTAACACATTCAAAAAGAAGAGTGGCACATAGTATAGCAGACAACCTTTCCTTTCAGGGCTTCTATTTAAGAACCCTAACAGTAGATGGAGACAGTAAGGCATACCTTGGCATGCAGGACTTCTACAATACCATAACTAAAGTTTGGAACGTTACAAAACAGGCAGATCCATACTACCTAGCTGCTATTCAACATGCCAATTGCCAATTTTAGTAGACGGATGTTTCCATTTTCTTTCATTTGCAGACGACAAAATAAATGTGACTGAAAAATTGAAACTTAAACGTAGTGGGAAAAGGAAAAATGCATGTTACCAGCATTTTCTCATTTTCCCACGATGTTTTCAAAAGTCTTCTTTCATAGGTCTGTTAAAAGACGGGATTGTTTGGTAAAGAGTTAATTGACAAATTAAAATCTTAACAGGCCAAGGCCCAGATACAGCCTCATGTGCTCATTATATCATACTTACGATCATATATATCATGATGACTTGTTGATGACTTCTTGACAAATCAAATCGTGGAAGCGGGCAACACCTCTTTACTGTAGACTGAAAACAACTCAATAACCTCATTCAAAAAGAACTGGAACATGGAATTAGTTTTGAACAAAGTCTAGAAGAGAAGCCCTTGCAGGCACAGGTTGGTAATGTTCACCAGCCAGAAAGAACACCCATATGTTTGGTTTCTTTTCTTTCATAAGCTTAGACTATCTAAGCAGCATTTATAAGTTATCTTCCAACTCCTTTAATGGGACCTTAAACTTGTTTTGTTGTCTTGTCAAACCAGACTTCAGTTTTTCTAGACCTGGCCTTTCCTTTCTGACAACATCAGTCAGTAACCGATCCTCAAGACTGTCTCCTATAACAGTAAAATTGATCAGAATTGTGTTTGCTTGCATATTTTTTGTTATAATGTGGATTAACAAGCTTAGTATGTATGACGTGTTAGTCTGAAGCTTTCAAGCTGTGCCAAAATCGTCTCCAATGTGTTGCTCCCTGGAGTAAGTTTCCTGGAGTAACGCAGGTGAATTGTGGTGCGGATTGTGAATAGACACAAGAGATTGGATTCATATCCATAGCCATATGGTTGTTGGTACTGTTAGAGAAAGTAGAGAGGGAGGTAGAGAATATGACTGGTTGGCTTGATTAACTTTGCTTCCTGGGTTTACATTTGAATTTAAATTAAACTGGTTAGGCTGATACACTTTACTAGTCTGAGCTGGTGTGGCTGTTTGTTGTTAAATTTGTACCTCGTTGAGAAAACTCTGGTTTTTGTTGGTGGCAAGATTTGTTTGCCGTTTGTTTTGTCCTTTGTTCTTCTTCCATGTCGAAGAAATCTTGTCTGCAGTGCGTTTCTTGGTTCCACCATCCATTAAATCACCAATACAACTGTCAATTATATGTAACCTACATCTCTATTAAAATTTGTGTTGAAAAATAAGCCCACATTTATGTTTTAACCAGAATAAACATCAAGTTCAATCATCCCATAGCAAAATTTATGTCAGGCGGGCGCACAATAATCTACTTCTTTGTCTATGAGTTTGATTGCTATTCTTTCTTCAATATTTCACCTAATTAGTGAAATGAGAATTGAGTTGACTGCCTTATCAATATTTTCAATAAGCACAACACCACCAGCTGGTATGGCCCATTCAATGATATCTAGATATCCTCTCTGACCCACACTGATATTTTTCAAGTCAACCCAATATTTCGTTTTGATCCATTTTGTCCCATATAGCTGTGAGTCTATTTATTATGGGGCAGTGTTCACCATAAATCAAAATAGTAGCATTCTCTGTTGACATTCTGTCACTCAGCTGTCCTTCATTGTTCCAGGCAGCAATTTGTGCATCATTTGTAAGGAGAGACAGCAGGTCCAAACCTCCAGAGACCGGTGTAGGATTACCAGTTTTGAAGAAAAGCAGCTGGCATTTCTTCTCTACATCCATTCTATACAGCTTTGTGAAGTGCCTCAAGAAGCACATTGCTTGGAAGGGCTGTTTCCTGTTCCCTAAATGCACCAGCCGATTTTGCCCATCTTACATTCTCCGAGGTAAGTCCACCAAAAAGTCCAATGCAATTGTCTTGGCGGTTGTTATCAGATCTCTTTTGACATCTTTATTTCTCATTTGTTGCTTCTTCAAACTCAGCTGTCAGAGTTGCAAGATCTGTTTCTAAAGCTTGTATCTTGTTTCTGATCACTCCCGAGTTTTTCACTGGCAGCATTGAGCTCAGCATTAGCCTGGTTTAGGGCGTCCACCAAAAAGTCCAATGCAATTGTCTTGGCGGTTGTTATCAGATCTTTTTTGACATCTTTATTTCTCATTTGTTGCTTCTTCAAACTCAGCTGTCAGAGTTGCAAGATCTGTTTCTAAAGCTCGTATCTTGTTTCTGATCACTCCCGAGTTTTTCACTGGCAGCATTGAGCTCAGCATTAGCCTGGTTTAGGGCAATCCTTTTGGGTTTCACTTCACAGAAAACTTTATAACAGATCATAATGTCGATGAACCAAGAGTAAAGGCCCCTTGCTTCAGGTGACTTTGTATGAATACTTTCCAGAACAAAAACCTTTCTGACTGTTTTCATAGATGTTTTCTTTGTCATAGTTTACCACACTGTCATGGAATAGGCCAACCTGAAATTATTAAGAAACAATTTATCACAAAATACTGAGTTTTAACAACCACAAGGGAAAGAGCTGTTGAAAAAAAAAGGAGGAAAGGAGAACAAGAGGGCCATGATGGCCCTGTATCGCTCCACTGGCTAATTCGTAAAAACACTACAAGCCAAACATTACATTATTTGGCCAACTGGTTTCAAACTTGAGGGCATACAATTTTTTTCCATAAAAACCAACAAAAAAGTTGTGACCCCTGGGCAAATCCAGTTTTGACCACAAAGCTATAATTACTTGAATCCTGGTGGAGGTCTACAAGATAAAGCCCCATACCAAATAATACAGGTCTAGAATGTGTGGTTATAAACAAGAAGATTTTCAAAGTTTTCTCAATAAAAGGCCCTGTATAACATAAAATCGATGAGACAGGGCTAAATTTAGTGGTCCCAGTCTTTGTTATGGTTAGTAATAAGATGACTTAGAAAGTCATAACAAAAGCCCATGTAAAACTTGTGACCCCTGGTGTGGGGACAAACTTGACCCTAAGGCTATAATTTGGGCCCTCCTGGTAGAGGTCCACTAGATAAAGCTAGATGCAAAATTTGGTAGCCCTAGGCCTTATAGCTAGGTACAAGTAGATTTTTAAAAAATGCCCAATATGAGCCCATGTAAAACTTGTGACCCCCAGGACAGGGCCAAATTTGACCCCAGGGCTACAATTTGGGCACCTTTGGTAGACAACCACTTGATAAAGCTAGATGCAAAATTGAGTAGCCCTAGGCCTTATGGCTTGGTACGAAAAGATTTTTAAAGTTTTCACTATATAAGCCCATATAAAACTTGTGACCCCAGGGGCCGGGCCAAATTTGACCTCTGGGCTATCATTTGGGCACTCTGGGTAGAGGTCTACTAAATAAAGCTACATGCCAAATTTGGTAGCCCTAGGCCCTATGGCTAGGTACCAGAAGGATTTTAAAGTTTTCCCTATATAAGCCCATAAAAACTTGTGACCCCCGGGGTGGGGCCAATTTTGACCCCAGGGCTAATATTTGAAGGAACTTGGTAGAAGTCTACTAGATAAAGCTACATGCCAAATTTGGTAGCCCTAGGCCTTATGGTTTCAGAGAAGAAGATTTTTAAAAATTTTCAATATTTTTCAGTTTTGTTGCCATGGCAACCGGAGTTTTTGAAGGAATAAAATTCTTTCAAGGAATTTTGAAGAGGACCATGGCAGGATCATTTCTGTGAAGTTTCATCAAAATTGGATGGGTAGTTTCAGAGAAGAAGCTGTTTGAAATAAAAGTTAACGCACGCACGGATGCACACACGCACGCACGCACAGATGGACGGACGCACGACGGACACTGGGCCATGACATAAGCCCGCTGGCCTTCGGCCAGTGGAGCTTAAGATGAATGCTTGTAACCAGCAGTTTTTCTATTCCAACTCTATTTGGTCCCCTTTCAACGACAAATTTCAAAACCTAAGCAACATTTATTGTCTGCAAATGCTATGATTTTGGCCTAGTCTAAAATTATGTTGATTGGTAAAGAGTTAATTATCCTCAACAGAGGATGATTTTTATCCATCTTACAGAAATGTATGGCTCCTTCTAAAATCAATCTGTGATAGCTGGCACATGAAAACTTGCCATTATATGCCAACCTTTGGCCTGATAATGACAATCCTTGTCCGTCACTCGTATTTTTGTTTTCGATAGTAACAATGATTAATTTATTGAGGCTGTTTTATGCTGCTTTTAACATTACTTATGTCATATCACAGCAACCGCTCATATGTCCATTGTCATCTGTCCTCGGTTTTAACAGTAAAAGACAAGGGCTCTGAAGTGTCTTGCCCCAGGGACACTACCAAGAAAAACCAAAAATTTTCCAGTGTGACTCAAACCAGGGGCCTGTAGGTTGTAAGTGCTATGCTTCACCACTGAGCCTCAATCGAGCAGCCTGTAGTATATAGGACTCAAGAACATGGGGGTACAGGTTTGATCCTGGATCCATCAATTTTTTTTTTAAGAATTGATGATAGTCATTGTGACAGGATTCATTCCTCTCTCACTGCTGATAATTGTTTCCAAGATGGCTACGTGGCAAAGCAGCCAATGGCTCAGAAAGAATATTTTGCTCTGGTAAAAGAAACTCCAGGAAAGCATGGATAGGTGCACATGCCGCCTCTAATATGACTGATGTAATGTTGAAAGTAACATTAAACAGCAAACAGTCTATCAATTAATCATTCACCACTGAGCCATGCAGGACCCAACTAAATAATAAAAAAAAGCTTTAGAGATGTTGACCCACTATCACATTGCTACTGTATTTAGGTTCAGATTATGAAAGAAACTCATTAACAAAGTACCAGAAATCAGGTCATTCAACTTGTGTTTAACATATTTATACCTTTGCCATTACCCTTCTTTGAGGTGCTGCTTGTCCTTAGGGATTTTCCTTCCAGGGGCGAACAAAAACAAGACAGTACAGCATACACTGAAAACAGCTCGTGGAGGGGAGCTGAAGGATTTTATCTCTCTCCAGGTTGTTCTGACAAAGAAGAAAATCTCTTATTGATACTTTACTAAACACCAATTTTTAAAGACCCTTGGAAGCAAGATTTTTGAAAACAATATAAGAAGAGGAGAAAATACTTTCTATCCAATAAAAGACAAATTCACCATTCAAGCAATATCAATTGTTGTCTGTGAATGCTTGCAATTTGAATCACTCTATTTTGTTTTCCTAATACAGAGTTTACCCAAAATGAACCAATTTTGAACCTTTATTGACCCTATACTAAGCAATCATGTTCTTATGAGTGGGAGCAAAGGGCTATAGAAAACATTGCTCGAGAAAGAAGAGTAAGCTAGTACTCAGCAGTTCCTCCTCTTCCAACAATATTTTTAACTCTGTCAAAGACAAAACCATCACTTGTTCCACTATTCATTTTGTTGTATGCAAATGCTTAGAATTTTCAAAAATCTAAAATACTATAATCTGGTAGAGTTAAATGATAATAATTACTGTAATTTTCTTCTTCCGTTAAAAGTTCCCTAAGCATTCAAAATTCTACTTTTGTGAACTTTAGTTAACCCTTTCCTTAACAATTCCTGGTTTTTACAAAGCTGGGAAAGAGGGCTTTTGAAAACATAGTAGGAAAAGGAGAAAATGCTGGTAACCAGCTTTTCTCCTTTTCCCACAATGTTTTCTACCCTTTCATAGACAGAAATCACCATCTGCATCACATTTGATCTGTCTTCTGCAAACGCTTTGGATTTGGTCTAGTCCAAAACTTTGTCATTTGGTGAAGAGTTAAAAGTTGTTTTTCTCCAACGAATTTGTATATTTGTCTACAAAAGACTTGTATAAGCAATATACCTTTTAATGTTGTCTACAGAGCTCCTGATCAGAGAGAGTAATGGAATGGACCCATTATTTTTCTTCTAAACCATCTGTTATGGGTACTCATTAGAATTGTCCAGATGAGACAATTTTAATGATTGCCCATAACATAGGGTTTAGTGGAGAATAATAAATGTTTTCAATTTGAAATCAAAATTACTGCCACTGTCCAGAGCTAGTTCTTGACCCATAGTATCTGCCATTAGCTAAGATTTTCAATTTCAGATAATTTGCTTGTTTCATTTACGTCTTGAAATTAGAAATACTCTATACCAAATAAAAAAATTCCAGACTGACCAGAATTGAAAGGAAACATGGACAGCAAACTAAATATGGCTTAAACATTGAGATGTAGATCAGACATGATATAAATCTTTGTTGGAAAGGAAAAAAAATGCTGATTACGTTCAATTTTCTTCTTTTCCCACAATATTTTAAGTAGCCTCTCTTTCGCATTTTTTAAGTATGAGATAGTTTGGTTGAACCCTTTCCCAAACGATAAATTTTAGACTCTTCCAAACTCAATGAGTTGCAGACAACAATTTCAAATTTGATAAGAATGGTAGAAAGTTCTCTAAATTGGTAGAAAACACTGTGGGAAAAGGAGAAATTGCTTGTAACAAGCAATTTCTCCTTTTCCCACAGTGTTTTCAAAAGACTTGTACTGCAGAAACTTAAACACAAGAGCTTGTTTGCAAAACGGTTAAAGTAAAATATGGTAACAGTATATAGATCCTTCATATTATAAATGGACATGCCATCAAAATCTAACCTAATATATTGTATAGGTGCCCATGTAAAACTTGTGACCCCCAGGACGGGGCCAAATTTATCCCCAGGGCTCTAATTCGGGCAGCTTTAGTAGACAACCACTTGATAAAGCTAGATGCAAAATTGAGCAGCTTTAGGCCTTATGGCTTGGTACGAGAAGAATTTTAAAGTTTTCCCTATATAAGCCCACATGAAACTTGTGACCCCCGGAGGTGGGCCAAATTTGACCCCTTGGCTATCATTTGGGCACTCTTGGGAGAAAATCCTTGAAAAAGATACATGCCAAATTTGGTAGCCCTAGGCCCTATGGCTAGGTACCAAAAGGATTTTCCCTATATAAGCCCATATAAAACTTGTGACCTCCTGGGTGGGACTAAATTTCACCCTAGGGCTATTATTTGAAGGAACTTGGTAGAGGTCCACTGGATAAAGCTACGGGTCCATGTTTACAGTTGTATTTTGGTTTAGAATGTGTATATTCATGAGTGAATAGTTCTTTGGCATTTACACTGAAAGAAGAATGAAATAGTTCATAGAGGGTTTAAGTTCACCTTCACTTATTTCTGCAATAACATTGATTTTAAGGGACTTTCACTGTATTTCTTACATGGTTTTTATCAAACATGCAAATCAAAAACTTTCAATATGTATATGTCTTAGCAACAGTGACATAATTTTTACCCGAAAAGGCATAACACTGCCAATTCCTGCACAAACTGTGGTTAGTTTCTCTGACTTCATGGCCTTGTGACTCAAAGCTGATCAGAACTGGGACCAAAAACACGATAATACATTACTGTATTATCAAAAATAAGTCATGGGTTTGATAGACTGTGGTTTTATGTGATAAATGTAACTCTCCTACATGGATGCCCACCACATCGGCGTTGGCCTCTGAGGTGGCAATATGGTGGTTGCATGCTGCATGTCTTTCCATGGAGATCTTTTGTGCCAAATTATTTTAGATATTGGATCATGCATCTGGAAGGTATTGGCCAGATACAAGCAGCACTGTTTACCATAAGGCAGGTGCAATACTATATCCATCCCCCTCCCCCCTTCATTTAAATGGCCGGATGGCCGGGACATAAAAAATTGTATCAGGTGTACTATACACATTGTAAATTATTGTGTTTTGTATACTGTGAGTCCTTGGACAGTAATGTACATATATATTGTACACACTTACAGAAAACTTGGTTCATTCAGCAAAGAATTTAGCTGACAAATTAAAGCCTCTCTCAGCCACTCATGGAACCAGTCAATACTCAGGTAGTAGATTACTGCAGGGAACCGTCTACTCCTCACTCTAGGAGTGGCCTCAACAGGAGAGAAACATAGGATAACCTGAAAAGACAATTCAAAAACCTCTTCATCAATGGAGGTATATCACTGTAAATTATATATTCTAACATGACATTATTTGGCAAAAGAATTATAACCAAGTGTTGCAATACAGAAAATCAGGAGGAAAGAAAAATGTTTCTGTTATACCCATAAAGCACAGTTCACAAAAAAGTTGCCTGATGCAGCCTTATCTTTGACCTACTCTATCTATTTTGCTGAAATACTTTAGACAAAAGCAACCTTGAAAATCTGATTTTTTTGGGTCTTATTCTAAACTTAAAATGTCTGTTAGCTAGGTTTACTCAATGGACTTATTTCATTCAACAAAGATGCCCAATATAGGCACCTCTTGAAGACCATTATTAAGGACCACAACTTAACTGTATTGTATTTACCTCACTTATTAATAACTAGTATCATTTGCATGAGCATCAAATTGAAAACCTAGGACACTTTGCAATAATACTACTTGCCAAAACAATGTTACAGATCTTATTAATCTTATTTCAAGCATTTCAAATCACAGTTATAAATATTTAGAAATACTGTTCCATAACTTTGTCAATGAAGAAGTTTCTATAATCATTTCAGTTATCTTCTATATTTAAAATCCTTTCACCTTATTTTGGACTCCGTTGATGATATCTTCAAACTCATCATCAGCAAACAAGCCTGCAATTTCACCTGAAGCCAGGAAATCTTCAACCAGAACCAAGAACTTCTCATCAGCGACTTCAGTGTCAGTCATCAGAAAGACAAGACAAGACCAATATTCTTCAAACCTGCTTTAGTTACAGCTGGGAAAATTCTGCTTTCAGATCTGCGACAGAATATCCTTTCCTGAGCTTAACTTGAAACACATCCAAATAGCTGATAACTGAAGCCAGTTGTGATAAACTTTGCTTTCCTCCCCCTCCACACCAATCAGAAGTGCACTTCCTCTCAGAGATTCCTGAATAGGACTGATATGACAAATATGTATTATTGTGTTTTCAAACAGGACAAGATTCATGGCTATGTCAATTTCATTGTAGTTCTCTAGGCCTTCCTTTTCTACAACTGCTGCCAGCCATCTATTGGACGATATCTGGGCTTGCCATTACCACCAGCTAACTGGCAATAGACAGATGGTTGTCTGCACAGTTGGTTTTTATCCAAGTCCTACAATAAACACCAACACAAAAGTAACTGATTCAACCCTTTACAACACAATTCCAAGTTCTGACAAGATTTAGTAACAGTTTGGAAAACATTGTGGCAAAAGGAGAAAATCATGGTGACCAAAGACAAATCTCATTATTTCCATTACATTTTGTATGTTGTCTGCCAAGTATTATGAACCCACAGGCTGCTAAGAGTGATTGAAAAACCTTTTGCAGACAGTGTAGATCAAGATCAGACATTGTCTGTGTATCTCTGTATCAGCAAATTCAGGTTTTTGCTACTGGCTTGAAAGTTGCGTTTCACTTATTTAGCAGGATAACAGTTAATTCTTAACCCTTTCCCAAACTACAAAATTTTGGACTAGACCAAATTCAAAGCATTTGCAGACGACAAATCAAATGCAATGCAAATGATGATTTTTGTCTATAATAGGTTAGAAAACATTGTGGGAAAAGGAGAAAATGCTGGTTACCAGCATATTATCATTTTCCTGCAATGTTTTCAAAAGCTGTCTTTCCCAGTCACATATAAACCAGGGATTGTTTGGGAAAGAGTTAATTCCTAGTCTAATATCTTATTGACTGAATCAGAGTAACTGAATCTATGTATATGTCATGTACTGTTTTAAAAAAAAAAAATAAATATGGCTAGGACAATATTTATATCTGACAGGCAGACCCTGAAAAAAAAGCCCTCTGAAAATATTGTGGGAAAGGAAAATACTACTGGTAACGAGCATTTTCTTCTTTTTCCACACAATATTTTCTACCCTGTTAACAACACATTCCATCATATAAGCCATATTTAACATGTCATCTGCAAATAGTTTTAATTTGAACCAGTATAAAATATTGGTAAAGAGGTTAAGAACTTCCAGTACATTATTAATTTTGACCTACATAAAGTATGATACCAATTTTCTACAATACCTCAAGGCACTTTTTCATCATGTCTCTCTCAAATTTTTCATACAATTCCATAATTATCTGTTTGTCCACTATTCCGTCAAACTCTATTGGCCTCATGTAGCCACAGGCTCACCAGCTCTAGGGGTGTTTTTTCACAGCCAGCGATTGCAAATAAAATACCCTGCAAAACAAATTGAGCAATTCTCTGTGAAAATGGGGTTTATTGCATCTGCGACTAGAGCTAACACTAAATGTGATTATACCCACCGCCCACCAGCTCCTTGTCACAAAAACAGGCTTTTGTTACAGAATGCAGAATGGTTTGGTACAGAAGAAAGAGTTGAAAAAAGTTCAAGGGGAAATAATTCCGCAGCAAATCGCAGCGGGGTCATGAAAAATGCATGAAAATGTTTGCACATGCACAACTTCATATATATAGGAACCTTGTGTAAAATTGAGTTCAATGTATGAAAAATTATTGGAGTATTGCTTCGTACAAATTTGTGTCTACAGACAGACAGACGGACAGACGACGGACAGACAGCCATGGCAGTTCTAGTATACCCACCTTCACTTTGTTGTGGGGGGGGTATAAAAAGTATCAACCCGTGTGTACCTGTACAGTCCATGAAGGCTAACATGGATTCAAACATTTTGCTATCTATAAATTTTCAGCATGCCAAGGGACCATTCCACCTCAAGATTCAATTGGCTGTTGGACTGAATGGATTTTACTAATCAATCATTCTGTGATAGCTTGTGATGTCATGACCAAATGCATTCCTGGAGTCTCAGGATTTTTACCAGTTCTCCATTGGTCATGTGCGATCACAATCTCATGAGCTCTAAACAACTTTTCTCAGTCTTGCATTGCACAAAAATACTGTTTTCTTTGGTATCTAAAACAAACTCCAAAAATATGGTACAGAACTTAATTTGTACCCATGTACCATACAATCCTGAGTTTTAACGATCTTGAGGAAGAGAATTTTTGAAACCGTTGAAGGAAAAGAAGAAAATGTATTTTCTAAATTAACAAATACTGTATGTTTTCTATCTCTTCCAAGACAAATCCTGTAATTTAAGCCATCTTCCATTGTTGACTTCAAATATTTTGGAGGAGTCAAAAATTTTGTTTGGGAATGGATTAACCCTTTCCCAAACGGCAAATTTTGGACCAGACCAAATTGAAAGCATTTTGCAGATGACAAATTAACAGTTTCTACAAAAATGATTTTTCTATATGATAGGGTAGAAAACATTGTGGGAAAAGGTGAAAATGCTGGTTACCAGCATTTTCTCCTTTTTCCACAATGTTTTCAAAAGGCTTCTATTCCTGACCCGTAAAAACCAGGGATTGTTTGGGAAAGGGTTAAAGCAGTTTTATCCTGTATCAAACTATTACATGTTTGCACGACATGGAGGTTGAGAATCAGTCTCCAATTATGTTCTCAGCCCTGTCAGACAAAGTTAAATTGATATGTACCACTTTGAAATTTACCATCTACAGATGCTTTCAATTTAGAAAGGTCCAAAATTTGTCATTAGGGAAAGTTTTAAGCCATTACCACACAATCCCTACTTTTGATGACCCTGAAAAAGAAGCCTTTAGAAAACATTGTGGGGAAAGGAGAAAATGCTGGTAACCAGCATTTTCTCCTTTTCCCACAATGTTTTCTACTCTTCACAAAACAAATTTCAAATTTTCAGTTACTTTTATTTTTGTTTTCTGCAAATGCTTTCGATTTGGACGAGCCTGAAATATTGTCATTTGGTAATGAGTTATTAAGCATAACATTCATCCAAGCACACCTGAAGTCTCTTTTGCTACTAATCCATGTAGAATCTCTGTGTACAATCATGTTGCAAACATTATTGAACTATTACCTGGAAAATAATAGACAGATCCTGTATGGAGAAGATGTAGTCAAATCTAATGGCAGTTGGCAGGAAAGTGGATGTCACTTCGGCAAGAAGAGTCAGCGCCCCAGTTATTAGAGTTTGAGCAAACTTCTGTATGGAGTTGGTGATCTGATTGACTGGTGGATATTGGGACAAAATGCTGGTTTAAACTGTTTACAGAGCTCCTTGGTTGAGAAATTTTTTAGCACATACACAGAAATGTCTCTGTAATAAAAGAAATTGAAAAAAAAGTACAGTACAGTGTAACCTTGATAAGTGGACACTTCTTTCATGCAGCCACTTGTATCAACCCTCTACCTCACTATCCCAAGACTTACTGACCAATGAAAAAAGCTGTAAACATCTTTGGAAAGAAGAAAATGCTGGCTATAACAAGCATTTTCTCGTTTTCTTCTCTTTCCAAGATCAGTTTAATCATTTGAGTCACATTAAGTTTGTAGTCTGTAAATTCCCGAAATTCTTACAGACTAAAATTTTGGTAGAGGGTTCAGCAAGCATGTTTTCAAGCTCTCTTTATCCCTTTAACTCTTTATCTGCTTAAGCATTTTCCCATTTTGCCACAATGTTTTCAAAAGCTTTATACTTCAGGGTCATTATGTGTGGTAAAGAGTTAATGCAGACTTTGAGACACCTCAATTGTTTTCTACATTAGTGTTGTTTTCCTAGTGACAGGCAAATCTGCTAGTTACCAGTTGTTTTCCCAGTGACGTGCATAACTAGCATTTTTTTTCCTTTTCCCATAACGTTTTCAAGAGCCTTCTTTCTAAAGGTCATGAATACACATGCTTGTGTGGCAAAGGATGAATGCCTTTTCTGTCTGCAGTCATCATAATATCAGCCACACATAGATGCACTTTTGATGCACTATCCATAACAAAAAGACATGCACCATAGAAGTAGAATGAGCACAAACATTTGTGATATATGTCTTTAATCCCAAGGACATATACATAATCCACTAATTGTTAATGGAAGGTCAGGTTCAAGGACAAACTCCTGCACCAGTTTTGTCCTAGGTTTAAACTTTTGGGTGGTATTGTTCATATGGTAGTCAAACACAGTAGCTCCTTCTGGAAATTTAACTGTCTTGAAGTTTGTCGTCCCCCATTAGGTGCATTCTACTCTATAATCCACAAGCTATAATTGAATACACATATATATATGTGTGCTACATTGAGTGTCAGTGTGTTCAATTAATAAAATGAACCTTAACAAAGTAGTAGATAGAGTAGAAACAAGAGGGCCATTATGGCCCTGAAGTCACTAACCTGAGTCTTGACCAAACATGACCCATTTTCATATCTCTTTTGAGATATAATGAGAAACATTATACCAAGAATTGCATAAATATTTGACTGGAAAAAAAGGCCTCTGGAGCATGCACAAGGTTTTTTGAAGATTTGACTCAGTGACCTAGTTACTGACCCAAAATGACCAATTTGCAAAGTAGTCCAAGACATCATCAGTGCAAACATTCTGGCCAAGTGTATTGCATGAAAGTTTTAGCCTCCAGAAAGTAAACAAGGTATTCGGAAGATATGGCCTAATGACCTAGTTTTTAAACTGACATTACCCTATTTGGAACTTGTCTATGACATTATTAAGAAAAGCATTCTGACCAACTTTCAAGAGTTTTTGACTGAAAATGTGGCCTCTAGTGTGTATGTAAAGATTCGCTTAGAAATGACCTAGTGACCTAGATTTTGACCCAATATGACCCATTTTTTAACTGGTCTGTGGCTTCTGGAGCAAAAGTAAGGTTTTTCTAAGATTTGACCTAGTGACATAGTTTTTGACAGGACATGACCCATTTTCAAATTTGCTTGAGATATCATCAAACCAAACATTCTAACAAATTTTCAGAAATTTTGACCTTAGAAATGTAGCCTCTAGAGCATACACAGAGTATTTCTAAGATTTGACCTAGTGAGCAATTTTTTGGCCCAACATGACCCACTATTGAACTCGCTCAATATTTTTTTAACAGAAAAATTCTGACCAACTTTCAAGAATATTGGACTGAAAATGTGACCTCTAGAGCGTACACAAGGTAAAATATGATGATGGACGACGAATGACCAATATTGCACGATCACAAAAGCTTGCCTTAGGTGAGCTAAACATGCACCATTTGAGCAACAATGAAATTCTTATCTGCAAATGCAGAAAAGGCTAAATTGTGTTGTCTGGTAAAAAACAACTATTCAACTATTCGGAGTTTGAAGTGAATGTCTTCAGTAATGAAAGAGATAATGGAAAATGTAAATATTTTTGCACAAAGACTACATCGATAACAACACTATGACAATATCTTCACATTTTCTTCAAAAACAGCCAAACATATCAAGCAAAGCTATTGTGTTTCATACCTGATCTTGAAAAGTGTAGCCACCAACAGCCCAAACTATGGCAAACACAATGTACAGCAGGTATAACTCTTTTAGGTAGTCTGGCAGCATGTTCTTTGGTAGTCTGGGGGGTGAGGAGTCTCTCCAGTAGGAAGCACAACAACTGCATTTGGCTGATCTCAACAATACAAGTGATTTTCTTGAATCTCATCCAGTTTCTTAAACAGAACAGTTATTCAGTTCTTTCTGACTAAACTACTCTGGTTTCAATCCAACTTGATACATACCTGTGGAAAGAAGGGAAAAACAAATGAACAGTTGAATTAATCCTTTACCAAACAAACCCACTTTTACACAACCAGGATTAAGTGTTCACTCACTTCTGATCTGTTTGATGATGCTTTTACAGGAAAGCAACCACTGACTTTTTACAGAGAGTTGTTCCATGAATTTATACAGGTAACTCCGATAATGTAGCGAGTTAATTTATGCTGTGACTACCATGGTATGAGTGAAATATTGTTTTAAAGAAATGCCTTTAACCCTTTACCAAACGACAAAATTTTAGACTGGTCGGAATTGAAAGCACTTGCAGACGACAAAATAAACGTAACTCAAAAATTGAAATTTGTTTCCAGCAGGGTAGAAAATATTGTGGAAAAGGAGAAAATGCTTTTCCAACAATGTTTTCAAAAGGCTTCATTCTCAGGCTCGTAAAAACCAGGGATTGTTTGGTAAAGGGTCAACATCAAATAAACGAAATCAAGGCATCATTTTGAAATGGATTAATGTGGCACAGAGTTCATTTGGATTCCAGTATTTCGGAAATTTTGCAATCAGGAAAAAATATCAGGGAGAGAATATTTTCTGTATAAATTTAACTCTTTATTTGGAATCCATGTTCTGAAATAAGACTGAAACAAGACATGTCACTCAGATGTGACTGATGTCCCAAAAATTGATACCCTTTTCTTATGAGCTGTTCATATGAACATTGCCTATGGACAAAACACTTACAAACACCTCTGTCCTTGCATTGACCTGGAAAGTCACACTGAAATTCATTCTTAATAAAATAAAAAAAGTTACAGGCCAATCAACACACTATCCCCTAAAAACACATTTTAAAAGCTGTGACCTTGATTTTTAACCTACAGACATGATTCCTGAGCATGACACATCAACTTTAAGTGGTTAATAATTGTGCAAAAGCACCATGAAATTAAGAAATAGGAAAAAAAATGTTAGGGCCTGAACACAAATTGGATATCTGAACTTTTCTTGACCGTGACCTTTGACCTGTGGACACCATTCTTGAGTAGGACACATATTCTATATGTGCTTGACATTTCTACATAGTTGTATTGAAATCTAATCATAATAAAAAAAAAAGTTACAGACTGGAAGAAAACAGTACTTACAGCCCCATAAGTCTGGCTCCTTTTGCAGCAATGCATTTTCATTGCCAGTGCAAATGCCCCTGTCAAAACAACATTTCCTACCATTATTGAAAAAAACTTTCTTTTATTCTATTTGCATGCAATTCAGACAAATTTTCCATTCTTTCCTGGCATTTCCTAAACATAAATCCATTTTAAGTTCTAAAAAAGAATATTAATTAGAATTAAAAATCTTAAAATGAAAATTACATCCCTTATTTGAACAGGATATTTGCCCTTCATGGGTTTGAATCCCGCCAGATGTGGTTTGTATTGAGCTATACATTTATTTGTTTCTTTGTTACGGACTTTGTTCTTATGATATATGGGCTTGTACGAGATTGGACATTGAGCCATTAATCCCATTTGTTGTCAAAAAATGGGCTTTCTGCCCAATAAGGCTTTGAGTCATCAATAAATGATGACTTTAAGAGGGGGTGTGTTTCTGAAGATCACTCTGAAGATGGCTCAGTAATTATGATACTGGTCTTTTAAACCTCAAAAAACAAGGATATTTGCCCTTCAAGGGTTCCAATCCCACCAGATGCGGTTTGTGTTTGAGCTATGCATTTATTTTGTTTCTTTGTTCGTAAGAACAGATGTTCAAATACTTGGCAATTCAAAACTTTCAAAAAATGTACCCACAGATTTCTTTTGGTTAAAAAAATTCTGGAGTAAAATTCACAGCAGACGAGTTCAGAAACTTTAAAATTTAAATTCGAAATTTGATTAAAATTCTAAATTAGAAATACCTCAGTAAAACTTTTGATAGGGTTCTGTTTCAAAGCCTCTAAGCTACTTGTCGACCAAATTTCAGCTGGCTTCGTCAAAGGAAGCTATCTCACAGTAGACGGCAACACCTATATAAAACAGAACTTGACTTTCAATTAAGTAGAATTCTTTAGCCTTTTGGCTGAAACCAAGTAAATGTACTGCAAAAAGGTGAAAATGAGATTGAGAGAAATCCAGGCCATTTTCAAAGAGAAAGGCCATTATTTCTTTTAAACTCTTTTACCAAATAATCCCGACTTTTAATGACTCCAAGAAAGAAGCCTATAGAAAATGTTGTAGGAAAAGGATAAAATGCTTATTTTTCCCAAAATGTTTTCAAAAGGCTTCTTTCTGACGGTTGTTGTTTGGTAAAGGGTTAATATATATATGCAAAGTACATGTATTGTGTTGGTAAGTCTCCTTGTTTATTTTTTATAACAATTTATCAAACAGCCCTTAATTGTACAGTCAAGCATTATCAGTCAAAATGAGGATCAAATATAATTGTATTATATTAAGAAGAGATGAGGGCCTTTGTAGAATATGACTGAAATCTACCTTTATATAGCTCCTATTGTCACAATGTTTTTACAATATGCCGAGTAATCACTAATCAGGCCAGACAATCTATGATGTAATCAGAGAGAAATAGACCATTTTCAAACATCCAAAACAGCTGGGGTTTATTATATAAGGTATTACATCACCCAGCCCAGCTTGGCTTATCTGTACCTGCCCAATAAGATTAGTGTTTTGGGCAAGTAGGTCATGGTCATCCAGATATGAACTAATGAAAGAAAGAAAAGCATAAAAATTCATACATATATAGAACTACCTATTAAAAGAGAAGAAAATAGCAAAATAAAATTGATCAGATACAGGATATGTAAAGGAAAATAAACAGAGAAGACTGGAAAAAAAAAAGAAGAAGAAGCCCTTCAGTTTGTTCCAGAAAGAAAATTAGTTTTTGCCTAGAAGAACAAAATTACCTGAATATTCACAACTCACAGATGAAAACAGTGTTTTCTGGTCACAGAAAGCTCATCAATAATTCATGATATCACATCCACAATCTTTGGTCACAGTGTCTGAAAACAATGGAGAATGGTTTTAGATGGAACAATATCATCAACATGGGACTAAATCAATGCTGTAAACCATCAATACTCTAACTGAAGGGCATTCTGGTAGCAAACATGGGAAGGTTGATTTAGTCCACAGGATAGAACATAAAGATAGGCTTACCATGAAATTGCAATTTTACTGCAGAACATGTAGATATGAATAGCAGATGATAAAGATGTATGATGAAAATGCCAAAACAGTGTGAGCATCTATCAATACAAATCTAGCTGTGGCTTTGCTGGACACACCCATGAGAATTTCACAGGCTGACTGCTTGTTCAGTCAGTTGGACCTGCCATTTCCAATAACAAGTCACTTGCAGAAACTGAGAGTAGAAGTCAGCACCAAGGTTACAGAGATTAATAACATAATTATGGCCAAGAAGAGGGACCTACTTGTTAACAAACAACATTACTTTAGGCTCGTCAAAATCGAAAGCATTTGCAGATGACAAAATAAAAGTAAATGAACATTTGAAATTTGTTTTTTTGAAAAGTAGAAAACATTGTGAGAAAAGGAGAAATTGCTGGTTACCTTCCTACAAACCAGGACAGTGTTCCTCACAAGCCTTTGCCATTGCAAGTCAAAAACATACAGATTCAGAGTATATCATAATTGTGTAGCTTTGAAAAATAAATATGTTGAACAGGGGCTGCATAGAAGAACAAGGGGTTTGAGGTAAGTTATCCTGGGGGGCCATGCCGGATGTACTGCTGACAATGGATATTTCATGCCACTGTTAGAGAGAAGAATGGCATTAAGCATAAAAAACAATAGTTTCCTTGAGGGCTTCTCTGTCAAAATACATCTAAGAGACACTAAGGCATGCATAGGCATGCAGGACTTCTACAAGCATGAGAGACACAGACCATGTAGCTCTGGCCAGGGACATTAACCTAAAATGTAATGCTATAACAGAAGAAATGGCCAGGAGTGGAAATGTTATGACACTTACCTTAAATCAGGAATGTCACGGTTGCATGTTATGCTGGAAACTGCTGCAGTAACTGTTTGATAGACTGTCTGGTCTGCTCTGGGTAAGGTGCTAATGGCTGGTGGTACAAGCCCAACAAGTTACGTCCTGCAAAATTAACATTATCAAGAACAGAGACACAGTTTCATTGAGAGAGAGAGAGAGAGAGAGAGAGAGAGATGGGATTAAAAACATTGGACTAACAATCTTGTCAGGCTGCAATATTTCAGAAAAAGAACAAGAGAAAAGAAAAAGAGAGCTCTACAGAGAGACAGAGGAAGGGGGCCATGGGGACATGGTCCTGTATATAATTCTGGCTCCTTCTGCCTCACTGTTTTCAAAAGACAGGGCGAGGGAAGAACAACAGTGCTACTGCAAAGCAGTGCTACTGCAAAAGTTTCGTTAGTACTTTTCCTGGAGGCAAGCTGGCACTGGTGTGACATGGTCTTTAGATCAACTATTCAAAGGGATTCTAGATATAGACCTAGTGGTATCTAATTCCAGAATATCATGCTTACACAATGGAGTTCTGCTCAAAAAAGAAAAGACACATTGACCTTATTGCTGAATCTTCTTCTGTCAATCTTACCCAGCATTTCTCCACGAGAGTCTGGCTCAAACCATTCTGGAAGTAGGCTTCCCATCTTATCTATGACTTGAAGCTCTTCTTACAACATATTTGCAAATGGCACGTCATTCTTTTGGCGCGGTTATTGCAAATTACACAAACGACACACATATGACGGAAGAAAAGGATCATAATTGTTCGGAAAACATAGCGGGGAAATATAAGTTGTATTTCCTTTCTCAACCCTTAGGCTGCTATGCAAGACTTAAAGACTTTTTGTAGTGTACATCAGTATCAGACTACACAGAATGTGCAGTCTGATCTTGAATCTACATTGTCCAATAAGGAGACAGATCTTTATTTCACCTAGAAAATGCCTTTGAAATGGCAAAATTTGGATTCTTACAATTGGCTGGTTCATTCCAACAATTTAGCAGGATAAGCGTTTAAAGCAATTGCTCCTTTTTCCCTAAGTGTTTTCAAAAGCTGACTGCTGCTGGGTTGTTTTAGAGTCATATCTGAGTAGCTGTGTCCTGAACATTTCCTTTTGACCCAGTATCATTGATATATGACATTCATGAAGAATATAATAGCAAAAAGAAACATGTGGCTGCTTAATGCCTCATCATTTTTTTTTCGAGGTTTTACCAGAACGCACAGGTAGTTAAATATCATGGCTGAAAACAACAAAATAACCTGTAATTCTCCATGAATTATTTTTTGTATAATTATGTATTTTACAGCATGTTTCTAATATGTGATGCAAGGCACTCTGTTTCTTTTTTCACTGAACCTCAAATGTTTCCACAACAGTAAAAACTACAGTAACTAGAATTTTATAAATACACTTTTTGCAAGGTCATAAGCTATTAACACACTGAGGAGTCCCTGTCCACTTTATAAATCTTCCTTCATCATTAATAATAAACATTCTGTCAAGAAGTCCAACATTTCATTTTACATCGATTTTGAAGATTCTGCCTAGTAGATAGTCACATCTTTTCTTTGTATTTCTTTGCCCTATATACGGTGACAGAGGCTCTCTTGGCAGACAGTGGCATGTATTGTAGGATCAATGTACAAGACCCATCACACTTTGGGACACAGAAGCATGTACTGTAGAATCAATGTCTATGACCCATCATACACAGATGGACAGCGGCACATACTGTAGGACTGGTGTATAAGACCCATCATACATTGGCAGACAGTGGCAGGTACTGTAGAATCAGTGTATAAGACTCGTCACACATTGGCAGACAGTGGCATGTACTGTAGGATCAGTGTATAAGACCCATCACACATTGGCACACAGTGGCAGGTACTGTACGATTGGTGTATAAGACTCGTCACACATAGGCAGACAGTGGCATGTACTGTAGGATTGATGTAATTATAAGACTCTTCACACTGGCGGATGATGGCAAGTTCTGTGGGTTCGATGTATAAGACCCATCTTACCTTGGCAGACAGTGGTATGTAATGTAGCATCAATGTATAAGGCCCTTCACACCGGCAAGTACTGTAAAAATGATATACCAGACCCTTTTCATCAGCGGCCCTGCACTGTACCCTATTTATACCGCAACAATACATTTCCATATTTCTCATCTTAAATCTATCAGTAACTGTTGTTGGCTTTGAGACTTTGCAGGCAGTCTGTAATGGATCCAAATATTTTGCACAATGATGTCAGGAACAGGACTCGCTATCACCCCTTGATTCTTATTCCATTTCTGTATGTGTGTATGGTCTGAATCATACTGGAGTGCCAGTTCCCAGGTGCCAATTTCTGTTAGTGTACTCAAAAGCTCCATACTCATCACTGTCAGCAAGGTTAGAGACCAACCCCGTTCCATTTTGCAAAGAAACTGTTACATCTGTACATAGCTGGTTTAGATTCTTACATTTTAGCCAATCATCACTGTTCTCTTTTTTTCATAAATGTCTGGTGCATCATCCGGCTCTTTAATGAGTATATGGGCATTGTAAGATGCTGACATATTGAAAAAGATACAACCCATCTGTAAAGATAAAGGATTATAATGTGTAAGTGACAAGCATTCAAATCTGATACCACCATAATTAACATGCATTATCCAAAGTAGGCTATATCATATTCTTTATACCCATGTACTTGCCGTCCCAAGTTTGAGACATCTTATTGATGAATAAAAAATTGTAAAGCAATTGCAGAATACAAAATATTTATACTCTCAGTATTGTTGTTGTATCAAAAATACATAAAATCAGACTGAAAATTACTTAAACTGATTTCTTTTTAAATGAATACTAATAAAAGACAATACAGTATCACATACCTGTTCAACAGCCATTTTAATCCCATAATAAATTTGTCTGTTTTACATATGAACAATCATAGTTTTTGTTTGAAATCTGTCTCCCTTTCATCTCAAGCTGGTGTTACCTGATATGATGGAAAGTTGGCCAAGCAGTATTAAAGAGATTATAGTTAATCTATTCTAATTGGAGTATACAGGTATCTTATTCCAAAAGCACCCAAAATATGAGACACCAGACATAAATGGGTCAGTACTGTTCGAGACATCAATGGTCAAGGTGGAGTCAATATATGTTACAGACTTACCATGCAACACAGGGTGAGACCCATGTAGAGTCACTTATAAGTACAAGGGGTGGGGGTGCCGGGGTCCGGATAATCAAGTTGATGATTATATATTCACATTTGCTATTTCATAAGATGTTTCTGCAAGTATGTGCCTGCAACAATATTATTAGAAAACCTATGTAAAGAAATGTTCTGGAATCTATTGCTATATTCATACCTGTTCAAAATTTCAGGCAGACAGCTGTTACTTTGAAAATTCTAGAGGGGGTCCGGACCCCTCTGACTCCCCATTGGTTCCTAAGATGATTACCATCTTTTTCCCTACCTGTCACTGTTTCAATTTCAAACATTAAAATGTATCGTTTATAAACAAATATTGAATAAAGCTGAAAAGAATAGTTTGTTAAGCCTTAGGCTGCTAAGCGCGACTCACTGACCTTTTGCAGACAGTGTAGATCAAGATCAGACTGCACAGAACATACAGCCTGATCTTTGATCTAAGCTGTCCGATACAGAGATATCATTTCCGAAAACATAACTTTAAAATAGCAATATTTAGGTTTTTAATATCGAATTTAAAATAAAATTGTAGTAATTTAGCAGGATAAGGGTTAATAATCAAACCTATGTATCTATTTTTATATCAGGGGGTCAGACTGGCAATTCTGACTGCCCCAGAGGCTTAAACTTGAATCCACAACTCATGCATGATGGTACTGTGGTCAGGAGATCTGGGTTGGCAATTCCAAACTTCTGACAGACTGATGTTGAAAGTTGCAATTTATACTCGACGATATTCAGGTTTAAGGCATTAGTCTGGCAGTGCCGAATGTCTCACTGACTGACTTTTGCACTCGCACCTCATGCTTAATTGTATTGTGGTCAGGGTGTCTGGCAGGCAATTCAAAACATCTGACAGGCTGTTTCCAAACCTGCAACTCATGCTGGATGGTATTGAAGTCAGGAGGTTGAGGCTGTCTATTCCAAAAACCTAATTGCCTGACATTTGAACCTAAAACTCATGCTCGATGGTACTGAGGTCAAGGATTATGTTGCAATTCCAAATACTTGATGAGCTGACATTCATACCTGTAACTTGTGCTCTATGGCACAGGAGATTTGGGCTGGCTATTCTGAATATCTTACAGTCTAACTATTTAACTTGAAAGTCATGTCCCATCATACTGATGTCAGTGGATTGGGCTGGCTACTCCAAATGTCTGACAGGCTTGAATTCAAATCTGAGGCTCATGCTCAATGGTGTTGAGGTCAGGAGGGTTGGACTAGCAATTTTGGACTTCTAACAGCTTAACATTGAGACTTGCAACTCACATGTGATGATTGTGAGGTCAGGATGGGTCGTGCTAACAATGCTGAATGTCTGATGGAATGACTCTTGAAAGCTCAATGAAACTTAGGGTGGGGGGGATGGGTGTTGAGCTGGCAATTCCAGAAGTCTGATGGCAGACATCCTAAACCTGGAACTCATGTTCAATGAAACTGATAATGGGGGTGGAGCTGGCATTTCCAAATATCTGACAGGCTGATATTTGAAACCTGCAACTCATGCTCAATGAAACTAAGGTCAGGGGGTCAATTTGGTGATTCAAAATGCCTGTCCAGCTGACATATGAAACTTGCTGGCAATTCTAAAAGTCTGATGATAGACATCTGAAACTTGCAACTCATGCTTGATGAAACTGATGTCAGAGGGTGGAGCTGGCATTTCCAAATGTCTGACGGGCTGAAATTTGTAAACTGCAACTCGTGCTCAATGAAACTAAGGTCAGGAGAAGGGTGTCGAGCTGGCAATTCCAAAAGTCTAATGGCAGACATCTGAAACCTGCAACTCATGCTCGATGAAACTGATATCAGGAGGTGGAGCTGGCATTTCCAAATATCTGACAGGCTGATATTTGAAACCTGCAACTCATGCTCAATGTAACTAAGGTCGGGGGAGGGTTGTCAAGCTGGCAATTCCAAAAGTCTGATGGAAGACATCTGAAATCTGCAACTCATGCTCGATGAAACTGATATTGGGGTGGAGCTGGCATTTCCAAATATCTGACAGGCTGATATTTGAAACCTGCAACTCGTGCTCAATAAAACTAAAGTCAGGGGAGGTGGGGTCAAGCTGGCAATTCCAAAAGTCTGATGGCAGACATCTGAAACCTACAACTCATGCTTGATCAAAGTGATGTCAGGAGGTGGAGCTGGCATTTCCAAATATCTGACAGGCTGATATTTGAAACCTGCAACTCGTGCTCAATGAAACTAACGTCGGGGGAGGGTGTCGAGCTGGCAATTCCAAAAGTCTAATGGCAGACATTTGAAACCTGCAACTCATGCTCAATGAAACTGATGTCAGGGGGTGGAGCTGGCATTTCCAAATATCTGACAGGCTGATATTTGAAACCTGCAACTCGTGCTCAATGTAACTAAGGTCGGGGAGGGTTGTTGAGCTGGCAATTCCAAAAGTCTGATGGGAGACATCTGAAATCTGCAACTCATGCTCGATGAAACTGATATCAGGGGGTGGAGCTGGCATTTCCAAATATCTGACAGGCTGATATTTGAAACCTGCAACTCGTGCTCAATGAAACTAACGTAGGGGGAGGGTGTCGAGCTGGCAATTCCAAAAGTCTAATGGCAGGCATTTGAAACCTGCAACTCATGCTCAATGAAACTGATGTCAGGGGGTGGAGCTGGCATTTCCAAATATCTGACTGGCTGATATTTGAAACCTGCAACTCGTGCTTAATGTAACTAAGGTCGGGGGAGGGTTGTTGAGCTGGCAATTCCAAAAGTCTGATGGGAGACATCTGAAACCTGCAACTCATGCTCAATGAAACTGATGTAAGGGAGTGGAGCTGGCACTTCCAAATATCTGACAGGCTGATATTTGAAACCTGCAACTCGTGCTCAATGAAACTAAGGTCGGGGGAGGGTGTTGAGCTGGCAATTCCAAAAGTCTGATGGTAGACATCTGAAATCTGCAACTCATGCTCGATGAAACTGATATCAGGGGTGGAGCTGGCATTTCCAAATATCTGACAGGCTGATATTTGAAACCTGCAACTCGTGCTCAATGTTTAGCTGGCAATTCCAAAAGTCAGATGGGCCAATATTTGAAATGTGCAACTCATGGTCAACTGTATTTAGGTCAGGTAGTTGGGCTGGCATTTGCAACTGAAACTCAAGCAGGATGAAATCGGGGTTAGGGGGTCAAGCTTGTAATTCTGAAAGTCTGGTGGGCTGACATTCGAAACTTAAAATCGGGGTCATGGGTTTGAGCTGGCAATTCCAAAAGTCTGACTGTAGACATTTGAAACCTGCAAGTCATGCTCGATAAAAGTGAGGTCAGGGGATTGAGCTGGCAATTCCGAATCTGTTGCGCTGATTTTCCAAACCTGCAACTCATGCTTAATGAAACTGAAGTCAAAGGGTTTAGCTTGTAATTCTGAACATCTGTTGAGCTGTCGTTCAAAATCTGCAACTCATGCTTGCTGAAACTGAGGTCAGGGGGTTGAGCAGGTTATTCTGAACATCTGACAGGCTGCCATTCAAAATGTGCAACTCGTGCTTAATTGTCTTGAGGTCATGGAATCGGGCTGGCAAATCTGAACACCTGACGGGCTGACATTCAAATCAAGCTAATGGAATAAAGGTCAAGAGGTGGAGCTGGCAATTTTGAACTTCTGACTAGCTAACATTCTAATGTGAGACTCATGTTTGATGGTATTGCAGTCACTGGATCTAGCTGGTTATTCCAAAGGTCTGACTGGTTGGCATTCAACCTGCAATTTATGCTTGATTGTATCAAGGTCTTGGGGTCTGGCTGGTAATTTTGAACATCTGACAGGCAAATTTTTTTGCATCTCAAGCTAGATGAGACTGGTTGCTATTCTAAACATCTCATGGGCTGACATTTAACCTGCATTTCATGCTAGATTGTATGGAAGTTAGGGCTCAAACTGGCAATTTCAAACACCTGACGGGCTGATATTTGACTTTGCAACTTGTGCTTGATGAAACTGAAGTTGGGGGTCCTCCTTGCAATTCCTTACACCTGATGCTAACATTCAAACCTGCAACTCATGCTTGATGAAAATGAGGTCAAGGGGTTAGGGTTGACAATTTCATAGGTCTGAGGGTCTAGCATTTGAACTTTCAACTCATGCTCAATTTAAGAGAGATCACAGGCTCTGGTAGGCGATTCCAAATGCTTGATAGACTGATATTCAAACCTGAAACTCTTTCTCTATGGTAATGAACTCTGGGGCCTGGCTGGTAATTTCAAATGTTTGACAGACTGACATTCAATCCTTTAACTTGTTTCTCAGTGGTTATAATTTAGGAGGTAGGGCTTGTAAATTCATACATGTGACTGTCTGACATTTCAACCTGCAACTTATTCTCAATGGTAATAAACTCAGGGGGTCGGGCTGACCATTCCAATCATTTGATGGACTGATGTTCAAACCTGCAATTTATTCTCCATGGTAATGAACAGAAAGGTTCCAGCTGGCAATTCAAGCTTCTGACAGACTGACATTCAAACATTCAACACACGATAGATGATACTGAGGTCATGAGGTTTAGGCTGGGAATTCTGAATGTTTGAATGGCTGACATTTAGGCATGTGACCCATGATTGATGATACTGAGATCAAGGGGTTCAGCTGGAAATTTCAAACATCTGATTGGCTGACATTTACTCTTGTAATACCTGCTCAATAGAATTGAGGTCAGGGAGTGGGGCTGGAAATTCCAAACGTCTGGTTGACTGACATTAAACTTTGCGTCATAGGCTCGATGATATTGAGGTAAGGGGTTCAGACTCGCAATGCTCTCCTTTTGCATATCCTCTGTAATAATTTAGGCAAAAGTGGAACAAGTACTATATAACCTGTGGCAGCAATCACCATCTGCACATGTGCACAATATCACTTGGTACCCATAATGTTATTTCAATGATGCTAGGTTGTCATTGGCCCTGGACTAGGACAATAAGATCTGTATATCCATCCAAATTGATTTCACTTGAGACCATGATGAAGCTTTGTCATATTCTTCATTTTACCTGCATGGAATCTCTCCAATAAATATGCCATACCTCAGCATTCTGGATTGTTCTCAACAAATTGTTCCTCTAAATCTTGAAAAAGATTGTAGTGTGGTTGCCCTTCCTTATTTCATCAATACAATGCCTGACAATTTTTCATAATGTTGCAATCTACTCAAGGTCTGTTGATAGCGGTTTTTATTCCCAAAACCATCACGAACAGATGAATGGGCATCCCTTTCTTCATTGCCCTCCAAAACTGACAGTCGTCAAAATGTTTGTGACAGAAATCAAAAGAGTACAAATAATAAATAATCGCCAATAACATCAGTTTTATCACTTTTTTACAGTCTTGTTCTTGATGCATAATGAATATCAAGGCTCCATCCTGTCTTTGATAATACTTTCCAGTGTAGAACATGTCTAACAAATCATCTCCTCTCATATTCAAACAGAAAGTATACACACTGATGCAGAATCCTATTTAGATTTTGTATCCCTGGCTCAAGAAGTCTTGTGCTGCAATCTCATTTTCCTAAGTTATTAAGGGGGCAAGTAAGTGAGTAATATGTAAGTAGTGAACAAGTGAGAGAGTGGGTGGGGAAGCGGCCAAATGGTGGGTCAGTGAGTGAGTAAGTGGTTGGGTGAGTGAGTAAATAATTGAGTATGTTGGTGAATGGATGAGTGAGTGAGTGAGTGAGTATGTGAGGGTGAGTGAGTGAGTAAGTCTGTCAGTCAGTTGGTCAGTGAGTGAGTGGGTGAATTTGGAAGGTGAGTGTGGGAGTGAGTGAGTGAGGGAGTGAATGGATGAGTAAGTGAGTGAATGAGAGTGAATATGTGAGAAGTTTGGGATAAGTGAGTGAATGAGTGAGTAAGTGAGGGGTAGAGTGAGTGATTGAGTGACTAGGTGAAGTTTTAGGTCAGAAGGTGAATTAATGGGCATAAGATAGTGGAGTGAGTGAATTGACATGAAGGCAATGTAGAGTGTGAGTGAGTGGATGGTCATTAGATGTGATTAATTGAATGAGTGAATAAAAAGGTTTTAGGAAAAGTAGTTATGGGTAGATTAGTGAGTGAGTGAGGTTATTGGGTAGGTAGGTAAGTCTGTGGGTGAGTGAGTGGGTGGTCAATTGGTGAGTTTGTGAGTAAATGAAGGAGTTAAATTAGGGAAAACAAGTAAATGGGTGACAGATAGTTAGCAGAAAGCATACAGACAGAAAGGTAGAAAGAGTGAGTGACACTGAAAGTAAATGAAGAATTCAATAAAGTTATAAATTGGTAATTGAGCTTATGGTAACACAGACAGGCAAGACAGACAGACAGGCAAGGCTTCGGGACGTTCGGCGATGCCGAAAGTTGTTTCGGCGATGCCGAAATTGATTTCGGCATCGCCGAAATGTGTATATACGCTTGACACCCTTTATCAGATTACCATTATCTCAGTGTTAACTTGCATAAATTTGACATATTAAGTAATTTTATGAATAAGTAAGCTGCATTTTCATCCGTTCGTCTGTGTCTATCCATCCAGCAGCGGCTGTCTGACTGTCAGTCTGACCGTCGGTCAACTTTTTATCAGCACGTTTTTGAGTGAATCATTGAATCTTTTGCGTTTTGATGCAGTTTCTATGCATAGATGTTTGTTTTCAATTTCCATTATTATTCATATGCCTGTTTACCTCTTTACCAGATTTAAAGTCCGACCAGCGTAATAAGCCAATGCTCGGCACGGCCTTGGTATCGCCGAGCGGCTCCTAGGAAGTCTAGCTAGTCCTGTTCTTATGAATTCCGTGCATAGTACGGATTTTCTGCATTTTTCGCTCCTAGAATGTGCTTTGGACTGCGAGCAGTCTATTTAGCCATTACCTGTCGTGGCCTTGGTCTCGCCGTATGGCTCCTTTTGCGTTTCGAACAGCCGAACTTGGTCCATTATCTATATTCTAATTAAATGTTCGGTTAGCTTTTTAACCGGAATTTTGCCAAGTTTGGTATTGCTAATTTTGGCTTCGAACTTAATCTAATTTTCTACACTTAAATTTAGAACGAAAGGCAATGTTAGCTTAGTTCGAACTTACGTTTCTTTTTTTCTGTTGTTCCAGTCACATGAGCAAAACCCAAACTAGCCTATTCACCAGAAATTCGCCAAGATTGGTACTGCATAAATTGGATTCGAACTTAGTCTATTGTTCTACACTTAAAGTGAAAAAAAAAGACAAACTTAACCTATTAGTTTTTCCCTGGTGTTCAAATTTAAGCAGCCTATACACACCGGACTTTTGCTAAGATTGGTACAGCAGACTTTGGTTCAAACTTAGTCTATTTTTCGACACTTAAAGAGAGAATAAAAGTCAAGCTGAGCCTATTTACCGATTTTTTGCCAAGATAGATACTGCGGACTTGGGTTTGAACTTAGTATTTTTTTGTACACTTTATGGAAGAACAAAAGTCGAGCTTTTATTAGCAATCAAAAATTGTATTGACCTCTAAAATGGGAAATACGACCCGGCCGAGCCGTTGCAAGTTTAGCCTTTGCTCGCTGGCTCGGGTCTTAAGCTAGACACAAGTATTAAACACCAATTTCAAGAAAATAATTTTACCTTCAGGTATATATACATTTCTTGTGGCTTTGGCAAATGATCTTTTCTTTCCAATTACCCATTTCCCTTGCATAATTGGCTTAATATCTCTTATTAATCTACATTTTGATACAAAATGTAAACTTTTAACCCAAGAATTAAGAGAGTTATCGGTGGTTGAAGGAGGACCGATTGCGTGGAATTTCTGCAAATAGTAAATTCGAATTCGTGGCCGCTAATTGTTGGGCATTTTTCACACTTTACACGACTATCAGTATTCAGATATCAGAAAGCTTTATTCTGTTTTCAATGGTGAATATTTAGGTACATTTTGATGTAAAAATGTAATCCTTAACCCAACAGAGATTATGACTCCAAAGAGTTAGGTTCATGAACAAGTGATGAAGACTCCAAAGAATTTATGTACATGTCAATTTTTTCTACTTTTTCCGTGCTATTTTCTATCAATGCTCAGAAATTTTGACAATGTTTCAAACAGGCTTCCTAGGCTACAATCTGGTATTTAAAACATAGAGATCGGTCCAAAACTATGGACAGGAAATAACGTTAAAGGTTTCTGAAAAACAAGCCTTAAAATCCATCGGACAAGATTGGTACTTCAGAAATTAGACCTGGCAGGAAATAGGGATTAGCAAAGGAATGCAATCAAATTACGAGGTGCAAAAAAAAAACAGGTAATGTCGGCGACTCCGCTGAAGGTGTGACAAATTAACAACATCTGGCAAGTATTGACAAACTTTAAGCCGGGAGAGGATTGAAAAAATGGACAAATAAGCCATTTTCAATAACAATATTTTATAAATAAAAAAAGTCCAGGGCAATAAATGTCTTGAACCTAGGCAATTACAATATCATTGAAATTGGTAATCTTGTGACATCCGTTTTTTGTTCATTTGCTCCGTTATTTTAAAGTTACCATGTTTCTCTATTTTCTGCTGATCTCAATCTTGTCAATTACAAGACTCGATAATATATAGCTATATAGGTTGGAATATTATTTTGGATTAAGAATTCATCTTCATAAATCTGGTTATTCATATTAATGAACTGAGATCAGATTAGAAGAATTATGTCGGGAGGGAGGTTTGATTGCGAATTTAGTCATTGCTCACAATGTAAAGACCGGATCAAAACAAAAAACATACGAGAACGATGCGATATGGCTTGGCTTTCGTTAACAATGACTTTCATTTTTATATCTAAAAAAAAAATGATTTAGGGGAATGAAATCAGTGCGGCAGGTGGAAATAATTCTGCAATAATTTAGGCTAAATGAGCGGCGGTTTTACAAATCTCAGCTGATCCCAATCATCTCAATAACAAGACTTGATAAATTATAGCTATATAATTTTAAATAATATTTTGGATTAAGAATTCGTCTTTTCTTCTTTTGTAAATTTGCTGATCAATCCGATTATTCGTATTCATGGACTGTGATCAGAACAGAATAATTATATCGGAAGGGGCTACGCTCGCCAGTTTGATCATTGCTCACAATGTCAAGACTAGATCAGAATAAAATACAAACGAAAACGATGCAAAAATGCTTGACTTTCGTTACTAATAAATTTCATTTCAGAATCTCAAAAAATGAAAATGCGGGGTAGAAAATCAGTGTAGCTGGTGGAAAAAAGTATAAAATTAATTATACTTAATGCAGCGCTCCTTCACATCTAAGGAATACATAGCGAAATGCAAAGGTATTTATTCGCAAAAATCATTGCTAGAACGTCGGAATAGAGAAGCATTGATTAGACAGGCTGATCATTAATTAACACTGACCCAGACATAAAAAAATGTATTGTTTGCATCAATTACACGTATCGATTACATCGATTATCGGGGTAGAAAACACGCTTTCTCCGTGTTTCAAAAGAAGACAAGCGCATTTTCCAAAACGCTATAAATGGAAAAATAGTTGTTTGATTCCTTTGAGAATTTCAGGACCGATCGAAATATATGTGCACATGAGGCTTGCGAAAAATGAAATAATGCCGACATAACACTTGGTCGCAAGCACTATTTGAAAAAACGTTTAAATCTGAACTGGGCTAAACGTAAAATTAAAGCGTCTTAAGTCCTAACCCATTGCTGTCTATATGTAAAGGACTTTTTTAAGCTTATAGAATTCCTGTATGCTGATCTCTGCTGATCCTAATCTTCTCAATGGAGAAATTCATTCATTTATATTTATATAGAAAACCGATGTCCATGACAGCGAAATACATAAAAAATAATATTAGCAGGTGTAGATTAGATTCCGACTTTAGTTTTTTATGCAGCTGTCACAATGTTTTCTTGTCCATTTTTATTCTGTAACAGACTGAGAATAAATTTTTGACCAAAAAAAAAAACCGTTTTTTCTTCCATTGTGAGACTAGCCATATAACGGATTATGCAGGTTGATAGACTGAGATCAGAAAGAGCTTAATAATGTCAGGAAGGGGGTATGCTTGCAAAATTAGTCGTTGCTCGTTGTACAGCTTGGGTTAGAATGAAAAATCATACGAGAACAATGCAAAAAAGGCTCGGCTTGCGTTACGATAGATTTCATTTCAGAATCTCAAAAAAAGAAAGAATACGGGGTAGAAAATCAGTGTGGCAGGTGGAAAAAAGTATAAAATTAATTATACTTAATGCAGCGCTCCTTCACATCTAAGGAACACATAGCGAAATGCAAAGGTATTTATTCGCAAAAATCATTGCTAGAACGTCGGAATAGAGAAGCATTGATTAGACAGGCTGATCATTAATTAACACTGACCCAGACATAAAAAAATGTGTTGTTTGCATCAATTACACGTATCGATTACATCGATTATCGGGGTAGAAAACACGCTTTCTCCGTGTTTCAAAAGAAGACAAGCGCATTTTCCAAAACGCTATAAATGGAAAAATAGTTGTTTGATTCCTTTGAGAATTTCAGGACCGATCGAAATATATGTGCACATGAGGCTTGCGAAAAATGAAATAATGCCGACATAATACTTGGTCGCAAGCACTATTTGAAAAAACGTTTAAATCTGAACTGGGCTAAACGTAAAATTAAAGCGTCTTAAGTCCTAACCCATTGCTGTCTACATGTATATGTAAAGGACTTTTTTAAGCTTATAGAATTCCTGTATGCTGATCTCTGCTGATCCTAATCTTCTCAATGGAGAAATTCATTCATTTATATTTATATAGAAAACCGATGTCCATGACAGCGAAATACATAAAAATTGATATTGACAGGTGTAGATTAGATTCCGACTTAAATTTTTAGCAACCGTCACAATGTTTTTGTCTTTTCTGTAGCAGGCTGAAAATATATCTTTGGCCGGGAAAACGGGTTTTCTTCCAGTGTGAGACTAGCCATATAACGTATTATGCAGGTTGATAGACTGAGATCAGAAAGAAATTAATAATGTCGGGAAGGGGGTATGCTTGCAAAATTAGTCATTGCTCGCGATGTACAGCTTGGATCAGAATGAAAATCATACGAGAGCAATGCGAAAAGGTTCGGTTTTCGTTCCTTATAGAGAATCTCAAAAAATGATATACTAGTAATACGGGGGAGAAAATCAGTGTGGCAGGTGGAAAAAGTATAAAATAAGTTAGACTTAATGCAGCGATACTTTTTATCTTATGAATACAGAACGATATGCAAAGGTATTTATACGCAAAAATCATTCCAAGAACGATAGTGTATGGCAGGTTTTTTTATTTAATTTGTTGCATTATCAATTTATCCACTTGGAAATACCAAACAATCCCTGGTTTTTTACGACCCTGAGATTGAAGCCTTTTGAAAACACTGTGGGAAAAGGAGAAAATGCTGGTAACCAGCATTTTTCTCGTTATCCCACAATGTTTTCTACCCTGCTGGAAAAATTTCTTAATTTGAGTTATGCTTATTTTGTCGTCTGCAAGTGCTTTCAATTTGGACCAGTGTAAGATTTTGTTGTTTGGTAAAGGGTTAAAAGTTAGGGAAAGAATTAAACCACGTGGCAAATAAACTGCAAAAAGTTTGTTTTTTTCCTCAGTGTTAATAACTCAGTATCGAGGAAGTCTCTTGGCCATTTTTTTTAAAACTTGACTCTTAAATTTATTCAGCACAAAATTACAAATTTTCCTAGTTGATAAAAGCAATAGCAAACAAATGGATAGAGAAATGCGTGGAAAAATTGAATCATTCCCAAACGACAAATTTTAGACTCTTCAAAACTGAAAGACTTTGCAGACGACATTTTTCAGTTTCGGGAAAATGGCTGAAAGTTCTCAAATTGAAAAAAAAAACACACACACAGTGGGAAAAGGAAAAGTGCTTGTTACAAGCAATTTCTCCCTTTCCACACACTGTTTTCAAACAGCTTGTACTGCAAACACGTAAAAACAGGGCTTGTCTGGGAAAGGGTTGATAGCATTATCAAAAAAATTTCATCTATTGATGAATCAGTTTCCCAAAAAGGCCCCAAAGAATGAATATTTTTAGCAAAAAAAGCTATTTTCTTGTACGTTTGCAGTATATGAATGAACGAATGAATGAATGTCCTTCTTTATCATCGCTAATAATGGAAAGGAAGTAATGTCTGACTCTCTGAGAGAGAGAGAGAGAGAGAATACAAAAATTAATCAAATTACTGATTATGTCGTAAGCAACAGCAAATTATCGAAAACCGGCATGTTAGTCTGTCTGTTCCGGCAGAAGACGGAAGGTTTCGGCAACGCCTTGTTTTCTGTCGAGAAGGTCAGGTTCCGGACTGGTTACCTTATATTAACAGCTAAATATCGAAAAAAAAAAATCAAAGAGAGAGAGAGAGAGAGAGAGGAAAATTGATTGAAATACGCCTAATTCTCTGCACGAGGCCAGATCTGTACCAGTTCATGCAGTTCTGAAAAAAATGCAAAATATCGAAAAAATGAGAGAGAGAGAGAGAGAGAGAGAGAGAGAGAGAGAGAGGACAATTGATTGATAGTTTTCTATCATGGAGGCCAGATACGGATTTGAAGAATTAACAAAAAATGACTGAAATATTGGTAGATCCGCGAAATCCGGTATGTTAGACTGTCTATCGGAATATTTAGGGAGTATGTTTCTGTGAGATCCTGACTGGTTATGATATAAAAAACAGCAAATTATCAAACAAAAGAAAGAAAAAAGAGAGATAGGCGGAGAATAGAAAAAAAAAAAAAAGAAAATGGTTGAAATACTTAAGATCATCACAACCCAGTATGTTAATCTGTCGGCTCTGACAGAAGGTTTCGGCAACGCCTAGTTTTCTGTCATGAAGGACAGATCTGTACTAAAAGTATTAACAAAAAAACTAAAATATTGGTAGAACTGCGACATCCAATATTGCAATATATTGTAGACTGTCTGCTCCGACAGACGGTTTCGGCAACGCCGAATTTTCTGTCACGGAGGCCAGATACAAACTTAATATTAATAAAAAAAAAAAAAACCATGAAATATTCGCAGATCTGCTAATCCGGTAGTATTGACTGTCTGCTCCGACAGAAGATTTCGGCAACGCCTAGTTTTCTGTCATGAAGGACAGATCTGGACTTAAAATATTAACAAAAGGACTAAAATATTGGTAGATCTGCGACATCCGATATTGTAGACTGTCTGCTCCGACAGACGGTTTCGGCAACGCCGAATTTTCTGTCACGGAGGCCAGATACAAACTTAATATTAACAAAAGAAAAAACTGAAATATTCATAGATCTGCGAATCCGGTAGTATAGACTGTCTGCTCTGACAGAAGATTTCGGCAACGCCTAGTTTTCTGTCATGAAGGACAGATCTGGACTTAAAATATTAACAAAAGGACTAAAGTATTTGTAGATCTGCGACATCCGATATTGTAGACTGTCTGCTCCGACAGAAGGTTTCGGCAACGCCGAGTTTTCTGTCACGGAGGCCAGATACGGACTTAATATTAACAACAACAAAAAAAAACCACTGAAATATTCGCAGATCTGCTAATCCGGTAGTATAGACTGTCTGCTCTTACTGAAGATTTTGGCAACGCCTAGTTTTCTGTCATGAAGGACAGATCTGGACTTAAAATATTAACAAAAGGACTAAAATATTGGTAGATCTGCGATATCCAATATAGAAGGTTTCGGCAACGCCGAGTTTTCTGTCACGGAGGCCAGATACAAACTTAATATTAACAAAAAAAAACCTGAAATATTTGTAGATCTGCGAATCCGGTAGTACAAACTGTCTGCTCCGACAGAAGATTTCGGCAACGCCTAGTTTTCTGTCATGAAGGACAGATCTGGACTTAAAATATTAACAAAAGGACTAAAATATTAGTAGATCTGCGACATCCGATATTGCAGACTGTCTGCTCCGACAGAAGGTTTCGGCAACGCCGAGTTTTCTGTCACGGAGGCCAGATACGGACTTAATATTAACAACAACAACAAAAAAAAAAAAGACCCAAAAAACCCTGAAATATTCGTAGATCTGCGAATCCGGTAGTATAGACTATCTGCTCTTACTGAAGATTTCGGCAACGCCTAGTTTTCTGTCATGAAGGACAGATCTGGACTTGAAATATTAAGAAAAGGACTAAAGTATTGGTAGATCTGCGTCATCCCATATTGTAGACTGTCTGCTCCGACAGAAGGTTTCGGCAACGCCGAGTTTTCTGTAACGGAGGCCAGATACGGACTTAATATTAACAACAACAACAAAAAAAAAAAACCCTGAAATATTCGTAGATCTGCGAATCTGGTAGTATAGACTGTCTGCTCTGACAGAAGATTTCGGCAACGCCGAATTTTCTGTCACGGAGGCCAGATACAAACTTAATATTAACAAAATGCTGAAATATTCGTAGATCTGCAAATCCGGTAGTATTGACTGTCTGCTCTGACAGAAGATTTCGGCAACGCCTAGTTTTCTGTCATGAAGGACAGATCTGGACTTAAAATATTAACAAAAGGACTAAAATATTGGCAGATCTGCGTCATCCCATATTGTAGACTGTCTGCTCCGACAGACGGTTTCGGCAACGCCGAATTTTCTGTCACGGAGGCCAGATACAAACTTAATATTAACAAAAAAAAAAACTGAAATATTCGTAGATCTGCGAATCCGGTAGTATAGACTGTCTGCTCTGACAGAAGATTTCGGCAACGCGTAGTTTTCTGTCATGAAGGACAGATCTGGACCTAAAATATTAACAGAAGGACCAAAGCATTGGTAGATCTGCGACATCCGATATTGTAGACTGTCTGCTCCGACGGAAGGTTTCGGCAACGCCGAGTTTTCTGTCATGGAGGCCAGATACGGACTTAATATTTACAAAAAAAACTGAAATATTCGTAGATCTGCGAATCCGGTAGTATAGACTGTCTGCCCTTACTGAAGATTTCGGCAACGCCTAGTTTTCTGTCATGAAGGACAGATCTGGACTTAAAATATTAACAAAAGGACTAAAATATTGGCAGATCTGCGTCATCCAATATTGTAGACTGTCTGCTCCGACAGACGGTTTCGGCAACGCCGAATTTTCTGTCACGGAGGCCAGATACAAACTTAATATTAACAAAAAAAAAAAACTGAAATATTCATAGATCTGCGAATCCGGTAGTATAGACTGTCTGCTCTGACAGAAGATTGCGGCAACGCCTAGTTTTCTGTCATGAAGGACAGATCTGGACTTAAAATATTAACAAAAGGACTAAAATATTGGTAGATCTGCGACATCCGATATTGTAGACTGTCTGCTCCGACAGAAGGTTTCGGCAACGCCGAGTTTTCTGTCAAGGAGGCCAGATACGGACTTAATATTAACAACAACAAAAAAAAAAAGACCCAAAAAACCCTGAAATATTCGTAGATCTGCGAATCCGGTAGTATAGACTGTCTGCTCTGACAGAAGATTTCGGCAACGCGTAGTTTTCTGTCATGAAGGACAGATCTGGACTTAAAATATTAACAAAAGGACTGAAATATTGGTAGATCTGCGACATCTGATATTGCAGACTGACCTGCTCCGACAGAAGGTTTCGGCAACGCCGAATTTTCTGTCACAGAGGCCAGATACGGACTTAATATTAACAAAAAGCTGAAATATTCGTAGATCTGCGAATCCGGTAGTATTGACTGTCTGCTCCGACAGAAGATTTCGGCAACGCCTAGTTTTCTGTCATGAAGGACAGATCTGGACTTAAAATATTAACAAAAGGACTAAAATATTGGTAGATCTGCGACATCCGATATTATAGACTGTCTGCTCCGACAGACGGTTTCGGCAACGCCGAGTTTTCTGTCAAGGAGGCCAGATACGGACTGATTAAAATATTGGTAGTACTGCGACATCCGATATTGTAGACTGTCTGCTCCGACAGAAGATTTCGGCAACGCCTAGTTTTCTGTCATGAAGGACAGATCTGGACTTAAAATATTAACAAAAGGACTAAAGTAATGGTAGATCTGCGTCATCCGATATTGTAGACTGTCTGCTCCGACAGAAGGTTTCGGCAAAGCCGAGTTTTCTGTCACGGAGGCCAGATACGGACTTAATATATTAAAAAAAACTGAAATATTCGTAGATCTGCGAATCCGGTTGCGTAGACCGTCTGCTCTGACAGAAGATTTCGGCAACGCATAGTTTTCTGTCATGAAGGACAGATCTGGACTTGAAATATTAACAAAAGGACTAAAGTAATGGTAGATCTGCGACATCCGATATTGCAGACTGTCTGCTCCGACAGAAGGTTTCGGCAACGCCGAGTTTTCTGTCACGGAGGCCAGATCCGGACTGGTTATGATAAAAAACAGCTAAATATCGAAAAAATGAGAGAGAGAGAGAGAGAGAGAGAGAGAGAGAGAGAGAGAGAAGGAAAGAGGAAAATTTGTTGAAATACTGGTATGTTTATCTGTCTGCTCTGATAGAAAGCTTTGGCAACGCCTAGTTTTCGGTCATGGAGGCCAGATACGGATAAAAAAATTAACAAAAAGAGACTGAAATATTGGTAGATCTGCAACATCCGGCATGTTAGGCTGGTTGCTACGACAAAAGCTTTCGGCAACGACTAGTTTTCGGCAATGACTATCATCAGTTCTCGGAATTTATATTGGCCGAGCATAGGATCGGACCAAGAGCTCCTGTCTTCAAGTCCTGTACGCTACCGACTGAGCTATAGGCCTCGCAGGTTCTGACAGAAAAGTTCATGCAACGCCTAATTTTCTGTCGTGGATGCAAGATCCATGGTCTATACATACGATAAAATGATAACACATATTCGCAAAAGTAAGACCGGTATGTTAATCTGTCTTCTCTAAAATACAAAATACTAATTAGTTGCAACAACCTTCCGCATTTTTAAGAATGTCACGCAATGGCTTGGCATAAAGATGTAATGATAAAATGCACGCATTATTTTTAAAATCCATTGTAATCTAGAGCCCTATTGCGCACAGACCGTGCAATTATGCGGAATTTTCAGTTTTGTACAGGTCTCAAATGTAAGCTGATCTTAAAGTTCTATGCATCATTCTGTAGCTGAGAATGTCTATTTGAATCTCCATAAAAGGCTTCATGCCACTACTGAAAACAGTATGGAAAAAGTCGAAAAACCATTCCGAAAATGGGCCGATTTCTTAAAAGTCGAAAAATTCGACCTCATCAAGAAATCTTTTCAGGGCCCTACAGCACTTAAATGTAAGCCGATCTTCATGTTCTATGCGCCAATCTGTAGCTGAGAATGTCTATTTGAATCTCTGTAAAAACTGTTCTGCCACTACTATAAACAGTGTGGAAAAAGAAGAAAAACCAATTTGAAAATGGGCCGATTTCTCAAAAGTCGAAAAATTCGACCTCATCAAGAAACCTTTTCAGGACCCTACAGCTCTTAAATGTAAGCCGATCTTAAAGTTTTATGCATCAATCTGTAGCCGAGAATGTCTATTTGAATCTCTGTAAAAACTGTTCTGCCACTACTATTAACAGTGTGGAAAAAGAAGAAAAACCAATTTCAAAATGGGCCGATTTCTCAAAAGTAAGAAATTTAGACCTCATCAAGAAACCTTTTCAGGGCCTTAAAGGTCTTAAAGAAATGCCGATCTTGAAGTTCTATGCATCAATCTGTAGCTGAGAATGTCTTTTTGAATCTCTGTAAAAATTGTTCTGCCACTACTGAAATCAATGTGGAAAAGGTCGAAAGACCATTCCAAAACTAGGCCGATTTCTGAAAAGTTGAAAAATTCGACCTCATCAAGAAACCTTTTGCGGGACCTACAGCTCTTAAATGTAAGCCGATCCTAAAGTTCTATGCATCATTTTGTAGCTTAGAATGTCTATTTAAATCTCTGCTTTTTGTCACTACTGAAAAATTTGTGGAAAAAGTGGAAAAACCAATCCCAAAATGAGCCGATTTTTAAAAAGTCTAAAAATTTAACCTCATCAAGAAACCTTTTCAGGGCCATACAGCTCTAAAATATAAACCGATCTTAAAGTTCTATGCATCAATCTGTAGCTGAGAATGTCTATTTAAATCGCTGTAAAAAGGTAGTTTGCCACTCCTGAAATCAATGTGGAAAAAGTCGAAAAACCAATCCCAAATTGGGCCGATTTTTGAAAAGTCGAAAAATTCGACCTCATCAAGAAATCTTTTCAGGGCCCTACAGCTCTTAAATGTAAGCCGATCTTAAAGTTCTATGCATCAATCTGTAGCTGAGAATGTCTATTTGAATCTCTGTTAAAAAGTGTTTTGCAACTACTGAAAAGTTTGTGGAAAAAGTCGAAAAACCATTCCGAAAATGGGCCGATTTCTGACAATTCGAAAAATTCGACCTAATCTAGAAAACTTTTCAGGGCCCACAGCTCTTAATTATCAGCCGATCTTGAAGTTCTATGAATCATTTAGTAGCTAAGAATGTCAATTTTAATCTCTGTAAAACGTTTTATGCCACTACTGAAAACAGTGTGGAAAAGGTCGAAAAACCAATCCGAAAATGGGCCGATCTCTCAAAAGTCGAAAAATTCGACCTTACCCAGAAACCTTTTCAGGGCCCTACAGCTCTTAAATGTAAGCCGATCTCAAAATTCTATGCATCATTCTGTAGCTGAGAATATGTATTTGAATCGCTGTAAAAAGTGTTTTGCCACTACTGAAAACAATGTGGAAAAAGTCGAAAAACCATTCCGAAAATGGGCCGATTTCTGAAAAGTCGAAAAATACGACCTCACCTAGAAAACTTTTCAGGGCCCTACAGCTCTTAAATGTAAGCCGATCTTGAAGTTCTATGCATCATTCTGTAGCTGAGAATGTCTATTTGAATCTCTGTAAAAAGTGTTTTGCAACTATTGAAAACAATGTTGAAACAGTGGAAAAACCATTCCGAAAATCGGCCATTTTCTTGAAAGTCGAAAATTCCACATCACCAAGAAACCTTTTCAGGGCCCTACAGCTCTCAAATATAAGCCGATCTTGAAGTTCTATGCATCAATCTGTAGCTGAGTAAGTGTATTTGAACCTCTGTGAAAGGTGTTTTGTCACTACTGAAAACAGTGTGGAAAAAGTCGAAAAAACAATTTGAAAATAGGCCGATTTCTCAAAAGTCGAAAAATTCGACCTCCTCAAGAAACCTTTTCAGGGCCCTACAGCTCTTAAATGTAAGCCGATCTTAATGTTCTATGCATCATTCTATAGCTGAGAATGTGTATTTGAATCGCTGTAAAAAGTGTTTTGCCACTACTGAAAACAATGTGGAAAAAGTCGAAAAACCATTCCGAAAATGGGCCGATTTGTGAAATGTCGAAAAATACGACCTCATCAAGAAACCTTTTCAGGGCCCTACAGCTCTTAAATGTAAACCGATCTTAATGTTCTATGCATCATTCTGTAGCTGAGAATGTCTTTTTGAATCTGTGTAAAAAGTGTTTTGCAACTACTGAAAACAATGTGGAAACAGTTGAAAAACCATTCCGAAAATCGGCCGATTTCTTGAAAGTCGAAAATTCCACATCACCAAGAAACCTTTTCAGGGCCCTACAGCTCTCAAATATAAGCCGATCTTGAAGTTCTATGCATCAATCTGTAGCTGAGAGAGTCTATTTGAATCTCTGGAAAAGGTGTTTTGTCACTACTGAAAACAGTGTGGAAGAAGTCGAAAAACCAATTTGAAAATAGGCCGATTTCTCAAAAGTCGAAAAATTCGACCTCCTCAAGAAACCTTTTCAGGGCCCTACAGCTCTTAAATGTAAGCCGATCTTAATGTTCTATGCATCATTCTGTAGCTGAGAATATGTATTTGAATCGCTGTAAAAAGTGTTTTGCCACTACTGAAAACAATGTGGAAAAAGTCGAAAAACCATTCCGAAAATGGGCCGATTTCTGAAAAGTCGAAAAATACGACCTCACCAAGAAAACTATTCAGGGCCCTACATTTCTTAAATGTAAGCCGATCTTAATGTTCTATGCATCATTTTGTAGCTGAGAATGTATATTTGAATCTGTGTAAAAAGTGTTTTGCAACTACTGAAAACAATGTGGAAACAGTCGAAAAACCATTCCGAAAATCGGCCGATTTCTTGAAAGTCGAAAATTCCACATCACCAAGAAACCTTTTCAGGGCCCTACAGCTCTCAAATATAAGCCGATCTTGAAGTTCTATGCATCAATCTGTAGCTGAGAGAGTCTATTTGAATCTCTGTAAAAGGTGTTTTGTCACTACTGAAAACAGTGTGGAAAAAGTCGAAAAACCAATTTGAAAATAGGCCGATTTCTCAAAAGTCGAAAAATTCGACCTCCTCAAGAAACCTTTTCAGGGCCCTACAGCTCTTAAATGTAAGCCGATCTTAATGTTCTATGCATCATTCTGTAGCTGAGAATATGTATTTGAATCGCTGTAAAAAGTGTTTTGCCACTACTGAAAACAATGTGGAAAAAGTCGAAAAACCATTCCGAAAATGGGCCGATTTCTTGAAAGTCGAAAATTCGACATCACCAAGAAACCTTTTCAGGGGCCTACAGCTCTCAAATATAAGCCGATCTTGAAGTTCTATGCATCAATCTGTAGCTGAGAGAGTCTTCTTGAATCTCTGTAAAAGGCGTTTTGTCACTACTGAAAACAGTGTGGAAAAAGTCGAAAAACCAATTTGAAAATAGGCCGATTTCTCAAAGTCGAAAAATACGACCTCACCAAGAAACCTTTTCAGGGCCCTACAGCTCTTAAATGTAAGCCGATCTTGAAGTTCTATGCATCATTCTGTAGCTGAGAATGTCTATTTGAATCTCTGTAAAAAGTGCTTTGAAACTACTGAAAACAATGTGGAAACACTGGAAAAACCATTCCGAAAATGGGCCGGTTTCTTGAAAGTCGAAAATTCCACATCACCAAGAAACCTTTTCAGGGCCCTACAGCTCTCAAATATAAGCCGATCTTGAAGTTCTATGCATCAATCTGTAGCTGAGAATGTCTATTTGAATCTCTGTAAAAGGTGTTTTGTCACTACTGAAAACAGTGTGGAAGAAGTCGAAAAACCAATTTGAAAATAGGCCGATTTCTCAAAAGTCGAAAAATTCGACCTCCTCAAAAAACCTTTTCAGGGCCCTAGAGCTCTTAAATGTAAGCCGATCTTAATGTTCTATGCATCATTCTGTAGCTGGGAATGTGTATTTGAATCGCTGTAAAAAGTGTTTTGCCACTACAAAAAACAATGTGGAAAAAGTCGAAAAACCATTCCGAAAATGGGCCGATTTCTTGAAAGTCGAAAATTCGACCTCACCAAGAAACCTTTTCAGGGGCCTACAGCTCTCAAATATAAGCCGATCTTGAAGTTCTATGCATCAATCTGTAGCTGAGAGAGTCTTCTTGAATCTCTGTAAAAGGCGTTTTGTCACTACTGAAAACAGTGTGGAAAAAGTCGAAAAACCAATTTGAAAATAGGCCGATTTCTCAAAAGTCGAAAAATACGACCTCACCAAGAAACCTTTTCAGGGCCCTACAGCTCTTAAATGTAAGCCGATCTTGAAGTTCTATGCATCGTTCTGTAGCTGAGAATGTCTATTTGAATCTCTGTAAAAAGTGCTTTGAAACTACTGAAAACAATGTGGAAACACTGGAAAAACCATTCCGAAAATGGGCCGGTTTCTTGAAAGTCGAAAATTCCACATCACCAAGAAACCTTTTCAGGGCCCTACAGCTCTCAAATATAAGCCGATCTTGAAGTTCTATGCATCAATCTGTAGCTGAGAATGTCTATTTGAATCTCTGTAAAAGGTGTTTTGTCACTACTGAAAACAGTGTGGAAGAAGTCGAAAAACCAATTTGAAAATAGGCCGATTTCTCAAAAGTCGAAAAATTCGACCTCCTCAAAAAACCTTTTCAGGGCCCTACAGCTCTTAAATGTAAGCCGATCTTAATGTTCTATGCATCATTCTGTAGCTGGGAATGTGTATTTGGATCGCTGTAAAAAGTGTTTTGCCACTACTGAAAACAATGTGGAAAAAGTCGAAAAACCATTCCGAAAATGGGCCGATTTCTGAAAAGTCGAAAAATACGACCTCACCAAGAAAACTTTTCAGGGCCCTACAGCTCTTAAATATAAGCCGATCTTAATGTTCTATGCATCATTTTGTAGCTGAGAATGTGTATTTGAATCTGTGTAAAAAGTGTTTTGCAACTACTGAAAACAATGTGGAAAAAGTCGAAAAACCATTCCGAAAATGGGCCGATTTCTTGAAAGTCGAAAATTCGATATCACCAAGAAACCTTTTCAGGGCCCTACAGCTCTCAAATATAAACCGATCTTGAAGTTCTATGCATCAATCTGTAGCTGAGAATGTCTATTTGAATCTCTGTAAAAGGTGTTTTGTCACTACTGAAAACAGTGTGGAAAAAGTCGAAAAACCAATTTGAAAATAGGCCGATTTCTCAAAAGTCGAAAAATTCGACCTCCTGAAGAAACCTTTTCAGGGCCTTACAGCTCTTAAATGTAAGCCGATCTTAATGTTCTATGCATCATTCTGTAGCTGAGAATGTGTATTTGAATCGCTGTAAAAAGTGTTTTGCCACTACTGAAAACAATGTGGAAAAAGTCGAAAAACCATTCCGAAAATGGGCCGATTTCTGAAAAGTCGAAAAATACGACCTCACCAAGAAACCTTTTCAGGGCCCTACAGCTCTTAAATGTAAGCCGATCTTCATGTTCTATGCATCAGTCGGTAGCTGAGAATGTCTATTTGAATCTCTGTAAAAAGTGTTTTGCAACTACTGAAAACAATGTGGAAACAGTCGAAAAACCATTCCGAAAATGGACCGATTTCTCAAAAGTCGAAAAATTCGACCTCCTCAAGAAACTTTTTCAGGGCCCTACAGCTCTCAAATATAAGCCGATTTTGAAGTTCTATGCATCAATCTGTAGCTGAGAATGTCTATTTGAATCTCTGTAAAAGGTGTTTTGTCACTACTGAAAACAGTGTTGAAAAAGTCGAAAAACCAATTTGAAAATGTTCTATGCATCATTCTGTAGCTGAGAATGTGTATTTGGATCGCTGTAAAAAGTGTTTTGCCACTACTGAAAACAATGTGGAAAAAGTCGAAAAACCATTCCGAAAATGAGCCGATTTGTGAAATGTCGAAAAATACGACCTCACCAAGAAACCTTTTCAGGGCCCTACAGCTCTTAAATGTAAGCCGATCTTAATGTTCTATGCATCATTCTGTAGCTGAGAATGTCTATTTGAATCTGTGTAAAAAGTGTTTTGCAACTACTGAAAACAATGTGGAAACAGTGGAAAAACCATTCCGAAAATGGGCCTGTTTCTTGAAAGTCAAAAATTCGACATCACCAAGAAACCTTTTCAGGGCCCTACAGCTCTCAAATATGAGCCGATCTTGAAGTTCTATGCATCAATCTGTAGCTGAGAGAGTCTATTTGAATCTCTGTAAAAGGTGTTTTGTCACTACTGAAAACAGTGTGGAAGAAGTCGAAAAACCAATTTGAAAATAGGCCGATTTCTCAAAAGTCGAAAAATTCGACCTCCTCAAGAAACCTTTTCAGGGCCCTACAGCTCTTAAATATAAGCCGATCTTAATGTTCTATGCATCATTCTGTAGCTGAGAATGTGTATTTGAATCGCTGTAAAAAGTGTTTTGCCACTACTGAAAACAATGTGGAAAAAGTCGAAAAAACATTCCGAAAATGGGCCGATTTGTGAAATGTCGAAAAATACGACCTCACCAAGAAACCTTTGCAGGGCCCTACAGCTCTTAAATGTAAACCGATCTTAATGTTCTATGCATCATTTGTAGCTGAGAATGTATATTTGAATCTCTGTAAAAAGTGGTTTGCAACTACTGAAAACAATGTGGAAACAGTCGAAAAACCATTCGAAAAATGGGCCGATTTCTGAAAAGTCGAAAAATACGACCTCACCAAGAAAACTTTTCAGGGCCCTACAGCTCTTAAATGTAAGCCGATCTTCATGTTCTATGCATCATTTTGTAGCTGAAAATGTATTTTTGAATCTCTGTAAAAAGTGTTTTGCAACTACTGAAAACAATGTGGAAACAGTGGAAAGACCATTCCGAAAATCGGCCGATTTCTTGAAAGTCGAAAATTCGACACCACCAAGAAACCTTTTCAGGGCCCTACAGCTCTCAAATATGAGCCGATCTTGAAGTTCTATGCATCAATCTGTAGCTGAGAGAGTCTTTTTGAATCTCTGTAAAAGGTGTTTTGTCACTACTGAAAACAATGTGGAAAAAGTCGAAAAACGAATTTGAAAATAGGCCGATTTCTCAAAAGTCGAAAAATTCGACCTCCTCAAGAAACTTTTTCAGGGCCCTACAGCTCTTAAATATAAGCCGATCTTAATGTTCTATGCATCATTCTGTAGCTGAAAATATGTATTAGAATCGCTGTAAAAAGTGTTTTGCCACTACTGAAAACAATGTGGAAAAAGTCGAAAAACCATTCCGAAAATGGGCCGATTTCTGAAAAGTCGAAAAATACGACCTCACCAAGAAAACTTTTCAGGGCCCTACAGCTCTTAAATGTAAGCCTATCTTCATGTTCTATGCATCATTTTGTAGCTGAGAATGTATATTTGAATCTCTGTAAAAAGTGTTTTGCAACTACTGAAAACAATGTGGAAACAGTGGAAAAAACATTCTGAAAATCGGCCGATTTCTTGAAAGTCGAAAATTCCACATCACCAAGAAACCTTTTCAGGGCCCTACAGCTCTCAAATATAAGCCGATCTTGAAGTTCTATGCATCAATCTGTAGCTGAGAGAGTCTATTTGAATCTTTGTAAAAGGTGTTATGTCACTACTGAAAACAGTGTGGAAAAAGTCGAAAAACCAATTTGAAAATAGGCCGATTTCTCAAAAGTCGAAAAATTCGACCTCCTCAAGAAACCTTTTCAGGGCCCTACAGCTCTTAAATGTAAGCCGATCTTAATGTTCTATGCATCATTCTGTAGCTGAGAATGTGTATTTGAATCGCTGTAAAAAGTATTTTGCCACTACTGAAATCAATGTGGAAAAAGTCGAAAAACCATTCCGAAAATGGGCCGATTGGTGAAATGTCGAAAAATACGACCTCACCAAGAAACCTTTTCAGGGCCCTACAGCTCTTAAATGTAAACCGATCTTAATGTTCTATGCATCATTCTGTAGCTGAAAATGTCTATTTGAATCTCTGTAAAAAGTGTTTTGCAACTACTGAAAACAATGTGGAAACAGTGGAAAAACCATTCCGAAAATCGGCCGATTTCTTGAAAGTCGAAAATTCCACATCACCAGGAAACCTTTTCAGGGCCCTACAGCTCTCAAATATGAGCCGATCTTGAAGTTCTATGCATCAATCTGTAGCTGAGAGAGTCTATTTGAGTCTCTGTAAAAGGTGTTTTGTCACTACTGAAAACAGTGTGGAAGAAGTCGAAAAACCAATTTGAAAATAGGCCGATTTCTCAAAAGTCGAAAAATTCGACCTCCTCAAGAAACCTTTTCAGGGCCCTACAGCTCTTAAATGTAAGCCGATCTTAATGTTCTATGCATCATTCTGTAGCTGAGAATGTGTATTTGAATCGCTGTAAAAAGTGTTTTGCCACTACTGAAAACAATGTGGAAAAAGTCGAAAAACCATTCCGAAAATGGGCCGATTTCTGAAAAGTCGAAAAATACGACCTCACCAAGAAACCTTTTCAGGGCCCTACAGCTCTTAAATGTAAGCCGATCTTAATGTTCTATGCATCATTCTGTAGCTGAGAATGTCTATTTGAATCTCTGTAAAAAGTGTTTTGCAACTACTGAAAACAATGTGGAAAAAGTCGAAAAACCATTCCGAAAATGGGCCGATTTCTTGAAAGTCGAAAATTCGACATCACCAAGAAACCTTTTCAGGGCCCTACAGCTCTCAAATATAAACCGATCTTGAAGTTCTATGCATCAATCTGTAGCTGAGAATGTCTATTTGAATCTCTGTAAAAGGTGTTTTTTCACTACTGAAAACAATGTGGAAACAGTGGAAAAACCATTCCGAAAATCGGCCGATTTCTTGAAAGTCGAAAATTCCACATCACCAAGAAACCTTTTCAGGGCCCTACAGCTCTCAAATATAAGCCGATCTTGAAGTTCTATGCATCAATCTGTAGCTGAGAGAGTCTATTTGAATCTCTGTAAAAGGTGTTTTGTCACTACTGAAAACAGTGTGGAAAAAGTCGAAAAACCAATTTGAAAATAGGCCGATTTCTCAAAAGTCGAAAAATTCGACCTCCTCAAGAAACCTTTTCAGGGCCCTACAGCTCTTAAATGTAAGCCGATCTTAATGTTCTATGCATCATTCTGTAGCTGAGAATATGTATTTGAATCGCTGTAAAAAGTGTTTTGCCACTACTGAAAACAATGTGGAAAAAGTCGAAAAACCATTCCGAAAATGGGCCGATTTCTGAAAAGTCGAAAAATACGACCTCACCAAGAAACCTTTTCAGGGCCCTACAGCTCTTAAATGTTAGCCGATCTTAATGTTCTATGCATCATTCTGTAGCTGAGAATGTCTATTTGAATCTCTGTAAAAAGTGTTTTGCAACTACTGAAAACAATGTGGAAAAAGTCGAAAAACCATTCCGAAAATGGGCCGATTTCTTGAAAGTCGAAAATTCGACATCACCAAGAAACCTTTACAGGGCCCTACAGCTCTCAAATATAAACCGATCTTGAAGTTCTATGCATCAATCTGTAGCTGAGAATGTCTATTTGAATCTCTGTAAAAGGTGTTTTTTCACTACTGAAAACAATGTGGAAACAGTGGAAAAACCATTCCCAAAATCGGCCGATTTCTTGAAAGTCGAAAATTCCACATCACCAAGAAACCTTTTCAGGGCCCTACAGCTCTCAAATATAAGCCGATCTTGAAGTTCTATGCATCAATCTGTAGCTGAGAGAGTCTATTTGAATCTCTGTAAAAGGTGTTTTGTCACTACTGAAAACAGTGTGGAAAAAGTCGAAAAACCAATTTGAAAATAGGCCGATTTCTCAAAAGTCGAAAAATTCGACCTCCTCAAGAAACCTTTTCAGGGCCCTACAGCTCTTAAATGTAAGCCGATCTTAATGTTCTATGCATCATTCTGTAGCTGAGAATATGTATTTGAATCGCTGTAAAAAGTGTTTTGCCACTACTGAAAACAATGTGGAAAAAGTCGAAAAACCATTCCGAAAATGGGCCGATTTCTTGAAAGTCGAAAATTCGACATCACCAAGAAACCTTTTCAGGGCCCTACAGCTCTCAAATATAAGCCGATCTTGAAGTTCTATGCATCAATCTGTAGCTGAGAGAGTCTTCTTGAATCTCTGTAAAAGGCGTTTTGTCACTACTGAAAACAGTGTGGAAAAAGTCGAAAAACCAATTTGAAAATGGGCCGATTTCTGAAAAGTCGAAAAATAGACCTCACCAAAAAACCTTTTCAGGGCCCTACAGCTCTTAAATGTAAGCCGATCTTAATGTTCTATGCATCATTCTGTAGCTGAGAATGTGTATTTGAATCGCTGTAAAAAGTGTTTTGCCACTACTGAAAAGAATGTGGAAAAAGTCGAAAAACCATTCCGAAAATGGGCCGATTTGTGAAATGTCGAAAAATACGACCTCACCAAGAAACCTTTTCAGGGCCCTACAGCTCTTAAATGTAAGCCGATCTTAATGTTCTATGCAGCATTCTGTAGCTGATAATGTATATTTGAATCTCTGTAAAAAGTGTTTTGCAACTACTGAAAACAATGTGGAAACAGTGGAAAAACCGTTCCGAAAATGGGCCGGTTTCTTGAAAGTCGAAAATTCCACATCACCAAGAAACCTTTTCAGGGCCCTACAGCTCTCAAATATAAGCCGATCTTGAAGTTCTATTCATCAATCTGTAGCTGAGAGAGTCTATTTGAATCTCTGTAAAAGGCGTTTTGTCACTACTGAAAACAGTGTGGAAAAAGTCGAAAAACCAATTTGAAAATAGGCCGATTTCTCAAAAGTCGAAAAATTCGACCTCCTCAAGAAACCTTTTCAGGGCCCTACAGATCCTAAATGTAAGCCGATCGTAAAGTTCTATGCAACATTCTGTAGCTGAGAATGTCTATTTGAATCTCTGTAAAATATGCTTTGCCACTACTGAAAACAATGTGGAAAAAGTCGAAAAACCAATCCGAAAATGGGCAGTTTTCTGAATTTTTAAAACAAAATTCGACTCTTTAAGAAACCTTTTCAGGGCCCTACAGCTCTTAAATATAAGCCGATCTTAAAGTTCTATGCATCAATCTGTAGCTGAGAATATGTTTTTGTATCTCTGTAAAAAATGTTTTGCTTCTACTGAAAAAAGTGTGGAAAAAGTCGAAAAACCAATCCCAAAATGGACCGATTTCTGAAAAGTCGAAAAATTCGACCTCATCAAGAAACATTTTCAGGTTACGACATTCAACTATTGCTCAGTATTTCTTGACTAGATATTTCTGAATTTGAATTAAATGCTTTATATTGATATTACAATTCCATCAATATCTGTCCAAGTAAGGAAGAAAATCCCAGCGGTACGAATGTGGTCGGGGACGAAAAACGGAAATTACTGATTTTCGACCTCGAGCAATTTTCAAGGGAAAATAGTGCAATCTATACACGGTAAATTCCCCTATTAATTTTTTATACAATTTATGCCTATAATTCGACCTAAAAACGAAAGCCTGTCCACCATTATTTACTAATATATTTAAGGAAATTCTGGCCCACCCCAAATAATACGCAAAGCCGGCTATTTCAAATGCGTATTTGGTCATAATTTCCCTAAATTTGAATAGTTTAGCTTGAAATTTGGAATAAATGTGGGGAATTATTAGTCAAAGAATTTGAAGTCACTTTTGTAGCGATTTTGTCAGTCATAAAGAAGCATTATGGCTTTGCTGGACCCTTATTTTTGTTTGTTTTTTTCAACTTACGTCAGGGGATAGATTGGAATATTGGAAGCTTGCTCAGAATTTCTCTATCAAATATTGCTTTATTTAATTTAGTTGAAATGTACACGAATGTTGCTTTACAACGATGCCAAATTTACATCAATATCTGCCCCAAAAAGGACGAAAATCCGCCCTGTACGAATGTGTAGTGGGACGAAAACGGAAAATATGGGTTTTCCCCCACCAAAGCAAATTCCAAGGGAAAATTGTGCAATCTCCATGCATGGAATCTCCATTAATTTTATACGATTTTCAAGCCGTATTAAACGCCTGTAATACGACATTAAAATGAATGATTTGCCATCACTATTTACTGAGATATTCAAGGAAATTTTAGCCTATACCCCGTTAATGTCCTGGAATCGCGCCGATTTTAATTGCGTATTCGGCCATGATTTCAACAAATTATAATATTTTTGCTTGAAATTTGGAATACATATTTGGAAATTATAGCCAATAAAATTAAACTCGCTTTTGAACCGAATTTGTCAATAATAAAGGAGCATTATGGGGCTGCTAGCCCATGTTTTTCAATATTCGTCAAGGGGTAGGCTAGATTATTCAAATATTGTCCAGGATTTCTTGATCAAATATTACTTAATCTGAATGAAATAAAATGTACATGGTCGCTGCTTTATAATGATACTAAAATTATATCAATATCTTTCCAAATGAGGACGAAAATCCGACCGGTCCGAACGGGTAAGGGTACGAAAAACGGGAATTATGGATTATTACCTCCCGTACAAATTTCGAAGGAAAACTGCGCAATTTCTACCAATGTAAATCCCCTGTTTTTTTACTATTTTGTAACCGTATTAAATGCCTATAATACGACATAAAAACAAAAGATTTGCCACCATTATTTACTGAGATATTTAAGGATATTCTAGCCTACACCCCCCCCCCCCCCCCACCATTATTGGGGAAGCCCGGCGAATTCAATAGTATATTCGGCTATAATTTCCCCAAATCCGAAGATTGTTTTTTTCAAATTCGGGAGAGATGTAGGGAATTGTAATTCAAAGAATTTGTAACCGCTTTTGTATTGATTCTGCCAATAATAAAGGAACATTATAGGCATGCTGGCCCTATATTTCATTTTTCGTCACAGGGTAGGTTACATCATTCAAATATTGCTCAGAATTTCTTGATCAAATATTGCTGAATTAGAATTAAATGCAATGTGCAAAGTCGCCCCTTTATAATGATACCACAAATACATCAATATCTGTCCAAATAAGGAAGAAAATCCGACCTGTACGAATGTGTCCGGGGCCGAAAAACGTAAATTACGGATTTCCGATCCTAAGCAAGTTTTTACGAAAAAAAGTGCAATCCCTACGCATTAAATTCCCCTATTGTTTTTATACTATTTTGTAGCCCTATCCTATGCCTATAATACGACATTAAAACAAAAGATTTGCCACCATTATTTACTGAGATATTTAAGGAAATTTTAGCCTCCACCTTCCCCCCCCCCCCCCCTCCACACACACACACAAATAATCGACGCCCGGCGCATTCAATTGTATATTCGGTCATATTGTACCGAAATCCGAAGAATTTCGCTGCAAATATTGCTGAATTTTAATGAAATAATCTGTCCATATAAGGAAGAAACCCCTACTTTATCAAATGGGTGGTGAAGGAAAAACGCGAGTAATGGGTTTTCGCGTGCCCACCCAACTTTCTACTGTAAATAGCCTAATTTCTCGCCATGACATCCCTATTTTTTCCCCTTTTTATACCCAAATTATCAAGCTATTGTATGACGTTTACAAGACAAATTAGTCTCAATTATTTACTGAGCTATTTACTAAAACTATAGCATACCGGCCTAGAAAAGTTTTGGACAAATAGGGTTCGGTTACTCCGAGATTCAAATCTAGCATCCCCGGTTCTAGTTGCAATGACCCAAGCCTGGTATTATTGCGTTTGACATTAGTTCCTTTTTCCAACAAAGTTAAAAAAATACTGCCTCTATTAGCAAAGAAAGCTTTAATTAAGAGAAAAATGACCTGAAAATTGTTGAATTAAGCATGAAGAGTGGGGGTGACCAGGAGCATCGACTGCTACTCGCTCAAACCCTGGGAATCTGGCTTTCCGCTTTTCGGTTTTGTGTAGAGGAATAATTTTCCAACAATGTAATGTATATCATGTTAATTTAGCACGAACGATAATAGAGAAATCGCGATTTTTTATTTCCCACTTTTTCCAAAATTCGTTGAAACGGGGCTGTAGCACGCCGAGATTCATACCTAGCACGTCGGATTCTTGTCGCAATGCCCCAAAACTGGTATTATTTAGTTTGTTTTTAATTCCTCTTTACAACAAAGTTAAAAAAAATAAGCATAGATTGTCGATAAGACCAGTATACGAGGAGCTAGGTTTGAATTTTGGAGCTTCCGAGCCTCGTTTTACCGAAATTTGATAGCAGAATCTATCCGCCTCTAAAAATTTAGGCACAATCTTTATTTGTTTTTCACATAAAGTATCTGTCACAAAGTCCTTGAAATATTGACGAAATATTAAATCGAAATATTGCAAATTCGCGGACTTTTTAATCAAAATCCATTTGTCTGTCAGTGTCTGCTGTCTGAAACTGTCTGTCATTGAAAAATTAAAAATGCAAAGTGGAATAATTTCAAAACTAGATGATGTTTTCTAATGAAACTTGGTCAGACTATTAAAGGTTATTAGAGGGTACATACTGGGAAAAATTATTGAGAAATATGCATTAGTTTTTTTAAAAAACTGATATAAACTTTTTTCCGAAATTTCGGCATCGCCGAAATTTGTCTGCAAATCCAGTGCGTGTCTGTCAAAATTTCCGATAAATGGAATCTTAGATAATTTCAAAAGTTATGATTTTTTTTTCGTGAAATTTAGACAGGTATGTTATTTTGATACGAATTATTGATTTACATTGTTTTATCGATTAAAAAGAACCACGTTTGGAAAAAAAAATGGAAATCACTTCGTCGGATTATTTCGGCGATGCCGAAACTGACAGAATATATGCCCCGAGTAACACGGGTTATGGACAGAAAAAATAAAAATTTAAAAGTGTTAAAATAGCCCAAAACATGTAAAAAAATGCACAAAACCCGAAAAAAAAGTGTTAAAAATTCCCGTCCCGAGGTCACCCGGTCTCATCCCGAAGCAGACAGACAGAAGGACAGACAGACAGAAAAACAGACAGAAAGACAAACAGAACAGAACCGCACAGAACATTTCTTTATTACACTCATTAGGTACATACAGTAAAACTAGAGGATTTGAAAACAATAGCGCGAGTGAAAAGAAGTAAACAGCTATTCCAGATAAACAAGTAGAGACTGAAGGAAAAAGGGAGGAAGGGAGACAAAAGTCAAAAGTGTTAAAATAAGAATATCACATGATATACCTGTGTTCATTATGTCAGAAGTCAGGTAAAAAAAAAACAACAGCCGTTAGGGGGTGTGATCTCTTAAAATTATTTGGGCTGTGAGGTTGATGTTCACTACATAGAAACTTTTTGGGGTAAGCGCATTTTTCTAACATAATTTGTGGGATTTGATATTGATATATAAATGAACGCTAATCTGGGAAAAGGTGCCTTATGGCCAAAATTTTCTATTTTTCTTTTTTGCACTTACTAAAGGGGAACCATTTCTGTCTGACGTGTTAATAATTTTTATTGATATGATGTGTAGTTTTGGAGATAATTATGCGTGTTTAAACACAGGCACCCTCTACAAGACGTTTTGTTTACCAACTTCATGTCACTTCAATTCCAAAAAGCAGTGAAATATGTACATTTTTGTCAGTGGATGAGAAACGTCAACATAAACACACATCTCTACATTATGTCTTAAGTTTGTTCCTTGATTTAATTGAAGGATTAAATGACTTAGAGACCCTGTCTAGCTACGTAATTACTTGTGCAGTTTGCCCATGCATCAACAAAAAAAGAAAAAAGAGGGGACAGAAAAGTAACACACAACATTATTCATTGTTACTCAATGTGCTTCATTTCTTTAAAAACAACCACCATGATTGTTTGGATTTACATCGTATTCAATAAACAAATTCAACAAACAGCAACTACTATTTATGTGGTATAAAAGAATACATACGGAATATTAAGTTCAAGTAACATTCCTCTAATTTATATTTAATTTGTGCAGCAAGAAGTTAATACAAGCACCAGGAAAGTTACAACAACATATTCCTTTTATTATAGGAGAATACCTACAACTTTCAACGACAACATTTTGAAATTATTGACAATTCTTTTGAAAATGACAAATAAAATGAGAAAATTAATAAGCGTGGACTCTATCTTCACGAATGGCAGATTAATATTACAGCTTAACATTTTGACCAATCAAGAGGCAACTCTATGCATGCTTATTTTGTGCGTAAGATATGTCATCATACCATATTTAGGACTGTATTCCACTGTGGGTAGATACAGATTATTTTTTTCTGTCGTGTGCATTACTTCATCTGATTCAATGCATTTATTCAACTAAGGAAAATGTATTGGAATATAATAAATGTAGATCTACATAAAAACATAAGTCACACTTTGGTAAAGGGTTGTTTAACCCATTACCACACAATCCTTACTTTTGACGACCAGCATTTTCTCCTTTTTCCACAATGTTTTCTACACTGCTGGAAACAAATTTCAATTTTTGAGTAATGTTTATTTTGTCGTCTGCGATTGCTTTCAATTTGGACCAGTCTATAATTTTGTCATTTGGTAAAGAGTATCTGCATCTACAAAGATTATCAATGAAGACCAGCTGCACAGAGGGTTTAGGCTGACTGGCATCGGAACTTTTGGTGTTTGGTAAATTGGCTGCATGTTCAATAACCATTCTACCCCAGGATTGTTCAGCCACTTCTCAGACAAAATGGGTTGTATAGATCCCTAATTTTGTGTTGATTTGCTACAAGTTGGTATAATGTATCACGTAGATGCATTAGAACCTTTTGCCAGAGCATGGTGCTTATTCTAAATTCTATCGATTGTTTCCAAAAAGAAACTATTATGTGTCAAGGCTTGTATAATCTTAAACTCTTCATACCAGATGAAAGAGCCAGGTATACTAGAAAACGTGATCAAACTATTCCTTTCTTCCTAAAACAGTTTGCAAAGTATTGCGCAGTATATCTACACATTCTTTGAAGTCTGATCTTGATCTTTACTGTTAGCAAAAACTTGTAGGTTAGTAGGCTGGGTCACGAAAAATATATGTATAAACTTATCGATCCATTTGTAATGATGTTAAAACTCCACCACACAATCCCAAGTTTTAACGACCCCCAAAGAGACAGACTAATGAAACAGTGTGGAAAAAAAATGAGAAAATGCTGGTAACCAGCATGCTCTCCTTTTCTCATGATATGTTCTGACCTTTAAAGACAGTCTTCATTTATTTGTCCTCTGTAAATGATTTCAATTTGGACCAGTCTTAAATTTTGTCTTTCAGTAAAAAGAATAAGTTTAGAAATGAAGGCGCAAAGAGACAGTGAAACTCTGTAATTCCTTTCCTGCATTAACATGGAATTAATATTATGGAGAATATAGAGAAAATAGCATTCAAATAATTAATTAATATTATGGAGAATATAGAGAAAATAGCATTCAAATAATTACACCCTGATCTTGATCTACTCTCTCCAAACAGACAAATTTATGGGAACCAAAGTGTAAATCCATCTTTTGTTCAAAGTACATCAAAGAATATTAAGTAAAACATCTATCTGACAAATCCTACTTTTGTGTACTTGGTAAAAATGTACAAAGATCAGTAGCCACTATGCTGCATTGGGTGTTTTTGTTGAAAAAGAATAATCCATGTATATTAAAGTCTGGATGTATTATATATACACAAGCAATTCCGTTGAAATGATATACCCCGCCGAAACAGACCTTTTTTGATACAAACGTATAAGAGGTATTGTGTTTTGAATGTACATGTGGCCTTTTTGTTATTGGTCCATGATGAAATTATACATTAAGCTCCCTTGTTCCATGGCAAAGGATTTCATTACATAGTAACTCAAAATTCATAAAAAGCAGAGTTATCATTATTGTACACTGCAGTCCTCCACAATAAAATCTATCCACGTATGAAGAAACATGTCATTAACTGAAATAATTTTTGTGTTATGTCCTGGACAAAAATTGAGTCTGAAAAATAATGAAGGGCAATAATTCAAAACTCATATTGCCAGAGTTATCATTCTTGTACACTGCACTCCTCACAGTAAGATCCATCCACCAATTAAGTTACATGTTAATATCTAAAATAGTTTTTCAATTATGTTCTGGACAAAAGTTAAGCCTGAAAAAATAAGAAGGGGTAATAACTCAAAAATTATGAAAGATAGAGTTATTATTCTTGCGCACTGCACTTCTCCTTATTGAAATACAAATTTTCAAGTTGATATGTGAAACACCTTTCAAGTTATGTTCTGGACAAAAAAATTTAGCCTGAAAAATAACAAAGGGCAATAACTCCAAAAATTTGAAGGACAGAGTTGTCATTCATGTACACTGCACTCCTCCTTAACTTTTTACCACACAATCCTGACTTTTAACGACCCCGAGAAAGAAAGCTTTTGAAAACATTGTGGGAAAAGAAGAAAATGCTGGTAACCAGCATTTTCTCCTTTTCCCACAGTGTTTCTACCCTTCCCAAATCAAATTTCAAATTCTTATTCACATTTGATTTGTTGTCTGCAAATGCTGTCAACTTGGACAGGCCCAAAATTTTGCCGTTTTGTAAAGAGTTAATGATCCACTTACGAAGTTTGAAGTTGGTATCTAAAAAACTGTTAAGTTATCATCCGTATAAAAATGGGGGACGGAAGAGGGACTGACAGAGACTATTACCATATCCCCCACTCCACCATGGGGATAATAAGTATGAAAAATAAACTAGCACTTGTCCCAGAACAGGATGAATTCATCAAAGGGTAATCAGTCAAAAAAAGCCTGTGAATCTAAATGGAAATGTGCAAACAAAAATCCAAAGTAAAAATTTACAAAGGACAATAACTCCAAAAATACTGAAGATAGAGTTATGGTTCTTGTGCACTGCACTTCTCCTCAATTAGATCTATATGTGTGTGAAGTTTCAAGTTCCTAGCTTTTATACTTTTGGAGAAATATGCCAGACAGAAATCAAATGTAAAAATTAACAAAGGGCAATAACTAAAAAATTACTGAAGACAGAGTTTTGGTATTTGTGAACTGTACTTCTCCTTAATGAATTCTATAAGTGTATACAGTTTGAAGTTCCTAGCCTTTGTACTTTTGGAGATATGCTCTGGACAGAATTCCAAAGTGAAAATTTACAAAGAGCAATAACTCAACAATTACTGAAGATAGAGTTTTGATTTTTTAGCACTGCACTTCTCCTTAATTAGTTCTATATGCGTGTGATGTTTCAAGTTCCTAGCTTTTATACTTTTGGATATATGCTGCGGACAAAAATCCAAAGTTAAAATTTACAAAGGGCAATAACTCCAAAAATACTGAAGACAGAGTTATGGTTTTGTGCACTGCTCTTCTCCTCAGTGAGTTATATATACGTGTGAAGTTTCAAGTTCCTAGCTTCTATACTTTTGGAGATATGCTCCGGACAAAAATCCAAAGTTAAAATTTACAAAGGGCAATAACTCCAAAAATACTGAAGACAGAGTAATGGATCTTGTGCACTGCATGCCTCCTTAATGAGTTCTATATGTGTGTGATGTTTCAAGTTCCTAGCTTTCATACTTTTGGAGATATGCTCAGGAAAAAAGTTCCAGAAAAAAATGTACAAAGTACAATAACTCCAAAAATACTGAAGATAGAGTAATGGTTCTTGTACACTGCATGCCTCCTTAATAAGATCTATCCACTTGTGAAGTTTGAAGTTGATATCTCAAATACTTTTGGAGATATGCCTCGGACAAAAATGTGGGATGGAAGGACTGACGGACGGAACGACGGAAGGACGGACAGAGACTATTACCATATCCCCCGCCGCCTTTTCGGCTGGGGATAAAAAGAGAAACTATATCAGCATCTCTAAAATATTGATGTCCTATCTTTTGGTTGTTCAAGCTAGCATCTGCTCGATAACATAAACATTTAAACTTCTTCCTATTCCTCTTCCTTTTCTTTCCCTTTGTTGTTTTTTCTTTATCAAAATGTATCAGAGTTCCCATTATATGCATGTCTTTATCATTTTTTCTCCATTTTGCACACATTTTGTATGTGGTTGATATGTCTGTCTCTGTTAATTTCGATGGACATTTCATCGTGCATTTACACTCATCTCTCTTTGAACTCTTCACTTGATTAACTCTTTACCACACAATCCCAACTTTTTATGACCCTGAGAAAGAAGCCTTTTGAAAACACTGCGGGAAAAGGAGAAAATGCTGGTAACCAGCATTTTCTCCTTTTCCCACAGTGTTTTCTACCCATCCCAGAACAAATTTCTATTTTTCAGTCACCTTTATTTTGTCGTCTGCAAATGCTTTCAATTTGGACCAGTCCAAAATTTTCTAGTGTGGTAATGAGTTAAATTCTCATCGTGATCCAGTTCTAACATCTCTTGACTGTTGTTACTGGCAGTCAGATTACCATTCTCTGAATCTCACTTTCTCCGGTCTTCCTGGTCACTAAAGCCATGGGCGGATCCAGAGGGGGGGACCGGGGGTCTGGACCCCCCCTGGAATTTTGCCAAAAATGTGGTTATCGGATTCGTGAATGGGACTGGTTTGATATTGCACTGCATTTATGTAAAATACAGTCGTAATTTAAAAAAAAGGTTCTAAATGTGGAGACCTCCTCATGGTTTGAACTGGAATCGTTGACTTTTCTTGTAAATGGCTTACATCCACTGAAATCCGGAAAGCAAAGAATCATTTAATAAGACGAGAGCGTTTTCGGTGGGACCCCCCTGAGAAAGATATCTGGATCTGCGCATGAAAGCCCTCTATATCTGCCTCAGTACCATCACATTGACCTAGTTATTGGATAAACTGTAGAACCTGTCCACTGATGTTGATGTCAGGATCTTCATCTTCATTTTCCTCGTCAGATATGTCAATAGCACACAATATTGAGCCATCTTGGGATGTTGATTAGCGTCCATCGAAAGTAACTCTCCATGTCCTGAAGGAAGAAACAAACAATAGGGTTAAAATAACGGGTTGGATTCGTAGATCAAAATACTACAAACAAAATATTGTTGAGGGTAAAAAGTAAATGAAATTTTCACATGTAAAAAGAAAAAAAAAGGAGACCATAAGAAGAAAATGAAATTTGTTCCCAGTGTGTCTCGATCTTATAGTCCAACCTCATACTGTGCTGGAATGAATTTGGGTAGGCAGTGTAACCGACTGCGCTACTAACACTTTCGCAGATTATCATAAAGTTTAACCAAGTTTATTTCTTTGATAATTCATTTCTTCACAAAACCCTTGTTATACAAGACCCCAAGTGAAACAAGAGGGCCATGATGGCCCTGTAATCGCTCACCTGAGTCTATTGACCAAACATGAACCATCTAGTTTCCCAGTGACCTAGTTTTTTATCAGACATTACCCATCAACAAACACTTTTGAGATATCAATAAGACAAACATTCTGACCACGTTTCCTGAGTATTGGACTGAAAATGTGGCCTCTACAGCGTACATAAGGTTTTTCTAAGATTTGACCAAGTGACCTAGTTTTCAACCCGACAATTACCCATTATCAAACTCTTTTGAGACATCACCAAAACAAACATTCTGACCAAGTCTGAAGAGTATCAGACAGAAAATGTAGCCTCTAGAGTGTACAAAAGGTTTTTCTAATATTTGACCCATTGACCTAGTTTTTGACTCCACATGACCCATTTTCAAACTCATTCAAGGTATCACTAGGACAAATATTATGAACAAGTTTTAGGAGTATCACACTGAAAATGTGTCCTCCACAGCATACAAAAGGTGTTTATAAAATTTGACCTATTGGCCCAGTTTTTGACCCAACATGACCCATTTTCAAACTCATCCAAGACATTATAAAGGCAAACATTCTGACTAATTTTCAAGAGTATTGGACTGAAAATGTGGCATCCAGAGCATATACAAGGTTTTTCTAAGATTTGACTTGGTGACCTAGTTTTTAACCCCCAATGACCCATTTTCAAACTCGTCTAATATCATCAAGGCAAACATTCTGACCAACTTACAAGAGCTTTGGACTGAAAATGTGGCCTCTAGAGCCTACAAAAGGTTTTTCTAACATTTGACCTGGTGACCTAGTTTTTGACTCCACATGACCCATTTTCAAACTCGTCCAAGATATCATAAAGGCAAATATTCTGACCAACTTTCAAGAGTTTTGGGCTGAAAATGTGGCCTCTAAAGCATACACAAGGTTTTTCTAAGATTTGACCTAGTGACCTAGTTTTTGACCCCACATGACCCATTTTCAAATTTGTCTGAGATATCATCAAGAAAAACATTCTGACCAACTTTAAAGAGTTTTGGACTGAAAATGTGGTCTCTAGAGCCTACACAAGGTTTTTCTAAAATTTGACCTAGTGACCTAGTTTTTGACCCCACATGACCCATTTTCGATCTTGTCTGAGATATCATCCAGGCAAACATCCTGACCAATTTTCATGAGTATCTGACTGAAAATGTGGCCTTTAGAGCATACACAAGGTTTTTCTAAGATTTGACCTAGTGACCTAGTTTTGACTCCACATGACCCATTTTCAATCTAGTCTGAAATATCATCCAGACAAACATCCTGGTCAACTTTCATGAGTATCCGACTGAAAATGTGGCCTCTAGAGCGTACACAAGGTTTTTCTAAAATTTGACCTAGTGATGTAGTTTTTGACTGGACATGAACTATTTTCAGAATTGTCCGATATATCATCAAGACAAACATTCTGACCAATTTTCATGAGTATCCGACTGAAAATGTGGCCTCTAGAGTGTACACAAGGTTTTTCTAAGATTTGACCTAGTGACCTAGTTTTTGACCTGACATGACCCATTTTCAAACTTGTCCAGGATATTATCTAAGTAAACATCCTGACCAACTTTCATGAGTATTGGACTGAAAATGTTGCCTATAGAGCGTACACAAGGTATTTCTAAAATTTGACCAACTAACCTAGTTTTTGACCAGACATGAACCATTTTCAAACTTGTCCAAGATATCATCAAGACAAACATTCTGAAGATTTTCCAAGAGTTTTGGACTGAAAATGTGGCCTCTAGAGCGTACACAGTATCCGACCAATAATGTGGCCTATAGAGCATACACAAGGTTTTTCTAAAATTTGACCTAGTGACCTAGTTTTCAATTGCATGTGACCCATTTTCAGGCTCATCCGAGATATCATCCAGACAAACATCCTGACCAACTTTCATGAGTATCCGACTGAAAAAGTGGCCTCTAGAGCGTACACAAGGTTTTTCTAAGATTTGACCTAGTGACCTAGTTTTGATCCGACATGACCCATTTTCAAGCTCGTCCAAATTTTCATCAAGGCAAACATCCTGACCAACTTTCATGAGTATCGGACCGAAAATGTGACCTCTAGAGCGTACACAAGGTAAAAAGGTGACGACGGACGACGGACACAGCACAATCACAATAGCTCACCATGAGCACTTTGTGCTCAGGTGAGCTTAAAAAAAAAACAAATACCATGTTGATCTACATCTTCCATAAATTATGGTTAAATGACCAAACATGAACATTTGCAGATTTTTTTTTCTGATAATTAACCCTTTTTTTTGCATTTCGTAGACTAGTTATCACTTGTAAATGCTGTCATACGAGGCTGCATTTATGGTAAAGAATAAAATTAAACTGATATGGAAACAAAGATAGGTCTGCAAAATTGTGTTTGAAAAACATATAAGAAATATGAAGTGCAACTTGGGCTTTATATAGATATTTGTAAAATTACCTTCATTATGATGTCTTTTTCAGCAGGTGGAGTTCACAGGAATTTTCCTCTCTAGATTTATGTCTTCAGATGCGATTAACTCGTATCAAAAAAGTCTTTAACCCATTACTACAAAATCCCTACTTTTGACGACCCTGAGAAAAAAGCCTTTGGAAAATATTGAGGGAAAAGGAGAAAAAGCTGGTAACCAGCATTTTCTCCTTTTCCCACAATGTTTTGTACCCAAATTTCAAATTTCAGGTCACTTTTATTTTCCTGTCTGTAAATGCTTTCAATGTGGACCAGTCTAAAATTTTGTCATTTGGTAAAGGGTTAATAACATTGGTAATTCAAACAAATGATACTTTCTTATAATAAATCAATTTTCAGTGGAAACAGATGTCTGTTTATATCAAAATTCAAGAATTTTTGCGCACAGTCTTCTTGACTATTTTCAGAGAAACATGCGACGATCATAAAATTGATGACTTTGAATCGCAATATCTCTACGTCATAACTCGACAACTTAAGGCACCTTTTCCCAGATCCTCACTCAAATGTAACTATTACGGTATTACAATCCAATGTGATGCTCCTCCATCATATATCAAGTGCTCAGACTGGATCCTGGTAGAGGGACAGACATCTTCGCAAGCCAAGGCCGCTACTCTACCCTTGGCGGATCGAGCTTGATTTTTATGTTCACCCGATACACTTTTTCATTGGATGCAGCCAGCTCTAACTGCAACCAATGAAATCGCTCGTAGCATTTCATGTTTGATAAAAATAGAACAAGGTCTCTACCTTTCAAATAGAAGGTAAAACATGGAAACCCAAGTGGATGTCTGCTTATCGCTTCATGTGTATTTGTAAGCAGTTTGTAAAACGATATTTCATTTGCTTTTAGAAATATGATCTAAGGGGTATAATAACCAGTATCCAATAGAGGGCGCATCGCAGGAATCTTGAAATCGGGCTCAATCAGCCAAGGTAAGATCCACATAGTGATCGTAAACTTGGCTCGCAAAGATGAGGAACAGAATGCATTGTACAGCTTTAGAGTGATTGAAGAACACTTTTCTGTAAAACAGACAAGAATAAGATTAGGTAATCTTCATAACCCCATACCAAACATTCCATGTTTTTTTCAACTTGTGGATACATTAAGGGAAAATTAGAAAATGTCAGCAATTGGCATTCTCTACTTTTTCCACCATATTGTTTCTACCAACAAGGACAGAAATCACCTTTGAAGTTAACCTTTTTCCAAACAATCCCTGGTTTTTATGACCCTGAGATAGAAGTCTTTTGAAAACATTGTGGGAAAAGGAGAAAATGCTGGTAAACAGCATTTTCTCCTCTTCCCACACTGTTTTCTACCCTTCCAACTACAAATTTCAAATTTTCAGCCACATTTATTTTGTCATCTGCAAGTGCTTTCAATATGGACTGGTCTAAAATTTTACTGTGTGGTAAGGCTTTAAACAAAATTTGGCGTCTGCAAATGTTGGTTGGTTATTTCCGTTTATTTATCGTCGCTACCGGTTGCCCATTTTAGCAATGCCCCCAGGAGACGGTTACTTGTTATAGGGGATAGTGCAAGGATACAGGTCGAAACTACTGAGAGCTTCTCCTGGTTCTTTCACATGCTCGGCGCATAGCACCGTCACACGGGACCTCGGTTTATTGTCTCATCCGAAAGACTATTAGAAATTTATTTGGCCAGCCCGGGATTCGAATGCACATCCTGTAGTGACCTGAAAATTGTGTTCACGAGTTCTACGCTCTGCCTACTGAGCTATATCGGCTGGTCTCTGCAAATGTTTTCAGTTAGGATCACTATAGACTTTTGTTATTTGTTTAAGAGATAGGTACTTTTTACAACAACAAGCAATTTCGTTGAAATGATATCCCCCGCCGAAAAAGACCTTTTTTGATAAAAACGTGTAAGAGGTATTCTGTTTTGCATGTACATGTGGCCTTTTTGTTATTGGTCCATGAAGAAATTATACATTAAGCTCCCTTGTTCCATGGCACAGGATTTCATTAGATAAAACAAGAGCCGTCAGAGACGGGTTATGCTCCCCGAACGAGTGCTTGTCATAAAATATATGAAATTGATAAAAATTCACTTCGTTTATCCTAAAAGAACCTGTTCATGACCCCCCAAAATTTGAAGTGATAAGGCAATTACTATCTTAGAGATAGCCAACACAAACTTGTAGAGGACAATAAGCCCCCTTTAAGCCCCCTTTTCCCGTAAGACAATATTGGATCATTGAAATAAAAACAACGGGTGTGTGATTTGTGGCATTTTTAAATAATAATTCAAAATTCGAAATTTCATAAAATTTTGAGCAGTCATGTAGTAAATATTACATAAAACAATTTTTTACATGACGCCCCCTTTTCCCGAGACGCAGCCTGAAACTGAGAAACAGGAAGAGAGGTACCTGGGCAACGTTCCAACAAGTTCAGATTTGAAATTTAACAAAGCTTTGAGCACCGATAAAGGAGATATTAGTGAAAAACAATTTTTTCCATGAAATCACCTTTTTCCGTGATGCAGCCTCAATTTGAGAAAGCAGGAAAGACATATTTGCACATTAATAATTAATAGATTGAAAAAAACAAAGGGCACATGTTGAAACTTGTAGAAAAAGATGGAACCATGAAATTTCATGAAATTTTGACATAAACTGAACAAGATATAAGTAAAAATTGCAATTTTGCATTAGGGCCCCTTTTTCCTTGTCATTATACAAGAAACCCCCTTTTTCCATGACAGAGGGTCAAATTGAAAAACACATAGATAAAGAAACAAGAGCACATGGTGAAACTTTGAAAAAACAATATAACCATGAAGTTTAATGAAATTTGACCAAAACTGAATGAAATATTAGTAAAAATTGGAATTTTGCAAGAAACCCCCTTTTTCCATGACAGAACGTCAACTTAAAAAATGCCCAGATTAAAAATAGCAAGGGCACATGCTAAAGCTTTCCATAAACAATATAACCATGAAGTTTCATGATATTCTGACAAAAACTGAATGAGATATTGGTAAAAATTGCAATTTTGCATTAAGCCCCTTTTTTCCATGACACGGGGTCAAATTGAAAATCCGGGAAAGATACGTCGGCGCCTTACCCCAAGGAGTTCATATATGAAGTTTTATCTAATTTGGTCCAGGGGTTGTGGAGAAATCGAGTTTTGAAGAGAAGACTCCAAACATTAAAAGTGTACTTAAGTGTAACTTAAGTGAAACTTAAAATCGCTCTCAGTCGGCCATTTTGCATCGAATCAAAAAAACAAAAAAAGTGTCTCGGGAGAATGGGTCATTGTATATGTATATAAAGTTTCACGAAATTCCGTCCAATGGTATTGGAGATATTTGCCGGGACGGACACACGGACGGACGGACGGAAGGACGGACGGACGGACAACGCTAAAACTATATCCCTCCGCCTACGGCGGGGGATAATAATTCTAATAATAATAAGCTCGATAATTAATTCTACATTGCAAGGATACTTTTATCAAGTAGTCCATGTATTTAAGTTTAGAACCGTTAAAAGAAGACTTGTAACTGACGTAGACTAATTTGCGGCAGTGAAGGCCATCATCGGACTACAATTCTATGTAGGATTATCTCTGTCTACATCGCTAACAAAAGTGAGGTATTATTGCTCAAAGACATTTTTCAAAAGTTTGATCCACATTTTACAATACCAATATTATAACCAGAATTCATCATGAATTAAGATCAGAATTATTGTCAGCAAATGCTTCCAGTTAGGGCCATTCTCAGCATTTTATCATATGGTGAATATATAGGTACAGTTTCAAACAAAACCAAAATCTGAAGTAAATTGCGTCAGGAAATCTGCAATAGTGCTTGATATTATTATATTATATTGCAAGGATACTTTCAGTCATTAATACATGCTTTTAAGATAAGAATCATTAACAAGAGGGCCATGATGGCCCTGTATCGCTGCACTGGCTTTTTAACCCTTTACCACACAAATTGAAGTGTTCATGACCATGAAAAAGAGGGCCTTCAAAAACAATGAACGCTGTCAGGCAGTACAAGCAGGTTCATTCATTAGCATGAAAGGTAAAATCCTTGGAAAAATAAGCTGAATGATAGAAACCTTACTCTGAATTTATTATTCACCTCATGTGAGCATAACTATTAGCATCAAAAAAATGAATAACACTTGAAAACAAAATATTTTCTATCAAAAAACTTAATGTCTAGCATCAATCATGTATCAATGCAGTTTGATAATCAAGGGAGGTAAATAGTTCCAAACTTTATCTTTCATAAAAAATAGTTATTTCCCTTGATTAATGTATAAATTAAAGTGACTATATCTTGAGGCCCATGTTAAACTTGTGATCCCTGGATGGAGCCAATTTTGACCCCAGACCTACAATATGAAACTAGAATGTGTGGTTATAAACACGAAGATTTTTGAATCTTGCCCAATAAAAAGCCCTGTAAAACAAGTTTGCTCAATAAAAGGCCCTGTAAAATATGTGACCCATGAGACAGGTTTATAAAGCCAATGTAAAACTTGTGACCCCTGGGATGGGGTCAAACTTGACCCCCAAAGTTAAAATTTTGGCCCTCTTGGTAGAAGCCCATTAGATAAAGCTACATGCAAAATTTGGTAGCTCTAGGCCTTATGGCTATGTACAAGTAGTATTAAAGTTTCCCTATATAAGCCAGTGCAAAACTTGTGATCCCCTGTTACGGGGGCTAAATTCAACCCCAGGGCTATACTTTTGGGCACCCTTGGTAGAAACCCCCTAGGTAAAGCCACATGCAAAATTTGATAGCCCTAGTCCTTATAGCTAGGTGCAATAAGATTTTGAAAGTTTTCCCTATATAAGCCCATGCAAAATTTGACCCCTGGGCTATAAGTTGGAAACCCTTGGTAGAGGTCCACTAGATAAAGCTACATGCCAAATTTGGTAGCCCTAGGCCCTATGGCTAGGTGGAAGAAGAATTTTGAAGTTCTCCCCATATAAGCCCATGTAAAACTTGTTACCCCCGGGGCTGGGCTAATTTTGACTCCAGGGCTATAATTTAGACACTCTTGGTAGAGGTCTACTAAATAAAACAACATCCCAAATTCAGTAGCCCTAGGCCCTATGCCTAGGTATAAGAGGAGTTTTAAAGTTCTCCCTAAATAAGCCCATGTAAAACTTGTGACCCCGGGGCAGGGCCAATTTTGACCCCAGGGCTATAATTTGAAGAAACTTGGTAGAGGTCCACTAGATAAAGCTACATGCCAAATTTGGTAGCTCTAGGCCTTACGGTTTCAGACAAGAAGATTTTCAAAGATTTTCAAAATTTTTCAGTTTTGTTGCCATGGCAACCAGAGTTTTTGAAGGAATTAAATTCTTTCAAGAAATTCTGAAGAGGACCATGGCAGGATCATTTCTGTGAAGTTTCATCAAAATTGGATGGGTAGTTTCAGAGAAGAAGATGTTTAAAGAAAAAGTTAACGCACGGACGGACGGACGGACTGACGGACGGACGGATGCACGCACGACGGACAACGGGCCATGACATAAGCCCGCTGGCCTTTGGCCAGTGGAGCTAAAAACAAAAACCCTTTTGAAGCTAAAGTAGACTAAGTAGCGGTGGTCTAGGCCAAGATCAGACTACTCTACTGTATAGGAATATCTTTGCTTATGCCGCTAACAAGACTGAGGTATTATTGCTGTCGGGCATTTTTAAAAGTGTCAATCAGGGAGCATAAGCAAACTCTTATGTATTATTACCGAATAGATGATTTCATTATTAAAGTGACAAAATGACTAAGTTTTTTAAGTGTACTTGTTATAGGGGATAGTGCAAGGATACAGGTCGAAACTACTGAGAGCTTCTCCTGGTTCTTTCACATGCTCGGCGCATAGCACCGTCACACGGGACCTCGGTTTATTGTCTCATCCGAAAGACTATTAGAAATTTATTTGGCCAGCCCGGGATTCAAACACACATCCTGTAGTGACCTGAAACATTGTGTTCATGAGTTCTACGCTCTGCCTACTGAGCTATATCAGCTGGTCTCTGCAAATGTTTTCAGTTAGGATCACTATAGACTTTTGTTGTTTGTTTAAGAGATAGGTACTATTTACAACAATAATTCTAATAATAATAAGCTTGATAATTAATTCTATGTTGCAAGGATACTTTTATCAAGTAGTCCATGTATTTAAGTTTAGAACCGTTAAAAGAAGACTTGCAACTGATGGAGACTAATTTGCGGCAGTGAAGGCCATCATCGGACTACAATTCTTCGGCCAGTGGAGCTAAAAAGAAAAACCCTTATGAAGCTAAAGTAGACTAAGTAGCGGTGGTCTAGGCCAAGATCAGACTACTCTACTGTATAGGAATATCTTTGCTTATGCCGCTGACAAGACTGAGGTATTATTGCTGTCGGGCATTTTTGAAAGTGTCAATCAGGGAGCATAAGCAAACTCTTATGTATTATTACCGAATAGATGATTTCATTATTAAAGTGACAAAATGACTAAGTTTTTTAAGTGTAGCGACAGAATGGGGATTCATAATGTTTTAAAATTTCTTTTATTCATGTTTCCCCAAAACAAGTTTCTCTCATTTTCAAAGGAAGTACATTTGAGAACATGTGTTTTTTGTGGCCAATTGTGTCAAAATTATACAGCTAGGTTACATTTTCTTTCCTGAAAAGGTGTGCCATCATATCGGCCTGTTTTGATGGGTAACAAGTGATTTGCTGTTCTAACCTTTAGCAGGGTATGTAATCTTGTCTGCTTAACTTTTTTAAGTAATCTTCAAAATCATGGTTTCTTTTGAGAGAGAGGTATATTTTGCCTTTATCATTTGACCCTAATTGTTCAAACCAATTTTGTTTAAAGTGATCAATAAGGGTTTGTTTTTCCATTTCATGAATATATTCTTGGGTAATTAGAAATTGGTTATCCCACAGGTTAGGTCTCCCTACTTTATAGAGTATTTCTTGAATTTTGTTTGGCCATTTAATGGTATTATCTTGGAAATGTATCATGTATTTATATATCTTCAAGCTGAATTTTTCACTTTTACCTAAAATTCGATTCCAAAACGTGATCATGTGACTTTGTATATTTGTAGAAATAGGATGTCGGTCAAGTTCACCATATAGGAATGACATGATTTTCTGGAGTTTGTTACTCTAGGTAGGAAACTGTTATGAACATACAGACAGACAGATAGACAGATTATCATAGACACAGACAGACAAACAGACAGACACAGACAGACGTATAGACGGACGGATAGACAATAATTGATTAAACAGTGACACATTTATTTTCTATTAATTTACTTCTGTATTATATTGAGTGAGTCGCGAAATAAGCGATTGAGTTATGTGTGAGTTCATGCATATTCGAGTGCATGCATGAAAAAAGTAAGAGAATAAATGAGAGTGACAGAGATAGAAAGTGTGTAAGAGTGAGAAAAATGGTAAGTGTGTGATTTATCATTTGAATGATTCAATGAGTCGAAATGTTAGTAAGTACTGTATAAGTGGAAATTTCTGTGACATGGAAATTTTTTTGATTTCACGAGTTCCCAAACTTTTCTGTTCATATATTTATCACAAGTATATACTGACAAAAAACGGGTGTCTTAAATTCACAAACATTTCAGTTAGCAAAATTTCTAATCGGTAATTCATCATTTTTTGACACGAGTATATATCCACGTATACAGTAGATTATAAAGGAATTGAATAAAGAGGTTGGTGGATGAGCAAAGAAGTGACGGACTGAGTGATTAAAAGAGTAAGGATGGAGGGAAGATTGGTGAGGACTAAGAGATTGGGTAAAAGGGTAAGTGGGTTGGTGAGTGAATTTAGATTGGGAAGTGAGTGAGTGAGTGAGTGAGTGAGTGAGTGAGTGAGTGTGTGAGTGAGCAAGTGAGTGAGTGAGTGAGTGTGTGAGTGGGTGTGTGTGTGAGTGTGTGTGAGTGAGCAAGTGAGTGAGTGAGTAAGTGAATGAGTTGGTGGTTGAGTTAGTCAGTCAGTCAGCAAGTCAGTAAGTGGGTAGGTGAATGAGTGGGTAAGTGGAAAGAGGGTGAGTAAGTGAGTGAGTGAGTGAAAGTGTTAAATGAATGAAAATGTGTTTTAGTGAGAGAATGTTTGGTAGGGAATGAGTGGGTAAAGGGTTCGATTTGTTAAATTAGTTAGTTGGTTAAATAAGTTTGTTGTTGAAAGATCAAATAGTTTATTGAGTGGGTATTTGAATCAAGTCAGCAAGTATCCATCCATACACTGGTTTCCATAGTTTTCCTTTTAGTGTTTGGTAAGTGGTTGATATAGGGAAAAACTTGTAGTTCTTCTTTCAATTTCCTCCATGACAACTGGATGCTTTAAGAGATTCTGAAAATCAAAGTTTACAAGAACTTCTTTCGACAAATATAAACCAGGGATGTTTGAATATTCTTCCAGCAATGCTTTGCTCTAGACATGTTGTTTCTGTAAACTTTGAAAAAAAGTCATAATATTGTTGCCCCTCCTACTGCCATCACCAGGATGCCTGACATGGTTCTGTATTGTTGAAAAATCTCCATGGCACTAGTGATAGCTGGTTTTACACCCCAAAAGCAACCAAAACAGCACAATGTGCGGCCTGTTTCTCCACATTCCGAAAACCTCACCTCATGTTCGTGTTAGAATCCAGGGAGTAGATGTAATAAAAATTCCCATAAATTCAGTTTTGACACCTGTATTACAATTTTTCTTTTGATACACATCACAAGTTTCCTTCCTGTGTTTGATCGGATCTCCAAATTTAAATATCTCTGCAGTATCATTTCTTCAAACATTCCGACATGATACACACTGAAATAAGATATAAATGAAGCATAATCCTATTATGGGGAGATGAGAAACTGGATGTAAAAGTGGATTGGTGAGTCAATGAGATTGGTTGGATGAGTGGGTAAGGAGTAAGTAATTAGTTTGGTTAGTGGGTAAATTGGTGCCTGAATAAGTGAATGGTTGGGTGAGTGTAGGTGCTTGAATGGGTGGGTGGGTAGGTGATTGAGTGAGTGGATGAGTGGGAAGTGAGCAAGTGTGAGTATATGAGTGTGTTAGTGAGTGAGTGAGTCAGTCAGTCAGTGAGTCAGTAAGTCAGTGAGTTGGTGGATGAACAAGTGGGTGGATGAAACGAGAGAAAGTGGTGAGTGAATGAGTGAGTTGGTGGATGGATTTGAGAGTGAGTGTTGAAGTGGGTGGTTTAGAGCGTGTGAGCAAGCATGTAAAGTGAGTGTGTGAAGGAGTAGGTGGATGAGTGAGTGAGTGAGTGAGTGGTTGAAAAGTGAGTGAGTGTGTGAAAGAGTAGGTGGGTTGGTTGATTGGCGGTAGAGAGTGTTTAAAGACTACAGAGTGTGTAATTACATAAATTAATGGCTGATTCCGGTGGGGGGGGGGGTTATTGGGTTACTTTGAGAGTGGCTGAGTTGGTTGTTAGGTGAACGATTGAATTAATGAGTATTTAGTCATTGAATAAAAGATTAAGTGAGTGTAAATAAGGGATACGTAGAGTAAAGACTACAGAATGTGTAATTATATAAATTAATGGCTGATTCCGGTAAAGGGGGGGGGGGGGTTTGGGTTACTTTGAGAGTGGCTGAGCTGGTTGTTAGGTGAATGATTAAATTAATGAGTTTTTAGTCATTGAATAAAAGATTAAGTGAGTGTAAATAAGGGATACGTAGAGTTAAAGACTACAGAGTGTGTAATTATATAAATTAATGGCTGATTCCGGTAGGGGCTGGGGGGGTTGGTGGGTTACTTTGACAGTGGCTGAGTTGGTTGTTAGGTGAATGATTAATGAGTTTTTGGTCATTGAATAAAAGATTAAGTGAGTGTAAATAAGGGATATGAATGTATGGTAAAGTGAGTGACTTGTGGAAATAGTTAGACAGAGGGTGGGGGTATTGGTGCAAAGATGTTTTTAATGGGGGAAATAATATGCCAGTGGGTGTGTAAAAAAAAGAGTGAGGTAGTAGGTTTATTAGGAGTGGATGATTAAGAGGTTAAATGAGTTGAATTGCATTTGAGTGTGGATAGGCGGGCTGGTAAAAGGATAAAACAAGTTATTGCCAGTTTGTGGAAGTGATTATATAGGGATAACGTGTAAGAGTATATTGAGTACGTAGGAGAATGGGAGAGAAAGAATGACAGACAGTGAGACAGATATGGGCGCAAACACAGAGACATGCACACAGAGACAGACAAACAGATAGAAAGACAGAAAAACAGACAAAGATGCAGGGAGAGATAGAAAGGGGGACATAGATACAGCAAATGCCGCATAACAAGTTGATGGAAGGGCATCTGAAATAATAGAAGGGTGAATGTGTAAGGGAAAGAGAGGAACAAGTAGTTTGTTGGTTAGTAAATTAGTTAGTTAGAGAGACACAGACAGATAGGTAGACAGACAGACAGATAGACAGACAGACAGAGACAGAAAGACATGCAGAGCAACAGAGAGATTAAACAAGTGAGTGAGTGTGTGAGTGAGTGAGTGGAGTAGGTAAGGTGATAATTAAGTTGGCTAGTAAATAGGTATACAAATTGAGTGAGTGCTTGAGTGAGTGAATAAAAGGTGATTGAGGAAATAAAAATGATAAAGAAAGAGCAACATATTCAAATAGTGAGTTAACCCATTACCAAACAGTCCCTACTTTTGACACCCCTGAGAAAGAGGCCTTTTGAAAACACGCTGGGAAAAGGAGAAAATGCTGGTTACCAGAATTTTCTCCTTTTCCCACAGTATTTTCTACCCTTCCCAGAACAAATTTCTATTTTTGAATCCCCTTTATTGTGTCGTCTGCAAATGCTTTCAATTTGGACCAGTCTAAAATGTTCTTGTGTGGTAAAGAGTTAAAGGTGACTGAGTTGATGATTTTCTGAAAGAGTAAATGGGTAAATTGGTGTAAAAAGTGGTGTAAAAAGAGGTGAGTGAGTCAGTGAGAATATTGGTGAGGGTGTTGGTTAATAAGTAATGAGAAAAGAAGAAGTCGAAAGAATTGTATGAGGGAATGAGTGATTTATTGAGTGAGAAGTAAATTTGAGTTGAGCAAAAAGATTGAGTGAGTGGATGAGTGATTAAGTGTGTAAGTAAAGAGATAATTGAGTATGTCGGTAAATAGCTATACAAGTATAGTGAATGGTTGAGTGTGTAAGTGAATGAGTGATACAGGAGAGACAGACAGATTAAATAGGGAAGAGAAATAGGGAGGAAAAAATAGAGAGTGAGAATGAGAAAAAAAGAACAACAGATAGAGAGACATACAAACAGAATGACAGACCAGGAAAGATACATGGCAAGAGATAAAAACAGAGGGAAAGATAGAGAGAGACATGATAGACAGATGGACAGACAGACACATACCTACACACACAGACAAAAACAAATAGAAAAAAGAACAAAGAAATACAAACAGAAAGTGAGTTGGTGAGACAAAACATGATTAAGTTTGTTGGTGAATAGATAAATGATTATAGTGTGGTATAATGGGTAAGTGATTGAGAGAGAGAGAGAGAGAGAGGAAAGACTGAGAGTAAGAGAGAGAAAGACACAAATAGACACACAGCTGAGAGAGGGAGAGATAGACAGGTGAGAAAGGGTAGGGGGAGATAAAAAGATAGAGATAGACTGAGACAGAGAAAGACAGAAACAGAGACATTGATAGACAAACAAAACACAGACAGATGCACAGACATGCAGACAGAAATAGAGATAGTGCAATACATCAGAAACATAGAAACATAGACATAAACAGGGACAGATAAAGACAAAAAGAGAGAGAGAGAGAGAGAGATAGAGAGAGAGAGAGAGAGAGAGAGAGAGAGGGTTGTTTAACAAGAGTTTAAGTGGAGGTTAAAAATTAAGGGAAGGACTGGCACACGAAAAAAGTGTGCTTGATACAATTTGTAAATATGTAAGAGGTGAATGATTATTTGAGTCAAATTTCAGTATGGACCAACGTACAGTGTCGCAAATCGGAAGCTGCTGCTACTGTACGCCCCAAATCAGTTAGCTGCAGTAAACAAGTTTAACAAAACAGGCTGGCGCGCGTAATCTAGCAGACAGAAATTGATCGGGTGTTTTGCATTTGAAAGGTAAGAAGTTTTTCTACAAATACATACTGCGATTCGGTTCATAAACCGAGCAAGTTTTGTATAGGAAAGCTGCATCACCAAATTTTGTCGTTGGCGGCTGCCATGATTGCTAAACACTTGCTTTCTACTCCTTTGGGAAGATTGGAAACCATTTTCTGATATTGCAGACAGATAAAGAAATCATTCAGCTTCGCGTATACATGTCTTTGGTTGTATTCAGTGCCATATCCATTGAAATAATTCACTTTTTATCAAGGTACCATCACAACCTTCACTGTACGGCTAGCTGCATCTGTACGCAAAGATTAGCTGCATTTCACAATAAAAAAAATTGTACGCCTAGCTGCATTAATGCATCATAGTACTGAACAAAAAGGGTTCAGCCCATATGATAAAACACGATTGTTTAGCTCGATATATGTCGTATGCTGGATCGGAATCTAGGCAGATCCGGAATCTGCCTAGATCAAATTAGAATAATACTTTAGTGTAGACCAAAATAGATCCAGATTCTTTTCCAAATTTTTAATCATATTAATTCTCACGTGTTTACAATTGAGACGTATTTTCAAGTGAAGCAATTTATTTGTTTTTCCCCACAATTGCTCCGCTTTCTGCAGTGCTTTTTTTCCTCCAAAGTGCTAAACATTCAAAATTTAATCTTACTCAGAATTCCTAATTAAACTTCTTTTATATTGGAGTTTAAGTTGAATAAGATGGTTAATATGCAGTGGCATTATATAAAACGAGAAAATATTCCGATTTGGTGTAGGCAGATTGTGGAGCTGCCTAGCCAAACTGTTAAATTATTTTGCTATGGGCAAAATTCCAGTTTGGTCTAGATTCCGGATCTGCCTAGATTCCAGTTTGGACCGCGACATATATAAACATATAAATTCAAACAAAAGCAGGTAAGATTTTCTTGCTTCTTCAAGGCATTTCATGAATTACACAAATCCGGCTCCAGTGATAAATCCTTTTATTACATGGAAAACATCGCTAATATTTTTTCTTGATTTGGGTCTAGCTTCTGTACAACAGATAGGTACAAAGTTTGCCATTTTTTGCAGCCCCTAATCATTGATTTTAATTCAATGATGAACATCAATGAATTATACGGTAATTTTTTTTTTTTTTTTCTTTTCAACGAAATAAAGAATTCAGCTCAGGCTAAACGTAAAGTTTTCAGGTTTTCTTTCTTGACCTAAATTCACGATATTATCTCGCACATCCATCCTCAAGTCTTAAGTCTTTACCAAAGCATTTGCAGACGTTCAGTTGGTAGTGTTTTCCATTGAAAGGTATAAATCTCAGTGAAAACAGAAGCACTAGCTTAAACGCAGCCGATTCTTTCAACACATTACCACACAATCCCAATTTTTGATGACCCTGAGGAAGAAGTCTTTAGAAAACATTGTAAGGAAAGGAGAAAATGCTGGTACCAGCTTTTTCTCCTTTTCCCACAATGTTTTCTACCCTTCACAAAACAGCTTTCAAATTTTCAATCACTTTTATTTTGTCATCTGTAAATGCTTTTGATTTGGACAGCCTAAAATATTGTCGTTTGGTTATGAGATAATACTTCTAACCTCTAAACGGCTATGTCGACGGATCATCCGAGTCCTTCAGACAACTGTTATTGACTGCCATTCCTGCTTCTCGCTTTCAACACGTGTTTGTACTGGGTTTCAACAGTAAATGTCAAAGGTGCTCAACACTGACTATGGACCGTTTATAGAGAAGTTCGAATACGAACTTTATACATTCACCACTGCCAACCTCACATCTTCAGAGCTAGAGCTATAATATATTGCATTTCTTTCCACACTTCTTAACCTAGCATGATATTTATCTTCTTTTCTCAATCAATATATGATAAAAACTATGTCCAGGATGTACACAATTCTCATTATAAGCTTAAGCCTGTTTCACATCAGCCTTACGACAGCTGTACAGGAACATTTTTTGACAAATCGCAGGAGTGACTTCACGCGGACTCCGCAAGACTGCCTTACAAATATGCAACGCCGTAGACATCACAATTAAGCTGGTTTTTCAGCATGCTCATTTTCTTAGCATTAACTTTGCATTTTTTTTAGTTTGCATGGCAACTGTACGGTGGCCACACGGCAGCCGTACGGCTACCTTGAGACCATCACACATCAATCATACTGTTTTATAACTTGCGTTTGTCCTGCGAAGGCTGCAAGAAGATCGCACCAACATCTTGCGGCTGCCTTGCGAATGCCTTGCGTTTGGTGGAAGTCTGTCTGAAGACTACTGCAGAACATACAAACAATGTAGAGATTCGCATGGCTGCCACACAAATGCCTTGCGAATTAGTGTCATCCCTCCTCTTTTAAAATGTTTGTATTTCTAGTTCATCATCAGTCGCTATCGAGATTTCAGGCTGAGAAGGTCAGGTAGAAGCAAAGATCTCAGAATGGAAAGGGGTAGATTCCCATTGCTGGACCCCCATTGAACCAGAGACAACCAAGGTACCACCAACCCAGGATTAAGATGAAGAAGGCATGTGCTTGTACAAGAATGACAAATATGCCCTTAGCATAAAATATCGTCATCCCGGACTTTATCCGCGAGTATCCTGTCCATTGTTTCAATATGCAACCTATGTGCCGGGGTAGCATTGTGAATATATATATCTCCAATCTGGACAAGAGGATATAATTCTTCCTCCTTATGGCGATAGGACAAACACCGTACAGCTGTCTTGCAAAATCGTACTTGCAGTGCCATGGTCATAAGAAACTTTGAAAATTCTTACGGCAGTCTTGCGGGTGCCTTGAGAATTTGTGCTGCAGCCTTAAGGTAAGACCTAACAAAAGTATCAAAAAATAATTTCAAGATGGACATAAACGGAATTTCTGATCCGTGAGAAATGTGCAAAAAATATTATTTCTGCATAAATCCTTATTTGTCCTTATTAATAAACCAATTAGAATTTTCACCGGAAGTGCATCACACAGGTCTTACCTTACAGGTGGGTATTTAGAATATTTACATCTCACCAAATTAAAAAATATATATATCACTGAAATTCATTTGAAAAAATAATACAAATCATCAATAATTAAGATTCATAAAATTACAATTTTTTTTTTATGGTATTCCCTTAAAAGCCTACGTAGCCTCCTAAGCTATTTTTAGATTTCGTGCCAAAAATCAATAAAGCATTGTGGAAATGTCAAGTGACTGGCATGTGACTCATAACAGTTAAATTCCATTACATAACAAACATGTAATAATTATTTTCCATAATGTCTTCTTCGGACGCTATGTTTGAAGCTTCTTCTGTGTATTCCTGTAAGTAAGTGAGCGAATTGATCATCTAAAAATAGAATGTGTCTCCCATTGGTGTCGACCTGGGTCGTACTAAATCTCTAATTTCTCGTTTTGTCTGACGGATTTTGACTACTTGGGTTTTATGAATGAAAATTAAAAGGCTGTGGGAGTATAAGGATGATTTTTTGCACTTTTGTAAAAATTTTGTCCCAAAATCTGAAGGGCCACCTTTAAGCTAACTGCACGACAGCCGTGTGAACTCGTCGCTTTGTGTTTTTTTTTTTTCGTACGTTCAACCTGCAGACACCGTATGGTTCGTGAGTCAACTGTATGAACAACGTACGGAGATTGCTTTGCAAATTCGCAATATGTGCAACGGGTACGAATAGATAGCGATCGTGTTTGCGGTGGAAATCGTAAGACGAAAAAATCGGAAGGCTGATGTTAAAGAGGCCTTACCGAGACAATCTCAGCTAACCGAGCAGTACAAAGATCTGGGTTAGCAGCTAGCCGTACAGTGAATGTTTTGATGGTACATTGATAAAAAGTGAAATATTTCAATGGATATGGCACTGAATACTACCATAGACATGTATACACAAAGCTGAATGATTTTTTTATCTGTCTGCAGTATCAGAAAATGGTTTCCAATCTTCCCGAAGGAGTAGAAAACAAAAGTGGCAGCCGCCAACGACAAAATTTGGTGATGCGGGTTTCCTATACAAAATTCGCACGGTTAATGAACCCAATCGTAGTATGTATGTGTAGAAAAACTTCTTACCTTTCAAATGCAAAACACCCAATCAATTTCTGTCCTCTAGATTATGCGTGTCAGCCTGTTTTGTTAAACTTGTTTACTGCAGCTAACTGATTTGGGGCGTACAGTAGCAGCAGCTTCCGATTTGCGACACTGTACGTTGGTCCATACTGAAATTTGACTGAGTACATAGAAAATAGGTAAAAGAGCATGTTGATAAAAGCGTAAATACATCTGGGAAGAATGATGAATGAGTGAGTTGGTGGTTAAGTCAAAACATGGTTGAGTTGGTTAGTAAATAGATAAACAAGCACAGTTGTTCAATGGGTAAGCGATTTAGAGAGAGAGAGAGAAAGAAGGAGAAGGAGAGAACCAAACAGAGTGACATACAGAAATAGACATGTGAGAGAGGGAGAGACAGATAGAGGAAAAAGGGAAGGATGAAGAGGGAAAAAAGTGAGACAGAGAGACACACACTGATAGACGAACATACAGACACGGACAGATAGAAAGACAAACATACAGACACACAGACACATAGAAGGAAAAGAAAAAGACAAAAGAAACACAGTAACACGAACAGAAATAGAGGTGGATCAAACAGAAATAGAGATGTGAGTGAATGAATAAAGAGTGGGTGGTGGTGGTGGAGTAAGTGAGTAATGAGTGAAAGAGTGAGTGAATGAATGAAAAAGAGAGCGAGTAGAGAAGTTAACAGATCAACAAACAGGTAAAAGAGAAAGTGAGTTGTTCAGTGCATAAGTAAATACTAGTAGTTTAAGAAAGGCTTTGTTAAATGGGAAAATGTTAGTGGTTTACTAGGTACATAAGTCAGCAAGAGAGAGAGAGGAGGGAAAGGGGAAGAAAAGGAGATAGAACATTTTATTAATTTTTAGTATTGAAGGCCTCCGGCCCATAATATGACGCTTGGGAACAAATACATTAATATTGAAATGATGCCCATAATGGTAAACTATCTATAGTGACCATTTGCTTTGATCAGGTGTGAGCAGTCATATTGTCCTTTGGCTTTTTTGAAGTAGAGCTAGTGATAGAAAACATCTGATTAATCATCATAATTGTTTTTTTATGAATGGGTTAAATATGATTAGACAAGAGGTAATATAGCCTACGCACAATCAGCCCTCAAAATAAACAACATTATTTTGTGTTACATTTTCATTTTCATTTAATTTCAATCGTAATCTTATTGCAGCCACTGATACATTAAAATTCAAATCATTTTGATTTATTAGCCTAATATAGTAATACATACTGCAGTATTAATTATTCTAATGCCCAAACTTTCTTTCTACTTCAATTTATGATTTAGGCTTTTTCTATATCTAGGAAACTATACATGTTTGGAGATTATTATGTCACATAGTATGGCTTTTTCTCATTTCTCCGTTCATTCTCGTTTCTCCGTTCATGTACTAAAACAGAAGGAATAAGCGCTCGTGACGTTTTTTTCCACCCTGGTTCTATTCTACTCTGTCAGATATTATGCATAACTTCCCATCCTACATCGATAGTATTTTTCTATGAAATTAGACTCAAAAATGCAACAAAAGAGAGAAATTTTCACAGTTTGAAAGAAAATATTTCAGTAGATAGATTAAAAAGCAAATTTTCAATCTAATTCAACATTAAATACGCCTAAATGGGTTGTGTTACCCTTTACTATGAATAAGCTAGTCTGTCTAAACTAGAGTGTAGAATATTCATCAGTCTTGAGCGACCAGCCTTGACTTTCAATCAAATGAATGGAAAAATGAGAAAGTGGCCATACTACCCAGGTTGGTGAGGTAGGTTTAAAAAAATCCTCGTACCTTTTGATGCAAGTTATGGTAACTTTTTTCAGTTACAAGTTTGATTCAGATTTTATATTTGATCATTACATGAAAATTTTGATTCTTTGACCGAAAATGTGAATTTTGTGAGCTTATTTATGCTTAGGTGAACGGAGAAAGGAGAACACAGTATATAACGTGTCCGAAGACTGCATGGAAAAAATAATATTCAGATAAGTATTCTTAAAAATCTTATACAAATTGTTATTCCTGTTATGGTTTAACTCTTTACCACACACGTCTGACTTTTGACGACCTTGTGAAAAAAACCCTTTTGGAAACTTTGTGGGAAATGGAGAAAATGCTGGTAGCCAGCATTTTCTCGTTTTCCACAATTTTTGTACCCCTCCCAAATCAAATTTCAAATTTTTAGGCACACTGATTTTGTTGTTTGTAAATGCTTTCAGTTAGGACCAGTCTATAAATTTGTTGTTTGGTAAACTCTTTACCACACAGTTCTGATTTTTGATGACCCTGAGAAAGATGCCTTTTGAAAACATTGTAGGAAAAGGAGAAAATGCTGGTAACCAGCATTTTCTCCTTTTCCCACGTTGTTTTCTACCCTTCCCAAATCAAATTTCAATTTCTGATTGACATTTATTTTGGCGTATTCTGACTTTTGATGACCTTGAGAAAGATGCCTTTTGAAAACATTGTAGGAAAAGGAGAAAATGCTGGTAACCAGCATTTTCTCCTTTTCCCACGTTGTTTTCTACCCTTCCCAAATCAAATTTCAATTTCTGATTGACATTTATTTTGGTGTATGCAAATGCTTTCAATTTGGACTAGTTCAAAATTTTGTCATTTGGTTAAGAGTTAAGTAATTCTATTTTTGTCCATATAGTCCAGTCTGTTAACTCCATTTTTTAGCAAAATGTTTACTACAAATTTTGCATACAGTTAATACACATCATTTCGAGTCATTTGCGCCTGGTGTGCCCAATTTCAGTGGCCTAATTCATTAATTACTGCCTATTTCATATTCAGATAGATGTAGTGTCCGAATATTCTTCCGTTGTACTTTCCTTTTATCAGAACACACAAAGTCATATTCGTATCTCACAATGATTTGATTACTGAGGGTCAATCGAAACGTTTTCATATTTAATAGAACTTCATTTTCTCTTTTTCTTTTTTAATCGAAATTTTGATTTTGATTTACTTTCTGGGTGGATTTTGATTTATTTTCAGTATTATAGTAGCGAAATAATATAGGAATAAATCCGAAGTAACACCAAGAAATGGCCTTTTTAGTTTTTTTTTTTCACTTTTATATTATGTTCGAAATTCTTGGAATGCCCCAAAAAACTTAAAATGGCCATGCTGGTAGTTTTATTAATTATCTTTTTAGAAGACCATACAAAAAAAAAGAACTTGTTTTATCAGTCTTTCGGTAGACCTAAGAGAGTAAATCGGTATCATAAGCGCTGTCTCCTATCGGGCGTGTTGATAGAACTTTTTGTATGCAGAAAGCATTATCCCTCAGGCTGCAAGTGCGACCATTGGCATCTTGTAGACAATATAGATCAAGATCAGACTATGAAGAACATGCAGTCTGATCCTAGATCTACACTGTCCGATACGGGGATATTTTTCCTTGAGATATTCCTTTGAAAAAACATTTGGGATTTTACTTTCGGCTTTAAAAGTGCCATGTAATTTAATGTATTTAGTAGGATAGGGTTTAATAACTTGAAAAATAAATCCCCCCACTTCCGACGAAAGAAATAAGTGCAAATATACAATTAAACTGGGACCGGTAAAACCAGGTTACATACATGTAATAATGCATTTGAAAATAAAAAAAACCAAAAAATGTTCGGCCAGACAAATGCATCTTTTAGGGCCAGTAATTAGAACAGACTTATCCTCTGTAACAGATTTTAACAATTCCAAACCTTTACAAGTGATCAACGTAAGGCTGAACGGGACAAACAATTATGACACGTGTGTGTTAGTTGGCGCCTAAGAAGTACATTACAGCTTTTCATATGAATCACCTACTTTGACGGTACCGAGATCAAAAGAACTTAACTAGCTTTCCAATGAAAACAAGTATAGCACTTATTTGCTCACTGAAAATGAATCTCGAACTTCTGTTTTTCTAGAAAGAATGGGAGGTTTGAAATTTGAATTGAACTTTGTTATTACGATAAGGTAGTTAAAACAGGAACATGACAAAAATGCAACTAGAGATTTTAAATGTTATTTCAAAGCCAAGATTTTCTCTGTAAATTAAAAATGTATAATGTCACAGTTTATCGGTATATAGACTGTCTCTGTCTATTTGCAGATACCAGAACGATCTGTTCTATACAAAAATTATCACTTTAATAGTTTAAATAAATCAAACTACCGATTCCTGGATTTCAAGCCTGTACATTAACTTAGAGCTATGGAATTCGGCAAACATCAGTTGACCAATCAGACGTAAAACAGAAAAGGTCTATTGCACTTATATTAATGTTATTTTTCCCCCTTTTCCCAATTTTTTACAACACTGAATCTCCATTAAGGCTTTACCAAACAAAAATTTGAGACTTGCCCAAATTACAAGCCTTTGAAGACAACAATTTGAATGTGACTTAGAAAAAATGAAATTTTTCTGCCGGAAGGATAGCTAATGGAAAAGGAGGAAATGACCAGAACTTTATCCCTTTTCGACAACATTTTTAAAAACTATATTTTTCAGGGTCATAAAAAGCTTGGTTTATTTTGTATAGTGTTTTAAATGGGTACTATGAATGTTTTCACCCAATGACAACCTTGGACTCGTCCATATATTTAGCATATGGGGGGAACGAACAAAAGCCCATTGGGACAAAAGCCCACTAGGACAAAAGCCCACTGGACAAAAGCCCACTGCTAATTTTGGCAAGGAGGACAAAAGCCCACTGCTTATAAAAAGCGTTAGAAAGTCATTTTTCTAATCATTTTTGAAGAAAAAAACACATTACAGATTAAATGATCAGAATAATCAAATTGCTTTTCTTTCTTCTCAATGTTCAAGTCTTGGCAACATTTCCATACTTATAACAACCATGTGAAAGAAGACTTGAAAAGGATGTGAGAAAAGGAGAAAATGCTGGACTTTTGACAGCAATATGAAAGAATACGAAAATGCGGATTACCAGCATTTTCTGCTTTTCACATAATGTTTTCTACTCTTCTAAAAACAAGTAACATCATATATACAAAACTTTTTAATTGAATACATGATTAGAACAAAAGGTGGGCTTTTTCCTAGCGTGCCTTTGTCCCAGTGGGCTTTTGTCCTTGTGGGCTTTTGTCCTACACCCAGGATATGGAATTGATAGAATAAAAGTTAGTCAGATGTTTGTAATTGTCCTTGAAAAAGTAAAACATGTTGTTTAAACAGGAGAAAATGCTTATTGCGAGCCCATTCCTTTTGTTCCCAATATTTTCCTGGATACTTTGAAAATTCATTTTTCACAGATGTTCTTAAACTACATATTGATTACTTTTTTTTTCGTTTTTTTTTTTTTGGGGGGGGGGGGGGGGCGGTCTTAAGGTTAAGGAAGTGAGACAAAAACAGAAAATGGGACAAATCAGTGCGTCGGCCCCCATTTTTTTCAAAACTCAAAATACTTTGGTAAAGGTTTAATAGCTGTCTAGTGTATTCAGAGAGACAGGGACAGTCCATTTACCGATACTACAGCACTATTATCAAACCGTCTTTGTTGCACTTTCCTTTTGACGAATAACTTTGTTATAAATCATGAACAAAAGAAACCTGGCTTCAGATCAAACTTTAAACCTTTCATACTTTCTTCACAAAATATTCATTCAAGCTTAATTTTGGGTATTTTAAAGATATTTGTCTTATGAAGTTGAAAAATGGTTGAAGGTTTTATCTCGGTGTTTGTTCGATCTTGGTATTCCAAATTTAAAGGATTTGTGAATGGGACATACAGCATTTGTCATTGAAAAATGCTTTGGATAAAAAGGAAATACCCCTTATATCAAATGTAATTGGCAAATCGTCAATTGCATTGTATGTAAAAATCTTAAGGCAGTTTCATTTTTCCTGCCGAGTGACCTAATACAAAGCAATCCTATACGCGAAATTCAGTCAGTTTTTTTTAAGAATATAAAATGCAAGCAAATGACACGCAAATGGACGGACAGACAAAAAGACATATGCGAAAGACACATAGAATATTCATAAAATCAATCCCTAAATCCATCAGTGCCTTTAAAATGGCAAAATATTTCTGAAACACCATTTTTGTCTATCATACATTATGACTAAACGTGAAACATTAAAATTACTTTTCTACAAAGGAAGAATGTTCGGATGGCATAGTTATCCAAATTTCAAAATCGCAATAAAAATTGATCTAGGGCCTTAAAATCGGGCACAACCCTTTTTTTCATCTTAGAAAATTATTGTTTACACCATATAAAATTTACACACTTTCGTCCGGCTGGTAAACATTTTTGAGCTAACAGACCGGACTAATAGTTCTTGTGATAATCGATTAGTATTTGGGCCAATATTTGTCTGATTATGTATTTATTTTATTGCAATTAAGCCTTTTTAAAGTTATGCTGCAATATATTTGTTGACCCCCTTTCTACGCACTCCTCCGTTTTAACTACACTAGAGAAGGAGGCATTATGGAAAGGAAATAGGAAATGCTGGTAACCAGCATTTTCCATTTTTTCCCACACTGTTCTCTACCCTTTAACCTGTTACCACACAGCAAAATTTTAGACCTAACCAATTTAAGTGCATTTGCACACGACAATTTCAAGGTGACTGAAATGGTGCAATTTTCCTTTGATAGGGTAGAAAACATTGTGGGAAAAGGAGAAATTGTTGGTTACCAGCATTTTCTCCTCTTCCCTCAATGTTTTCAAAATGTTCCTTTCTCAGGGTCGTTAAAAATCATCATTTTGTGGTAAAGGGTTAAAAAACATTCCAATTTTTGTGTTTATTTTTGTCGCCTGCTATTTGGATAGTTTTTATATGGATATAGTTTTAATATTTAGTAGTGTAGCAGAGTTTTAGGATCTACTTTCTATCAATCTCAGGCAATATTCTTTGTGGTTTATTTTCATTTATGTTTTCCGATTAATTTATAACTGAAGATTATAATACAGCAACTTGAAGCATTTGTCTTTCTTGGGAAAGTGCTGTTTGTTCAGATTTTATTATATCCCTAACAGTTTAATTTTCCTTGCATTGGTCTGATTCATAAAATTGTTGAACAATGTGCATAAATATTTTACTCATTTGTAATCATTGTATTTGGCGTATTTAAAAAAAAAAACCTATTCTTTATTTTCAATAGTCCTGATCTGGTGCTATTCCAAACAGTAAACACAATTTATTTCATGCTTTCCGGTAGGATATCGAGAAATAGCAGTGAAAATATTTTTTTGAAATTACACGGGTATGACCAGTGAAAACACAGATTTTCAAGTTCATGTCGCCTAGGTAAATTGCACGTGCCTGATGTCGAGATAAGAAATATGACATCATTTGCCCTAGATTTCTCGCGCTTGATGTAATATTGTAATGCTATGCGGGAGGGGTGCGCCACGGGAAATAACAGAAAAGGACTATATTGGATTTTCATAAAGCCCCTCACAGAAAGGGTTAAAAGCATGAAATAAATAGAATATTTGTTTTTTTTTGGTGAAAGATTGAAATTTATTTCATCTTGTGAACATCATTGGTAATATTTTCAAGAGTGGCTGTGCCACTCTTGAAAATATTACCGATGGTGTTAACTCAATGAAATAAATTTTGATCTTTCACCGAAAAAAGCAAATATCCTCTATTTCTCTTATCATGTGGTATATTGTGGTGTTGGCCCGCTTCTATCCTGAGTTTATGGCCTGAGCATCTGAATCTAGCAGGTGACTTTCTAATAGAAAACTTCATATTCATATTAAGATATTTTTCTGGGGTTTAAAGTGATTTGAAATGTTTATAAAATTGACATCTACTTGAATTATTTACTTTTGCAGCCCAATTTTGCAGTGCACAATCTTTTAAACGCTGTTTGAATTTTAAAAGAAGTTGATTAACATCTCCAACATTTTTGGTGATTCATACTATTCTAAATCAGTTTTCATACGAGAGATTTTTAACTCTGTTTTCCCATGTAATTCTACACATACTATCTAATGATTTCAACATATTGTAGCATTGTTTTGGGTATCTTTTGTCTTCCATGTGAAAAATTTTGCACCAGTATTTAATACAACTGAATTGGTATGTAACATTTCGTGGATATCTGCCACATTTCCCTAGTACCATGTAATTATTCATAGAACTGTTTAATCCAAGTAATTTTTTGCAGATATTGATATGCAGAGAGAGAGAGACACACACACACACAGAGAGACAGAGAGAGAGGGAAAGGCAGGGAGGAAGGGATAGAGCCATAGAAAACAGAAATCTGACAGAAAGAGTATAGTTGACGGTTGGGTTGATAAGTAATACAGATAGATAGATAGATAGATAGATAGACATTCAGACATACATACAGACAGGATCACAGAGACAAAGACAGTGAATCAGACTGACAGACAGAAACAGACAGACAGACACATGCAGAGAAATAGAGAGAATATCAGACAGTGTGACAGAGAAACAGACAGACAATCAAAGCAAAGTGACAGTGATTGACAAAAAACATCAACAAAATAGGTAGATGGCTGGACAGCTGAAAAGGTGGAAGGGTGGGTGAGTGAGGAAGGAAGAGTGGCAGGATTGAAGTTTGTAAGTACTTGATTTAACTCTATACCAAATGACAAAATCTTAGATTGATCCAAAATGAAAGTTTTGCAGACGACAAAATAAACTTGACTTAAGTTGTGTTGGGTGAAAATAATGTGCGAATGAGTCACTGAGGAAGTGTGTGAGGGTAGTGAATGAGTGGCTTAGTGGCTGAGTGGTTGATTGAGGTATATGAGATTGAGATGGTTGAGTGAGTAAGTGATTCAGGAAGTGAGAGAAAGAGAGAGAGAGAGAGAGGAGGAGATGAGTGAGTTGTTGAGTAAGTGAAGTATCAGTGAGTAATTAATGAATAAATGACTGGATGGTGGAGTGAGTGAATAGATGAATGAGTGAATAAAAAAGTAAATGCATAAATAATTAGTAAGCAAGAGGTTGAGTAGTTTAACCCTTTCCCAAATAGCAAATTTTGGACCAGACCAAATTGAAAGCATTTTGCAGATGACAAATTAACAGTTGCTAAAAAGATGATTTTTCTATATGATAGGGTAGAAAACATTGTGGGAAAAGGAGAAAATGCTAGTTACCATCATTTTCTCCTTTTCCCACAACGTTTTCAAAAGGCTTCTAGTTCTGACCCGTAAAAACCAGGGATTGTTTGGGAAAGGGTTAACCAGGAAATTAGATGACAAATCGGTTGATAACTAGGTAAATGTAATAGGAGATGAGCAGGCAAATGGTTTAAGTATCTGAATTGGTAAGGGAGTAACTGAAAGACTGACAGTAGACGACAGATAAAAAGAGACAGATGACACAGCAAAGGGACACAACCAAAGGGTGGACAAGTGTAAAGTTAAAAGTGTTAGTAAAAGGGTGGGTGAGGGATCAGAGAGAGAGAGACAAACAGACAGACAGATAGACAAACAGATGGACAGACAGACAGACAGACATACAGACAGATAGACATAAAACTTGAGTGTATGAATTAGTATGTGATTGATGTGCATGAATGAGTGTTTGATCGAGTGATTTGCGATGGAGAATGTGCAAGTGAGTATACTGGTGAACGAGAGCGTTGGAAAATGGACAAATAAGTAAGTGCATGTTTTTGAATGTGTGTGTAAGTGATCACGTGAAGAGATTAGTCGTGGAATGAAGTAGTGAGTGAGTGAGTTATGGTTTCAGTTATTGAGTGAGAGAATAAGTGAGAGAATGAGAGAGAGAGAGAGAGGTAAGTAAACAGGTAACTGAGCAAATGAATTATTGAGAGAGTTAGTGGTTGATTCTTTTTATTCAAAACTTAAACATTTTAATTTTATTATGTATGAGCATAGGATATTGATCTGTTTCAACATATAAACCACCTAAATTTGTAGACTTTTTTACACAGTAAATAGTATTTTCTGAAGAAATTTAAAATGAATTTGTTCCAAAGACTTATAATCGTGTGTGCCAGATATTTTGGTGCTCTTGTTTAATACAGATCCTACCAAGCTATCAAATAACCCATTACCACACAATCCCTACTTTTTACAATCCTGAGAAAGAAACCTTTAGGAAACATTGTGGGAAAAGGAGAAAATGCTGGTAACCAGCATTTTCTCCTTTTCCCAAAATGTTTTCTACCTTTTACAAAACAAATTTCAAATTTATATCAGTCACTTTTATTTTGTCATCTGCAAATGCTTTCAATTTGGACAAGCCTAAAATATTGTTGTTTGGTGAAGAGATAAACTACATTGCTCTTGCATATCTAAATTTAACTGATTTTAAACAACAAACAGATTGTATACAGCAAATGAAGCATGTTGTGCAAGCTTTTTATGTGATGTAAACAGATTATCATTTTTAAAAAGATTAATTTCTGAATATGTAAAATTAGTTACCACTTCCAAAACATTTTCACTTAAAACAGAATTGTTACTTGTGTATTGTCCTAATTCGAAAATCATTACTTTTGTTTGTATTAATTAATTTTCAATTACCAATATTGGCAAAAGTTTTGCAAATCGTTCAAGAGGGATTGTAAGGTAGAGGGTGCATGAGCGAAAAGAACTGTGTTGTCTGCAAAAAGCAGTATGAATAAATTGTCACTGCTTAAAAACCCAATACCAAATGACAAAATTTTAGGTTTGTCCAAATTGACAGGAATTGCAGACAACAAAATAAAAGTGACTGAAAATTTGTTTTGTGAAGGGTAGAAAACATTGTAGGAAAAGGAGAAAATGCTGGTTACCAGCATTTTCTCCTTTTCCCACTATGTTTTCTAAAGGCTTCTTTCTCAGGGGTGTCAAAAGTAGGGATTGTGTGGTAATGGTTAACTTAAATAACCTATGTTTTGATGAAAGTTATCAATCATGTCATTTATGAAGTATGAAAATACAGTTGTTGAGCTAGGATCTCCTTGTTTTGCACCAATGTTGGAATTGAAGAATGATGACATGGCTGAATTAAATCTTACTGCTGCTTTAATGGTGTTATACATGTTTTTGATAGCCAGTACAAATTTTGAACTAAAATTTTAGCATGATAATATTTGATATATAAAAAGTCGATTCAATCTGTCAAAACATTTCACGAAATCAATAAATGCTCAATACAATTTTTACGACTATTTAAAGATTTCACAATAAATGAGTGTAAAAGAAAAATGCGATCTATTGTTGATCTATTTTTCTGAAAACCAAATTGATTATCAATTATTTTACCATACAAATTTGACCATTTCGTAAGACGATTTTGAGTAAAATTTGGGAGTAAATTTTAAAATGATATTATTGAGTGTAATCCCATGGTAATTTGTAGGATCATCAGCATCTCCACCTTCAAATATTGGTATGATAACTCTGGTTCCCCATTAGCTAGGGTACTTACCACTATCGTATATTTTATTGAAAAGTTATAACATTATGCGCGAAATTTTGGCAAAAGCATATTTGTATACTTCTGCTATCAGTGTATCTAGTCCGCTACTTTTACGGTTCTTTTGTGAAAATACTGCACCTTTTAATTCTGTATAACCGATTTCTTTATCAAGCTTTTCATCAAGGATGTCATTATCTTGTTCTGCATTTGATTGATAATTATCGTTATGACTATTGTTATTGCTGTTCTTGTTGCTGATTGTTACTATATAATGTTTTAAAATGATTATACAACTTACCAATTCTGTGGAATATTATCTTGCTTCTTAAATTGACTTTTAACCTTTCTCCAAAATTGTTTTGGATGTTTTGGATGTTTTTAACTTCAATCTGTTAAGAAATTTTTTTCTTTTAAACCATTTAATATGTAAATAGATATGTTGAGTGGAATTGATTAAGTGAGTGAGTCAATGAGGGAAGAATTAAGTGAATGGACATGGATTGAGTGATTGAGTGAGTGGTGGGTGGCAATATGAGTAATTAAGTGAGTGAGTAAATGGGTAGGGGGTGGCAGGATGGGTGAGTGAACAAGGAAAGAAATGAGTGAATGAATGTAATTTATTGGTTGAATCTACTGTGTGGTGGATGGTAAATTGAGTGAGTGAGGATGGTTGAGTGAGTAAAAGACTGAGTGGGTGATTGAGTGTGTGAATGAGTGAGTAAAGGAGTGAGTGTGTGAGTGAGTGAATGGGTGGTTGAGTGAGTAAGTCAGTCAGCCAGTCATTCAGTTAGTGAGTGAGTGAGAGTATGTGGTGAGTGAGTGAGTGAGTGGGTGAGTAACTGGGTGGCTGAGTGAGTAAAAGGCTGAGTGATAGTGAGTGAGTGAGTGATGAGTAAGTGGGTGGCTGAGTTAGTAAAAGGCTGAGTGGGTGAGTGAATGGATGGTTGGGTAAGTAAAAGGTTGAGTGAGTATATGAGTGAGTGAGTGATAGAGTGAGTGAGTATTAGGGACAGCCTTTATGGGATTGTTAAATGCCTGCTCCAATTCACATCTTCTGAACCCTTGGTCCGTTTTTCCTTTTCTTTTTTCCATTTTGGTTGCAAAAAAGTGGAGGTTTCAGACGTCATGCTCCAAGGTTAAGCTCACAGCAGGGGTTAAGGGTCGGACATTTATAAATTGTGTCTACTCAATAATATGTGACTATTGGTGCTGATTAATATAACAATGGGCTGAGTTGAGGTTTTTGATGCAAAGCTCCAAGGAAATAGAAGGTCTGTAATCTCAGAGTAGGCTCCAAATCTCTATGATGCCTCATCCAGTTTTTCTTAATATTTCAAACAAGTGTTAACCTTTCACAAGAAGATATGCAAAGTGGAGGTTTCAAATGCAAAACTCCATGGTCAAGGTCACAGCAAGGAGGGTTAATTCTCAGATGCTCATAAAATTGTATCAGCTCCATATCTTTTGATCCCCTGGTCACAATATGCAGAGTTTAGGTTTCAGTTGCCATGCTCCAAGGTCAGGTTCACAGCAGGGGTCAAGGGTTAAATGATCAAAAATCTTGTTTGTTTGGTTGCTCTTGGATCTCTTTGCACTGTTTGGTACTTATTTCTAAGCTACATGTACATGTACGAACAACAGTTTCCTTACACCTTTGCATCTCAAAAAGGGACACTCTGGTTCATTTGATAGCTAGCTTGAAGGGATATGCAAGAATTGAAATGGCGTAAACTTATCTTCGATGATTTTGCATTTGTATGTTAGTCTTGCTTTGTCATAAATTCTCATATCCAGACGGTTTCAAAAGTGTGAAGTAGAGGAACCTTTATCTTGACCTTGACTCGATTCCATTCTTGCTCATGAACATCATTCTCGATTCCTATCTCTTCAACTGAGACGCAAACATGCAGAACCTGTAACAAAATGTGTGTCTGTGTTAATATTTTCCTTTGTTTTAGAGCCAAAATTATTTTGAGTAGCATCTCCTTCAAGGCATTATGGCTGTTCTGTAATGGTCCATACTGCAACAATAATGAATCATATTTTGCTGCTTATTCCATCTCCTTCGGCTGTATCTCAACATAAACTTTGATTGTCTTCATCTGCAAACTTGCTGCATAGAATGATAGTCTTGAACCCAAACAAAATCACCTTGACACTTTGCAAATCTGTATTTCCATGCAAAGTAGTTGATGTTACCTGTACTTGTATTCCATGAATAATAATAGTGTCTACCGCCATAATAAGATGGCTTTGATCTTTATGCTTGGTTTTTCATAGCAGTTGACCTGTGACAAAAATATAACTAACTTGTACATTTTTTTGGCAACAACTATATTCCCTTACCTGTATATGAAAAGAATCTTCCCTTACATATTGTCACCTTAACTGGTTTGGTACCAAGCAATCTGACATACATCCGGAGGGACAAAACTATTCCTTTCATCAATTATTTATTTACCTTTAAACAGCCTGCAACTCTTACTGTCAAAATGGTTTTATAGAAATTTCCTCAGCTACATACTCACTTGTTATCTTGAACTGATTTTGAGAACATTATTAAGCAAAGTATTTTCATCCTTATTCATATTGCACTTCTTCCCTGCATTACATATATCTCTCTATGCTTACCAAATCTTCATACTTTTGCATTCTCAGTTTTTGTTTTCTTTTAAACTATAACTTTAAAAAGATATACTTACGAAATGGAAAGTAATTCATTCTTCGAAAGTATGCAAGGTTTCCATTGTGACGTTTTCAAGATATATTAGTCCAAAAAGATTTAGACCTATTGTCTGCTTTCTGTTGACTAATTATGGCTATCTCCTATCTCTCTCTCTCTCTCCCTCTTAAGTAAACATGACTTCACAAATGATAATCCATCAAAACTTCTACTTCGTTTTTTTTTTCGAATGTGTTGCCTTCCATATGCTTTTCCATACAAAATCCCAATGCCCTCCAAAGCAGTTCATAAAACTATAATCACACCTGTAACATGACTTTCCCCTGATTCTCTCTCTCTCTCTCTTGCTTTCTCTAAGCAAAAAATGCTATTGCAATTAATACTCATATAAATTGCAAATCAGAATTGTCGGTATGATTTTGGATCTTCACTATAAAATAAGGAGATTTATACAACAACAAACAAACAAAATTTGGGTGTTTCCTATCAGCTTGAAAGTTTCATTTCATTTATCTAGCAGGCTAAGGTTTGGCCATAAAATTTCATTGTTGCTACCATTATGAACCAACCTAGAACAATCCAGAACCCAGAACCCTTTTGTACTGATGCAATAAGCTTGACACAAATACGGGGACGTCCATTACACTCATGAACAAAAAGACACATGAAAAGTAACCCAAAGCAGTAACTCGTGCATTATAACAACATGAAAAAACAAAGTATATCCCATTGTAAAATCTAAAATGATAGGAACAAAATAAAGTAACCTTATAATGTCCCTCTTGCAACCTTTAACAACATACCAAAAATTCTATATTATGTCACTGTTACAAACATGAAACAATAGAAAAATCTTGTACAATCAGACTGATGTATTCCATCATATTAAACACTTTTTTATACACCTACAAATATAGACATAATACAAAACAAGCAATTTGTCACAATTTAAATGTGTTACGATACAAACTATTGCTTTTTCGAAATAACTTCAATGAATGATACAACCTGCAAAAATTTGCCTACCATTGTCCTTTTGCAGCCTGAAATAATAAAAAAAAATTTTCTTGCATCCCATTTATATCCTGCACCAGTATTGTCACAAAAAAAAACAACAAAAATGTATCTAACGCCAACATAAACTGACAAAATGAAATAATCTATGGGTTAAAAGAAAGAAAGAAAAAACATGCTCACACACACACACCTACACACACACATATATATATATGTAATACAAAATAACCCATACGTACCTGTTACAATCTGTAAAAAAAAAGTTTACCCCCTCCCTGTGTTCATTCTATAAACTGAAACAGTGAAAACATATCTCTTTTACAATGAATATGTGCCCTCAAACAAATTGAAACAAATAGTATCCCTCCAGACATACTTACATTTCCTCTTACAATCTGAAATAATATGAAAACATATAAAATATCTATTGTCTATAACCTGGACAAGGAAAAAAAAATACGTATCTTTTATATCCCTGATAGAACTTGAAAAAATACATAACATCCCTATTGAAAATCTCAACACTAAAACAGTATCCACTATAATAGAAAAAATAGAGAATAAAAATATATGTCATGTTTCACGACGACATTTAGATAATATCTGTACATTATACAATGCATACCTACTTCACTTGTTACAATATACAAGTACATAATATTTCTACAAACTGCTGCTATACATGTATGTTTTGACTTAAACAATAAAATACATCATTTGTATCCTGATACGAGGCAAAATATGAACTGCTGTGTAAAATATTTGAAATAGCTGAAGAACATTACATAACTTGTGTCCATACTTGCAACTACTCATATTAATCTTTTAACAAGATAAAATTTGAAAAAAATATTTTGTGTCCCTCTTACAGCCTGTGTCATGCATTTATCCCTTTGGTCCTGTTACAACCTGAAATGATGAAATACCATTTTTTTCCCGTACAAGTGAAATGCCTCTGTGTACATTCTTAGAGTATATCTTATTATGAGTGTTCTTTTGGCAACTGATACCAAAAAAAAAAGTTTTGCATAGATACAACCTGAAAAACAGAAAGACATTCCTTCTACCTTTAAACAACATCAAATATCCTCTGAGTCAATCTAACAAGTAGATTTAAGACATAAAATAACATACTTTATAATTGAGTCTACAAATTGCAGAACAACTAATTAATATCAAAAAACTAGAATGAAGTTTAATTGGTGCAAACAAATCTGATTGTTTTTACATGTAGTTGCCACATATTTTATAAATACATGTATTTGCTCAACATACCTAAAATATCAAGCAATGCAAATGATACTTAATTACATGTTAGTTTTGTTGACTACCAGGAAGTTGTCAAAGTGAAAGACTAAATATTAAAAAAAAAGATGGATTGTTACAAAGAAAACAAAAACTACAGCCAATACTATAAAAAATGATAAAAGACACATTTTTCAAGAGTGAAAAACACTTATAGTGTAATAAAGTAAAAAATAAATTTGTAACGAACATCATACACAAAAAAAAATTGACAATTTCCTCTCCAGGAATTAAAATTCAGCTGTCCAAAAATGAACTCGGCAATAAAATTCTTGAACTCAAAACACTATTTATAGTATAATCCATGGTGGTCTAAAAATATCCTAGTATCTTCAATACCTGAAAAAGAAGTTTTAGCTGGGGAGGCAAGTGGCACTACTCCCTTCAATTTCTTCCCAAAGAATAATCATTATTATTGATGTTTTTATTGTTATTATTACCTTATCATCATCATTATTGAAAATATAATTATAGCAAAACAAGAAGAAACTGCCTTAGCCTTTATTCTTGATGATTTTATTGCTCATAGACCTGTTATTTTGAAATTTCTGGACTTTTTCCTCAAATTCCAAAATTCCCAGACACATTTCAAAATTCCCTGAAAAATCTCTTGACCTAGAAAAAATATTTCCCTGGCTTTTTCTTAAACTCTAAACATTCTGTTTATGTTCTGTTTATGTTCAGTCATGGGAAATGAATAACATACCTGAAAATATCCTTTTGTGTCTATAACACCTGATGCCCTGACACACCTGAAAAGTTCTGTTGTGCTCTAAAACAATCTGAGCCTGTAAAACAGTGCATATAATCTTATTCTCCTTAACCTTAAGCCTATAGTATAATGCCTGAAAAAGGCACTTTTACCGTTATACAACCTTAAAGAATTTCTTGAGCCTTGACACTACACCTAAAAAGTTCCTTAGTACTGAAAAAAATGAAACTGTAAATTTGCTTTGTGCTCATATACAGCCTGAACCAAGAGATAGCAAACCATTCTGTATGCAGTGGTACAACTTTATAACAAAACATATAACTAGAAATATACATTTAAAGCAATTTTCTTATGCCCATGATACAACAAAAAATAATACATATAGTGTTCCCTGTGTCCCTGTAACAACCGACTACAATTAACCCATTACCACACAATCCCTACTTTTGACACCCCTAAGAAAGAGGCCTTTTGAAAACACTATGGGAAAAGGAGAAAATGCTGGTAACCAGCATTTTCTCCTTTTCCCACAGTGTTTTCTACCCTTCCCAGAACAAATTTCTATTTTTTAGTCACCTTTATTTTGTTGTCTGCAAATGCTTTCAATTTGGACCAGTCTAAAATTTTCTCGTGTGGTAAAGAGTTAAATATCCTTTTGTGTTTTGATGAAAACAATTACACAGTATCATCACATAAGTCAATCTGATTAATAATGGGTTACAATATACCATATACATATATCAAAATTTCTTTGTATTTATTAGAATTTTAAACATGTTACAATAAATAGTATTCCCTCTTTTAAAAAAAACGTTAAGAATCACACATGTCCATTTACATAATATAAAAATATATTAAAATATTCATGGTATCCCTTTGATATTCTGAAGCCGAATATATGTTCTCACATGAAACAAACCAAACTGTACCTTGCTTCTATATGCTAACTGAAATAAAAGAAACAATAGATTTATATATGTACATATATATATTGACAGAAAAATTAGATAAACCAGTAGATACCAGGCTGACACAAGTAAATTAAATAGGCAAATGAAGAATAAGATGTAATTTGGCTGTAATGATATATATTCTTCAATTATAAAACAAATATGATTTAGCTTTTACCTCATCAATGGAAAGTTGTCACAATTAGTAAAATATCTGTACAAAATATTCTATTTGACCTGTTACTACTTAAAGGAACAGTTTAACTCCCTGTGTTCTTGCTATAAAATGAAACTGAAAATAAATATCTGTTATAGCTTGAGAAATATATGCCCTGATAGATGTTCATCTTAAAACAATTAAAATATACACATTTTCCATCAAATAAAGTGATTAAAATATTTAAAAATCTATTGTTTACACCATGAACAAGATAAAAATAATCAAACAACATGAAGCAGTCTTTATATCCCTGATACACATTGAAACAAAACATAATATCCCTGATAAAAATCTTAACAATAAAACAGCATCACATGTATCTGAAAAAATTAAAGAATAAAAATATCTAATGTTTCACAAAAAATTTTTTTTGTATATCTATGCCTTGCCCTAATGCATATATCTATGCCTTGCCCTAATGCAAAACTTTTTTACTTGTTAGAATATACAGATTCATAATGATTCTGTATATATTATTGATATACATGTATACATATAAGTTTAAATAATAAAATACATCTTGATAAAACCTGGCAAAATATGAACAATATGAAATATCTCTAAAACAGTCTGAAGTAAATTACCTAGCCTATGTTATATCTTGCAACTAAAAACATTAATCTCTTCACAAAATCAAATTTTGAAAAATATTTTTATACATCCCTTTTACAGCCTGTGTCAGTTAAGCATTTCTCTCTTCATTTCCATTACAAACTGTAATCATAAAACATCTTTTATTCTCCTATAGAGCTTAACAGTACAAAAGTAGCATTTGTGCCTTAAACAACCAAAATAATACAAAATATCTCACATAAACATAACTTTCAAAATATTATGTTTTGAGTGTTAAAGAATATTATGTTTTGAGTGTTCTCATTGTGTTAAAGAATATTATGTTTTGTGTGTTCTCATTGTGACTTAAACAGTAAGAAAAATTAGCTTGTGACAAGATAAAACCTGAAAGATAAAAAGACATTCCATGTACTCGTAAACAACATCAAATATCCATTGTTTCCATCTTACAAATATATGTCATAAAATAATGTATACTTTACCCATTGTCCCTCTGAAAACTCAAACCATAAAAATAGTCCTTGTGTCCTGATACAAAACAAAACAGTTCAAATATCTCAAGTACATTAAACATGAAACATCTCATATGTCTCTGTTGCAATCTAAACAAAAGTAGTAATACTTACAGTATTTTTGTTTTAACCTGAAAACATTAGAAATTTCCCTTCTTCAACCTTGCACCCTGATGCGTTCGAAAGCAATATGTAATATATCGCCTGTGTTGCTTTCATAACCTAAAATAAATACATTACAGTATCCCTTTTACAATTTACAACAATAAATACATGTACATATAATCTCCTTCATTTACAAAGTGAAACAGAAGAAAGATTACCCCATGTCCATTTTTCAACATAGAATTATACATATCCCTTATGCCCCAATGCACAAAAATAAGAGAAAAATATATAAAATCCCTTCTATCTACACATCATAGCATAACTGGTCAATCATATAAAAATGGTATTAAATTTAATTGATACAAACAAATCAGAATGATTTTAGTTGACAAGTACTGACACATACACATGCATATGTTGTACATTTGGTTTGCTTAACATATCTAAAATATTAAGCAATGCGAAATTATGAAACACAATTATATTAGAAGATATGATGACAACTAATAATTAGTAGACATTTAGTAAGAAGAGTCAAAGTGAAAGACTAAACAATAACAGTAGAAGAAAACGGAAAACAACAGCCAACAGTTTCAAAAATTAGAAAAAACATTTTTCAAAAGAGACTTTTAACAAAAGAACAGGTAATACAACCACTACCATGACTAATTCATATTGTATAAGTGGTATGTGTATCAATCATTTATCTTAATTTCGTAACACAGACAAGTGGACAATAATTTCCTTTCCAGGAATAAAAGGAACAACCTTATATTCAGCTGTCTATAAATATGACCTTGGCAACAAAATTCTAAAACTTAAATTTTTATTAATGGTATAGTGCACCAGAGTGCCCTAAACATGTTCTCATAATATCTTACATTCCTGAAAAAGAAAATTCAGCTGGGGAGGCAAGGGACGCTATTCCCTTCAGTTTCTTCTCAAAGAATAATTTGAAAGTGTAATTTCTCTAATCATTAATACAGCCAAATGTGAAGAAACTGCCTTAGCCTACTTCTTTATGGTTTTATCATTTTTGCTTTAAATTAAGAAATTCCCCATTAACAATTTTTCACTGACTTTTTCCATGACCAAGGACACCTAGATTCTAGTTTAGTCTTGTATGTGTGTAGTGTCCAAAGGTCTCAGTGTACAGTAAATACCACAGTTCCTCTGTTGTCGACAAACAACTACAACACCGACTTGAAAATTTCCTTCAAACACCAACCTGAAAACAAAGAGACCTGTTCTTAGTCTAAATGCAATGTACAACTGCTAATTAATCACAACAAATCATATGAATACTGTAAGAAAAGCACAAAACCTATCACTCATAGCTATTTGGCACGTTTGCGGAAACTGCTCGAAATCGAGCGATTTTACGATAAACTCAATGTGCAGCAGACAGCAGATTTGCATTGATGGCCTCTAACTGGCATGCTTTCTGTACAGTAAAATCAATTCAAAGTCTGTGGACATGCCAAAAAATACCATGATTCCAGCTACTTTTTCCACAATTTTATGGCGTATTCCTACCTTTCAAAATAAGCACGCAAAAACAGAAAAAGTCCGCAAACCTACCACTTTGGATTCCTAGAGGCACAGGGTACCGGTAAACTGTGGAAGAGTCATGAGCTTTTAGTTCCGAATTTGCAAATGGGCTTTATTTCAGATTTTGAGCCCATTCAGGGCACCAGTATCAATCCTTACCTTCAAATCTGCGGTCAAATCTTGCATTTTCTTGATATTTATAAATTTGACCATGGCCACTTCGAATATTCCACGCCTTACTGTACACTGATACCTTAAGGAGTGAAAAAGTTTTTTGCCTACTTTAGTTTAATCTAGATTTAAACACTTTAACCTAATTCTGAATGATTTAGACCTCTTAAATCACAGCTGGATGCTATAAAGCATGTAAATAATTGAAATTAACCCTTGCACCAAACAGCACATTTCACCCCATTTTAGAGTGCAGAATTTACTCACAGTCAGTTGATTTCAAAAACTCCTTCTTCCCTTGAAGCTTCTTTCTCATACTTTTACACCCACTGATCAATCTTGGTTTACATTCTAGTGTATTAAATGATACCTTCTGCATGATCCTTTCATCTCTAAGTGCAAATTTAACTTGCAGAAAACAGTTTTTCGGCCCGTACCATGCCAATTTATCTGTGAATTTTGACAAACTTGCTTCCTTTTTCCTTACCTAAGGACTGCTACTGCAATATTACATCACTCACAGCTTGGAGAACATTAGATAATCAAATGCAAATTCAAATAAGCCCTTATTTAAATAATATTGTGACAAAATACCCAATACAGGAGTGTATTTACAGTCCAGGGGAGGTAATTCAAATTTTCCAACTTGAGTTCTCTATCTCAACTGATTTTCTAAACCCAAGTCCAAGCATCTCTGAGGCAAGCACTTGCACTGTAAAGATGTAACCTGATATTGCAGCTGATAAACCAACATATTTAATTGTCTTAATGGTCATTTTATCTACAAACCTGTCCGAAAAACAAAGAAATCTGACCAACATCTCACTTTCTATGTGGACTTAGTCTTGCACAGAACAGTTTTCTAAAGGAAATCAGTGGTTTTTGGAATTTACAATGTCTTTCCAACCTTATAGAACACGGAGAAGCTGTAACAATTCATACAAAAAGAGGGCTACCCAGTTTAAGAAGGGTTCGCGCCAAGTCATGGATAATGTCGTGGAAAATGAAATTGAACCTGAGCCCATGCCTTCAACCTCGGGATGTCATGCACCAAAAAGATGTCGCCTTACAAGCCAAGAGGCAGTCGATTTGGCAAAAATTTCAACTTCTCCTGACCTTCCCTATATTCTTCGACCGAAACATGTCACAGATGAATGCCCGGGCATAGAAAATACAAAAATGGAGGAAAATGTTATCGTCAATATGAGAAACGTAGCTGAGCTGATAAACCAAGTACATGGATTTACGTGCAAAAAATCAAGAGTCACTGTCGATCTTGTTAACCGAACTGGCCTATGTGTATCATTTGCAATGAAGTGTAGTTCATGTGGATTTAGACTTGAGCCTTTCCGAATGTCAGACACAGTAAAGAAAACTAAAGGCCCACCGGCCGGTGCACTGAATGAAATGGTTGTATTACCCGCAATCAAAACAAAAGTTGGCCTAGCTGATATTACTACAGTCTTAGCCTGTTTAAACATCAAAGCTCCAAGCAAAAAAGCAATGCAGCTGAAATTCAATGCTATGTGCGACAAAATGACAGCACTCAATGAGAGGCAAATGGGACTAAACCAAGAGTACCTACAACGTGTAACCTCATTAGTTCCGACACATGCAGGAATTGATGTTCAGTACGACGCTTCATATTCAAGTCGACCGCAAGGCGGCTGTGAAAAGGCAGAACAGAGCTTTGCCCCTCTGATTGAACATTCAACAACCAGGAAGCTTCCAATTGCAGTCGGGGTGGCCAACAAACACTGCAGATTAAAGGCCTGTGACCATAACAATGCAAAATGCAAGAAGAACTACAGTTCAGTTGATACTATAGCCTCCAGTGAGCGCTCACTTTTATTCGACACGCTTAACGATGTTCGAAAGAGGGGTCACATTACACTTCGCTCGGTAACGACTGATGCCAGCCAACAACTCAGCAGAGCCCTAAAGGATTTCAAAGCCAACACCAATTCAAACATATCGCATCAAGTTTGTTTCATACATAGAGGCCGAACACTTCAAAAACACATTCGAGCGATGAAGTTAACCAGCATACCTACATGTTACGACAAACGAATGTATCAACAAAAATTGGCCAGTTGTATAAGGATTAGAATTAGAATGGAGCTTAAAAAGGCAAGAGCAGTTACAAAAAGTGACGACTCTTTCGTTCTTGCTGGCTCGAGAGCTACAGGTGTCGTAATGAAATGTCTTTCTGGTCAACACCAGCTTTGCCGAGAATTTTCCTACGTATGCAGGAGCCACCTAGCTTCTTACACAACAAGTCACTTACCATTTGGGGTACATTTACAGCTCAGCCAAAGAGAATTGTGCTTAATTCAGAAAGAAATTAATGAAGTATTTAATGAAGATAGCCTAAAAAGCATGAGCAGATTATTTACCACCAATTACTGTGAAAGCTTGCATTCTGCAGTGTTTACACTGGCTCCAAAATCGGTTTGTTACACACGCAACTTTGCAGCCATGTGCCATTCCGCCACACATTCTCGCTCTGTAGGACCAAGCCGATCAATGATAAGTATTGCACAAGAAGCCGGCTTAAAGGTTTACAAGCAATCTAGATTCTATAAGCAGCTGAAACTAGCAGACCGACAAAGGCAATATCACTCTAGAAGACAGGCTTCTACAGAATTTAAGCAGCAAAGATACTATCTGCGAAAAAGAAAATCACACAGTTTCTTCTTCAACAGTGACTCCCTGTATAGTATGGAAAATGTCGCCTCTCGGTCTGCTATTGATCATAGCTATGGCCTATCCTCATGAACAAAAGTAACAAGAACAGAATATGAACAAACTCTTCAAACAACAAAACCGAGTAACCACAGAAAATGTATGCAACAGAACGTTTTTCCCCCTTTCCGAAAATAAACGATTCTTACCGCATCTGGGAAGAGACATCGCTTCATTGCCCGATGACCAGTGCATTCTCCATTTTGTCTACAAACTTTCCTCGCATTGTTAACTGATGCAGGTTCATACGACAAGTGGTCTATATTTACACAAAGCTTATTGTGACAGACATGAGAAACATGCATGGAGCTGCATAACTGTACTGGACTATTCTCCAGAAAGAACATTAGTCGGTGAACCAGCAGTTTCAACCGTTTGCCATTCACAGTAACCCTATATATACCATAACCATATACATCAGTTGGACCGGTCCAAACGACACACTCACCGCCAGCAGCTACGAATTTGCTGACTAGAGCACAACGTATTGTATCAGCATGTTCATGATCCAAAGCAGTTCCGAAGAATGCACGGGCCATATTTGGGTATGTTGAATTTATTTCTGTAATATCAGGAAAAGCGAATTTGTTGATAGGCAACCCATATTTATCGGTTGCTAGCCATAAAAATACTTGAAACTGTCTATAGAGGACGAAACTTGGTAAAATTTTGATTAACGGACTTTTCCAGAAAAAAACAATTTTGGAAGCTTATTCCTACATATTGGATTACCTCCCCTGTTCAGAGTCCTTCTATTGATATATCATAAGCTTCAGAGCATTGCAAAGGGCATTTTATGTTTGGAAACTGGTCGAATATCTGACCGAAATACATTTCAGCCTGATTTTCAACGAAAAAAAAATTGTCATCTTACCTCTTAAGGTCTCAGTGTACAGTAAATACCACAGTTCCTCTGTTGTCGACAAACAACTACAACACCGACTTGAAAATTTCCTTCAAACACCAACCTGAAAACAAAGAGACCTGTTCTTAGTCTAAATGCAATGTACAACTGCTAATTAATCACAACAAATCATATGAATACTGTAAGAAAAGCACAAAACCTATCACTCATAGCTATTTGGCACGTTTGCGGAAACTGCTCGAAATCGAGCGATTTTACGATAAACTCAATGTGCAGCAGACAGCAGATTTGCATTGATGGCCTCTAACTGGCATGCTTTCTGTACAGTAAAATCAATTCAAAGTCTGTGGACATGCCAAAAAATACCATGATTCCAGCTACTTTTTCCACAATTTTATGGCGTATTCCTACCTTTCAAAATAAGCACGCAAAAACAGAAAAAGTCCGCAAACCTACCACTTTGGATTCCTAGAGGCACAGGGTACCGGTAAACTGTGGAAGAGTCATGAGCTTTTAGTTCCGAATTTGCAAATGGGCTTTATTTCAGATTTTGAGCCCATTCAGGGCACCAGTATCAATCCTTACCTTCAAATCTGCGGTCAAATCTTGCATTTTCTTGATATTTATAAATTTGACCATGGCCACTTCGAATATTCCACGCCTTACTGTACACTGATACCAAAACCTATAGAAAATATACCCTAATCTTTGCTAAAAACATAATATGTTAAAAATGTGTACCTTTAAGAGCATGATTCACAACTGTATGAAATAAAAAAATAGAACATTAATACTGCATGTAATAAATAAGGAAAACAAGCAAAGACTCTCCTGCCCTTGTTCAAAATGAAATATTTAAAATTCCCTATTATTCATACACCACATAAAGAAATATTTAAACTATACCCTGTCCCTAGTACAACCTGTACCAAGCAAAAAATACCCTTGGTCCTAGTAATACATGAAACAATACAAAAAGATGAGCCTATCCTGTAAGTTCTACACACAAATCCTAACACAATAAAAAATACACTGTGAGACTAAAAGAAACCTAAATATGAGCCATGCTGCTGAAAAAGGGGGCTTAACTCTTTACCACACGAGAAAATTTTAGACTGGTTCAAATTGAAAGCATTTGCAGATGACAAAATAAAGGTGACTGAAAAATTGAAATTTGTTCTGGGAAGGGTAGAAAACACTGTGGGAAAAGGAGAAAATGCTGTTTACCAGCATTTTCTCCTTTTCCCACAATGTTTTCTAAAGGCTTCTTTCTCAGGGGTGTCAAAAGTAGGGATTGTGTGGTAATGGGTTAATGCATCTCTCTGATAGCTGGTAACCAAGCAAGTCATCACAGTATGACAGTCATAAAATTTGTTCTGTATAACAATCTACCGAATCACAAGGTACACTGGTCCTTTGACATGCAGAAAATTTACGAAAAGCAAAAAGTTTTGGCCTAGGTCAGCCTGCCTGGACTGCGCAGGCTGACGTGGGTCGATACTTTTGCAATTGCATTAAGCCCCATATTCTCAGAGCATGATTTTAACCCATTACCACACAATCCCTACTTTTGACGCTTCTGAGAAAGAAGGCCTTAGAAAATATTGTGGAAAAAGGAGAAAATGCTGGTTACCAGCATTTCTAGTTACCAGCATTTTCTCCTTTTCCCACAATGTTTTCTACACTTCACAGAACAAATGTCAAATTTTCAGTCACTTTTGCTTTTGATTTGGATAAGCCTAAAATATTGTCGTTTGGTAATGAGGTAAACGGAAGAATATTTTTTAACTCATTACCAAATGACACTATTTTAACTCTTTACCACACAACTCCGACTGTTAACAACCATGCAAAAGAAGCCCTCTGAAAACACTGAGGGAAATGGAGAAAATGCTGGTAAATAGCCCACAATGTTTTCTTTCCTTCCCATAACCGATTTCAAATTTTCACTTTCATTTTGTCGTCTGCAAATGCTTTCTATTCGGACCAGTCTAAAATGTCGTCACTTGGTAAAGAGTTAATTTATACTTCTCACCGAGTTTGACCAGTCTGCATGTAAATCAGGTGGTAGAATTTACAACTGACTTGTAAACATCAAATGTTGAGTCACTTGAGGGTTTTGGTTTGAGCCCCAAAGCTGGCAATCTTAAATTACGAATAGTAGTTTTGAATGAGTCATCATTAAACTGAAGTTCTGTCTGACAGTGCTATACACCAACCCATTACCACACAATCCCTACCTTTGATGCCCCTTAGAAAGAAGCCTTTGGAAAACATTGTAGGAAAAGGAGAAGATGCTGGTAACCAGCATTTTCTCCTTTTCCCACAATGGTTTCTACCCTTCATAAAACAAATTTCAAATTTTCAGTCACGTTTATGTCTGCAAATGCTTTTGATTCGGACAAGTTTAAAATATTGTTGTCTGGTAATGAGTTAAGGCATGACTATAGATGATTTCATCCTGTATCTTGCATTATCTCTGGTACAAAAGTAATAAAGCCGATATGAGCAACCAGTGGTAAAAGTAGAGAAATGCAAATTCAATCAGTAGCCTTTCAGTTGAGCTGTATTAGTGGCCACTTAAAACGAGTTTTATATTAATTTATTGTTTACTGTGAGGATTAATAGAGGTACAACTCTGAAGAAAACATTTTGAATCCCCCAAAATCATCTGGACACCTAAAATTCAGCCTATCAAAAAACTCCACACAGATACAATTTGCTTATGATTTTTTATCAAACCCGTAAACTTTCAACTATAGTTTTCGTAGTTTTTCTGTCCCATGCTTAAGTATTGCAGGAATCAAGAAATTATTTCAATATTCAAGCACATTTTGTCTCTCTCTCTGAGCAAATCTTAAAGCAATCTCAAAGCCTTTAATCATTTCAGTCTCTCATACTACAACCTTTCAGAAATAATCATTTCCAGTCAAAAATATTTTGCCACTCTCTCTCTCTCACTTTGCTAGTGTTGACTGGTCTTTACTAGTCTTCATACCATAGTTTTCTTATTCCATGCTACACCTCCAGCACTCCAGAAACCACTTTTGACATTAAGCTGCTATCTCTCTCTCTTTCTCTCTCTGTATCTTTTTTCAACCCCCCCACACAGAAAATCGAAAATCAAAAATATAAGACCATTAATAAGACCATACCTGCTTGTTGGTCTCTGTTCTATAATCCTTTATCACACAAAGTCAACTTTTAGAGACTCATAAAGGAGAGGCTTTTGAAAACATGGTAGGAAGAAACTGTGTATAAATAGTATTTATGATTTCTTTTCCCATAATGTATTCAACCCTTTCTGATACAAATCTCACAATTTGAGTTATCATTCTATTTATCATCTGCAATCACTTTGAAACTCTCTTCAAAATAACAACTCTGACATACCTTTCTGATCCTTTCTATTTATCATCTGCAATCGCTTAAAAATCATCTGCAATCACTTTGAAACTCTCTTCAAAATGACAACACAGATGTACCTTTCTGTTCCTTTCTATTTATCATCTGCAATCGCTTTGAAATCATCTGCAATCATTTTAAAACTCTCTTCAAAATGAAAACATAGACATACCTTTCTGTTCCTTTCTATCTATCATCTGCAATCGCTTTGAAACACTCTTCAAAATGACAACACAGACAAACCTGTCCGTTTGTTTCTGTGCCTTATTTTGATATTCTTCTCTAGAGATATGTGGAAAAGCAGTCAGTGGCTTGGAAAGAAAATTGTGCAAAGTACTGGTAAAAGAGACTCCAGGAAAGCATGGATAGGTTCACTGGCTGCCGCGATATAACTGAAGATGGCGTTAAACACCATACAATAAATCAATCAATTCACTAGAGACATGTTTACAATAAATAATCATAAAATTCTTAAATATATACTGCTTGACTTCTATTCTGAACCCCAGGCTTCTCTAAAACATTTAATCCTTTCCCAAACAACAAATTTTAGACTCTTCCAAACTGAAAGAGTTTGCAGACAATTTTAACTTTCATAACAATGGCAGACAATTATCTGAACAGGCAGTGTTTTCAGTGTTTTCAAAAGACTCGTACTGCAGCCACGTAAAATCTAGGGCTTGTTTGGGAAAGGGTTAAAACATGATGTTTTCTTACACCTAACTTACTTAAACCATCGTCACATCTTACCGGTTGATTGTTGTGGAAATTACTGCAGTTGGCCGAAAATGAACGTATGTTGAAATTTCACGAATATAACCGTAGTTAAACATATTAATGAACATAGTTTAAACGTGATTTGCTTGTAGTAAGCACACATTTTTTAAACATGTTCAAAAATTGGTTACGGTTAACTATGATATTGTGTCGCAACTCTATCCGTAGTATGAACGTAGTTGATCTTAGTTAACCACAAACACCCTACTTAACCGTAGCGTGTTTTGCAGTTGACCATAGTTTTTGAAGAACATCCTTTCTTTCAAGGTGGCGAGGTCAAGCCCAAATAGGTCAGTTGCTAGCACAAAGGACTTGAAAACAGGGGGTATGATCTTTACTACACAGCAAACTTTCATACTCATCTACATTGAGGAAATTCACAAAGGAAAATTGACATGTTGTCAAATAATGATACTTGTCCTTTAATAGGTAGAAAACATCAAGGAAAAAGCAGAAAATGCTGGTTACCAGCATTTTCTCCTTTTTCCACAATGTTTTCAAAAGGCTTCTACTTCAGGTTGGTCAAAAGTTGTCATTTTGTGGTAAAGGGTTAATTAAAACCCACATTGCATGATATTCCCATTACCAGGATTAAAAGCATGAAAAAAAGTCAAAAGGCTTGTCCTAAATCAAGTATAGATCCTTTTTCCTGAGTACTTTTATTATAGCTGCATAATACATTAACCAACCACCTTAGCAAAATTTATAATTTACACAGTTTTTACCATGAATCCAGCAATCAATGAGTTTGCAGTTTTCAAGGCCTGTATGGTAAAAATCTTATAATTAGGCAGATAGGATGGTAAATGGACAAGAGGGACAATGAATATGGTCAATGGACAATAGAACTGGCTATTTCAAAATTTGTAATCAGCATTTTCCTTTGCTCACATTTGGTACAAGGCAGTTTTGTAACTGACAGGTAGCCCTTGAAAGGTACGTGTAACATCAATATTACAAGAATCTGTTTGCATTGATTAGTAATCAATGGTAGGATTTGAAAAACAGACAAAGGTATGAGAAATAAATTCTCCATTTAAACTTTTATGTTATACATACAGTTTCTGCTTCTGCTATTTGCACTTCTTCTCCATTGACAGACACAGTGAAGCTCTTTTTTTAGGGGGGAATTGCTTTGTTTCAGCTTCAGAAAACTTCTGCAGCAGTTTGCTTCAGGGACTTCAAGCAGGTTTGAGACTTTGAAGTTTGTGCCTTGCACTTTTACCTCTGTTGTCACTTGGATAAAACCTGAGAGTACAGTGAAAAATATGCTTTGTACCTGTGTAAGATGATTTGTGGGGTTTAAAAATTACAAAGCCTATGACATTCCTTAATGCTCCCCGCAAAACCAGGCACATTTGGGCTTTCACAATAGCTATGATAAAAAAAAAAGTATGAAAAGAATGTGCATGCATTTTCAGAAATTGAAGGAAAGACAAATGTGTTTAGTGTTACTAACTCACTCACTCACTCACAGCATGTCATTACATATTTTTGTGTCCTTAAAGTCAGTTTTGTTTACCAGCTGACTAAAATATAAGGTCATGTGACAGCAGAAATTGATGATAAGCAAAAAGTTACAAGGCATGTCAGCTGGTCTGGGTCAATATTTTTTGCATTTGCATTAACCCATTACCAAACGACAATATTTTAGGCTTAACCAAATCGAAAGCATTTGCAGACGACAAAATAAAAGTGACTGAAAATTTGAAATTTATTTTGTGAAGGGTAAGAAACATTGTGGGAAAAGGAGAAAATGCTGGTTACCAGCATTTTCTCCTTTTCCCACAATGTTTTCTAAAGGCTTCTTTCTCAGGGGCACTAAAAGTAGGGATTGGGTGGTAATGGGTTAAATTCGCTTTATACAGAGCATGACTCCTAAATTTTATAGCATAGTTATTACAGTACTACACTAGAAATGCATTAGAAAACTGAAGAACCCAAGGAAGAAAACTTGAAAACAGTGTAGGGGCCAGTATAATGTTGCCTTTTAACTCTTAAACACACAAGGAAATTTTAGACCTGTCCAAATTGAAGACATTTCCAGACAAATTAAGCTGTCGACAACAAATAATAAATCAATTGCAAAAATATTATTTAGTTAACTCAGTAAGAAAGGCTTTAAAATGAAGTAAATAATATTTCATATGAGCAACCATTTATTGAAAATGTCAATTTCACATCAAGTTAAATTTGACATTTAACACATATTGCCCCAATTCCGACAGGAACGAGCTGTTCATTGACTGTGACAGGACAGGAAGTAAGCCAGACGGACATACGATTGAATTGCAGTTATTTCTTTGTGACTAGTTCTAAATTAGCTGCTGTAGCCCCTGTCTGTCTATAAATTATCAAACTTAAGTCAACATGTCAGGCTAGCAACATTGTTTCTTTTCTCATGAAAAGACTGGACACATGATGAGTGATGTCATTCAGTTTCACCCGTTCCTGCCAGCAACATGTAAATACAGCGTTTTTCTAAACATTTGTTCCAATACGGACGATATTTCTTCTTTTCAATGAAAAAAGGCGGTTCTTTTAAGAAAAGATAATTATTTTCAAGCGCATAATTCGAACGAGCATTTCAAATTAAAGAGATTAATGTTTTGCTGGCCATGGAATTTCCTCAGACTTCAAGCCCCTTTCTTTCCATTGATTTTACACAGTATTTGCGTCTTAAACTCCAAAATTGACTTTGAAGATTGCGTAGAATTCTAGTAAAATATGAAATCCGTACCTGGGATAGCCTTTTTTCAATCCTGAATAAGTAAATTTTGCTGAAAACACGAAGAAACGACAGTCAATTACAACTTGCCAGCCTCCATTTTATTTACCTCTGCAGACGAAGTGATTAGTCCTGCAAGTTGATTGGATAATCTGTACCAGGTGATCAGTTTTATTATAATTAGCTTGTACGTCAGCGCAGGTGCTAGAGCAGGTGCTCGAAAATGTGACGTCATGACCATGCTGCCATGTTTCTTGCATTTTTAAGATATTTCAAATGTGCATTGTGATTGTTGGCTTACGCGAGAAGTTTACAAACAAGAAAATGCGCGCAAATTGAATAAACTCCAGGCATCGTGCTATCTCAAATGCTTTCCTTTGAAATATATTCTATACCTACGTTTAATGACCAGTGAACAAAATTGATCGTCATGGTCGCGGCATCGGTAGATCTACCGTAAATCTGGAGTCTTTGGATCGATTTTCTACACAAAGAACAATCACAAAGTCGAAAACAAGCTTAGCAAATCATGTGTTATTCTAATGTTTTATGATATTCATACCTGATAATTTTACGTCTATCTAGAATAAGGCGAATTTTACCCAAAATCTGAGAAATTTATGAATGCTTCTTCCATTCAAGAAATCCGCGGCCGAAAAGAGTCTCTGTGGGGTGCACATGTGGAAAAGTAGAGTTCTTGACCACGTGATCTGCATGTCATGTTTCTTTCAATTGGTCTTTGGAATGCTAATCTAAAATTAAACATTTTTATTATCCAAATAATGTTCTTAAAAACTGATTTTTATAAAATTTCCTTCAGACAGATTAAAAAAAAAACATTACAAAAAAGATAAATTTGTATAAACGAATAAATACATTAGTCAATTAATCATGCAATTGATTAACATGATGCATTGTTTATAATTCAGTTAATGTTAGTTGGTTGAATGGTGTTTTACGCCGCTTTCATGATAATTTTTAGACAAATCATGGCGACAGAGTTTCCTCGGTTTCACCAGTGTTGCAGGGTTACCTTTCACATGACTTGGCTGTAGAGCCAGTTTATCTTGCTGTGTCGTGGTTGAACGGTCATTTCCCGCCAAATCAATCATAACTATATATTTTTCTTTCATCCACACTCTCCAGCATGTCCAAGTCGAATCTATGACCTGTATACGTGACTTAAAATGAAAGTATGCTTCGAGTGAAAGAAGACCAATTAACCTTTTGCCATACAATCCCTGGTTCTTTACGATCCTGAGAAGGAAGCCTTCTGAAAACAGTGTAGGAAAAGGAGAAAATGCTGGTAACTAGCATTTTCTCCATTTTCCACAATGTTTTCTTCTCTTCCTAAAACAAATTTCAATTCTTGAGTCACATTTACTTTGTCATCTGCAAATGCTTTCAATTTGAACTGGTCTAAAATTATGTTGTGTGGTTAAGAGTTAACCTTTTCCCAAACAACAAAATTTTGGACTAGGCCAAATTCAAAGCATTAGCACATGACAAATCAAATGTAATGCAAATGATGATTTTTGTTTATGAAAGAGTAGAAAAACATTGTTGAAAATGGAGAAAATAGTGGTCACCAGCATTTTCTCCTTTTCCTACAGTGTTTTCAAAAGCCTTTTATCCCAGCGAGCCCACCCAGGTGGCTCAGTGGTGAGCGTGTCGGACTCATAACCTGGTAGTTGTGAGTTCGATATCCGGTTGAGGCGAACGTTCTTTCTTTCCGGCGTATTTTCGCCTCTCACCTCTGCTGAAGTATGTGAGAAAAGTAGTCGGTGGCTTTGAAAAGAAAGTTGTATAAGTACTGGTATGAGAAAGCCAGGAAACACATGTGCGTCACCGACCGCCATGATATAACCTTAGCTGTTAAAGTGGCCTTAAACCCCAATACAACAAATCCTATCTTTCCCAGCGTCGTAAAAACCAGGGATTGTTTGGGAAAGGGTTAAACAAAGGAGACAAACCTATGCTACCATGGTTGAAAGCTTTTCATCGCTCAAAGGTCGCCTTCGACGTGAAAACACGGACTACAATTCAGTATGCAGATGCTGAGTCAGCCTCGTTACATTTGTAAATGTGTAAACAAACAATTTGGTTTGGAATTTTCAGGCCGCAGAATATTTGTTATAAATTTCTATATGGAGACATCTGGAAAATTGTTCTGAATGCGAAATATTTCACAAGGAGGAGATTATTTTGAAAGCCATCTGCAAACTTTATCAACTATAAAAACCCGAGTGTTGTCTTTTAATATTTTCCATGTAGTCCATGAATTTCTGATAATAGTAGTTTTCATATTTTTGCCAATGATTGGTGCTACATTGATAGGTCTGTATAGTTAAAATAGGTCTGCTTTTTTATCTTTCTTATATAAGGTAGTGATGATATGATCTATTTTCCATGTCTTTAGAACGATACAGGATTTCATGGATTCTTGGATAATCATTTTTAGAGGCTTGACCAGTTGGATTGCCGTTTCTTTAATTAACTTTGGGTGAATCATGTCCGCACCTGGCTTTTTTCTGTCAATTGCAGACGTGTAGAGTATATTTTTTCCCAGAAATTCAATCTCCTTATTTGTTTGGTCTGTGCTGTCTCCAAATGTAGGAATATTGTATATTTCCTCTGTTGTTAATACAGTACTGAAAAAAAGTATTAAGCATTAATGGTTTTTTCTTAATCATTCGTCACAACACCCCTATCTTTGTCTGCAAGGCATTGGAATTTGTATTTTACTTAAGTTTTAGATTGGACAAATCGCCAAAATATTTCAGTATCTTCTTTGGACTTGAGTGCAACAGTTTTCTTGTAATTGTATTTAGCTTTCTTTACCAGATCTGCTGCTTTGTTTTTTGACTTAATGTATTAATCCCATATGTCAGAATTTCAACAACAATTGCTTTTTTCCAAAGCGTTTACTTTTTGCTTACTGCCTTACAGGGTTTCCCTAGTCATCCACGTATTGGCGAACCTCTCAAACCTCAGTCTGCTCTCCGGTTTATTTTCTCTAGGCAATTTTAATAGAGTATCGGCAAATCTTAACATAGTTGGTCTGCGCATTTCCATCCATGAATAAGTTGTCTCCGTCTATCATGCTTAATTTTCCAATATATACTGCAACACTCCAAAAAGAGGCATTCGGACATTTGCGTAAATTACCGACTCGGATCAGCCTGTGCAGTCCGCGCAGGCTAATCCGAGACGGCACTTTACGACTAATTTAAATTTTGTGCCACAGTAGACTCTTAGTATCTGAAAGAGTTTAAGACAACAACTGCTGATCTGATTTGTACAGAATTTAATCCAATGAAAATGTATGTACACAACAGACAAGTCACTCTCTAAAAGGATAATGTTCGTAACCATCGACAAATCTTGTCTACAGATTTTTCAACATTGAAAGAACCCTGCTTCTGGTGCTGGATCTACGTCTACAGCTCTGACCACAAGTTCCTGGACAGCAGATTCTGTGTAGTGGACAGTCCGCGTCCGACCTGCAAGACTGACCAAGGCGTAATTGCATCATACACAAAAGACGTGTGGTCGGCACTGGTTTTGGACATTCAGCTGAAACTAAAGAAAGTAGTCATATGATATAAAACAAACCCGGTTTACATGCCAATAATTAGACGTTATTTGAATAAAATTTAGAGCCTAGAGTGCTATCAACTCTAGTAATTTATGAACAGGCCTGCAACACGCGAAAAGGGACATTCAGACATCTGCGTAAAGTGTCGTCTCGGATCAGCCTGCAGGAACTCTGCAGGCTGATCCGAGACGACACTTTCCGTATTTTTATGTGTTTTTCTGTTTAGAGCATGTCTAATCTAGCACAAAATCTACTGTAGTCTTAAAGTGCAGACTCGGATTAGCCTGCACGGACTGCGAAGGGTCATCCGAGAGGACACTTTGCGGAAACACCCCAATACCCTTTTTCGCGTCTTGCAAGCCAGTTATAAAGAGTTCATCCTTTGCGCACCAAATACCTATAGGTGAAATGAACATTTCAGTCAGCTAAAAGGCTATAAGACCGACATGTCTTCTGGTCAGAACACGTCCTATAGATGCTTGAGAGTGTATGTATACATTTGAAACCAGATAGTATGTTAACCCTTCACTCCATATATACTCGTTTCTACGCATTGCTTGTAGGAGCCTTTGGAAAACATTGTGGCAAAAAGTGAAATTGCTCGTGATGAGCAATTTCACCTTTTGCCACAATGTTTTCTATGCTATCAAAAGGGGTCACATACCCATAAAAAACGGCTTCATCCTTGCTGTTATTTAGGGTCAATTAGAGATACCATAGAAATGCCTTATGGGGTAAAGGGTTAAGCACACAGTATGTTCTTTGATCTTCTTTGTCCACAAACTCAAAAAAAAAAATTCACGTTGCGAGGCCAGAGGCATAATAAGATTTTCTGGAGGTCCATTAAGTTACTGAAAAAATAAATTATAACCAATATGTACGTCGAAGGCTACTGTATACTTACAATTGCATTGGCAAGTTTCACAACCTCTTGTGTCCCGTTTTCGGCCGTATTTACAGGAGCCTGTACAAAGGACGTCTGGACATGTGACCTCGTTAGTTTGGGCTGTTACTGATGAACTGGTACCAACAGTCGATGTAGAAACTGGTTGTTTGGTTTGACTTTCTTCTGTTGTCTGTGCATTGTATTCCCTTGCTAGTGCACTCATCGTGGTAGATATTTTGGTTGCAGTAGGGTCTGATTTTGTCGAAATCATACTGTCACCTGACAATTTTGACATTTCTGCAGATGCAGTTTGTGTTATTTTATCATTTGTTATTTCCTCGGCCAAGGAAGCCATATTTGTTGTTTCTTCGGCAGTAGTCATTGTTGCTACAACGTTATCTTGGGCAGGTTTCGGATCTGCTTTAGCTTCAGTGACAGTATCGACCGTCACCTTGGCTTCCGCTGCATCAGGTTGATTGATTGGCACTGTTTGCGCTAACTCCGTTGTACCAGATGTCGTTGGTTTGATCACATTCAAAGTAGTTTTACTTTTTGGTGTTGTGTTTTTTTCTGTTATTGCCAAGGCATCGGTTGTCAACGCCGTAGTTGTTGTAATGAAGGTACCAGCTTGCTTATTGGTACCATTCTCATTAGATTTAAAAACAATAACACCGTCATTTGTACTCTTGTCAACAATGTTCGTGACAGTTGGTGCAATAGTGCCTTGTGTGCTGTTAAATCCCACGGTTGTAACATCAGAAGCAGTAACAGCATCGGTCGATAACGTTACGGCTGAACTTTCTGATGCTGTGGTTTGACCAGGAGTAGCTTCGGCGGATGGTGACGAAACATATTGTTTTGATGCTACAATCGAATTCATGGTGGATGATGTCATTGCTGGGGATGGGACGAGTTCTTTGACTTTTTCTGTAACCTCTAATGACTGACCGTTGGTCACAGGTTCGTTTGGGCTACTTTCAACAGCAACAACAGATCCAGATTCAGGTAACTGTATATTATTTGTTGGTACAATAAATGATGCTCTTGCACTTGTAATTGTTTCACTGGGTGTATTTTCTGCGGTTGAGAGTGTATTACTCTGTCCTGGATCTGACAGTTTGTTTTTCTGGGTACTTGAATCAATTTGTGAAGGCTCTACGATAATGTCTACTGCTGGCATGTTTGCTTCAGCAGGTATTACAACATTCGTTTCAACAGCCGGCACATCAGTCGGGTCTGTGAGGATAACATTTTTCCTGGTTACTGAAGATTTCTGGTCAGCTGCCGGACTGTTTTGCTTAACAATTGGTGCTGTTTTAACTGAGTTAATGAGATTAGCAACCCTCCTTGCATCTCGCGCTGCATCTTTTACGGCATGACATGACACAAATCCTGAAATAGACACCAGTAGGGCCCGTTTTCCTAACCATTCCTAAGAACGTTCTTTGTTTTATTCTCCAGAATTTTCTATATTTGAAAGTAACACAACTTCTGGTTGGCCATACCAAACAGTTTAGCCAATCAGAAGTTTTATTACTTTAAAACTTTTCTTGGAAAATGAGACTAAGAATATTTTCAAGAATGGTTGGGGAATACAGACCCAAGGCTCTGAAATGAAAGATCTTACTGAAAAAAATATCGCTTTCAAACTTTGGCGTGGCTCAACTGAGTTCGGCATAAAACGTCTAAGTTATATAAATGAGCCACGGTCTGGCAAAAGTGGGCTTTATACATCTCCGTGATGCCTTATACCAAGCAAGTTATCATCTTATTATGGATCCGTAAAGTCCTTTTTCTCTTACAATCGACCCGAGTCTGTATACACCGACCATTCTTGAGAATATTCTGTGTCTTATTCTTCAGAATTTTGTCAAAGTGAAAGTAATACAATTTCTGATTGGCTAAACCAAATGGTTTAGCCAATCAGACGTTCTGTTACTTTCACAGTTAAAAAATCTTGAAGAGTATGACAAAGAATGTTCTTAAGAATGGCAGGTGAATACAGACCCATTTAATAATATTTGAACAAAATAGTATTTAATCCAAGCTACATCTATATTTATTTGATTCATGGGAAAAAAAATCAGAATATTGCATTTCGTAAGATTTCGGAAAATCTCGGTGTCTCCCTTTAAACTCTTGTCCAACATTTATCTGTTTTCACAACCCTGTAGATTAATGCGTTTGAAAATATTCTTTAAAAAAAAGGGGGGGGGGGGGGAAATACTGATAATTAGGAAATTCTCATTTTTCCACTATGTTTTCTACGTTTTCAAAGACAAATTCTATCATTTGAGACACACCTGATCTGTTGTCTGCTAAAGTCTTCTGTTTAGATCAGTCAAGAATTTGTTATCCGTTAAATAGTTAATTAAAATCATATTTATCTCACATATATTATTTTCATTTAAAAATCATCATAATCTTCATCATCATCATTATCATCAACAACAACTACAACGACTATCGTCATCCCTATCAAAGAATTGTAAGCATGATCAAATTTACCGGAGAAAATAAAGCCCGTTATCAACAGAGAAATTCCGTAATGCACCATTTCGACCAGCTGTACCGTTCCGTCGAACTACATGAAGTCGGATGACCAGCACGAAAACAAATGCGGAGCTGAGCGGTCAAGTTTAATAAATAACTATTGTATTTTATACATGTTTGCTTCGAACAAAACCACAAGGATGACCTTCGTAATTTATTAATTACTCGCTCACCCTTTGACCAGGCCGGTTGACGTTATTGTTAAGTTGAAAGACGTAAATATATCTCAATGTATTTCCTGATAAATACAAGAACAGGGCGAAACAGGCCATTATAGTAGTGTATAGTTGAAAAACTTATTTTTCTGTTAACCCTTTCCCAAATGGCAAACTTTTGGAGTAGACCAAATTGAAAGCATTTGCAGAGGACAATTCAACTCTTGCTGAAAAGATGATTTCTGTCTATGATAGGGTAGAAAAAATTGTGGGAAAAGCAGAAAATGTTGGTTACCAGCATTTTCTCCTTTTCCCCACAATGTTTTCAAAAGGCTACTATTCCAGACCAGTAAAAACCAGGGATTGTTTGGGAAACGGTTAAACCGAGGACAGAAGTGATCAGACCGTGCTTTTCATTTCCGTCCAAGTATGGCTTGTATTTCCCTAGAATATTGGGAACAGTTCACCATTTCATCGCTACAGGCGGAAACATAAGATTGTATGGGCGGTAAATATCAAGATCAGATTGCACAGAACGTGCAGTCTGATCTTGCATATATACTGCCTAATTGTTTTAACCCATTACCACACAATCCCTACTTTTGACGACCCTGTGAAAGAAACCTTTAGAAAACATTGTGGGAAAAGGAGAAAATGCTGGTAACCAGCATTTTCTCTTTTCCCACAATGTTTTCTACCCTTCACAAAACAAATTTCAAATTTTCAGTCACTTTTATTTTGTCGTTTGCAAATACTTTCGATTTGGACAAACCTAAAATATTGTCGTTTGGTAAAGGGTTAAAAGCAAGCCTATACAGGACAGAAATTTGTCTCAGGGGTTGGTGGTATCAGATCCAGATTTCCTGATTACAAATCCCAATGCTTTGACCACTGAGCTATAGAGATTCCGACTCATTAGCAGAAGCTAAGGGGTCACATGGTATAAAGGTAAACAAATAAAGAAAAAATAAAGCGGTCAGCGTGTTTATTACTCAAGAAATCGTTAACTCTTTCGACGTCAAATACATAAATTCGACTTTTGTCGACCGCTGAAAATATAACCCACTGAAACATAGAAATCAATTTTATATAAAAGCTTGACTAACTAAGCGGACAGTGTAGAGTCAAGATCAGACTGCACGATCTTTGCAATCTGATCTTGATTTATGCTGTCCGCAAAACAAAGTCTCTGTTTTTGCCTTTGACTACTGAAGACTTCAGATCTTTCAGAGCTTAGGAGCCCTATTTAAACTTGCCCTCTTTCGATGGCCGAAAATATAGTCCACCAAAATGCAGAGAGACTCTTTCCGACCTATAGAATTATTCAACAAGCAGACAGTATACATCTAAGATCAGACTGTTCGTTTTGTGGAGTCTGATCTTAATCTATTGCGGCCGCGAAAGCCTCTGTTTAAGCGTGCAGAGCTGAAAGGGTCAAGACGCAGACTAGGGTCTGTGTTCGATTGTCATTAACCCTTGGACCTCGATAATCGTAGAAAATAATCAGCAGGCTGCACACAGGTTAATTCTGAACCTTGGCATTCACCTTCCGTTAACCGAGTGAGAGCAGATTATATATAAACACATTTTCACTTGTATAAGAACTGTAATGTCGCTCTCGAAATAAAATGGATCAAGTTGTATGGTGTTTTCCGGCGGCACCAGTAATTTCTGTGGACAAGATCAAGATCAGACGTAAAGCATGGAACGTCTTATGTGATACTGGATTAAAATGAACTGAAACTACGGCTGTGTAGTGTTTTTTACTTTTTTTCAAATCACTGTGTACGTCGAATTCATCTACTATATGGCCAAAGAGTAAACCCCTTGTCCATGACAAACATTATAGGTAGATCTTGAGGACTGATTATATAATGACCAGGCCACACTGTACAAAGCATGCAGTCCTATTTTACACCGACTGCCACTAAATTATAAAATGTGACAAACACTTTTCTTTTTTCTCAGTCTACTTTCTAAGATCTCGAAAACGGACAAACTGCCGATTTCTCGGTGAAAGTATTGGTCCTATGACTGCCATTATAAGAAGAAACGCACATTAACCCTTTACCAAACGACAAAATTCTGCACTGGTCCAAACTGAAAGCACTTGCAGACGACAAAATAAACGTAGCCCAAAAACTGATACTTTTTTCCAACACTACCCGGGGTAGAAAAAATTGTGGGAAAAAGGAGAAAATGCTGGTTACCAGCATTTTTTCCTTTTCCCACAATGTTTTCATGAGGCTTCTATCTCAAGGTCGTAAAGGGCTTAAATTTTTCAGATAAAAAAAAAACCTAATTATTCTATGCCATTTCTGGCTAGTAGGCCTACATCTACTGGTATTAACGTAGTAGACCCCAAATAGAAAACAGCTGTTTTTCCACTATAATATTATCAGGACTACAAAATTTGCTATGATTCAAAAAGAGTGTTATTGTACTGCTTTAACCAAGCAACTTTTTCATTTTTATCTTTTCTAGAATTATCATTTATAAATCTAAAACCGCTATATTTTGATTACAAAGACAGTAATTACCTTCCTTTTCTGGAAACTATAAAAGCATCTTCAAATAATTTCAAGATAGGCATAAAGAAATTTCTGCTTAGTTAAAAATGTGCAAAAGTATTACACCTATGTAAATCTGTGTTTATCAACTATCAAGAAAACTTTATGCAATGCAGCACCAGAGGTATTAGGGGTCTACTACCTTAAAGTCGACAAGACCAAGGGCCAAATTGCATGTTGTGGGTAGTCTGGTGTTAAATAATCATCACCAAACAATGTAACAAGTAGACTAAGGGTAACACAGTTAATGATGACCTAGCCTCCCACATGTCTAACTTTCACCTTTAATACAATGACTTTTTTGTTATCTGTTCTCGGAAAGAGTATTTAGCGAATAACAAAAAATGTGAATCATCTTTCACGCTACTAAGGAATTATACATTATTTAATTAATTTCCTGACGAAAAAAAAAACTCTATTCTGACCAATATTGAAAGCATTTGCTGACGACAAAATCAATGTGACTGAAAAAAATTAAACTTGGTTTGGGAAGGGTTGAAAACATTGTGGGAAAAGGAGAAAATGCTGGTTACCAGGACAGGCCCGTCGGAAGGAAATTTCATTTGGTCCGGCCAGTATGGCGGGCGACGAAATCGTCAAGCCATGCTTTGGGGGGGGGGGGGGTTCTTTAGAAAAGAAGCCTTTAGAAAACATTGTAGGAAAAGGAGAAAACGCTGGTAACCAACATTTTCTCCTCCCCCCACAATGTTTTCTACCCTTCACAAAACAAATTTCAGATTTTCAGACACTTTTATTTTGTCGTCTGCAAATGCTTACAAATTGGACCAGTCTAAAATATTGTCGTTTGGTAATGGGATAAGCCATGCTAGGGGGGTCCGAGGGCATGCTCCCCCGGAAAATTTTTTGAAAATAAGACGCTCTCTGGTGCATCCTGGCGCATTTTTTGAGGTTTATATTGCGCATTTTTTTTTTCGAAAATTGGTCTGGCCATTTTTTCATTTTCGGCCGAAAATTTGGTCCGGCCATGGCCGGACCGGCCGGACCGCTTCCGACGGCCTTGCTCAGGATAGTCAAAAATCGGGATTGGGTGGTAATGGGTTAATCAAACACCTCGCATCTGGTAACCAGCATTTTCTTCTTTTCCCACAATCTTTTCTACTTTTCCATTGACGAAATCAAATTTGTTTTGTCTTCAGCAAATGCTTTCAAATTAGTCTACAATTTTGTCGTTTGGTAGAGTTAAAACCTTCATCACAAAGCAAGGTACAAAGGTACAGTAGTATTAAGATAATTTCAATGCATCATGTTCTCTCTCTCTCTCTCTCTCTCTCTCTCCCTTCTTCTTTCACCTTGGTACAGAATATACCTTATTTTCTTGTGGCCAGTTATCTTTGGTCACTTATATGTTAAACAAGAAAAAACAACAGTTAGAAGAGAACGATATTTTTTTATATCTATTTTGTATAGTCTTCTCTTTAACAAGAAGTCATAAATCCATCATGATCAACAGTGACCTTTCAACTACATGGCTTGGTTGTCAAACTTGACCGTTTACTATTAACTGGACACTCACCCATTACCTCCTAAAACAAATTTCTGAGATTGAAACATGTTTTGAAATACATGGCGAAAACTCTCTGGCTGTACAAACTGTTGGTTATGAAAGTGCAGTTTGATCATGATTTAAGCAAAGGCGACTTAACTCCATCCAGATATGAAAACCTGATCTTTGTACGACTGAATATACTCATACAAAACTAAAGAAGAATCTCAGGTACAGGCTGGACTGAAGAAAAGCAACACAGTCTGTGTAGATCCAAGATCAAATTGCTCATTCTTTGCAGTCTGTTCTTGATCTATGCCTTTCTACAGAAGCCAGTTTTCGCGTAGGGCACTTAGAGGCTGAACCCTCTAACAAACAATTCAGTGTTCTAACGACCCATAAAGTTAAATGAAAATACTGAAGAAAAATGAGAAAATAGTTGTAACCAGCAATTTCTCCTTTCCAAACAATGCTTTCTACAATATGGACCCTATCTATTTCAATGTCTGCAAATGCTTTAAATTTGGACACGTTTATATTTTGCAAAGTTTTTTTCACTTGCCCAAATTGAAAGTATTTGCACATGACAGTTAAAAAGGCGACAAAAATGAAGGGACTTTTCTTGAAAGGGGAGAAAACATTGAGGGAAAAGATGAAAATGCTGGTTACCAGCATTTTCTTCTTTACCCATAATGTTGTCAAAGTCCTTCTTTTTCATGGCCTGTAAAACTTGTGATGGTGTGGTAAAGGGATAAATAGTGGTTTGGCTACTAAATATTTACCGACCTATATAATAACTTGTATGTTAAGATGATGTTGAAGACTTTTACGACCTATTTGTTGGCTTGTCCCAACTGAGTTTTATCATTTATGTCAGCAACATTTCGATACATAAAAGGAACATCAGAAGCCACATCTCACTAAACTCTTTACCAAACAACTGAATTTTGTTCTAATTAAAAAAAAAAAGAAACATGCATTTGACAAAATAAAGGTGAATCAAACGATGTAATTTGTCTTCAAATCGAAAAAAAACTAGAAGGCCCTGAAGGGCCTGATATTGCTCTACTGGCAGAGATTTTGCTTTTATTCTAGTATACACTATGAATTCATGATGCAAAAAGAAAAAAAATACAATGATTAAAATCAGAAATGCCGACTTCAACAGATTAAATAAGAAATCAAAATTTTCAACTTGAAATGGCTTCTTTTCCCATACTGATTGTCGATATTTTTCAAAATTGATAGGGTTGGAGCTATTGATAAGATAAACAAACTCTGCAAGTTTCACAAAAATCTGATAACAAATGCAGACTTTATCACGTACACAAGAAATAAACAAGAAATGCATATTTTAATGCGTAAACAAGAATTGGTAATTTTTAACTTGAAATGGCTACTTTTCCCATACTGTTTGTTCGATTTATTTCAAAATTGATACTGTTGAAGCTTTTGGCGAGATAAACAAACCGTGCAAGTTTCACAAAAATCTAATAACAAATGCACATTTTATCCCGTAAACAAGAATTTGAAATTTTCAACTTGAAATGGCTACTTTTCCCATACTGTTGGTTGGATTTTTCTCAAAATAAATTGGGTTAAAGCTACTGATAAGATAAAAAAAACTGTGTGATTTTCATGAAAATCTGACAAGAAAGACCGACTTTATTGTGTAAACATGAATTAGAAATTTTCAACTTGAGAGGGCTACTTTTCCCATACCGTTTGTTGGATTTTTTTTCAAAATCAATAGGGCTGAAGCTATTGATGAGATAAACAATCTGTGCAAGTTTCACAAAAATCGTGCAACAAATACAGACTTTATCGCGTAAACAAGAATTAGGAATTTTCAACTTGAAATGGCTACTTTTCCCATACTGATTGTTGGATTTTTTGTTAAAATAGATAGGGTTGAAGCTATTGATGAGATAAACAAACTGTGCAAGTTTCACAAAAAACTGTCCACAAATGCAGACTTTATCGCATAAACAAGAATTAGAAATTTTCAACTTGAAATGGCTACTTTTCCCATACTATTTGTTGGATTTTTCTCAATATCAATAAGGTTGAAGCTATTGCTGAGATAAACAAACTGTGCAAGTTTCACAAAAATCTGACCACAAATGCAGACTTTATCGCGTAAACAATAATTAGAAATTTTCAACTTGAAATGGCTACTTTTCCCATACTATTTATTGGATTTTTCTCAATATCAATAGGGTTGAAGCTATTGATGAGATAAACAAACTGTGCAAGTTTCACGAAAATCTGACCACAAATGCAGACTTTATCGCGTAAACAAGAATTTGAAATTTTCAACTTGAAATGGCTACTTTTCTCATACTGTTTGTTGGATTTTTCTCAAAATCAATAGGGTTGAAGCCATTGATGAGGTAAACAAACTGTGCAAGTTTCATGAAAATCGGGCAATAGATACAGACTTTATCGTGTAAACAAGAAAAAGACTAACGGATGGACAGACGGACGGACAGACGGATGGACGACGGAAACCACGCCATGACATAAGCTCTGCTGGCTGAAAGCCAGTAGAGCTAAAAAAACATTGTGGGAAAAGGAGAAAATGCTGGTATCCGTTTTAAAATGCTACTTAATGGTCTCTATAACTCAAAATTGTGAGGTTAAGGGTAAATCATGACTATCCTGGCCTCGCAAGTGCTAGACTGTGACTCCATAATGCCTTGCTTAAAGGGCAAATCCTAAGATTTTTTGACCATACTGTTTTTTTGCTCCAATCAGCTGCAAATGATGTTAGTAAACACGTGTCCATCAGTTTTCATAAATACCACTCTGTAACATGCCATAAATCACGCTCGAATTGTCACGCTGATATACGGCCCCAAAAATGGTGCATGGCTTACTTCCCCTGATTCGCTTATCTTCCGTACCTGTGTGACGTCATAGTCGCGTAAGCCTGTGTTTACAGTCAGTAGAAATAAGTAGGAACGCTGATGATTATACGCAGATATCTGAGTATTAACATAGAATTCAGCCGAAAAAAATGGTAAATTGTGCAGCCTATGGCTTCAACGTCGAATCAGGAACACATAGAATTAATATGTTCAAATTTCCGAAGGAATTAAAAAGGAGGAAACTATGGATTCAACGTTTAAACCGGGGCCGGACAGTAACGGAGGATTTTGTGCCATCAGTTCATTCCAAATTGTGTTTGAAACACTTCGAGGACAGTCAGTTCTTAATAAGTCCAAAACTCGTAAAAGAAGTTGGTTATAGGAATATCAGGCTGCGATTAAAACCTGATGCTGTGCCGACATTGTTCGAAACTCGGAGTCGAAATAAGATAGGCCATAAGACAGACATTCCGCAATGGCAATCTCCAAAAAGAAAAATAAACATAAGGTCGGTAATTCCTTTAATTGTTTTTCGTAATATTTTATCCTTTTCTAGATCTACATTCTGGACAAAGTAGAAATTGGTGCCGTTTTCTCCCTTTTTTTCCCTAAATGTTTTCAACATTTAACCCTTTACCAAGAGACAAAATTTTAAAATGGTCCAAATTAAAAGCACTTGCAAACAAAGTAAACCTAACTGAAATACTAGTATTGAAATTTGTTTCCACCAGGATAGAAAACATTGTAGGATAAGAAGAAAATGCTGGTTACCAGCATTCTCTCCTTTTCGCACAATGTTTTAGAAAGGCTTCCATCTCAGGGTTGTAAAAACCAGGGATTGTTTGGTAAAGGGTTAATTTGCACATGACAAAAAATGGTAATCAAAAAGTTGAAATGAAATTTGATTTGTAAAGGATGGAAAACATTATGGGAAAAGGAGAAAATCTTAGCATTTTCTCTTTTCCTCACAATGTTTTCAAAGGCAACAACATAACATATTCATCCAAATTCATAACATAGATTTTGGAAGTACCAAAGTCTGGATTGTTCAAATGATGTTAACTTTCAAGTGTTTCAGCTTTTTCTTCCTTTTCCACAATGTTTTCAAAAGGCTTCTGTCTCAGGGTTGTAAAAAACAAAGGGTCAAGTGACCATTCACCAAACACAAAAATTTTAGACTGGTTCAAATTCAAAGCATTTGCAGACAACAAAAGAATTGTGAACCAAAAATATTTGCAGCTGATTGGAGTAAAAAACAGTATGGTCAAAATATATTAGGATTTGCCCTTAAACAGTAAACATCTTTTTCTTCCCACACTGTTTTTCAAACACTCTTTTTTTGGGTATTGGAAACTAGACCTAGGGTTTGTATGGTAAAGGGTGAAGTCAGTATCTGGCTACCCCTAGTCATGGTCATAAATGTTAATCCATCACCGGCCAGTTGAAACAATACAGGAAATGGTTACATAACATTTGCATATCTCACCCCTTTACTCTGTAATGTTTGTTTGTGACAGTAAACCCATGTTACAGCTTTTATCTCATACACTACTTCTCTTCGACATTTCACTCTTAAAAATGATTTGACAACTTACAATCATTTTGAACAAATTTTGAATTGTATCTTTACACTTCTGATTTGTGGATATTTCCCTGTTCCTCTCCATACTCTGTCTTCTAGACAGGCTACTGAGAGAAATCTTTTGTTTTTACGACCCTTGTAAAGATAGAAAAAACTTTCGAAAACATTATAGGTAAAAGAGAAATGTTGCTGACCAGCATTTTCTCCTTTTTCTACAATGTTTTTTACCCATCAAAAACAAGTCCAAACATGCAAGTTAAATTTAATTTGTTGACTCTGATTGCTTTCAATTCGGTTGAGTCAATAAATTTGATGTTTGGTAACAATTTAACCCTTTCCCAGACGGCAAATTTTGGACCAGACCAAATTCAAAGCAAAATTCAAATTCGGATACTGCTCCCTGTGAACTTAACCAGAACTTGTGCCCAATGTGTTGGATTTATATTTAACCCTTTACCAATCAATCCATAATTTTTACGACCCCGAAGACAGCAGACTTTTAAAAACATTGTAAGAAAGTAACCATCTACCTAGTAGAAAGTAACCTAGTAACCAGCATATTCTCCTGTTAACACAGTGTTTTACGCTGCTGGAAAAAAAAAAATCAATTTTTGAAACATATAACTTTATTTTGTCGTCTGCAAGCTATTTCAGTTGGGACCTGTTTAATATTTTGTCGTATGGTAAAGAGTTAAAAGTAGAAAATATTGTGGATAAAGGATAAATTGATACAAACGTGGTTACCCAGAATATAAAATAATTTTGATGACTGTCTTAATGATCTCGGAACATATTATTTTCATATTAAATTTCACGCTCGTTAACAGCATTTCAAACTATTCTTATTCTCACGAAAATCGCGATTTATTGTGTAACCCTTCACCCATGAGAGAACAAATTTTGTACCTGTCAATGTTTACAGAATTCTTTACAAGGTACAAATATAGAATCCATCAACAAATAGTTAGAACTAACATCTCACGATTATCAATCGTAAAAGTCAAGAAATCGGTTATTTGACATGAAACTAAAGTATAGGAGAAATGTCTTTAAAAGTGTCGGGGAACTGTGTAGTCGTGGAACTGTCTTGAAACCGTCTTTTTGATTATTATTATTATTAATGCCACCCGTAAATCTACTGAAAATACCTCAAGTGAAACAAAGCTTATGCCGTACACTTAATTCTATCATGTATCGAATAATATTTCCGTAAACGACGTTCGCCCCGTAGCCTAATACATGTAGGCGTGATACTCATCACGCTGTTCAAAAGTCCGGCATAACATCGTTATTTTCGCCATTGGTGGGCGAATTTTTACTTTTATCCTCATCATCAGAAACTATTAAGTTTCATTAAAAACTTGGTGGTACATGTACGGCCTTACCGGCCTAGAATCGTGTATTCCTTCGTCTTAAATATCGCTCATTTCACTATCTGAAACAAGGTCCATATTGAAACAAACGCTCCTATGACGTCACAGATCAAGGTGCGCTACAATAAGTAAGGGAGGTAAGCGATGCAAGAAAAACTAATAAGCAAAGATATAAATTGAAAAAAAGTACTTTTACTAATTTTTTTTTCAAATTACAGTATTACCAGGTTGCCATTTGATGGATGTAGATTTAAAAATTAATCATATCAGAAACTTGTTGATTTGCCCTTTAAGGATACTTTTAATTGTATACAGCACTATAAACTGGGAACAAAAGAGGCCCCTCTGATTATTTAATACAATACCAATGTAACTGTGATTCTCCAATTTCCCAAAGAATGTAGACCTTAATTATGCCATTTTGATAGTCTTTCAGGGCTATCACTGCAGTCAAATGACCAATCTTTGTGCTTGAGAAATTTCTTCTAAGGTTAACAGCATTTTCTTCTTTTCAAACAATACATGTATTTTAGAAAGCTTCTTACCAGTTAAAATTGGAGGCTGTGTGGTAAATGGTTGAATTACATTCATATCTATGAATTTCGGAAACAAAATGAAGAGTGCCAGGGTAGCTTTGACTCAGTAAAACAATAAAAACTGAACAAGGCTACAGAGAACACGTTTTTATATCCAAAATACTGATGGCAAGACAGTGAAAGACATGTAACCAAAGAAACAGAAGAACATGTTGGTAATTTATTTTTCAGCCTTACTCTGGTAAAAGCGGGTTTAACCCATTACCACACAATCCCTACTTTTGACAACCCTGAGAAAGAAGCCTTTAGAAAACATTGTGGGAACAGGAGAAAATGCTGGTAACCAGCATTTTCTCCTTTTCCCACAATGTTTTCTATCCTTCAAATTTTCAGTCACTTTTCCTTTGTCGTCTGCAAATGCTTTCGATTTGGAAAAGCCCAAAATATTTTCGTTTGGTAATGAGTTAAAACATCTCTCTTATGATACCAAGCATATCATCAAATGATTAAACTGACTGACTCATGATGTAGAATGGTCTTTTGACATGCAAAAAAAAAAAAAAAAAAAAAAACCATTTAGATCCAGATCAGCCTATGCAAAGTGCACAGGCTGACTCTATTCAACACTTTTTGCAGATATAGCATGTCCCCTTTTTCACAGAGCATGGCTTGTTGTTATTGAAAAAAAAAAAATGCGAAAGCAGCATTCAGGACATTTATCTAATGAATCCTGTATGTTAACCCTTTACCCCATAAGGCATTTCTATGATTTCTGTAATTGACCCTAAGTAACAGCAGGGATGAAACTGTTTCTTATGTGTATATGACACCTTTTGATAGTATAGAAAACATTGTGGCAAAAGGTGAAATTGCTCGTCATGAGTAATTTCACCTTTTGCCGCAATGTTTTCCAAAGGTTCCTACAAGCAATGCGTAGAAAAGAGTATCTATGGAGAAAAGGGTTAACATATAAAGCACCTTTCACTTATCTTGTCAGTTACCTTTCTTGAAATGGCCTCCAACACACAAAAAGGGACATTCTGACATTTCTGCAAAGTGTTGTCCCAAATCAGCCTGTCCAATCCTCGGAAAACTGATCCGAAATAACACTCCGATTTAATGAAATTTGTGCCAGTCTACTGTGGGACAAAATCTAATGTGTTAAGTGTTGTCTTGAATTAGCCTGTGCAGTGTGCAAACTGATGCCTGACAACACTTTCAGCAAATGTCTGTATGCCCCATGGCTTGTTGCATGACAAATAAGTCTGCCGCAAATCTGTTTGGATTGCAGTGGACAGCTTTTTTTTTAGGGGGCAGGGGAGAGGGGGAAATGGAAGAGTGCCTGGCAGAGAGGGCCAACTTTTTACCATTAGAAACAAATTTGCAGCTGACTAACTTCAAAATATTCCATTTAGTATAGAAGTTATCAACCTTAACCATTATTTAATTCATTACCAAAAGCCAGTATTTTAGGCCTGTCCAGATGACAAAATAAAATTGACTGAAAATTTGAAATTTGTTTTGCAAAGGTTAGAAAACATGGTGGGAAAAGGAGAAAATGCTGGTTACCAGCATTTTCTCCTTTTCCAACAATGTTTTCTAAAGGCTTCTTTCTCAGGGTCGTCATATGTAGGGATTGTGAGGTAATGGGTTAATGCCATTTTAGCTTATAATCCCATTTTTGCAGATGACAAAATGAATGTCACTCAAATATGAATTTTTTCTTTCAAAGAGAATATAATGTTGCAGAAAAAAGAGAAAATACTGGATAACAGCATTGTTTTCCTTTTCCCGAAATGTTTTGTGAATATGTCTTTCTCTGGGTCGTTTCAAAGTCTGTGCAGTTTGGTAAATGGTAGAGAAACAGAGTCTTAGGAAATGCAAAGTTGAATAGGACATTTTCATACCAAATCAAGCCTCATAATAAGGTAAAAACAAAATCCAAAAGTTACAACCAAAGCTTCATGATCAGACACCCCCTCTACATACAACACACAGAGGGGAAAAAACCAAATTTAAATTTTTAAAACAAGACTTCCAAACAAAAACAAGTTTCATATAATACTATCAAGCAAGGGAAATGATCTTGAAAACAAGTATAGATGTATAAGAATTGAATTCACATAGTAAAAACTTAAGGAAACAAAAACCTTGTCAACAATCAATAAATGCTATTTGGTTACCCACCCATTACCATCTGAAACAAAGGTGCAGTAGACAATTTGGATAACATGTACATGGTATATCAAATATGGATATCCTTTTATGAACATGACTTACTGATAAATAGTGTAAATATAAGAATACATATGAACACAAATTGCGACAAACTGAGAATCTGTGTGTGATAGGCAATTTCTCTTTCAAATGAACAAATCCTTGTTTAGCCACACAATGACATTTTTGACTTGTCCAATTTAAAAACGTTTGCAGGTGACACACCAAGTTTAGCTAAAATGCTCGAATTTTATCCTTTGATAGAGTAGAAAATATTGTTGGAAAGGAGAAAAAGCTGGTAACCAGCATTTTCCCTATTTCCACAATGTTTTCAAAGTATTCTCTTTCAAGGTTATTAAAAATTGAGATTGTGTGGTAAAGGATTAAAAGAATCATGTGAAGCAAGACTCAAACTGGTGTCATTCAACCCCAAATTACCGGTTAAAAAAAAGTGCACTACATGTGGGTTCAACCGCTTAGCTGCAAGCGCTTGATTTTCAGTAAAAATTTGAAGTTAAAAAGGGGCATAACTGTGATAAAAATATGTTGATGATTACCTGTCAATCTTGTATGAGTTCCCCTTTTGATAGTTAACAACATGTCAGAAACTGACATGAATACCATTCATAATAATAGGGATATATATATATAGGATCGGACATGAGTGGGCTTTTGAAATAAGATTTAATGAGTCTAGGGAAATGTTATCAAGCAAGCCTTTGGTGAGCTTAATACATGTTACCTCGACAAGTTTAATAAAATCTTATCTCAAACGCCAACGACTGTCAGATTCTTTTCATCACACAATGATATTTCCCAAAATAAAGATCAGATGATGCAAAAATATTCATAAATGTTCCTGTGATATTTTCCATGAGACTCATTCACATGTATGAAATGCACACAAAATGAGGTAAAAAATGATGTCACACAAACGTGATATCAAATGTGTATAAGATAAAAAAATTCATAGTGGGTATATTACACTGAAAACAAGGGAGTTTATGTGAATTACGAACTGAAAGTTTTCGCACATCGACGGCAAAGAAGATGATACCAGGACTACAACATTAACCCTTTACTCTACAGATACTCATTTCTACGTATTGCTTGTAGGATCCTTTGGAAAACATTGTGGCAAAAGGTGAAATTGCTCGTGACGAGCAATTTCACCTTTTGCCACAATGTTTTCTATACTATCAAAAGATGTCATATACATATAAGAAACGGCTTCATCCTTGCTGTTATTTCAGGTCAATTAGAGATGCCATAGAAATGCCTTATGGGGTAAAGGGTTAACTCACTGTTTTCTTCAAAAGCAGCCAAGCCAAACATCATCAAAAGAATAAAATCAAGCTTTTTAACCAATCTATTAACTCTTTACCAAACCACAAAATTTTGAACTAGTTTGAATTGAAAGCATAAGCAGACAACAAAAATTAAAGTGATTCAAAATTGGAATTTGTTTTGGGACTGGTAGAAAACATTGTGGGAAAAGGAGAAAATGCTGGTTACAGCATTTTCTCCTTTTTCCCACAATGTTTTCATAAGCTTTCCTTCTCAGGGTCGTTAAGAGTAGGGATTGTGTGGTAAGGAGTTAATAAAGATTCACTTTTAGCATTTTAATGGAAAAAATGAGAAAAAAAAAAAAATCATTTGCTCTTACAAGGCCATTTATTCCTTATAAAAATACAAACATATAATTATGTATAATGCCCATAAAAATTTCAAAAGCACATTTTAATAGTACTAAAGGGTCCAAGCTTCTTATAAACTTGTAGGTGAGGAATTGTTGGAAATATCAAAATAGGTGTCCATAAAAAGTTTAGGTAATTCACAGAAAACATATCAATTACACAAAAAGATCACTAACGATGATTACATATTTAACTCTTTTACCGCCCAACCAAATGTTAGGATTTGTCCAGGCTGAAAGCATTTGCAGATTACACTATGTCCAAACTGCTAGTATTTGTCTTGGAGTAGAAAATACTGTGCGAAAGGAGAAAATGCTGTGTACCAGCATTTTTTTCAATTTCTCACAGAATTTTAAAATGGCTTCTTCTTCATCTGGCTAATTTTGAGTGTAAATCTTAATTTCACAAGATGAACACAATTTACTGATAATTTAATTACTGAAAATTTTGCATTAAGCATTTTGGACTAGGTACTTTTTTGTCTTTTCAGACAGATTTTTGAGAACCATTGAAAACATATGTTCTGTGTTGCATGTGGTGTCAGCTAAAAGCAATAGAGCATAAGACACTCTTTTGCGGCCATTGCTATATAGTTTCTACTTTTGAAGTTGTGGCTGAATCCATCTTTAAAATACTCAATTAATATGGTTTAAGTTTTCTTTTTTGGATTCATCGTGAAGCCCAGAGTCTCTTTGTCAAATGTCAAAACCATGACTCCTAGGTCACCATCAAATCTATTTTTGGAAATCTGAAGAAGACAGAATTAAAATAGTTACTTTTTTACATTCTAAATGGTTGTAGACTATCTCTATTAATAATTGTTTAACCCATTACCAAACGACAATATTTTAGACTGGTCCAAATTGAAAGCATTTGCAGACAACACAATAAAAGCGACAGAAAATTAGAACTTTGTTTTGTGAAGGGTAGAAAACATTGTGGGAAAAGGAGAAAATGCTGGTTACCAGCATTTTCTCCTTTTCCCACAATGTTTTCTAAAGGCTTCTTTTTCAGGGGCGTCAAAAGTAGGGATTGTGTGGTAATGGGTTAACCAAACAATCCTGTGTTTTAACAACTTTAAAGAATACAGCTTTTGAAAAATATTGTAAGATAAGAAAGCATTTAACAAGCACTTTGTATTTTTCCAAAACAGTTTTCTATCTTTTCAAAACAAGTCCTATTATCTGGAAATGCTTCAATATGGAAAAAGTAAAACTCTCTCGTCTATACCAGAGTGATATTTATTCTAGTTCATTAAATTATAACAATAAACTAGGCACGTTCAGACAATAAAAAATAAACAATAAACTCTGCAATTCCAGAGCTAGCTTGATCAAGACAAGTTTTGAAACGTCGAAGATTTTTTTTATACCCAACTAGACTTCATTTTGGCTGCAATCTTATCCTGACCTACTAACTCTGCAATGATAAATAAAGTTAAATGAAACTAATTTGTTAAAAGTCTACAGATCAACTGGTTAGGAGCCTCTGAAGACAGTACATATCAATATAAGACTGCAGAGAACCTGCAGTGTGATCTTGAACGACCTGATCACCTGTAAGATACTTAAACAGAGCTCCAGATAAGAGGGAGTAATGGTATTATAAATCCATTATTTCTCTTCCAAACCCTATGTTATGGGTACTCATTAGAATCGTCTCGATGAGATGATTCTAATGAACACCCACAACATAAGTTTTAGCGGACAATCATTGACATTTTCAACTTGAAAACAAAATCACTCCCTTTATCTGGAGCTCTGAATAACTAGTCATCAGCCCATCATCAAGCATGTATTCTGGGTCTCTCCCATTGACCAAAATGTCAAATTTCATTTGTTTAACTCTTTGAAAAACAATCCCGAGTTTTAAGGACACTGAGAAAAAAAGGCTCTTGAAACACTGTAGAAAAAGGAGGGAATGATAGTAACCAGTAGATTATTTACTATCTTTTTCTCCTCTTTTGACAATGTCATCTGCCAAATCAAGGCCATATCCCATTACTTTAGCCATATTTCTTAGTCGTAAGGAAATGTTTCAACTTGGACTAATCTGACATTTTTGTATCTAGTAAAAGATGAACACCCCACAGATCTGGATTCATATTCCATGTCAGAGTTCTAGATATTTTTCTTTTTCTAAATTTCAAGAACAGCAGTCTGATTAGCCGAGACATTCTTGAAACTTTAACCCTTTACCACACAATGCTCAATCTTGACGACCCTAAGAAAGAAACCTTTAGAAAGCATTGTGGGAAAAGGAGAAAATGCTGGAAACCAGCATTTTCTCCTTTTTTCAAAATGTTTTCTCTCCTCTTCGATACAATTTTACTATTTTCAGACGCTTTTATCTTGACGTCTGCAAATGCTTTAAATTTGGACCAATCTAAAACTTTGTTCTTTGGTAAAGAGTTAAATAAACAAAAAATTACCTGCAAGTATTTTTTCCCTCCAGGTTTAGTCAGTCTATTATCTTGAATGAGGAGAATATTGTCCGACTCCTGTGATACCTTGGCACTTCCAAATATGGATGAAATAGACAATTCTTCACCTTTATCAACCTGTCAAATACACAATACAAGAGTATTTTTTCTGTATAAAATCTGTTTTACATACATGAGCCATATTCTATGAAATACAAACATTAACCCTACTTTTGATGCCCCCGAGAAAGAAGCCTTCATCACCTTTCACCTTTATCAACCTGTCAAATATATGATACAAGAGTATTTTTCCTGAATAAAATCTGTTTTACATACATGAGCCATACTCTATGAAATACAAGCATTAACCCATTACCACACAATCCCTACTTTTGACGCCCCTGAGAAAGAAGCCTTTTAAAAACACTGTAGGAAAAGGAGAAAATGCTGGTAACCAGCATTTTCTCATTTTCACACAGTGTTTTCTACCCTTCCCAGAACAAATTTCAATTTTTTAGGCACCTTTTTTTTGTTGTCTGCAAATGCCTTCAATTTGAGCCAGTCTAAACTTTTGTTGTGTGGTAAAGTGTAAATGCCCAAAGTATTGATACAGGTCAATCTGCACAGACTCTGAGGGCTGAACTGGGTTGAAAATTTTTGCATATGTGTTAACCCTTTACCAGATGAAAAATATTAGCCTTATCCAAAATGAAAGTATCTGCAGATGACAACTTCATTGTAGCATAAATAGTGTAATTGTTCTTTCATAGGGTAAACTAGAACGGTCACTGAATGTGACTTACTACCCCGCCAGGACTTTGACAGAAACAGGCAATTTAACAAAAAATGTTCTAAGTTCAAGGAGAGTTTACCCTGAAATGAAAGAAGGTGATTGAAAACCTTGCTGCGTCTTGCACAACTTCAGTATGCAATCAATGTATCAACAAACTTTCAATACATTAGCAGCAAAACTGTAGGAGGAGTTCGCAACATAAAATTACTCATATTTTGTACACACACAGATGGACAGACAGATATATTGACAGGCTGATTCCAGTATACCCCCATAACATGTGTTTTGCGGGGGTATTAAAAGTTTTAACTTCAAGGGGGATAATTCCTCAACCATGAGGAATCAATATATGTGCAAAGTTTCAATACAACTGAAGGAAAACTTAAGGAGAAATTTGTGCCACAAAATTACTAGTATATTACAGACAGATAAATGTTGAGAAAAAAAGTGTCGAGTTCAAGGGTAGATAAGGGTAGATTTATTACAGACAGATAAATGTTGAGAAAAAAAGTGTTGAGTTCAAGGGTAGATAATTACTAAAACATGAGGAACTGACAGATGGATCTGAAGAAAAGCAAGTGTCAAGTTCAAGGGTAGATAATTATTCCTCAACCAGGAGGAGTTGACACTTGAAAATTGTGTCTTGCAAACCTTCAATATATGATCAATATATGTGCAAAGTTTCAATACAATCAAAGGAAAACTGTAGGAGAAATTTGCGACACAAAATTACTAGTAAAACATAAACAGATAGATGTTGAGAAAAAACAGTGTCAAGTTCAAGGGTAGATAATTATTCCTCAACCAGGAGGAGTTGACACTTGAAAATTGCGTCTTGCAAATCTTTAATATATGATCAAAATATACGCAAAGTTTCAATACAATTGAAGGAAAACTGTAGGAGAAATTTGCGACACAAAATTACTAGTATATCATAAAGAGATAGATGATGAGAAAAAACAGTGCCAAGTCCAAGGATAGATAATTCCTCAACCAGGAAGAACTGACACTAGAAAATTGCAGGCAGATTCCAGTATACCCCTGAAAACATTCGTTCTAAGGGGTTATAATTACATCAAATTCAATCAAAAGCTATTCCTAAACTAATCCATTTATACCTTTCTTGGATGTATAATTATTGTTACATGACAATTATGGTCTGTGGCAAATTTGCGGAACTTTGATACAATCCTGTCTTGTCGCATAAAAATGTTCTGTACAGGGGCATCATACTGGTCCATTCCCACCATGAACTGAAGGTTGTCTAAAATAACGTGTTGAATGTTATGTACATACACTGCATGAAACATAGTCTGAAAATAAAACAGGAAAATTAAAAGAATTTTTAAATGAGTACATCCCTTAACACATGTGTATTAGACCTTTAAAACATAGCAAAAATCCAAATTAAACTTTGGCATGTGTGTATAAAATATTCTAACCCGACATGTGAATTTGGCTCTATAAACACAGTGCAAGGAAAGCGTGGTAAAGTCTGTGACAATCCATGTAGAGTGATGTCATCCTATATCGAGTGACGTCATTCAATGAGTTAGTTATTCAATGGAACACAATCTTCATCCGCATTTTTGCTCTAAGTTTGTTTTCCTTTCATTAAGAGTTGGCCATGTTAGAATCGACATGATCTTCTTTCTATCATGGTTAATCGTATAATAAACCACATTGTGAGTTATAAGGCGCAATAATAACCCACTGGGGCTATTGCCCTCGTGGATTATTGATTGGGCCTCATAACTCACAACTGTGGTTAATTGAACGATATACCAAGATAGAAAGAAGATTATTTCTTAAATATCACAGAAAACTTACTTCAATAACTTGATCCACATTCTGTTGACCATGGTAAGCCATGAAGTACATGGGTAAATGCATGAATTCCTTTGACACCTCATCAAATTCATCCAGGTGCCGTGTCATATTTTTACTGAAAAGGTCCCAAGGTGATTTAATAGGTGATTTGTTTCCTTCTGTTTTTTTTCTTTTTTAATTATTCTATGATATCAAGGCAGTAAATAACTATCTGTGAGACAGAAAAAGTTTAGACTTTTCCAAACTGAAAACATTTACAGACGACACTTTAAATGTGGCTTTAATAATGGCATTGGTCAGTGACAATGTTGTCGAAAGGGAGAAAATACTGGTTACCATGCTCCTTAATGCTCTCGAAAGCTTTACTCTACACACAAAATTGTTTGGTAAAGAGATAACTGTTTCCAGCTCCCTATCCAATGCTATAGTACATTGCATGAGTGACGAGCATTTTGCAAAAATTCTTCTTTACTTTGTAAAACAACAGAAATGGATGAATAAGAAAAAAAATGTTTAGTAATGATTGTATGACTTGAAAGTCATAAATATTAAGTTAAAATTGAAAGTTCAAAGCACATGTAGACAGAGAAGATCATGATCAGACTACCCAATAAGCAAACACACTGCCACATGATGCCCGACTGCACTGTGTCTCTAGCAGCATCAGACTTTTAACAGTTCCATTTGTAATTCGTCCATCTCATTTTCAATATGTTGTCACTATACTTAATTACAGGACGGAATAGACCACAAGAAATTATGAGCAGGATCAAAGTTTTGGAGCACCCTTCCCGTCCTTACTTGCCCATGAAGTTTGTAAACAGATTCTTTCCAAGCCACTGGATGCTTTCCCACATAGCCATCGTTGAAACAGTGGGCAGCAAAGAGAGAGGAATGAATCCTGTTGCAATGACTATTATTAATGCTGGGTGGGTAATTTCCCCAGCTGAGAATCAAACTAGCAACCCCCTATTCTTCTGTCCTGTACACCACTAATAGCGCTACCAGCTGGACAAGAGGAAATGCTGATTATCAGAATTTTCTTTTTCCCCCCATACATGTATTTTCAAAAGCCTTCTTACTGAGGGTCACTAATATTTAGAAAAGGAGCTGAAAAAACAAAAACTCACCTAGCAAATTGTTGCAACATCATTTTAACAAGTCTTACATTGCAAATTTCAAAACTTCCCCACAAGGTGGTTACCTGAATACATATACAATGCCATTAATTATCAACAATTTTGATAACTAAAGATCAGGTTAAATAGACATTAACAAACAAAAGATAAAGTAGGTAAATAAATATTCAATATCTTATATTTATCTAAATAGCTGCCATACTTAGAACTTGTAAAGCTGGAAATGTTTGTCTTACCAAGGTTTTGATGTATGAAAAAACACTTACTTTCTAAAATTACTACATCTGAAAAGCATACTCTACCTAGAATGCACAAATCCTTAACTCTTTACCAAATGACAAATTTATAGACTGGTCCAAATTAAAAAGCATTTGCAGACGACACGATAAATGCAATTGAAAACTTTAAAATTTGCTGAGGGGAGAGTAGAAAACATTGTGGGAAAAGGAGAAAATGCTGATTACCAGCATTTTCTCCTTTTCCTACAATGTTTTTAAAAGGCTTCTACCACAGGGTCATCAAAAGTTGGGATTGTGCGGTAAAGGGTTAACCATATTCAAGATATGAAGTTTATCACACTCTATTATGGGTTTAAGCCTACACACACAAAAAAAAAGAGCATTTCATGTGCTGCAGCTGCTTTTTCTGTGAATGATGTAAGTACACAAGAGGGCATAACTTAATTGAGTCATAAATATTGCATGGGTTACCTCCAATTCTAGTATGGGCCCCAATAAACAGGTATCAAATGTTCCAAATTTGAAGAAACTACATAAACTCTTTACCACACAGTAAAATGTAGACTTCCAAGTTCAAAGCAGACATTAAATGAACCCTAAACCCTTTAGCCGAGCCTCGGTAGCTCAGTCGGTAGCATGCAAGACTTAAGAACATGGGGTCCAGGGTTCGATACCTGGCTACGACCCCTGGCTTGGCAAATGTCTGTCCGAGGATTGATGATAGTCACTGTGACAGGATTCATTCCTCTCCCACTGCTGAACATTGTTTTGATGATGATCATGTGGGAAAGCAGCCAGTGGCTTGGGAAGAAAATTGTGAAGTACTGGTAAAAGAATCTCCAGGAACGCATGAATAGGTGCACTAGCCGCCACAATATAACTGAAATAATATTGAAAACGGCATGAAACACCATACAACCAATCAAACAATCAACCTTAACCCTTCACCAGAAGACAAAATTGTGGATTGTTTCATATTCAAAGCAGTGGCTGACAACAAAATTAAATTGACTTAAAAGCTGCAATTTGTTTTAGAAAGGGTAGAAACATTGCAGGAAAAGGAGAAAATGCTGGTTACTAGCATTTTCTTCTTTTTTTCTACAATGTTTTCAATAGGCTATTTTCTCAGGGTTGTTAAAAGCAGGGATTGTGTGGTAAAAGGTAAACCAAACAATCCCTGGTTTTCACACCCTGGGAAAGAAAGATTTCAAAACATTGTGGGAAAAAAAGAAAATGCCTGTAACCAGCATTTTCTCCTTTTCCCTCAATGTTTTCTACTCTATCAACGACAGGAATTATCATTTGGAGCTACATTTTAATTGTTGACTTCAAGGACTTTCCATTTGGTCTGGTCAGAATTTTGTTGTTTGGTAAAGGCTTTTAATTGTGGTTCAAATAATTGTTTTTTACTTTGTCTCTGATAGTGTAAAAAAATATTGCACGAAAAAAAAGATGCTGGTTATTGGCATTTTTCTGCTTCCAATAATGTTTTCAAAAGTTTTCTTTTTCATGGTTGCAGAAACTTAGAACTGTGTTGTAAAGGGTCGATTAATGACCTTATTTCAACATTTCAAAAATTTGTACAAGTCAAGACAATGACAGTGCAATGAAAAAAAAAAAATTCTTTTTCCAAAAAAAAAAAAAAAATCTTTTACTTCTAATAATAGATCTGGATCCATATTCACCAACCATTCTTAACCCTTTCCCAAATGTTAAATTTTAGACTCTTCAAAACCAAAAGAGTTTGCAGTCGATAATTTCAAATTTGATGTAAATGGCGGAAAATTATCTAGAAGGGTAGAAAACAATGTGGAAAAAGGAGAAATTGCTTGGGGGTTGTAACAAGTAATTTCTCCTTTTCCCACAGTATTTTCAAAAGACCTATACTGTAGACATGTAAAAACAAGGGCTTGTTTGGGATAGGGTTAAGAACATTCTTTGTCTTATTCTTCAGAATGTGTCAATGTGAAAGTAACAGAGTTTCTGATTGGCTTAACCATTTTGTTTAGCCAATCAGAAGTTCTGTTACTTTCACAGTCAGGAAATCTTGCTTGAAGAATAAGACCAAGAATGTTCCTAAGAATGGTTGGTAAATACATACCCTGAACTCTACATACCCCTTGCATGCACAAATCCAGACCATATTCAGACAGAAAGGTGGTTTTTCCACTACCAGTGGGCCCAGTTAAAACAGTCAGCTCCCCTTGACGAAATCCTTTTAGAATATCATTCAGCTTGGAATACCTCTTCCACTGTAATGACAGGTCATCACAAATAAACTCTTTATCTGATATCATACAATGATTTTTTACACTTGTCTAAATTAAAAGAACAAGCTTTTGGTGCAAAATATATATTTTGGCTTAAAAATAAAGGAAATTATTGTAATAACATGGGAGTAAAATAGGAAATTATTGGCTTACAAAAGACTTCTATTAAAATCAGAACGTACAATTAACTTGAAAGACAATGGACTAAAAGCAATAAAGCAAATCTAAATTTTACCAAAGTCTGATGAATTCTTCCTAACCTCCATCTCTCCTTAACAGCCAGCCCTTTAAATCACCATCTCTTTTATTACAACATAGATCTCATTTATTTATTTTTTTTGAATTTCCTTTATTAAATTCTCTTCTCCCCACAAGGTTTTTGAAAAACCTCTTTTTCTGAGAGGATGAAAAGCAGGATTGTTTAACCCTTCACCAAACAATTCCTGGTTTTAACGACGCTGAGGAAGAAGCCTTCTAAAAACACTGTGGGAAAAGGAGAAAATGTTGGTAACCAGCATTTTCTCAATTTCCAAAAATGTTTTCTACTCTTCAAAAGTCAATAGTCCATTTCTGAATCACCTATATGTATTTTGTTGTCTGCAAATGCTTTGAATTTGGGGAAGTCTAAAATTTTGTTGTTAGGTTAAGGGTCATAGTCAAACAAAGGGTCAAGGAACAGTGTCCTACATACCTTCACACCTGTAACATGTTCATGATGGGAAAGCTCTTTATAAATTTCAAGTCTAAGATGTTCGAATGTGTGGATAGCTTCGTGACTGAGTGGCCGGGCCATTTTTAACTTCTTTCTGATATCTTCCTCTATCTGTATACATTCCAACGGCATCTCATTGACATGGGCTGGCCTGTTCAAAAAGAATAAATGGACCTCTGGCAATTATTTGAATGAAATTTGCAGTTTGATCTCAGATATTCAACTTGTGAAAGTGGAAATCTTCACAAAGTGGAAATATCTGTGACTTTGCAATTTTGAAAAGTTTGCAAACTTTTCTGCACTCATCTTTTTCCACAAGTATGGCAATAAAGATTGTCTTGGAAAACATATCCATATGCAAATTGTCAGTATTTGACAATTTTGCAATTTTTTTGACACGTATATATTTCCTTATTAAAGGTATTTTAAGTTTTAGCAAAACAACAATACAGTGATGACATGGCTATCACAACAACTTGACTTCTTTTTTTAGAAAATAGCTCAGTTAACAGATATATACATGCACAAAACTACAAAGAGCAATTTTCAATAAACAAATTGAAATTTCAATATTTTGCACAATGGTGGAAGATGATCTACAAAGCAATTGTCTAAAGACTGATTTTGGTTCAACCCTTTTCTTCCCTAAGTAGTGTCTTGACTTTGTCTAAGAATGTGCAAAAGCAACTAGTGGCTTAGAAATGTTGCTGTCTAGGACCAATAAAGATAGGGACATAGACTGGCCTTAACTCTTTACCAAACGACAAATTTATAGACTGGTCCGAATTGAAAGGGTTTGCAGACAACAAAATAAACGTGACTGAAAAATCGAAATTTGATTATGAAAGGGTTAAAACATTGTGGGAAAAGGAGAAAATGCTGGTTACCAGCATTTTCTCCTTTTACAATAATGTTTTCAAAAGGCGTCTACCTCAGAGTCGTCAAAAGTTGTCATTGTGTGGTAAAGGGTTAAATAAGTATATTACAAATGAAGATTGCAACTATACAAACATATTGTATGAGTAAGCCAAACAGAGTTAAGTCTTACCTAAATAGCAAACATCTTTTCTCGTTCAATTTTTTGGCGATAAACTTGGACATTTCCCAGGCTTTTATATCTGTTCCAAGCCACAAATATATCTTCTCAAATTTCTCTAACAATGGGACATGCTGAAATCGTAATATCCGCTTTCATTAAGCCATTTCAGCACAGGTTGATATAATACCAACCAATAAAGTGTACAAATAAAACTTCGGAGAAAAGCGTACATGTGGAATGAAAATACCGTTTTGGGATTATATGGAAAACATTGTGAGGAAAGGAGCAATTGGGAAAACAATGTGTGGAAAGGATCAACTGCTTGTTACAAGCAGTTGCACATTTTCACAAAATGTTTTCAAAGGTTCTCTTACACAGAAGCATAAAATAATGTATGAAACAGATCTGTAGCATAAACTAAGAAAGCAAACTGATAAAATATAGATTATCAACATAGCTTACTCTTTAATACATGTGAAAACTTGGTCATGCAGGGGGACGTATATAGGCCCAAAGGGACTTGTTAGTGAAATTGCTTAAAATCTAGAATGCCTCCAGAGATCCAAATTTCAAGAGTCACCTGCACAACTACACATCATAGCAATTATTTATGGTAAGTTTCAAATTATTCAAATGGAAACTGTAGGAGGAGTTGCATACACAAGGGGCCAAGGCATTATATGACCATTTGGACATTAAAAAATGGACATATTCCACATATTTTCACTCAAACAAGTGGACTATTGAAGCACCTACCTCATGCGGAAAACGATCAATATCTTTGATAGAGAATGCAGTCAAAGTCGTTCCCTGAGATATAGCCATAGCCTGAATTTCTCCTGATGTTATCACAAGCTTCCTGTAAAAGTTCTTGGTTTCAGGTGTTGGTTTTGTTTGCCATCCAAAAATTCCAGTGTCCATCTCTCTACATAATTGGAAAAAAGCCGATGATAATCCTAAAAAGAAGTATTTTCTCCTTTTCCCACAATGTCCAAACATAATTCCAACTATCCCACTGAGCCACACTTTAACGTTTGCAGCATGATAAAATTTAGACTCGTCTGAATTGAAAGTATTTGCAGATGACAGTTTCAATTTGGCTCATGTGAAATATGAAATGATTTTTCTTTGATAGGGTAGAAAACATTGTGGGAAAAGTAGAAAATGCTGGTAACCAGCATTTTCTTCTTTTTCCACATTGTTTTCAAAAGCCATCTCTTTCAGGAGCATAAATTTGGACTTGTCCAAAATTTAGTCATGTGATCAACCCTTTACCAAGCAATCCCTGGATTTTAGAACCCTGAGAAAGAAGCCTTTTGAAAACATCATGGGAAAAGGAGACAATGCTGGTAATGCCTAAAGTCAAGTTTCTAATTTTGAGTCACATTTATAGCCCGCAACTGCTTTCAATTTGGACAAGTCTAAAATTTTGTTGTTTGGTAAGGAGTTAAGTTTGAAAAAATTCTTATCATACTTTGGAATTGTTATCACTGGTTCCATTTTCACATCTTCCTCCTCAGTTATAACAGCTGAGTAGACTCGGGCACCAAGCAGTTTCTTTTGTGTGGAAACAATCGGAAAATATACACTATATTTGTTGTCTTGATGACTGTATCGGACCCCATATCTCTTGAACGTTGACCTGGATATACCCTGAAGGTAAAAAAATAACAGATTTGACAATGATTCACACAGAATGACATCATTAACTCTTTCATTACCAATGATAATTTCTGAAATAGCTTCAGCGAATGTTGTATCTTGAGGTCTTGTGATGTAACATATCACTTATAGTGTAAGGTTTTTGTCTTGCAGCAGCAAACTACTTGTATTGTGAGCTTCTGTCTGGTAGCATGCCGTAACTCTAACAACACAGTATTTGCATCTATCTCACTAAGTTGAGGAGCTTCCACATTTTCCTGATAGCAATTCAGTAACTCACTGCTGGATAGTATTGACAGGACAAGGCAATCTTGAAAATGACTTGAATTATTAAATCTTCTTATGATCAATGGTTACAAGACATTTGAAACCTTTGAAGGACTGGGAACATACCAAAATTATTTCTGAATTACACAAGTATCAAGGTTGTTTTTTCTTTGTTTAGGTAAGTGTTCCCTTTTAATCCTTTACCACACAATGCTGACTTTTGACGCCCCTGGGAGAGAAGCCTTTTGAAAACATTGTGGTAAAAAGGAGAAAATGCTGGTAACCAGCATTTTCTCCTTTTTCCATAAAGTTTTCTACACCATCAAAGCAAAAGTGCATCATTTTAGCCACTTTGAAATTGTTGTCAGAAAATGCTTTGGATTTGGATAGGTCTAAAATTTTGATGTGTGGTAACGGGTTAAAAGGGACATGTAGTTAAATCCCGATTTCATTGCACACCTTGTGCCACTTATAGGATACAGAGGCAAAGCCCCTACGTGCTATTTTTGGTGATGGTATTTGATGATCGACCAATCAAAATTCTACTGTTCCTATATACATGTATAGGCCAAAAAGCTTAAGTGGCCAAAATCTGCATGTACATGTACCATGATTATTCTTATTGAAGATGAAAATTTGCAAAGTCTGCCCTTAAAATATCTCATACAGGTGACTTTCGTTGATGGAGATTATGAAAGAAATAAACATTCTGACACTCTAGCAAATGGGAGCTTAACTCATTACCAAATGACAATATTGTAGACTTGTCCAAATTGAAAGCATTTGCAGACGACAAAATAAAAGTGACTGGAAATTTGAATTTGTTTTGTGAAGGGTAGAAAACATTGTGGGAAAAGGAGAAAATGCTGGTTACCAGCATTTTCTCCTTTTCCCACAATGTTTTCTAAAGGCTTCTTTCTCAGGGGTGTCAAAAGTAGGATTATATGGTAATGGGTTAATGCATCTCCATGATGAATCAAGACTTCACATAATTAGGTATCCATCAAAATCAATTTTCTTTGACAACTAGTTATATCATGAGGAAGACTTGTCCTTTGTGACATAAATTGATCAATAGTGAAAAGTTTCTGCCAGGTCAGCCTGCGCAGATTGCATAGGCTGACCTGGGTCGATACTTTTCAGATGCATTTAGCCCCCTTTTCACAAAGCACTGCTCATATATACCTGCCAGTCAAATAAAAAGAGAAGATTTTCAAATTCATCATTGTCAGCTGCAGATAGATCATTTGCCTCTGTAAGTATATTCTCCACATCTTTCACTTTGTCTTCCATGTCTCCCATTGGATCTGTGTCCTGTATCCCTTGAAAACATTCCATCAGGTACTTTCTGACAATGAAAACATCAGAGATACAGATAAAGTTTTATCTAAACTCTTTACAAAATAATAACTTGTTTTCAAAATCTTTGAAAAGGTGTTTAAAAAAAATCTGTGGGAAAAAGAGAACAGGTGATCAGCATAATCCCTCTTTCCAACAATGTTGTCTGTTCTATTAGTGATAGGTCCTAATTTCAAGTCATATTCAAATAAATGTGTGACCTGCATATACATGTATACAATATGGACCAGTGTAAAAATTTGTAGTTTGCTGCAGGATTTAAGCAGACTCTATTATAGACTTTTCATACAGGGTCATTTGAACTGTTTCAATAAATAAAACTAGAGCTGTTACTGAATGTGACTTAATACCCCAGCCAGCGCTTTGACAGAACACGGCCTTTTGAATACACTGTGGGAAAAATAGAAAATGCTGGTAAGCAGCATTTTCTTCTTTTCCAACACTGTTTTGTAGACTACCGGTATCTGATAAAAATCTCATTATTTGTGCCATATAAATTTTGTCCTCTGCAAGTGTTTTTGAATTAGACCTGTCTAAAATAGTGTAGTTTTGGAAAGAGTAAAAGCCACATAGTGGCCACAAGTAAACAAAACTTTGCAGTCACATTCAATTCATTGTCTTCAAATGCTTTCAATATGGACAGGTCTTAACAGTTGATACACATAATTTTTTGTTGAAGGGTTAAAATAAATCTGGTTTCCTGCTTACTTTCTTCCTTTTTTCAGGAGAATATGTGTGACATTATCCTGCAGCTGGTTCCAGTTTCCTGTCTTTCCACATGCATTGCACTTGAAATAACCTGGAATGGATAATACTACCCATAACAGTGCAATTTCATCTCTTTTCAAATTGAAATAATGACTATCAAATAAAGAGTCGCATAATCCAGGGACAACAAGATGCATATTAACCCATTACCACACAATCCCTACTTTTGTTGCCTCTAAGAAAGAAGCCATTAGAAAACATTGTTGGAAAAGGAGAAAATGCTGGTAACCAGCATTTTCTCGTTTTCCCACTATGTTTTCTACCCTTCATTAAAAAAAAAAATTTCAGATTTTCAGCCACTTTTATTTTGTCGTATGTTTTCGATTTGGACAAGCCTAACATATTGTCATTTGGTAATTGGTTTAGCAATCCCTGTTAGTGAAAGCTTGAAAACATGGATGAATTGAAGAAAATGCTGGTAAGCAGCAATTTTTCATTTTCTACAGTTTTCTGTCCCAACAGATAATGTGAGCTATTCTGAATATTATCTGCAGATGTTTTGAATCTAAAATTTGTCATGTGGAAATGACTTCTTACCAGACATATAGTTGATGTACACTCTGTGTTCATCCTTCTTCCTTTTCATTGCAACTTTACCAAATTTTGGACATACAATATAATACCCGGTATAACTCTCAGCGTAGGGTAAGTCATTCTCATGCAGGAATCCTTCAATGTTCCGCTGCAGGGTGTAATTTCTGGGATCAAGAAATTTATCAGAGAATTTTGTATCTACTGACTTGTCTGTTTTGATAGATGATTCACCAGGTGTTTGTTTTCTCCTTGACTCTTTTCTTCTGTCAGAACTTGATCCTTCATACTCTTCATTTGTTCTCTTTTCATCATCTATCAACTCAGTTTCAGTTTCTTTGGTCACTGTATTATCTAAAACCTCATTTGCTTTCTTTAAGCTGTCATTAAGGTCATGAGCTTCAGCAGGCACTTCACTGTAATCTTTATCATTAGATTTTGGTTCAAATAATGATTTAATATCTTTACTTGAAGTGACATGTTCAACATCACTGTCTTCATCAACGCTAGTTTGCTCATGTAACACATCATCAGAAGTTGGTTCATTTTCTTTACAGCACATTATAGCACTTGTGTGAAGCCAGCACACTTTACTCCAGGAATTTCTAAGGTCTTTTCTTAAACTAATGTGAGACTTTATCTTAGAGTTGAAACATGACCCCCTACCAATTCCTTTTCCATATAGTACTGAAGTATCTGTGACTTCTCCTCTTTGTTGTGAAAATGCATTCTTCTTGATAATCATCAAATGTAGTTTATCTTCAATGTCTTTTAATCGTGCCGAGGTTAAAACAGACCAATGTCTTCCACACTGACATCTGGTATTGAGTACACTGATTAACTGTGTCACAGATTTTGAATAGACTGCTAAAGCTTGAGGCAGGGCCATTTTGAAAAGGACTTTGTGTGTAGTACAGTTTTCTTTTCTTTCTCGCTTTCTTTATCACCTATATCTGAAAAGAGAACACCACAAAAATTCTATATCTGAAAAGAGAACACCACAAAAATTTAATCTATTAACTTTTTCTAAACAGCAACATTCTACATTTTGTCCCAATCCAAAGCAATTGCAGACAAAAAATTCAATGTAGTTAAAATGATTATGCTAATATTTCAAAGAGCGGATGGAAAATATTGTGGGAAAAGGAGAGAATGCAGGTTTCTTACATTTTCTCCTTTTCCAAAATATTTCTTTTCCAGAATTGTTAAGAAACTTGATTTCCTGGTAAAGCATGATTTGATTACCACTTTTAAAAATAAATCAGTTATTGCTTTCTTTTTTAAGCCTTTACCACATAGTACAGAATTTTAACGACCAAAGGCAGTAAGTTTCTTGAACCATATTTTATCCTTTTCCCACAATGTTTTCTATCCTTTCACAGACGATGGCACAATTTGAGTCTTATTCAGTATGTCTTCCTGCAATGTGTTTTATTTCGAGAAGTCTGAGATTTTGTTGTGTGGTAAAAAGTTATCTCTTTACCTCAAGATAAAATTTAAATTTTAAATTTTACCTTGTGGTAAAGAGATAACTTCTTAAAAAGCTGTCCAAAATGAAAGCATTTGCAGATGACATTTTCAATGTGGCTCAACGATGCGAAATTTGTTTGATAGGGTAGAAAACATTGTGGGAAAAGGAGAAAATGCTATTAAACAGCATTTTCTCCTTTTCCTACGATGTTTTCACAAGGCTTCTTTCTCAGGGTATTCAAAAGTAGGGATTGTGTGGTAATGGGTCAAGACATTTTACTCCCGCTTTGCTGTAGTTTATCAAGAAACAACGATGAGCTATTTTCCGATATTTCATGGTTAAAACTTATGAAAAATATTGATTTTATTTTCCAACTCTTTCACTGGAAACAGTAGATGCCACGCACTAGTTACGTGCCTCTCAACCAGATGGAATTATGACATAATTTACCCTAAATTTCTTGCAGTTTACATGATCTTGTAACGAGTTGCTATGCAACCATAGGGTGGGTATGTCACAGAGAATAACCAAAAAGAAATGTCCTCGATTATAAGGTAAGTCCTCCAAAAATGGGTTAAAAGCATGAAACAGACTTTTTTTTTCAAAGTGACTATTTACCCGACTGTCGTGTATGCAGTGAAGAAAATTCATACTGCGAGGACTAAATGAATTGGACCAAAACGCAGGAAGGCATGTGAATCCGCACGGCTTAGACAGTCTCAGTGGAGCACACGGCATAAAAGTACTTTGAATAAAACTTGTTTATGCTTCGTTTTCTGTCAAAGTCGTATCTTAAATAGAACAGAAACTTTATTAGTGATTCAAGACTTGAACACCCAATGTCTCCGCACCGCCTCTTGCCTAGGCTAGCGGCCTATACAACTCAATATGATAAAAATCTGTGTGTACAAGTATCTATACTGCCAGAATATGTTTTATATGATAGCTTGGAAGTTATGGCCTGAACATTAATTCAAAATGAAAAGTTGGTTGTTTCAGAAATCAAGGGCAGATAATTTTAGAACGCAAACAGCGATCCAAATTTTGAGAGTCACATGCACAACTAGTGATCATGGAGATTCATTGTGGTAAGTTTCAAATACATCTAATTCCGATGGAAACTGTAGGAGGAGTTGTGCACACAAGAGATCGCTAACGGACAGACAGACAACCGGGTGTACAGTGTATACGACCCTTCGGGTGTATAAAAAGGATGCCAGCTACGCCTGTGCATTTGGTCTGTGACACCCTGTATAAAATGATTATTGCCGTGTGCTCCACTGAGACTGTCTAGAACTCCGTGCCGGTTCACATGCCATTCCGCATTTTGGCCCAACCCATTTACATAATATACCTAAGAGTGTGATTCTTCAGTGCGGACACGACCGCGTCGTGTCCTGAATGAAGAAATCGGAAATGGCGCGCACGTAAGTCATGCCTCCAAGATGATATTTCATCAGTAAACGGTACACAAAATACAAAAACTTTACGCTAAACTCCTGTAATGAAAAAGTAGCTCCTAAGCAAATTTTGTTAATGGCTCTCAACATCAGTGCAGCTAGATGCATGTAATCAATTTGATCTATTTTTATTTCAAAAAAGATTTAACCTGATCCTTACGAGGGGTGATCAGAAAGAACGTGGACCAGTGCCGGTATCAGAATATTGTTATAAAAAGCAACATGGAGTGTTCACTATTTTTGAAAGTAACCTCCTGTGAGTTCTATGCACTTATTCATTCTTGATTTCCATGAACGAAGCACATGCAGGAGCTCATCATGTAGCGTTACCATCAAGGACCCGGATTTAGCGAGGGGTAGCTCCTCTCTGCTCTCTAGTACATGCCACGTGAGAATCTTTCAAAACAGGCCCTAGTCTAAGGACACATGGAGTAAGAAATGAATTATACGGAGCATTGCTAAGTTTTTCCATTTTTAGTTTTTCCAAAGTTTCCAGTACAAGTGTGGCTCTGAGAGCTAGAGCGTTATTTTGGTGGAAAGTGACGTCACCCTGCAGGACTTCTGGCAAAGTTTTTCGTACCGTGTATGTGAAATTCATCTGAAATGTGTGAGCATAAAACTCACTATTGACTGTAATATGTATAGATACAACTATTTTCCTGACAGCATCTTGGCAATCTTGCTCTACAGCCGTCATGGTTTTGTCTATGAGTGATGTTGATGGACATCTAGATTCAGGGTCATCTTTTACAGTATTGCACTCTTGTCTAAACCAGTCTGATCAATATACAACTATCAGATTTCTTGAGCACAGAGTCCCCTTTAACTGGTTCTAAATCCCTTTTGATATCCAATAAATACTTTTTGAGTTTAATGTAAAACTTTATGATTACTCCCAGCTCAAACTAAACGTCGTCCGATATTTTAAACCGCTTATGCGGTATATGACCTCATTAAGATGACATTATAATTTACCTACCTGAATATGACAACATCTGAAAGCTTGAGCCAGTTACCAGATAATTGGTGCTCATCTATACAAAATTTTGTAATTCTATGTGTAGTAGTTTTCAAAATAACAAGGTAGTCCACGATCTTTTTGATCACCCCACGTACAACATCACTTAAATCGACTGTGAAATCTAAAATGAAAGATTGTTTTTCTTCAAAATTTAGATTTCTTCCAACTTTCTTAGAGTCTGTCAAATTTCACTTACACACTGCATTTCACCTTCTGATTTTCATATCCAATGACAAATTCTCCATCCATTTAGCTGCCTTATGAATCAAAATACAGCAACAGTAATTCCATACAATTCTTCTTTCTGCAAAAGACTAAAAAAAAAAACTTGTACAAACAGTGTTTGTAAAGATAAGCAAGAAATAGAGTTATCACTAAACATGATTATATTCCCCCACCAGCTCCTTGTCATAAAAACAGGTCTTTGTCGCAGAATGCAGAATGGTTTAGTATGGAAGTAAGATTTTAAAAAATTCAAGGGGAGATAATTCTGTAAAAAAAAAAAAAAACCCCGGCTGGGTCATGAAACTGTGCATGCACAACTTTATATATATAGAAACACTGTGTGAAAATTTGAGTTCAGTACTTGAAAAACTGTTGGAGTATTGCTCCATACAAATTTGTGTCTATGGACAGATGGATGGATGGACAGACAGATGAACGGACGGACAGAAAGGCATGGCAATTCCAGTATACCCCCTCCACTACATTGTAGGGTGTATAAACATCTTTGAAACAGAAAGATGGTGTTAGAAAAGCTAAAATACAAATACTGAAGCTTTTTTGGGGGCTCAATATGGAGTAAAAAAAAATGAGAAGTAACCTCCCAAGCAATCGCCTCTTTTCTCCTTGCTGTTTTTCATTCTGTTGAAAAGTGGGATTGGGTTAACTTAACCCATTACCACACAATGCCTACTTTTGACGACCCTGAGAAAGAAGCTTTTTCACTTGTGATATATATTTCATTGTTAAAAAAAAAAAATGTTTCATTTTACATTTTTGATGTACATTTCATTGAAAAAATATAGATTGGTTTTACATTCCTAAATTGCTGTACAAAATATTATGTTTACATTATATTATGTACTGTTTTTTTTTTTTATTTGAATGCTTGAATTTTTGTCTGGTCCTATATCCTTACATCCATATTGTTTATGTTTTTTATGTTTTGATATACTGTATATATTTGATGGTATTGAAATATATATTTGATGGTACATGTATTGAAATTTTCTCAGTGTCACTTATTATTTGTGTTTTATTGTTTTTGAAATAACTATACTTTGTTTTGAACATAGTAAGCAAGGAAAATGAAATATGTTGAATTGCTATCAGCAAAATTGATATAATGACTGATAAAGCTGTCAGAGCAATAAAACTTGCGTTGGACAAAAAATTATACCTGTTAGTGAAAACAAAATCTCAGACAACAAACTTTTCTATTAAAGGTGGCCCTTCAGAAAATTTTACAAAAATACAAAAAAATTATCCTTATACTCCCAAAGCCTTATAATTTTCATTTATAAAACCCTAGTAGTCAAAAACCATCCGACAACAAGAGAAATTAGAGATTTATTACAGCCAAGGTCGACACTGAAGGGAAACACCGTCTATTTTTACATCAGCTACTTGCTCATTTACATACTTGAAATGTATAGATGGAGCTTCAAACGTAGTGTTCATAGGCCTAGACATTTGGAAAATAATTACACGTTTCTTATGTTATGGAATTTAAGAGTGATTAGTCATGTGCTACTCACTTAACCTTCCCACAATGCTTTTTTGATTTTCGGCGGGAAATCTAAAAATAGCCTTTTAAGGGAATAGCGTCAAAAAAAATTTTATTTTTTTCATTTTATCATTTTTGATTATTGATGAATTGTATTGTTTTTTCATATAAATTTCAGTGATACATATATTTTTAAATTTGATGTGATGTGAAAATTCTAAATACCCACCTTTAACCCTTTACCAAACAACAAAATTTTACTCTGGTCCAAATTGAAAGTGCTTGCAGACGTCAAAATAAAGGAAACTCAAAAACTGAAATTTGTTTCCAGCAGGGAAGAAAACATTGTGGGAAAAGGAGAATATGCTGGTTACCAGCATTTTCTCCTTTTCCCACAATGTTTTCAAAAGGCCTCTATCTCAGGGTCGTAAAAACCAGGGACTGTTTGGTAAAGAGTTAAAAGGCATATTTTACACCATATTTATCCTAATCAAAAACAGTCATGTTCAGCAGATTAATGACCAATTTAGTTATTGTCAATTACGTAATGAAAGATGTTTTATCACCTATTTAATAGAGAATCAACAACTTCTAATTCCTTTTGATGACCTAGGTGCTTGTCATGAAATTAGTTATCACTTTATGAGAAATAATTGGACCAATATATAATTACAATTTTACACTAAGATAAGCAACTGGTACAGATGATTGATAAAAATGCTTTAACTCTTTACCAAACGACAAAATTCAGGCCAAGACCAAATTCAAAGCATTTGCAGACAACATATTGAATGTAGCCAAAAAGACAATTTCAGTATGTGATGGGGTAGAAAACATTGTGGGAAAAGGAGAAAATGCTGGTTACCAGCATTTTCTCCTTTTCCTATAATGTTTTCAAAGGACTTCTTCCCAGGGTCGTTAAAACTCGGGATTGTGTGGTAAAGAGTTAATCAAAGCAACATTAAATTAACATCATGTTAGCTGAGAAAACCTTTGAAAATATTTTGGTTTTGCTTCAAGAACAGTATGCTCTGTGAAAACAGGCGAAATAAATCTTGCTGGTGTTGCATAATTTTGAGAGAGAAAGAGAGAGATAACCAGCTGTTGAAGTCCAAGTTGTTTGAAACTCCAAAAAATGTCCATGTTATAGTAGCAAACAACAGTTTTTTGTCTGGAAAAAATTTGAAAGTACATGTACTTGCACAAGACAAATCAAATGATAAGAAAAACATAACATGAAGATTCGTTCTCCAAAAGGTAGAAAAAAGAGGAAATGCTTGTGTGGTAAAAGGTTTCAATATACAGTATTCAGTAATCTGAGTCAATTAAACTCTAATCGGATCAAACTACTCACAACTGCTGGATATGAACTTTATGTAAGACAATGGAAACCATACTAGTGGAAGAGAGTAGGAAAATGTGCAAGAGAGTGCGAATGAGAAAAAGAGATTTTTGTATGATAAATCAAAATATTGGGCATACAAAAGTATAAGAATACATATTAAGTGAACACAGTTATTTTTTAAGTATATATTTTGGTTTCAAAGCAAATTCGATCAAAGGTGCTGTATGTTTAAAAAATCAAACAGGTATAAACTACCTGTGGCAGGTATGATAGGTGTGAAATACATCCTATCAGTGTAAGATTGGCAGTGTAAACGGTAACTGGTAAACAATGGAAAAACTACCAAGTAACTCTTGGAATATGGTAACTATGTACATACTAAAGACAACAAACACTCAAATTCCAAATTTGTGTTTTTGTACACCTTGAATAACATTATACATGAAATTTGACACTGGAGACAATTTCTCCTGAATTTTATTCGAGGACAAGTTCTCCACAGAAATCGCCCCCAAGCATTTTGTGGACAAATTCTCCAGGGGACGATTTCTGCAGCATTCCCTCTTACACGCTTTTTCCCCTACCTCAAACTGAAATCATATTCAGAGAGTGAAATGGCAAATAGGGCCAAAAACACTACAGCAAGCACATTCAAAAGAGGATGCAATTACAACACCACGCTTGAATAGAGACCAAGGTTGATATCTAACGGACACGAGATTTTCCCCCCATGTCTCATCGTGATCTATAGAATCGGGCGGCATAATAATAAGAGTGTGTGCCTCAGCAGCCCGAGTGGTGCATTGTGGACAAATGATGTCACTGACTTTTCCAATCATTACCCTAGGTTCTTAACTCTTTTGGCGCCAAAAGTATACAGGGGACTTCATCGACCACTCACTAAAATTCTCAATTTTTTTTTTTTTTGAAAGGTTTGGCTGGGAACCTTGATGGTGTAAATCCAAGCTCAGATTGCATTTTTTGCATATTGATCTGGATCTTTACCATCCGTTTTGATTCTAGCGTTAAATGAATTAAGGGTTCAATATTGCAGTTACGGTACAGTAATTTTATTATTATGAAAATCACACCTTTCTAGCTCTCTTTGTTCAGGAAATTTGCCTTTTCATCAGTTGTGAAAATTTGATCAATTAGACTGTGTTCATTTTATCAACTCCTTCCATTTAGCGGATATCTAATCCAATCAAATACTGATTCATAGACCGTTCTTACACAAGACAACATCAAACATGAACTCAAAAGTTGAATGCAAGTGAAGGCTACCCAAAGAATTGAAGAGAGCAAAAATTAATCTTACTAATGATTTTTTAGTTGAATACAATTTATTGATTGTTCATAAATGTTTTCCTTACGAATTTTACATCGAATACAACATACACTGCATGAGAAAACACACGGGTATCTTAACTTTATTGTCTTTTCAACACATGTACAAGCAAAAAAAAAAAAAATTATCAAATCTGCATCACAATAACGGCATAGAAATAAAAGTTGACATTATATTTTTTTATGGGGGGAAGATTTCTCCAGAGAACTCGTACCCACGGTACTTCTCTGGAGAACTCGTACCCTTGAGATTGGGGTATGCCGGTGTTACCAGTTTTCGTCGCTGTAAGAACAAGACCGCGGTGCACGGAAAATAGCTTACATATTCTAATTAATGGATCAATCTATTTAATCTTAATGTAATGCTGATTAATTGTGCAAAAAGAAACAAACATTTATGTGTTTTACCCGACTCAACAAAATCAATTATATGGAGGTTAGTTCTCCAGGTCACGAGTTCTCCAGGGTACGAGTTCTCCCGATACCTATAATAGCAGCACTTTTAGCCTGTCACTTCTGATGCGTGGGAGGGGGGTAAAATAGAGGGGATTATTAATATTCTATTCATTTGTCTTTCTTTTTTCTATTGGTTCACCTGCAGTTGCTTTGCTTTTTTTAGGCATTTTATCAAAGTAGCACGAACTTGCAGCGCTGCTCGCCTATAGTCTTTGCCTGTATCCATATTAAAGAATTACATCTATGCCATACTGGTAAAATTTGATTGAGATGTGAATATCAGATTTTTTTTTTTGGGGGGGGGGGGGGGGCGGGATTTACACGAATTTGTTCTCTTGACAACCAGTTACAAATTTACGACCTACCGTAATCCCGCGTTCTTGAAAATTACCCTTCGAAATTGAAGAGTATCACAAAGGCACTTGATTGTTAAAAATATCGATAAATTGGCCGTTGTCTGCGCATGTCATATTCTTCGAAGATTCGATTGTCTTGTATGACACATTACTATAGCCCCGAAAGGGGCTGACTGTAATATTACGCTCTATAAAGTAGCAATGTAGAAAAAAGCTTTCATCAATACGTTTGAGGAAAAATGAGACCTGGTTTAGCTCCAGTTTTCTCTAAACTGCTGATCATAGCTGAGTGCCTGTACACACGTGGTAGCGTTTTAAATATTGAGTAAACGTTTATTTTAGTTTGAAATTCAAAGTAACGGTTGTCACGTAGGAAAGTGGTTCGGCTCTATACCCAGGATGCCCAAATTAGATAGATGAGTATTTATAGAATGCCATCTAGCGGGAGATAATGATACATAGGCAAATCCAAGTCACAGTTATGGTAAAGTTTAAATGTCCAAATTTTTTATCAATTGCACAAAGTTTCTTGTCGAAAACCAATATATTCTTGATGAATACCAAAAAAGGTAGTAAGTCTGCAAGTGGAAAATAGTGGCGGTTACATTCAGCAAGAGTTCGTCGAACTTAATCATCGGTTCGTCTGAGGTTTGCCGAATGCACCAAGAGGCCACAAGTCAATCTCCGAGCACAGTTGTCGCACGTGGGTTTCTCTCACCATACCTGAATGAGAATAATCCGTGGTACAAGAGAGTGCATGGCCACACGTCGGCCGATAAAAGAATCACATGAGTTTTGCCGAATGACATTAGACCTTGCAAAAAATAATAATGTTACCTTTCCAGAAGTTTTTACAAACTTTTCATCAGCGGCGAAATCAAAATAGACTTGAACATTTGATAAACCGTCTATGAAAATGTTAGCAAAATACTTTTCCCACCACAGTTTATCAATAATTTTATACACCGATTTATAGTTTATCAAGTATATCTTCTTTTCCTACATATATAGACTCCTTTTTCAAAGTTGGATTGGATTATATACAAACGAATATAAAATTTTAAAGCCCCTTTCCCATTGTTGTCAAATAAAAGTCCTTAGACTAATAAAAGTAATCATGTTAGGATGGAGCGTTTGAAATATATAGATCCTTAATTAAATTAAGCATTTGCTTTAGATAAGTTCCATATTTTACACAGTTAAATATTCTGTAAAAATAATATGAAATTCACTAGTGGATATATTTTCCCATTCAAGCACAAAAGAAAAATGAAAACTATGATTTTATAAAAGGTGTCATTTTGACATTTGAATAAAATCGGATGGTTTGATGACAAATAGGATAGGTCTCTGTTTATGAGACCAGATATGACATCACTGTACCAAATGAGTTTTCACTCCAATTTACTTTCGTATTTTTTAGGTGGTTTATAAATATATTGCATTACCTAATCCAGAAATAGAACTTGACCTAGTCTTTACAAACAAAACAGTCTGTCAATCATGAAATGAAATCCGTTCATTTATTTGGCTTTAATTAGAAGTTTTGTGGACTCCTTGATTCGAATCCTCTCCTTTTCTCTTTGGTTTATATAAATTTCTTCTTTCAAGTATATATGTCGTAGTCCAAACTGGAATCCTGGCAGATCCGGAATCTGCCTAGACCAAACTGGAATTTGTCTATAACAAATCAGGATTCCAGTTTAACTTTGCAGCTCTACAATCTGCCTAAACCAAATTTTAATAATTTCTCGTTGAATATAGGGCGTCTACATATGAATCATCTTACTTTTAAACGTAAACCCCAAAATAAAAGAAGTTTTAGTCAGAAATTCAGAGTAAATATAAATTTTGAATGTCTTGTACTAAAAAAAAAAGGTGGAAAAAAGAGCAATATTGTGGAAAAATCATATAAAGTGCTTTAAATCAAAATACCTATCAATTGTAAACATAATTAAATCAGTATGTTTTAAAAAAAATATTAGAAAACAATGCATTTTGGTCTACACAAAATTTGAATTCTAATTTGGTCTAGGCAGATTCCAGATCTGCCTAGATTCCAATCTGGCCTACGACATATATATAAATGAAAGGTTCTGGCGGTATTCAAAACTGGACATTTATGGTTTATATCATCATCATCATCATCATCATCACCAACACCACCAGGAACAACGACTATGACAACAATACCAATGACAACGTCAGGAACTTTAAAATTATTCATCAACTTGAAACCTAAAGTTTGAGATCCATTTAATTATTTCACATTTCATGGTCTTAGATTTTATTTCTTATATTCGTCAGAAAATAGATTTCTAAGGCGTTCTCAATTCGAATTCCGATAAATGATCAGTAAAGTCTTTGGAACAGCCCAAAGAAACCGTGATGTTTTGGGTTGCAAAGAGATCTAGAAACGTCCCATGTAGTTCGAATAGTACATAAATGAATTACAGAACACAGCTATCTTACAAATCGTGTGCATTCCACATCCGGGTTTGTATACTTGACGTCACTTTGGTCCTCCCCGATATCCGATCAATTTTATACCAGAAGGAAAACTCAGAAGAAAACAGTCAGACATGACCATTATACACGAATAGTAAGTTGATTAAATGAATTTTATATGTATGTGATCTGACAATCTTTTTAACAACTCTAATCTGGAACGATTGATATATCTAGAAGACTTTGATATAACGTCCGATCGGCATGATCGATTCACGATTGCATGAATCATTGAGTCAAAACAAAGTCTTTTTTTTTTTTTATACCCTCAAGTTTTTTCTGTTACGCTCGAGATTTTTTACTGATCATTGGTAGTGACGTATCTGTTTTTTTGTTTTTTGTTTTTAAGTCTTAACTTGAAGCCTAATAATTTTATCAACATGAAACACACCCCTTGTGGAGAATTCTTCAAAACGTCCCACCTCCAAAGCGGCCCACTTCAAAAATCAAAAGGTGCCGAAACGGTTCGTTACCGGAATGGTGCCTCCTTCGTCTTTAACTGAAAACCATTTACTTCTTTCCAGGCCACTGGCTGCATTTCCGCTTGTCTATACAAAATTAACTATCTGCAGTGACAAGAGGATGCAATCTGTCGTAATGACTATCATTGATCGTTTAAAAAAAAAAAAAAGCTGGCCCAGCATGGATTCGAACTAGCAATCCCTGATAATAATGAGTTAAATTTCTTCACAATTTAACCCTTTACAACACAATCCAGAATCTAAACGAATTTGAAGAAGGATTCTAAGGACCTTGCAGGGAAAAGGAGAAAATGCTGGTAACCAGTGTTGTCTCCATTTTCCACAATGTTTCCGACTCTTTGAGAACTATTGCTTAATGTGTCTCACTTTCAATTTTTTTTTGCTGAAGCTTTCAATTTAGAAGAGGGTAGAATTTGTTGTTTGGTACAGTTAAAGGAGTATATATCTACTGCCATCTAAAATTTGCTGGGCAATGTCAAGTAAACATCTGGACAGATTCGTTGTCATACGGATTATGGTTGTTTATGTCTGAGAAAAAAGTCTGTTTAGACTGTTTTTGGACTTTTGAATTCAGATCCAATTTCAGTCCAGAATCCCTTGACTTTTGAATTCAGATCCAATTTCAGTCCAGAATCCCTTATAATATTGAAAGACATAAAGAGGCTGAAAGTGTCTGATCTTGATGATGTGTATGAGTAGTTGGTAGCAAGAACTAAAGTTGCATCTGATACTTTTACATACATTTTTCTCTCAAAATTTGAGGCCCTGTATCAGCCCCAAATTCCAAAAAGTAGGGTTTTCTCTCTCAAATTTAGTGCTCAAAATTCTTTGCGCACATGTTGTTACTCGTCACTAGCCACTTGAGTTTTACCACCAGGCTTATTTTAAGATTACTGACTGATTGGTTGATTTGAAAAACATGTATCAAATAATTGTTCTGGAAATGAGACTTTGTATTTCTAATAATTTTAGAATACATATATTAGGAAATATTTCAGATGTTTTTAGAATACATATCAGTAATGAAGAAATGATCATCATTCAGAACTGTGATGTTTGAAATAACAGTTGAAAATGGGGTAGAATAAATTTCCATTAAAAATCGGGATATACAAAACAAAAAGTAGCTTTCTAATTCAACCCTTTACCAAATAGTCACTGGTATTATGACACTCAGGTAGAAGCCTTTTGAAAACATTATGGAAAAAGGAGAAAATGGAGTTAAAGAAACAATATGATCATTATGATGCATCAGATAAAAAACTAAATGCTTATTCACCCTTTACCAAGCGACAAAATTTCTGACTGGTCCAAATTGATAGCATTTGCAGATGACAAAATTAATGTAACTCAAAAACTGAATACTGTTTCCAGGAGGGTAGAAAACATTGTGGCAAAAAGGAGAAAATGCTGGTTACCAGCATTTTCTCCTTTTCCCCACATTGTGTTCAAAAGGCATATATCTCAGGGTTGTGAAAACCAGGGATTGTTTGGTAAAAAGTTAAAGCTGTGTAATTTTTGTGAACACGATTGTTTGTTCTGTATTTCAGCCGCGTTGTTCTCAACATGCACTGTGAAGAGGTAAGAAATTTTTTCTTTTTAACTTTTTACAAGATGATAAAATTTTACACATATTATTAAAAGCATTTGCAGGTAGGATACTAAAAATGAGCTAGAAAATGAGACACTTCTTTGAAATCATAGAAAATTGTGGGAAAAGGAGCAAATACTGGCTATGAGCATTTTCTGCTTTTTTCACAGTGCTGTCTCAAAAGCCATGTTCTTCAGGGTCATTTAACTCCGGTGGTGTCCGTGGTGGTGAAGTGGAGCATCCGCCTCGTAACCTAAAGGTCCAGAGTTCGATACCTGGGAGCGGGTGTCAACTTTGGGATATTTCATTGAGCCACACATTCGACGCGAGTACTGGTGTATTTTCCAGGAAGCAGAATCGAAATAGATTAGTATAAGTTGTAAGAACTTGTTTCTCAATCAGTGTAAAATAAATATGTTTAAACTAAACTAATTTAACTCTGGATTGCCTGATGAAGGGCTAAATTATTACTCATTGGAATTTTTTTTTTTTTGTTGAAACATGAGGGAAAAGGACTGAGTGAATGCTAGTTACCAGTATTTTCTACTTTACCCACATTTTTTTCCTATAATCTTCCATGCTTTCACTTTGCACAAGTCTGCAATTTTTTGGAAACATAAGGGAAAAGGAGTAAAAAGCTGGTAACCAGAATTTTACTTGCTTTGCGCCCCTATGTCATTTAACCCATTACCACACAATCCCCACTTTTGACGACACTGAGAAAGAAGCCTATAGAAAACATTGTGGGAAAAGGAGAAAATGCTGGTAACCAGCATTTTCTCCTTTTCCAACAATGTTTTCTACCTTTCACAAAGCAAATTTCAAATTTTCAGTCACTTTTATTTTGTCCACAGCAAATGCCTCTGATTTGGACAAGCCTAAAATATTGTCGTTTGGTAATGAGTTAAGTCCTTTTTTATATTCTAAGTAACATTTAACTCATTACCAAACAAAATGGGCAATGTAGAACAGTGATCAGACTTCAGACTGCCAACTTTGTGCACTCTTATCTTGAATTTTACTCTCTTCTACAGAAAAGTAAGTTTTGCTTACCTTTTTCTTTAACCGTTTTCAAACAATGCTGAGTTTAAACAACCCTGAAAAAAATGGCTTTCGAAAACTTCAGGTATAAATGCACCATAAATCCCTTAACTATACAGTCCTGACATTTGATGACTTTGATGCAAATGTCATTTGGCAACATTGGAGAAAAGGAAGAAAACGCTGGTAATCAGCACTGTCTTATTTTCACACATTGTTTTCTAACCAGCCAAAATCGTATTTGAGTCACATCTATTTTTGTCTTCAAACACCATGACTTTGGACTAGTCTATAATTTTGCTGTTTGGTCAAGAGTCAAACCTTTGTCTTCAGCACTTGTGGGATTTATATAAAATTAGATACATGTACATGTACTTAGATTTACCATGTGACCTCCTATAAATACACTATAATACAAAAAGTATATGTTCAGTGAAGGTATAGGCAAAAATTTTAATAACTAATAGCTCATAAACATTCAGGTGAGCATAGATCTACAATGCAGTCTGATCTAGGATTTACAATACTTTCAAACACCTATAAATGTTTGTCATTAACATTGTGAGGTCTTATTATTATATACTAGATAAGTATACTTGAGATTTACTTTGTGACCTGGTTAAAGACCATTGTAATGTATTAAATCTGTGCCAGATGACATAATGGTAGACTCAACCTAATTGAAAGTATTTCTAGATGTCAAATTCAGTTTTTCTTTAACTCTTTACTGGTCCAAATTGAAAGCATTTGCAGACAACAAAATAGATGTGACTGAAAAATTGAAATTTGGTTTCTGAAGGGTAGAAAAAATTGCGGGAAAAGGAGAAAATGCTGGTTACTAGCATTTTCTCCTTTTTCCCCATTGTTTACAGAAGGCTTCTTCCTCAGAGTCTTTAAAACCAGGGTTTGTTTAGTAAAGATTTAACCCTTCACCAAACAAGCCGGTGTTTTTACTACCCTGAGAAAGCAGCAATTTAGAAACAGTGTGGGAAAAGGAGAAAATGCTGGTAACCAATATTTTCCCCTTTTCCCACATTGTTTTCTATCCCGCTGGAAACAAATTTCAACTTTTAAGTTAGGTTTATGTCATCATCTGCAAGTGCTTTCAACCAGTCTAAAATTATGTTGTTTGGTAAAGAGTTAAGCAAGTACATGTACGTGTAAAGTCAAAAGACTTATCTTTTGTAAGCTTACAGACTGTCATGTAAATGTGCCATGTAGTCCATATAACTTTGTCATTACTATTGTAAAAGTTACAATAGGAATTGTTCACATTTTTCCCAAAATCTTCTTCCCTCGGGGTTGTTTTAAAATTTGGGTTTGTGGAAAAGGGTCAAGTCTATACCAAACATTGCAGACTTTTAGTGGCTCAAATTTATGAGACTCTGAAAATATTGTGGGAAATGAAAACAATAGTACTTACTCCCCACAATATTTCTACCCTTCTAGAAACAAGGACAATCATTGAGGCAGTTTTATTTTGTGGCCTGCTAATGCCATGAATTTGGACAAGTCTGAAATTTTATCTTAGGTAAGGAGTTACTATATCTCCTACAAAATGAATGCTCTTTATTTGGACATGTCTAAAGTTTCGTGACCGTGAAAAGTGTTTTAACTCCCAGACTTGGCCTACTGGTAATTGAAAGCATGTGCAGTGCATATGACAGAAAAATTGTGGTTCAATTATTGAAATTTGTTTGTGGTAAGGTAGAAAGCTTTTTGGTAAGGTAGAAAGCATTTTGGGAAAAGCAGAAAATGCTGGCAATCGGCGTTTATTTCTTTTTCCACCATGGTTTCAAAAATTTACCTTCTGTAAGGTTTTAAAATACTGGGATAGTGTTAACTCATTACCACACAATCCCTACTTTTGATGCCCCTGAAAAGAAGCCTTCAGAAAACATTGAGGGAAAAGGAGAAAATGCTGGTTACCAGCATTTTCTCCTTTTCCCACAATGTTTTGTACCCTTCACAAAACAAATTTCAAATTTTCAGTCACTTTAATTTTGTCGTCTGCAAATGCTTTCGATTGGGACAAACCTAAAATATTTGGTAATGAGTTAAACAGTGTTATAAGCAATAGTAAAAGCTTATGAGAAGTAAGCAAACTTTCACCTCCAAGAATTGGTCATTATTTTAGCCCAAAAGAACCTTTCACAAGTTGTTTTTTTTTTTTGGCCACTGTAGATCAAGATCAAGCTTTTGGGTGTTATTGCTTGATGAAATCTGCCAGTTTAGTTTATTTGGCACTCCAAAGATTAACCCTTTACCAAATGATCCCTGGTTTTTACAACCCACCGTAAGAAGCCTTCCAAAAACATAGTGGGAAAAGGAGAAAATGCTGGGAACCAGCATTTTCTCCTTTTCCCACAATGTTTTCTTTTCTTCTATATTCAAGTTTTAATGTTTGAACCTCATTTATTTTGTGGTCTGCAAATGCTTTCAATTTGGACAAGTCTAAAATTTTGTCCTTTGGTAAAGAGTTAATGATCGTCTCCATTGAAAATTGTTCAACCAACAACAACTGAAGCATTTAATAGACTATTCAGGATATCGGCCTTTTTCCCCATTATTTTTTGACAGTCTTTGATTAGAAGCATTGTACAGAATGTAAGATCAAGGACACAATATAATGGGGAAAAAAAAAACAAGATCCATACATGTTGAGATAGACTGAGTAATAGGTCAGCAAACAGCTGTTCCACCGTTCAGTGTGAGCTTTTTTGTTGTCTTTTGATTGTCCCTTTACAAAATAATTCAGAGAGCGTATGAGATTAAGGAATGAGACTTTTGAAAACTTTTGTAAACATTGCATGCTGAAGAGGAATTGCTTGTGACCTACATTTTTATGCTTTTTTTTTTCATCATTTTCTTTGCTCTCAAAGAAAAAATTTCTTTATTGAAGTGTATTTGAATTAAAAAGTTACCTACAAATGCATCCAACAGGTTTATGTAAAGTAATGCCGGTATAATGGAGCTGCAATTTTGTAACACAAGTATTGGTTATGCTCTGAAGCCCTGGTAACTCTTACCTTTCTGATCCTTTACCAAATAATCCTGTGTTTGAACAAGCCTAAGGAGGATGTCTTCTGAAAACATTATTGGAAAGGGAGAAAATGCTGGTGGTGGTTACCAGCTGGTAAATGGCATATTCTCCCTTTCCCATGATGTTTTCTATTCAAACCAACTTGAACCATACTTTATTTGTTATATGCAAAATTTATATTTTCTATTTGCACTAGTGTAAAATTTCACCTCATATTAAGGATTTAACCCTTTACCATACATAAAAATCCCAGATTTTATCAAAGTTAAAAGGCGGGCTATCCAAAACATTGTAGGAAAAGGAAGCAAAGGTATAAGTCAGCTTTGTGCCCCCTCCAACGACAATCCCATGTTTTTCTTCACAGTGACAGAGACAAAACAGATTAATTAATACACTGTATTTCATTGTCAGAAAGTACACTCTATCGATTTGTTTGAAATTTTGCTATTCTATCTCTTTCCAAGCAAAAAATTCTGGACTAGGCCAAAAGCAAAATGTAGCTCATATGATTTCTTCCGTTTTTTGAAAAGGTAGAAAACATTGTGGGTAAAGGAGAAAATGCTGGTTATTAGCAATTTCTCCTTGTCTTTGGTATGCTAAAAACTTTACAGGAAAAGAGGAAAGTGCAGGTTACCAGCATTTTCTCCTCTCTGTTTGATAGCCTAGAAAACACCATGGAAAAAGGAGAAAATGCTGCTATGCTGGAAACCATCATTTTCTTACTTTTCACACAGTGTTTGCAAAAGCCATTTTTCTAAGGGTTTTTAGAACTAGAGATCGTGTGCTAAAGGCTTTATGGACTCTTATTTTTCAGTACCAAGTAGCTCAGCTGTACTCAGTTGCCGAAGCGAGTAAAGAGAACACTGGTGGTGGGGAAGGTATAGAGGTACTGAAGAATGAACCCTTTGATTGCAGTCAAGATAGTGACTGTCCCGAAGATTTGAAGCCTGATGAACCCTTGACAGCTAATGGTATGAAGTTTGAAAAAGGACAGTACACACACAAAATTTACCACCTGCAGAGGTAAATTGATTGACTGTTGCTTTCACATTTTACACTGCTTTCAATGCTTTTATCTTGCCTGTTTTCAAAGAGGTATTGTTCTAGTCGTGATATCGCCATCATAGCCTGCTTTGTTGTGCTGAAATTTTGACACTTTATGATATCTCAATTATTACTGAAGACATTCAAATTTGGACAAGTTCTTATTATTAAAAGAGAAACCTATACAAGAAGGGTAGGTTACCATCAGAGTATCTTTATAGAGACTTGTGCCCCTTTTTTGACAGAATTTTCACTGAAAATCAAGCATCCAAGCCAAGTGTTGGTACTAGGATGCTGTGCACTTGTTTCAGTCATATCAGCATAGCAGTTGCTTACCCATACTTGTCTGGGATTTTACCAGTACTAGGCTAGGGCTCTAACAGTGCTTTGCCTAAGGATGCTGCCATGAAAAAAATCTCCTGAAAAAAAAATCTTGTGTTTCATACTGTATCTCACTCATCACAACTCCGCTGATTCAGTACTTGCATCTAAGCTCATCTGTATCAAGGGGGTTTCTATTTTATAATACTGCCATTTATGATTGGAAACATGGTGGTGCCCATGAAAAGCAATAAGCAGTGGCAACAACAGCCTATGAGAGTAATCGAACAAGTTGGAAAATCATTATGCAAATTGTTTGTCAAATAGAAATCTGTTAAGGAAATTTCTGATTGAAAATTGTGACTGATGTTTTCTTTTTCTATATGGAGTGTTAGGATTTAAGAATAGTAAAGTGGTGTATTTTCTGAAAAGAAATGTACTGTGATGGTGCCTATCAAGGTACATGATACAGCAGGGGGAGGTGATCAACCAATCACTGAGGTTTGCCAATATATTGTACCTTACGACCAAAAGTTATAATAACTCTGGGAAAGAATGGGTCTAAAACTATAGTGGAACAAAGAGATAAGAGTTACAATTGATTTGAGCTATGCTGTGTAAAAATGGGTTTAACTTTTTACCACATAATCCCAACAACCATTCTGAGACAGAAAGCTTCTCAAAATTTTGAGGGAATATGAGGAAAATGCTGGTAACTAGCAATATGTCCTACCCTCAAAACAAGAAATTTTGATTCTTAAGACAAATTTATTTTGTTGCATGCAAATATTTTCAGTTTTGACCAGTCTAGAATTTTGTTGTATGGTAATGAGCTAATGCATCTTTTGAAACTATTAGAGCTGTTGACTTCATTCAGATAGACTACCCCAAGGAAAAAATCGCCACTCTTCAGCATTTAGGGGTTATTAGCATAGTAATGTGACATTTGTATTATATTCTCATACGAACATGAGTGGAAAGGGCTTTGAAAATCCAATGTTAGATTTGAAAATAAAGATATGAATTATTTTCATCGGTGTATGTTGTCTGTAATATTGAATTATGAGAAAATGAAGAGAAATTTTGTTTTGCAGTTTCACACAGTCTGATTAAGTTTTTTTTCATACCTCCATGTAACAACAAAAATTGTGTTCATTCCTTAAATGAAACAATGAGCAGAATATATTTATCCATATAACTTGGTTTTCCCCTTTTGCTTTTCAGTAAAGTACCAGGTCTTATTCGCATGCTTGCCCCAAAAGGATCTCTTGAAATTCATGAAAAGGCATGGAATGCATATCCTTACTGCAGAACAATTATAACTGTAAGTATATGTTTTTCGAAGAAAACAGCTAGTTATTGTAATAGCCTGGCACCGCCATTGATATGGTTAAAAAACTTTGACTTTTTGTAATATGTCTGGCATTATGGAAATATTTTCTTAAACTTAGACAAGTTGATAACTATAAAAGGGGAAACTGATACTAAAGGAGCAGCATGGGCGGATCCAGAGGGGGGGACCGGGGGTCCAGACCCCCCCTGGAATTTTGGCAAAAATGTGGTTATCGGATTCATGAAATGGTACTGGTTTGATATTGCACAGCATTTATGTAATATACAGTCATGAATTTAAAAGTAGAAGTTCTAAATGTGGAGACCTCCTCGTGGTTAGAACTGGAAACATTGACTTTTCTTGTAAACGGATCCACTGAAATCGGGAAATCAAAGTATTATATAATAAGACGAGTGCGTTTTCGGTGGGACCCACCCTGAGAAAAATATCTGGATCCGCCCATGGGCAGCCAACTATATATTTGACAGTTGTGACCCTTTTTTGTGCTAGAATTTCAGTGAAAATCCATTACTTTTAGCTGAGCATTAACCCTTTACCCCATAAGGCATTTCTATGGTATCTCTAATTGAACCTAAACAACTGCAAGGATGAAGCTGTTTCTTATGTGTATATGACACCTTTTGATAGCATAGAAAACATTGTGGCAAAAGGTGAAATTGCTTGTCACGAGCAGTTTCACTTTTTGCCACAATGTTTTCCAAAGGCTCCTACAAGTAATGCAAAGAAATGAGTATCTATGGAGTAAAGGGTTAATATCCACATGCCTTGCCCTTGTTATTGTCAGTCTCTATGTGTGAAAATGTCATGGCACTGTTACATTGTTTTAAGACAGGTTTTAACCCAAGAACAGATAGGTAGAGGCAATAGCCCTTGTGGCCTGACTGAAATAATGTTTAAAAAACAGAGGAACTTTCAAACAAACCAACCATCTCTTGAAAACTATGAACTGCTGGAAATGTTTTCAGCAGGCTTATATCTTGGCCAGGTGTGCATTGTAGTTCAGTATGTCTGTTTGTGCATGCGTACATCAACTTCTTCCCTGAAACTACCCTACTGTTTTTGACGAAACTTTACAGAAAAGATCTTTCCATGATCCTCTTCAGAATTTCATGAAAGAATTTGAATACTTCAAAAACTCTGGTTGCCATGGAAACGAAATTGAAAAAGATTGAAAATCTTCTCTATAACCATAAGGCCTGTGGCTACCAAATTTGGCAGGTAGCTCTATTCAGTAGACCTCTTCAAAATGTCTTGAATTTATAGCCCTTGGGCCACATTTGGCCCTGCCTCGGAGTCACAATTTCTACATGGGCTTATATGGGGGGAAAACAAAAACAAAATCTTGTTGCACCTTATCATGCGGCCTAGGGCTGTAGGGTTTCAGAACTTATGCATGTAGCTTTATCTTGTGGGTTGTTACAAAAAGAGCCTAAATTATAGGCCTGGGGTAAAGTTTCGGGGTTGGGGGGTGACAAGTTTTTATAAAGGCTCAAAGTTGGTGATCCGGCCACTTTCATTCAGGATGAACCTTAAACCTTTGTCAAACAGACAGATCCTTGCATGTGTCCCCCCCTCACCCCCACCCCCAATAAATTTTATTCTAGATTAACAAGCACTTTAAAATGCATGAAATGGCCACCGAAATGGTGTCCTGTTTTTTGGTTTTTAATACTTTGGAGTAAAGCGGCCAGTAACCACCCAATCTGGCACTGTCAAATTAAATTTCATGCGCTGTGTTAGTGTAGTTCTAACATCTAACTGTATTCAGATTAACAACTAAAGTGTCAACATGGAACTATAACACACACATCATAAATCAACAGCTGTCTGCATATAACCTGGTTTCCATGAGAATAGGTCATCTTGATGATTTTCATAAGCTATTAGACTGGATTACAATTGTAATGTTAAAAATCATGGGTATATTACCCGAGTCAGACAATCAGAAGTATTTTATAGAACCTGCACTAACATTTTGTAAGTTTGCAGTTTTCTAAAAGATGATAAATGATTAAAGAAAACTGTCCTAATGACCCAAATTATGATGGGTAATTATCTGTGCATGTGTAGTTGAGAAATTTTCTTTAATTGCCTTAATGTCTCATTTTAATTGACCAGGAAATTTATGATTGTTTGCCCAATCATCTTGACCATTTGATTATTTCGATAAGTGAATATACCCTAGGCTATTTGTATATATGCATGTTCATGCATATGTGTATTTACATTTGCCTTGGGTATGTATGTGCAGGTACATACACATGTATTCCCTCTCCCCCCTTTGTGAATTTCTATCTATAGAAAGATAACTCCGAGACCATCTTACATGACTGACTTTTAAGTAAGCACCTGTCCTAAGCAGTCAATTTTGGAAGGGCCCTTGACCGCTTGCTTATGACAGGTTTGACTGTATATTGAAAACTTAAAAGATCTTCTTGTACCTAGCCATAAAATCTAGTGCAGTAGCTGTACTCACAAGGTATCTATCAGCTGTCTTATCTATGATAGTATGAGACAATGTCCTTGTGGGATAGTAATGTGTATTTCTTTTTATTCCCTTTCAGAATCCTGAATACATGAAAGAGAATTTTATTATTAAGATTGAAACCATGCATTATCCAGATAATGGACGAATGGAAAATGTAAGTGAATTTCAAAGTATGTGAGATAATGTTTTTGAAAAAGAAACATTGAGTTATTGTCACAGACCTATTGGTGTCTGCATGGTTGTTACTGTGCAAAAGAAATATTGACAGCCAATAATATATCTCATTACTGAAGATATGTACTTCAATCTCAGACAAGTTGTTTGTTAACAGTCAAAAGGGGAACAGAATCAGGTACTGTACAATCAAGTTGTTTTTGAATGGATACGCCCCGCTTTCTACAGAATTTTTACCAATAAATCATTTTACTTCTTAAAGCAACTGCAACACATGTGGTGCTCTTTTTTTTCATATTTATGCCAAAGTGTCTGCTAAAAATGAAAAAAATTTTGAAAGACTATTACTTTCAGAAGAATATCAGTGCAAATGGTAAAATGAGCTTTTTTCAGTGGTTTTAACCCTATACAATAATGTTATGGCAAAATATTTAGTCTTTACCAAATTGAAAGCATTTGCACACAAGTAAAATGATGATTTCTTTGTTTGAAAGTCTGAGACAGGGTGGAAAAGTGGAAGTGCTTGATACCAACAATTTCTCCTTTTCCCACTGTTTTTTCAAAAGCCTTTTTCTTCAGAATAAGAACTGGACGTGAAAGGGGTTTAAACTTTGTTTTACTGCATAGGAAAAGTGCATGTACTTGATTGTTTAGTAAATAGCTGAATGATTTCCCCCCTTATTTTTTCAGATACACTGTTTAAAAGGTGATGAGTTAAAGAAAAGAGTGGTCAATGTTATAGACATAGCTGGTGATGTAGCTGAAAAAGTTAGTCATGATTTTATTCTTTCTTTAATTACCGGTATACTGGAACATAAGCAATTACAGTAAAATCTTGGTAATTTGAAGTTCCAAAGGGACCAGCAAAATATTTGAATTATTACATATTTCGGATTATCCAAAATATCCTTAGAAAGTATGAATTGTGTTCGGGATTGGCAAGTAAAGTAAACATCTATGACCCTTGAGCTATAAAACCGTGTTTTTCTGTTCCCCTTTTTCTATAATATTGAAAGAACATCATATCAAAAACATTATTTTCTCTAATTAAAATACAGTGGATCTGATCTTATGAGTTCCTGTGTCGGACTCATGACCTGGTGGTTGTGAGTTTGATACACGGTTGTGGCGAAATTTCTTTGCTGCATATTTTCGCCTCTCACCTCTGCTGAAGCATGTGAGAAAAGTAATCGGTGGCTTTGGAAAGAAAGTAGTGTAAGTACCGGTGTGAGAAAGCCAGGAAACACATGTGCGTCACCGACTGCCATGATATGACCTTAGCTGTTAAAGTGGCGTTAAACCCCGATACAACCAACCAACCATTATGAGTTCTTGCTCATGAAAAGTGGTCAAGGCGTTTGTTTTGATGATATCTGGGATAAGTGCAAAATTGGTCACATCAGGTGAAAAAAATGGGTGACTGAGACAAATCCTAGGAAAACCGTGTGTGCTTTAGCATGGTTATGTGCTGTATCTGTTTCCTGACTAGTTTGATACCTGGTTGAGGCAAGGTTGCTATCTGGTGATTTTTTTGCCTCTCAACTCTGATGCATATGAAGAAAATAGTCAGTGACATAGAAAGAAAATTGTGTTGGGACTGGTGTGAGAAAGCCATGAAACCTATTGTAGGCTCAGTGATGGCAATGATATGACCTAATCGGTAAAATGGCAATAAACTCCATTACATTACAATTGAGTGTACACCACAGACCACATTATCTGTCTGAGTAGAATGTCAGCCTATCAAATCAAAGGTTCTAGGTTGGAACCTCACAATGAGTGGGGCCTACTCACATGATAGGGCTGCAAAGCTAAAGGTTTCCAGAAAATATCATGGAGAGTAATCGATTTAAGTTGAAAGAAATTGTTTTCACAGTTGATGTAAAATATAAGAGTTATGAATACAAGTTGAGAGAATTTGTTTCGCAACTGATGTAAAAATACAAGTGATTTATACAAGTTGTGTTAACTTGTTTCTAAATCATATCAAAATAGAGCTTGGAAAAGACCATGTCAGGAGTCATGTGCTAATACGCTGATCTTTGTCTACTGCTCTGTACATGTCTTCTGCTTCCTACAAGACGTCAAATGAGCAGGTATTTGGCTGATTTTATTGGCTATTCAATTGCTTTTTTTTGTTTTCATTTCTGTGATTTTTAGGATTACAAGAAAGAGTTTGACCCATCAATTTACAAGTCAGAAAAAACTGGAAGAGGCCCATTGAAAAAAGGTTGGATGGTAAGTTTTTATGATATGGTTATTTTGTATAGAAACGAGTAGTGATAAATATTCATTTTCAGGAAAAAGTGAAAATGAGGAAATGACTTTGAAAACGATCTTAACACTTCACCACACGATCACAAGTTTTACTAACCTTGAGAACGAAGGCTTTTTAAAATGTTGTAAGAAAAGGAGAAAATACTAGTCCCCAGTATTGTTTGCAAGATGTTTTCTACTCCTTCAAAGACAAATTTCAGTTTTTGAATCAGGTTTGATATGTCTTGCACCAATGCTTTAAACTTTGACCAGTTTTAGTTTTTTTGTTTGATGAAGATTTGTTGCTTTGACACAATCTTCAGTTTGAATGGCCCAATGAAGAAAGCTTTGGAGATTAAAGGAAAAGGAGAAAATGATGGTAGCCAGCATTTATCTTATTCTCACATTGTCTTCTCTCTACACAAAAGGAATTTTCAACTTAAAAATTTCAACTGTAAACACTTTCAGTATGTAGTATTTCATTCAGGATTTGAAAAAGAGTGGGGGATTTGCCTGTATGCTTTCAAAAAGAGTGGGGATTTTCAAAAAATGTGGAGCCCATGAGGCAGCATATTTGACTGAAACATCAACAAAAATAGTAAGCTGTTTCTTTTGATGAAAAAACAATCATCTTTTAAGCCACAGTTGCTGGAAAGTTTGTTGTGTATGGTTTTATGAGGGCCCTTTGTCTGTCTCAAAGGGATCAAAAATGATTCAGGCTTCTGAGCTTCCTAATAAGCCTTCTGGGACAAAGATATGGTACAGAAAGTAAAATAGTCAGTTATTTTTCACTTTGACTTTTCCAGATTGCAGAACGGTCTAATTTAAGAAAAAAGAAATGTATATTACAGACAACAAAAATGTTATTATCACACGATTACTTTAGGCAACAGAAAAGGCCAGTTTATTTTTCGGATCCGATACAACTTCAAAACTGTTTTGAAGTATGTAAAATTTGGAGACAGCTTCTTAACCCTTTCCCAAACAGGCCCTTGTTTCTCAAAACTGCAGCTCTCAGCCGATTGTAAAAAAGGAATCCAGTCACTTCTCATTAATTGCTATTCTTCCAACATAGAAATTGCCTGACTTTTTTCATGCCAAAAGCAAATGATAACATTTCTAACCAGTATTTACATGTGATGGGCCAGTTATTAAATTTAATAATGCAGGCCTCCTAGTGAAACCTTTAAAACCTTTAAAAACCTTTAATTTCAAAGCAAACCTTTAAAACCTTTACATTTCCCCAGAAAACCTTTAAAACGCCAAAATAGCCTGTAATTCTCACTCAAAACCTTTATATTTGCTCTGACTGGTTGCCGTGCTAGCTTAAAGCAAGTAATGGATTTTGTTCTGCATTTTGGTTTGGTGAAGCTACAGCATTCTGAACAAAGGTGATGTAGATCCTACACTGTAAAACAGGAGCTATGTATGATATAAATATGCAGAGAAAATAGGTATACACATTAAATAAGGTATTATTATATTGCATAATTCAAACAGTATATAACATAAAAAAATGACTTTCGTATGACTGTGGGTTTAATAAAGAAATGAGAACTTCGACGAAAATAGCCTTTATTTACTCTTTATTTTTTCATATTTTACACTAAAAGGCCTTTATTTTCATACATTAGAGCCTTTATAAAAACCTTTATTTTTGTTTTGGCCTGCTAGGAGGCCTGAATAATGGGGAGTAATATAATCAAAATACCATTGGTAAGTTATCATTCAACTTTCAAGAGTGATAGTCTTGTCCTCTGTGGTGTCAAAAAATGTGTAGGATTATTTACAGAATTGTTGAATTCCCACAATGTTGTGGCCTAGATGAAACACTGAGTATGATTGAGTAAATGCTTTTGATAGGTTGTGAAGAGTTAACCCATTTCCACACAATCCTGACCTGAAAATAAAACTTTTGAAAACATTGAAGGAAAAATGCAAATGGTAGTAACCAGCATTTCCTCCGTTTCCCAAAATGCTTTGTAACCTTTGTGAAACAATTCCAATGATCTGAGCCACATTTGATTTGTCAACTGACAAAACTGTTTTATCGGTTTGGACCAGTCTGAAAATTTTTGTTTGGTATTTTTCTTTTATTAAATTAGGAAAATTGACAAAATTCAAGGTCTAATACAATCAACATGAGTCATGGTATGATATATGAATGCATTTGAAAACATTGTGGCACATGGATGATTGCTAATAATCCTTTACCACACAATGTTTAGATAACTCTGAAGTAATAGACTTAAAAAACATTGTTGAGAAATGAGGAAATGCATGAACCAGAATTTTTTTTCTTTTCCAATGATGTATTTAACCCTTTCCAATGCAATTTTGTTGGCTGCAAATGTGTTCAAGTTGGGCAAGCCCAACATTTTGCCATATCTTTGTCGGGTATAGAGTGTCTAAATAGATATGAACAATTGCAGCCTTTAACAGTCAATATTTCATTGTTACTGTTCTATAATTGATTATATATATCTGAAATATTTGACCACACATAACATGGGAGGCATAGCATGACAAATTTCTTTACAGGAAAATACAGATCCAGTTATGTGTGCATATAAATTAGTTACAATTAGATTCAAGTGGTGGGGTCTTCAAGGACGTATAGAAAACTTTATTGACAAGGTGAGTATTGTTTAGAAAAAGCTTACATTTAACCCTATACCAAACAATGACAACTTTTGACAACCCTGAGGTAGAAGCCTTTTGAAAACATTATGGGAAAAGGAGAAAATGCTGGTAACCAGCATTTTCTCTTTTACCCACAATGCTTTCTACCCTTTCCAAATCAAACTTTGGTTCTTCAGTCACATTTATATTGTCGTCTGTGAATGCTTTCAATTTGGACCAGTCTATGAATTTGCTGTTCGGTAAAGAGTGAAGCTGGTTATTTTTTTTGCAAGTGAATATTTCTGTGGGGAATGGAGACAGTGCTGGTAACCAGCATTGTTTCTTTCACCTTTGATGTTTGCTAACATCTTGAGGATGAAGCCCATCATTTGAGGTGCATTTTATATTTCATCTGCAAATGCACTTTGTGGAGCCCTTTCGTAGTGAGCCATAGTTGTCACAATGTCATTTCATTATTTGTGTTAACCCGTTACTCCATAGATACTCATTTCTACGCATTGCTTGTAGGAGCCTTTGGAAAACATTGTGGCAAAAGGTGAAATTGCTCGTCACGAGTAATTTCGCCTTTTGTCACAATGTTTTCTATGCTATCAAAAGGTGTCATACTCACAAAAGAAACGGCTTCATCCTTGCTGTTATTTAGGGTCAATTAGAGATACCATAGAAATGCCTCATGGGTTAAAGGGTTAATACATTTGTTCTACTCGATGAATCAAATGGACTTGGTAGCTAATACAGTGTCAGGACTGTAGGGGTGGGCTCTACCATGCTTCTTAGAGACACAAGATTCAGCATGTTAAAGATTAGAATTTTAGAATTGTCTGAATTGAAAGTAATTACAGATGACATGTAAAATCTGGGACAGATGATTGAATTTGTGTTTAGAAATAAAGAAAGCATTGCAAGGTATTCCAACTCTACCTCATATGAGATTGTTTAGTAAAAGGTTAACTCTTTACCACACAATCCCGACTTTTAACGCCCCTGAGAAAGAAAACCTTTGAAAACATTGTGGGAAAAGGAGAAAATGCTGGTAACCAGCATTTTCTCCTTTTCCCACAATGTTTTCTACCCTTTCCAAATCAATTTTCAATTTTTGATTAACATTTATTTTGTCGTCTGCAAATGCTTTCAATTTGGACAAGTCCAAAACTTTGTTGTGTGGTAAAGAGTTAAACGTTGTGTGATTTGTGTATCCCACAAAATAAGTAAATATTTGATGGTTTAGTTCCAAGATGGACTGAATGGTATGCGGACTTTGATCTTGATCTCCACTGTTTGAAGACAAGACTATAACAAGGTCGAGTACCTTCAGAATCAATATTACATGAGTTGAGCAGATCATCCTCAAGTTTATTTTTACTCAATAATTGCAGCAAGAGTGTCGACTGTTCACAACTTTCCATAGGCAAGTACATTGCTGGACAGACAAGTGGTATGGTCTCACAATGAGTGATATAAGAGCAATTGAGGATCAGACAAAACAAGAATTAGATGAGGTGAGTTGAACTTCCTCAACTATCCAACTAATTGCCCAAAGGCCAGCAAGCTAATTAGTTATCTCTTTATCAAAAGAGAATTCTTTAAACTTGTCCAAATTGAGAGTATTTGCAGACCACAAATATAGCTAAAATGATGGAATTAGCTCTAGAAAGTTTAGAAATATTGTAAGGAGAAAATGCTGCTTACTAGAATTTGCTTCTAATTCCACAATGTGTATATGTACAATGATACAGGTATAAACCTAATACCTCACAGGTGGGAAGGTCTCGTGGAGAAGTAGAAGTGCAGTGCATTAGAGTGATAACTCTTTATTACATTGTTTAGGAGTTATTCCCCTTCATTACCTTTTTACTGAACTTTTGTCTGTGGCATAACTCAAAAATTGTAAAAAGTATCAATGTGAGACCTCAGAGGTAGGCAGATTTTAATGAGGAAAATTTCAAGGTCTCATGGAGAAGTAGAAGTGCAGTGCATTAGAGTGATAACTCTTTATTACATTGTTTAGGAGTTATTCCCCTTCGTTACCTTTTTACTGAACTTTTGTCTGTGGCATAACTCAAAAATTGTAAAAAGTATCAATGTGAGACCTCAGAGGTAGAGAGATTTTAATGAGGAAAATTTCAGTACTATGATTTTAGAGTCTAGTCTGTACAATACTATGCAGAATAGGAACACCCTGAAAATTATAAATATTGACCTGCAGCCCAACAAAATATGTTAATAAATACTAGACTGACAAAAAAATCAGTTCATATTCATCAGTTCACATTCATATCAAACTTTCTGATATGAGTCTGAAAGCTAGTACATATGATTATTGTGTCATTTTGTACTCATATAAAATGTAAATGAAATTATTTAATTCTTTACCAAACAATATCAAATGAAAGTGATCCGAAGGGAAAAAAGGAAAATGCTCTTAACCAGCATTTTCTCTGTTTTCCTCGCAATGTTTGTCCTTTCAAAGACAAGTATACCTTTTTGTCACACTTATTTGTCTTTTGTATGTGGGTCCTTACAAGTCTAAAGTTCTTTTTTGGTAAAGGGTTAAAAAAAACCTTAGTGAACCGACATACCTAATAAAATCATCAAATGCCGGAATTTGCCTTTTCAGCAAAGAGGGAAAGGAAAAATTAGGGGAATGACAGCGGATGAATGATGAAGGACCAAGGTGTTAGGGCAGCTTCACAACACTTCAGTGGCATACCTACGATGTTATCACCACCCGGTCATCTTTCATGTTGTTTTGACATTTTTACCTGTTATCCTCAACGTATGCCTCAAAAGGCATCTGAAGCAGTGTTTCTGCATGTAAATGTAAGAGAATGTGTGTTCAGTTTTTACTGCTTTTCTTTTAATTTTTAATCTGAAAAAATAGCATCTTTATAAAGTAAGACATGCAGCCATAATATGAGCAATCCTCTGGCATAAGGGTGCATCTCCATGACACATGATTCCAAGCACGTCATTAAATGATCATGGATCCATAAAGTCCATTTTTGTCTAACAGTAGACTGATGCCTTTACCAAAATATAAATTGTTAGACTGGTCCAAATTGAAAGCAGTTGCAATTTTATTGTAGCTCAAATAGACAGAATTGTTTTAGATAGGGTAGAAAACATTGTGGGAAAAGGAGAAAATGCTGGTCACCAGCATTTCCTCCTTTTCCTGCAATATTTTCAAAAGGCTTTTCTCACAGTCACCTTTATTTTGTCGTCTGCATATGCTTTTATTTTGGACCAGTCTAAAATTTTCTCATGTGGTAAAGAGTTAAAGGTAAATTTTCTGTGTGTCAAAGGACCAGCCTAACTCATAATTAACTCTTTACCACACAATGATGAGTTTTAAGGACTCTGTAAGAAAGCAGTTGCAATTTTATTGTAGCTCAAATGGACAAAATTGTTTAAAATAGGGTAGAAAACATTGGAGGAAAAGGAGAAAATGCTAGTCACCAGCATTTTCTCCTTTTCCCGCAATGTTTTCAAAAGGCTTTTCTTACAGGGTCGTTAAAACTCATCATTGTGTGGTAAAGAGTTAATTATGAGTTAGGCTGGGCCTTTGACACACAGAAAATTTACCTTTAATGAACAGTTTTGGCCAAGGACAGCCTGCGTGTACCGTGCAAGCAGACCTGGGTCGATACTTTTCACAGATGCATTAAGCCCTTTTTACAAAGTTTGGCTCATAATATGTATTCATTGATAGAATGTATGTTGTTTAAAATAAAGAGTTGAAATTTTTGTAGGATAGAAAATTTATAATATTAAAAATGTCTCCTTGGTTACTTATCTTATACCAATATTGTGCTAAATAAATGAAGCAGGCATTGGCAACTACATGAGGAAAAAAAGTTTTCTACCCTATGAAAGACAAAAAAATCATCATTTTAGCACCATTTCATTTGTCGTCTGCAAATGCTTTCAATTTGGTTCAGCCTAGTTTTGCTGTTTGGTAAAGGGCTAACCCATAAAGTGCTGGAACCGATTGAAGTTATTTTTGCAAACAGTGTAGATCAAGATCAGATTGCACAGAATTTGCAGTCTAATCTTGGATCCACTTTGTCTACTACTTTGTTATATATTTTGTCTATAACAACAATGAAATAGGGCATTGTAAATCCTTTTCATATTTGAAGAGTTACATCACATTACTTCAGCACTGTTAGTGTTAGGACAGTTTTTACTAGAAAGTCACACAAAGTAAGTGATATTGTAGGTCAAAGATCAGACTACAGGTTCTGTCAAATGTTATCTTGATGTAAAAAGACTGACTAGCAACTCAGGTTGTACTTAATATTTTGAGAGTTTATATTTTTTCATTTCATTGAAGATCGGCTCATTTTATTCCTCCTTTTTCATGTTACAATTTAGTTGAATTATGCTCTGGCAAAAGGGGGTGTGATCCATTGCCACAATGATTTATACCAAGCAAGTTGTCTCTATATAATTCTGAATCCAAAATAGCCATTTTTATAGCAACCAACTTAACTCTTTACCCCATAAGGCATTTCTATGGTATCTCTAATTGACCCTAAATAACAGCAAGGATGAAGCCATTTCTTATGTGTATATGACACTTTTTGAAAGCATAGAAAACATTGTGACAAAAGGTGAAATTGCTCGTGACGAGCAATATCACCTTTTGCCACAATGTTTTCCAGAGGCTCCTACAAGCAATGCATAGAAATGAGAATCTATGGAGTAAAGGGTTAATTATTAGGTAATACTGGTCCTTGGACATACAGAAAATTGACAAGCAGTGAAAAGTTTTGGTCCAGGTCAGCCTGTGTGGACTGGACAGGCTGACCTGGTGTAAATAGTTTTTGCGGATGCATTAAGCCCCCTTTTCCTAGAGTATGGCTCAGTTTTGTTTGGCTTGATTGATAATGATAAATTCATTGCTCAGTTAAGGTTGTACCTTTTCCAGAAATTAAATAATTACAAATATACTTAGTTAGAAATGTCAAGTATTTTGTTCTGACCTGCGAATAGATTTTTTTTTTTCTCAAGTGTGAAAAAGAAAATTCAGCAAAGTCTGATAATCTTTAGTTCCCTTCAAAAGTAGATTTTGAGTATTTACAGGACAACAAATTTTTAGGCTTGGCTGAAAAGAAAGCATTTGCAAAAGTACAAATCATCTATGGTTTAAATTCTGATTTGTCTTAGGAAAGGTAGAAAACATTGTGGGTGAAGGAGAAAACGCTGCTTACCTACAATATTTTTGAAAGTCTCCCCTACAAGGTCATAAAAATTCAGGAATGTGCACTGAAGCATTTAAGCAAGGTAAAGAATAAAGATTTATTAAACATGGCTTATATATTTTTCCACTGGAGACAGGGGGACCTCTATGAAATTCCCGCTTTGTCAGTCACTGAAGAGTTGCATGTTACAATTGTAAATACATTTCAAAGACATCAGTGGCTTAAGATGAAGGTATTGACTTGTGATGTTACGGACATTGGTTCAAATGGCTGTAAGGTGATTTTTTTCCACCACTAAAACAATTCATTCCACTACGACCTTATGAAAACATTTGGTATCATTTTATCAAATCTCCTAAAAAATGTGAATAAAAGACAGGCTTTGGTCACTATACAGAAAAAGAGTTCCTTTTTATATCTGTTTGCCCTTCACTTGGCCAGTTATGGTCTTTTACCAGTACAGTTGCCAATGAGGCTGTTGTAGAGCAAAGATCAAACTGCTTAACTCTTTACCAAACAACATTTTAGATTTGTCCAAATTGAAAACATTTGCAGACCACAAAATAAATGAGACTGAAAATGGAAAATTGTTTTGAGAAGGATGGAAAATACTGTAGGAAAATAGAGAAAATGCTGGTTACCAGCATTTCTCCTATTCCCACATTGTGTTCCAAAGCTTTCTTTTTCAGGGTCATTAAAAATCAGGATTGTGTGGTAAAAGGTTCAGATGTATTGTCCAATCTTTGGTCTACTCTGTCCACTTTGCCGAGACATTCCGAGCGAAAGTAGCCTTGTTGTTAGGGTATTACTGGTCTTATATCTAGGCTGAAAATATTTGTTTCATTTATTAAGCACAATGGGTTCACATGTAAGTCAATCAGACCAAAGATTAATATGTTAATGAGTTGAACTTCATAATTTGTAATTGATAAATATTTCACACTCATCTCTCACTTCTATTATTTTTTTTTAGAGGAATTGAAATTTGAAGTGACTTTACCATATGACAAAGGTGAAAATGCTAGTAATCATCTTTTTTCTTCCTTTTTCCACAACATTTTCAATAGTCTTTTTCTCTGGGTCGTTCAAATTCTAGAGAGTTGTTTGTTAAATGATTACATAAGCCTAGGCCTAATCATTGAGAAAATTGCTTGTTACAACAAATTATTTTATAAATTTGATTTGCTTATATGTATCTCCCAACCCCTCTCCTTAAAGAAAACACGGTAAATCTTTCGACAAGCAGAAAAGTTGCCCTGTTTGAGCAATTCTGCTACTCTAACACACAACTGCTTTCCCAAGTGACTCGTCAAAATGAGCTTTCAGTTTGTACCCATTTGCTCTTTGACCCTTTACTAGGCAACAAAATTAAAATCGACATGGTGAGTTGAAGGGTTGATATTTGAGATGTGTTTATAAAGGAAAAAAAGCCCAAAAATTACACATGAGGTGAGGGGTTGAGCTGCTTGTTATTTATTATCATTATTGTTACAACTCCTGTATCCAAAAAATGCTCCATATGATTGAATCTGTGTCAATATCTCTATTTTACGTGTAACTTTGTTTACGTGATTGTAATACCTACATGTAACTTTGTTTACATAATGTAATTATTATGTTCTTGTAAAATCTTTGTATACATGACTTAAACTGTTCAGTGCCCCATTTTACAGAGATAATTATGAACAAAATTTACAGAAATTTTGTTTAACCCTTTCCCAAACGACAAACTTTTGGACTAGACCAAATTGAAAGCATTTGTAGATGTCAATTCAACTCTTGCTGAAAAGATGATTTCTGTCTTTGATATGGTAGAAAACATTGTGGGAAAAGGAGAAAATGCTGGTTACCAGCATTTTCTCCTTTTCCCACAATGTTTTCAAAAGGCTACTATTCAAGACCCATAATAAACAGGGATTGTTTGGGAAAGGTTTAACTATAGTATGGTAGCATATTTCTAAAATGAGATACGGGATAACTATCACAATTACTTTAGAAAACTACTGTGATAAATTGAAGTTTCTTGGAATATTTTTGTTTGTATTTTATCTGGATAGAATTTTCAGGAAACTTTGATTTATTGCAACAGTTTTCTAAAATAACCATGATAGTTATCTTGTGGCAGAAATATGCCACCATATTATAGTTACATAAAACTTGCACAAATTTTGTTCAAAACTATCTTAACCCTTTACCACACAATCCCTACTTTTGATGCCCCTGAAAAAGAAGCCATTAGAAAACATTGTAGGAAAAGGAGAAAATGCTGGTAACCAGCATGTTCTCCTTTTCCCACAATGTTTTCTACCCTTCACAGCACAAATTTCAAATTTTCAGTCACTTTTATTTTGTCGTCTGCAAATGCTTTCAATTTGGACAAGTCTAAAATTTTGTCGTCTGGTAATTAGGAAACCCTTTACCCCATAGGGCATTTCTGTTGTATCTCTAATTGACCCTAAATAACAGCAAGGATGAAGCCATTTCTTATGTGTATATGACATCTTTTGATAGCATAGACAAGTAATTTCACCTTTTGTAACAATGTTTTTCAAAGATGATTGAAGTTCAGCATGTTCTTATTAGACTTGTACAAATTGAAAGCTTTTGCAGACGAAACCTTTTAATTGGCTAAAAATACTTAATGAACTTTGCTCTATGAAAAGAGGACTTAATGTGTCTGCAAAAAGTAAAGATGTGTGCAGTAAGTCCAGGCTCATCTGGTTCAAAACATTTTGTGCTATTAGTTATTTTTTTTGCATGCAAAGGACCATCCTAATGATGACATTCAGGTGCTTGATATAAAAATTGGACTTTATAAATATATACACCGGAGATAGCTGGCTTGAAATCATACATAACAGTGATGCATTAAACCCCTTTTGTCAGAGCATGGCTCACTTATTGTGATAAGGGTAGAGAACTTTGTGGGTTATTGAGAATCCCTTCTTCCCTCATAATATTTTTCCAAAGTCTTCTTTCTCAGGGTCTTTGAATTTCGAGATTGTTGCACTAAATGGTTTAAACTCTATTCAGTTGCTCCATTTGCTTGATTTCTTTGTGCATGTTATATACTGTATTTGTAGTTACAGTATCTAGTACTTTGTTACATGTACTTAGCTCAGGTAGTTGCTGATACGTTCTGCTGGGGTCCTCATACCCTTTGTCAAACAATCCCAACTTTTCAATGACCATCGCTTTTGAAAACACTGTTGAAAAGAAACAGGAAGTGCCGGTAACCAGCATTTTCAACTTTTTTCAATATTTTGAGATTTTTGTAAGAAACATAATGCTATTGATTTTGTGTCTTAAGGTGCTCTCATTTGGACAATTCAAATTTTATAGCTTAGTAAAGATTGAAATTAACTTAAATGGGAGGCTAGATATTGCAATATTTGGGCTTTTTAAAACTACTCTTGAAATGTTTATTTCTTTCACTCTCTACCACACAGCCCCATGTTTCAATGACTCTATGAAAGAAGTCTTTTAAAAAAATTTCAGAAAAATGAGAGAATGCTGCTAACCGGCATATTCTTTTATCCACAAGGTTTTCTGCCCTTTCAGCAATGAATTCCATCATTGCAAACCACATTTTATCTGTTTTCTGCAATTAATCTGAAAGTGAACTGTCTGAAGTATTCTTATATGGTAAAGGATTAAAGTAGCATTTCACAACTAAAGCTGCATTTCCCACCAATGTAGATTAAGGTAAGACTGCACAAAATGTACTGTCTGATCTTAAATGTACACTTACACCTTTGCTGAAACATTCTGATATCTTGCATGTTTTAGCTTGACAACATTTTTTTATTGTGTTTTGTTACCATTTATGGTCAAATCCAACCAAATAGTTCCATGGTTCTGACCCAGCAGAAGCGTAATTGACCGGTAATGGCTTTATTTGTACTAGAGATCTGATTTGCTGACACAAAGAGTCTCAGCTAACTGAACGGCAGGGGCTGTATTAAAAAAAAATCATAAGACAAGCAGTCTGATCCTCTAGGGCATTTTGGCTCAGCCGATCAAAATGCCAAGGTCTACATTCAAATTGCTAAGGTCTAAAATCAGAATTAGAATTTACTGTCAGTGGCCCTTACCAAACAATCCAATTTTCAAATGATATTCAAAAAGAAGGCTCTTGTAGCTTTGTTGGAAAAGGAGAAAATGCTGGTTTTCCAGCATTTTCTCCTTTTCCAACAATGTTTTTCATCCTATCGTAGAAAAAATTATCGTATGAACCACATGTCATTTGTTGTTTGCATATGCTTCAAAATAGGCTAGGGTTCAAATTGTGATCTGGTAAAGAGATTGAATGGTCGGTCAGCTTTGATTTTAAGTGTTGAGTTGAGTTAACTTGGCTTTTTGAATAAAAAAAAGGAATTTGTTTTCTCACTGAATTGAAAAAATGAACATTGAAAATAAATGATAAAAAAAGAATTACTGTTTTACCATACATAAAACTGTCATTTGATTTCATCGCATTTATTTGAAGTAAAATATAGGAACAGAAAATTCAGTCTCATTTGTTTTTATTTCTTTGCTAATGATACAACTTGTATATTATGTTTAACCCATTACCAAACGACAATATTTTAGACTGGTCCAAATTGAAAGCATTTACAGACGACAAGATAAAAGCGAATGAAATTTTGAAATTTGGTTTGTAAAGGGTTGAAAACACTGTGGGAAAAGGAGAAAATGCTGGTTACCAACATTTTCTCCTTTTCCCCCAGTGTTTTCAAAAGGCTTCTTTCTCAGGGGTGTCAAAAGTAAGGATTGTGTGGTAATGGATTAAATCGGATACCATTACCCTCTACGACATAGTCCTGATTTTTAACAACCCTGAAGAAGAAGGCTTTCAAAGACATTTTTAGAAAAGGAGAAAATCCTGGTTTCCAGCAGTTTCCCACAATGTATTCTATAGTATCAAAGTTGGATGTCATCATTTGATTTACTATTTGCCATATGCAAATGCTTTGAATTTGGCCGAGCCCAAAATTTTGTTGTGTGGTAAAAAGTTAATATTTTGTGACATGGCGAAATGGTACACTTTAGGACATTAAAATCATTTTCAGACAACAAATAACTAGGGTAGAATATATATACACATCAAAAAGGTTTAGGAGGGGTGCAAAACACAGTGGGAAACTTTAAATCTCAGGATTGCGTGGTTAACCCATTGCCACACAATCCCTACTTTTGACGCCCCTGAGAAAGAAGTCTTTAGAAAACATTGTGGGAAAAGGAGAAAATGCTGGTAACCAGCATTTTCTCCTTTTCCCACAATGTTTTCTACCATTCACAAAACAAATTCCAAATTTTCAGTCACTTTTATTTTGTCGTCTGCAATTCCTTTCAACTTTGACAAACCTAAAATTTTGTCATTTGGTAATGGGTTAACTCTCTTTTATTCTTGCTTTAGACATGAAAACATGAAGGCATATAAAGCAGTAACTGTTGCTTAGTACAAGCAATCTATTTTCACAAATGTTTGCCTTAAATAGAAATTTTTTCTTTTTTTTTTCGAATATTTTTCCTCTCCTACATAGTGTTTAGTACGTACAGCTTGTTATGAGAGTTTGCTCCATTTTACACAGTATTTCAGAAAAATCAGAGAATGTATTTTTCCTTTATTACAAATATTTCTCCTAGTCTCACTTCTGATCCGTTTGGTATGTCTTAACTCTGCCAGATAAAAGTCTCATCCACAATGATGCATTCGAGTCATACTCTGTGGTATGGGGGCTAAACTCATTACCAAATGATAATATTTTAGGCTTGTCCAAATCGAAAGCATTTGCAGATGACAAAATAAAAGTGACTGAAAATTTGGTATTTGTTTTGTGAAGGGTAGAAAACATTGTGGGAAAAGGAGAGAATGCTGTTTATCAGCATTTTCTCCTTTTCCCACAATGTTTTCTTTAAGGCTTCTTTCTCAGGGTTGTGAAAAGTAGGGACAGTTTTGTAATGGGTTAATGCATCTGCAGAAAGTATCCACCCAGGTCAGCCTGCACAATCCACGCAAGCTGACCCAAGCCGAATTTTTTTGCTATTGGTCGCTGTGGTGATTAAGTTGTTTGTTGGAAGGAGTGGCGATTATGGATTCAGAATATTATGCTGGCTTGCTTAGTTCACGATGTAATATGGAGATGCATTAACCATTTACTAAACAATCCCAGGTTTTTACTACCCTGAGATAGAAGCCTTTTGAAAATGTTGGAAAAGGAAAAAATGCTGGTTATCAGTTTTTTTTGTCATTTTCCAACAATGTTTTTCTACCCTGCTGAAAAAAAAAATCAATTTTTGAGTTATGTTTATTTTGTCATCTCCAAGTGCTTTTAATTTGGACCAGTCTAAAATTTTGTTGTTGGGTAAAGAATTAAGCCCCCATTTGACAAAGCATGGCTCCTTCTTAAAGGACAAATTAAAAGGAGCTCAATGGAATCTGTTCTTGAAAGGACAGACAAGCTTGTGGGAATAGAGAAAAAGCTGGTTGCTTGACATGGTTTAAACTGTGTTTATGGTGCAAAGCTGCCGGCAGCTTTGGAATTAAAAAAGATAAGCAGTAGATCAAAGCATAGGCCAGTTTGAACTAGTTTGAATACTTTTTGAGATGGAAGAATTTGTTATACACAAGGCAAACATAATCTTGTTTGAGTCAATTTTGGTTTCCTTCTCTTTAATCAGATGAGAAATCTTTAGACATGTCCAATTTGAAAATGCAGGACAAAAAAGTATTTTTGGAAAAAGAATAACTATTGCTTACCACAAAACTTTCATATATCTTCCACAAGATCCTGAAAACATGGGACTGTTAGGTTAACCCTTTACCACACAATCCCAAATTTTAACAAACCAGAGGAAGAGGTCTTTTGAAAATACTGTGGGAAAAAAAGAGAAAATCCTGGTAACCAGCATTTTCTCCTTTTCCGACAACATTTCTTCTCCAATTACAAGCAATTTCTATAATTTGAGCCACATTTAAATTGTTTTCTGCAAATGCTCTTGGTTTCTGCTAAAATGAAATTTTTATTGCAAAAGTATAAGAATGGAAAAGTTTTGAGTCATTGGGCATCTCGGATTACTCATGTATAAAGAATCATTTATGTACAGAGATTTATAATACATGTAACTATATGTATAACTCTTTCACTACTGAAGAAATAAATTGCTTTTTCTTGAAGATTATATATTTCCTCGGCAAGATCAAGAGACTGTTTGCTCATAATCTAGAATAGTGGATAGTGTAGATCAAAGATCAGACTTCACACTCTATGCAGTCTGATCTTGATCAATGCTGTCCAAATAAGCTTCTGTCATGGTATGGAAAGAGTTAGCCAGTTCTGTTTCTTTTTTCTTTGAGTATATATTTTTTTAATTTGGAAACATTGTTCAAATATTTTATTCTCATTTAATTTTACTTGCAATAAAACATTACTGTATAATTCTAAAGAAGACTGCTTGTGAAAACATTGATGAAAAAGGAGCAATTACTCTATTTCCTACCGAGTTAAATTCTCTTGAAAATGTACTCATTCAAATATTTCACAATTACAGTATTGGTAGCAGACCATAGTATGGAAATTTAAGTAGTACCGGTAAGTTGTTTTTGGTATGGGTTAAATCTGGTGATGGTGTTCAATAATAAACTTGTTGACACAAATACCAAATCTCTGTAGAATTGTGAATCATGTTTTGAAATTGTTGTTGAAGGATTTTTGTTAAAACACTTTTCCACACAATCCTGATATTTAAAGACCCTGATAATGAAAGCTTTTGAAAACAATTTGGGAAAAAAGAAAATGTTGGTAACTAGCATATTCTACTTTTCTCACAATGTTTTCTGCTCTTACATGGCCATTCTCATGATACTGGCCACATTTGAATTGTCATCTTCTGTACTTTCAATTTGGATTACTACAAACATTTGTCTTTTGGGAAAGAGTTAACTAAAAACTTTGAAGAACAAGTTTGCAGCCAAAAGTTTTGAAAGCATTCTTGTGAGATGTTTACAGTCAGCATTTATATACTGACACTTTCCAGAACAACAAACTGTTAGATCTATTCCAATCTGAAAGCTATTGCAGACGGCAAAATAAATAAGACTCAAAGGACAGAATTTGTCTCTCTGACAAATTGGAAAACATTGTGGGAAAAGGAGAAAATGCTAGTTACCAGCATTTTCTCTTTTGCCCACAATGTTTTTTACCCCCTTTCAAAGAAAAAATCCATTATTTGAGCCAGACTGTATTTGTTACCATGGTTTTAATTCAGACAAGTCTAAAATTCTGTGGCCTGGTTCAGAGGTAAGCTATGTTTCACAAAAAAGTAACTTAGGTATGGCCTGCAACACGCGAAAAGGGGCATTCGGACATTTGCGTAAAGTGTCGTCTCGGATCAGCCTGCGCTGTCCGCGCAGGCTAATCCGAGACGACACTTTCCGTTTTTATGTAATTTTCTGTTTTACTCAAGTCTTCGGTGGCACAAAATCTAATGTAGTCGTGAAGTGCCGTCTCGGATTAGCCTGCGGGGAATGCGCAGGTTGATCCAAGATGATACTTTACGCAAATGTCTGAATGCCGCTTTTAGGGTATTGCACGCCATATGCTGTCTGAAAAAGGAACTTGACCCCTTCCCAAACAATCCCTGGTTTTTACAATCCTTAGATAAAAGCCTTCTGAAAACATTGTGGGAAAAGGAGAAAATGCTGGTAACCAGCATTTTCTCCTTTTCCCACAATGTTTTCTACCCTGCTGGAAAAAAATTTCAATTTTTCAATTAAGTTTATTTTGTCATCTGCAAGTGCTTTCAATTTGGACAAGTCTAAAATTTTGTTGTTTGGTAAAGGGTTGAAAAAGTAACCGAGATATGCCATCTGAAAAGGGGACTTAGTGCATCTGAGTGCATCTGACATGGGTCGATTTTTTTTTTGCCATCAGCCATTTTTTTTGCAAGGTAAAGTACCTGTCTACATCCAGAGCAGGTGGTTTGTCAGGCAAAACATATTTTTTGGACTCATAATAATGTAATGACTTGCTAAGTATGATGCATCATGGAGATGCACAAAGAGCCCTTTTGCCAGACCACATCTCATTTTGTATGGTATTGAGTTAGTTGTGTACAAAAATTATAATGTCATTTATATTTCATTGTTAAAATTGCATGAAAAGATAGAGAGAATAAATTATGCACAAATTCATTTCTGTTATTTTGATATCCTAGATTTACAAATTAATCCCGACGCTTTTTTGTACACCCTGTTCCCCAAAAGCAGTTCAGAAAATGACAAAATTTTAAATCATATTCAGAGAATTTGTAGACAACATTGCAAACAAAATGCTGTTCAAATGATTGAATTGGTCTTAAGGGTAGAAAGCTTTGTGTAAAATGGAGCTAATGCTGGTAACCAACATTTTCTCTTTTTCTCACCATGTTATCCTCAAAGTGATATAACTAGGAATTGTGTGGTAAAGGGTATTATTACATGTATATACCTAGCAGTGAAATCCTGGAATTTCCCAGTGTAATAAATTTTGATATCATCACTAGTGACGTTATCAACTTTCACTTTCACTTCCTGACGTAATTTGGGAACTACTTTTTTTTTTGACATTTTTTTTCGACTTTCAAACACAAAATTACAAATAATGATGTTAATAAGGTATATAATAAATAGAATAATCAACTGGTTATTTTTGATATGAAAAATATCTCACTCGGACGCGTCGTAAGGCGTTAAAAAAACTCTCGCTGCGCACTCGTTTTTTCAACGCCTAACAATGCATCCTCGTGAGATATTTTTCATATGAAAAACAACCAGTTGATTATCCTTTGTGTTTAATAATGTTGAACAGGTTGTAAAACATTGCACTGAACAAACAATGTTTTTGAGTTGTCCAAGTTGAAAACAGATAAAATTTGGTTAAAACCAGTGCATTTTGTCTTTGAAAGAACAGAAAATGCTTGGAAAAAGAGATAACTTTGGTAACCAGCATTCTATCTTCTTTCTACAGGTTAATGGCTTTCTCCACCCCTGGGTCATTAACACACGGATTTTTTTTGTATAGGTTTAACGCTTAGAGCATGTAATAAACCTGCTGAACACTTTTGGTATAGAAATACATGCAAGTCATAAATAATAGCGATTTCAGCAATGGTCTGAACTAAAATGTCTCGGCCAGTGGACAGTATAGATCAAAATGAGTCTGCAAATTTTGTGCCGTCTCATCTTGATCTACACTGCCCACAAAGGCATCACAAGTTGCGGAAGGTGCCTTCACAATACTAGCACCACGAATGAAGATAGGCTTTCCTGGATGGCATAAATTAAGATCAGACTGCTTAGAAAGAAGTTCTGATTTTAGAGCCTGGCTTTTAAGCTTTTACGTCAAGCCTTTTGGGTAAAAACCTTTACGAGATTCAATGAAATTATTTTTTCGACTCTTGAGACACATCAAATTAAAGGGTACTCAATAGCTGACAGCTAAAACCCAAATTTGAAACCCCAGATTTAAAACAAACAAAAGATGGTGGCTAAGGGAGAGGGGGTGATCAAAATAGTCAAGTTTCAAAGTTTCCATTTTTATTGAAATATTATTTCAACTAACTATAAAGAGTTTCTACTTGATTACAATGCTTTTTTTTTTTTTCAAAATGTATTTTTATAAAATAAGCACACATACTCTCTCTTACTCTATGTGTACATATATATCAATCAGCACTTTCCTGCCCTAAAGAGCAGAAAGGAGCAAACTATGGCTATTCCTTTACCACACAATGCAGAGTTTTGACGACCCCCAGGATAAATACTTTTGAAAACAATGTGGAAAATGCAGAAATGCTGGTCACCTGCATTTTCTCCTTTTCCCACATTGTTTTCTATCCATTTTAAGACTTATTTGAATATTTAGGACATATCAAGATTGTCATCTGCAACTTTCTGATTTAGATCTGTAAATTGTTTTGCCTCTTAGTGACAAATTGAAAACTAACTGATAAATAGAATTTAACAGCCAATAATACACACAGTACTATGGTGCTTTTGAGCTCTTTTTATCATCCGGATTTCACTATATCGGACAGTAGATCCAAGACCAGACAAAAGGTTTTGTGCAATCTTAATTGTTGTTTGCGGAAGCAAGACAAAAAAAAAAACGAAAAAATCAGACAGTGTATATCAAAAACAAAACTGGACTTTTGTTTGGTTTGATGTCGATATATACTCATGGTCTACCAGGGGATTTGAGAAAATGCCTTTGGCAATGGGTAAAAGAAAAGAGTATCAGATTTCAAGACAAATACATTCTTTTACTTTCTACAAAACAGCAAAACTTCGGACTTGTCCATATTGGAATAGTAGACAACAACTCAGAATTTGGCTCATAAGATATTAAAAGACCTTGATTTGGAACAAAACTTTGTAAGCAAACAAGAAAATGCTGTCATCAGAATTTTCTTCTTTTCTTGCAATGTTTTGAAGGGTTTCTTTCCCACATTTGAAAAAACAAGGACTAGTGGGGACAGGAATTAATTCCTCGACAAAATATTTGAGTATGTCTATAAATATGGCAGCATTATCTTGTTAGTTCACATGGACGTCGAAAGATCTGGTTGTCATATAGAATATGCTTCATTGCAACTGAAAGAAATGAAAAAAGACAATGATAATTAGTCGATCGATCGATTGGTTGATTGATACGAACAGTTGTGTTTCACTTTAGTAATACTAAAAAAAAAACAAGTAAGAGTTTTCGGATAAAAAAAAATCCAAAGCAGTTGATAAAAATACAGAAATAGAAATGCTTGATGAGAAAGGTATAAATTATTGGATTATAATAACCATTTTTGAATCCAGATAATATCGCATACTGTATAAAACTTGAAAGAGATGATGTTGAAAGGAGTTGTAACAAATGAGACAGAGACAGACATAAAAGTTAAATCATACTAGTAAGCAATCACGCTTTTCCTTACACAGCTTCTATTCCATTAAAGGCCACATTTTGCAAATATTGATCTGTGTCAAGTTTTGGGTTTATTTAATCAATAGGTCAAAGAATCTTTCTGACCCGCCATATACTTACCCCAATTCGAACCAACAACCGTTGGGCAGCTAATGTGGAGAGATTTAGGATCTGGGTCTCCATCCCGTTTGAGATTCCACCAAACTACCGCAGAACCCTTTGATTGGAGGGGAAAAAAAGGTTAAAGGATTTCTTAAAAAATAAAGTCTCATCATCAAACTGTTATAAAGTTAACTTATTACCAAAGGACAATATTTTAGGCTTGTCCAAATCGAAAGCAATTGCAGACAACAAAATAAAAGTGACTGAAAATTTGAAATTTGTTTTGTGAAGGATAGAAAACATTGTGGGAAAAGCAGAAAATGCCGGTTACCAGCATTTTCTCCTTTTCCCACAATGCTTTCCAAAGGCTTTTTTCTCGGGGTGGTCAAAAGTAGGGATTGTGTGGTAATGGGAAGATTCAGGCTATAAGAAAGTCATTTTTCAGTAGATTGTAATGATACAATAAAGACAGTCTGAGTTTTAAAAAGAATAGAATTACCTTGATGACTGGCACTGCTAGGTTTATTCTTGGAAATACAATCTGACCTCCAAATTGAATATCGGATAACTGTTGAAATAATAGTAAAAATGATGATAATAATATTACTAATGATCATAATGATGATGACGAAGATGATGATGATCATTAGAAAGTAATTAGCCTTTGCACAGTTAGTATGACAAAGTTTTAGACGGTCCAATAATTAAAAAATTCCAAATGATAGAGCATTTTTGTTCAAATGACGCAATTCATGCCCCAAAAAGTATTAAACATTGCAACAAATAAAAAATGCTGGTCAAAAGCGTTTTCTCCTTTTCCACAGTGTTTTCACAAAGTTTTCAAAAGAGTTTTGTGGAACGGGTTAAGACTACCTTATAAAAGTATGAAACATTGTACAATTCATTTAATGATATCAATTAAATTTTACCTGAACCATGATGGTTGCCACTCGATTCCCAGAGAAAGGTAATGCCAGTTGACCTTTTGGCTAAAAAAAAATAGAAACAGGTAGGGGTAATCCACTTTAAGTTTTAACTGTTAGGTTGCTGAGCATGACTCAATGACCTTGTGCAGACAGTGTAGATCAAGATCAGACTGCACAGAATGAGGAAATTTTGAAATAACATTATTTGGGTTTTTACTATCATTTTTCATTAAAATAATTTAACTGGATAAGAGTTAATTACCATTAATTGATGGGACAGTGATTCAAGGAATCACAAAATAAACATTATGCAGAAATACAGCAAACCCTCATCATTCGAATTAGCAAAGAGCTAAAAAAATTTGACTGCATAACAGAAAAAAGCAATTGCTATGCACATACTCATCACAACAAGGGCAATAACTATGCAATAACTCTCTTCCAGAGAGACAATCTGACACTGGGCAAAACGACATAGCATGTGGATAACCCCTTTAGGATTTCATTTAAATCCAAGGGTTTAAAGAGCAGAAGAGCGGACAAGTTTTGAGGGAAAGTGCAGGCTAATTGACGTCCTGCATACAACAGGCAATCACATAGTTAGTCCCGTCAGAGATTGGGGTTTCATAAAGTTATGGCGATGCCAACTGTAGGAAATAGCCGAGATGTCACTTATTTCATGTTTTTAAAGAAGACACTAACTACAGACTGATGTAGATTTCACACTACACTGTATCATTGCCAAAATACAAGTTCTGCTTTGACAGAAAAACTTACCCAAGGGCTCATCACAAAGTTTTGCACGCTACCTAGACCCTCGTTTATAACCTGAAAATATAAAATATGTAAAACATTTTTATTTTTATCCCAGGTTTGGTTTTTACAGAGAAGCTCTACTTGGTCAGGCATTACCGGTACGAACAAAATTGGTGACGATAGCCACTTTGCAGTGTCCTTTGTAGTACAGAAGCTTGGTCTTACATTGGTTAATTGCCATGGTCAAATCCTTGACTGGGTCACATACTAGTTAATATTTATGTGATGCTTCTCAAAATTTTCAAACAGTGTTTTCAAAAGTCTTCTGCGCCTAAGGCTTAAAACTCTGGATTGTTTGGTGCATGTTTAACTCATTACCACACAATTCCTACTTTTGACGCCCCCTGAGAAAAAGCCTTTAGAAAACATTGTGGAAAAAGGAGAAAATGCTGGTAACCAGCATTTTCTCCTTTTCTCATAATGTTTTCTACCCTTCCTAGAACAAATTTCTATTTTTTAGTCACCTTAATTTTGTCGTCTGCATATGCTTTCAATTTGGACCAGTGTAAAATTTTCTCGTGTGGTAAAGAGTTAAGCAACTTAAACGCTTTTGGAACATTCATATAATCCTTCATAATGGTGACACTGTTAAGGTTAGACGCAGCAGGTGGCATTTGACTTCATGTTTAGAACTGGTATTTATCAAGCAGAAACAACAGAAGGTAATGGACATGTGAACCAGCTGCCAATGTATAAATGAAATGCAGTAGAAAACAGCCACATGCAAACAAATAAACTATATGGTATTCAACACAAGAGTTGATTCAGTACCAAAGTACTAGTACCTTCCTAGTAGGACCAACAACAACTCAGTAACAAAGTTTGCTCCAAATATGAACGCTCTTTGGTATTCAAGATTAAATTTTGCTCAAAACCTGCATACCCTCCAAGTCGGGGCACTCATCGGTGGTCATCATCAAAATTTGGGTCAGTACAACAGTACCTTCCAAACTGAAATGCTCTTTGTTGGTCAACACCAAATTTGGGTCAGTACCAAAGTACCTTCCAAAGAAAATACCCTTCGGTGGTCAACACCAAATTTGGGTATACGTTATAGTAAATGTAATGCTCTCAATCGAAGCAGGGGGCAGGAAGTAGAAAGAGAGAAGGGGCAAATATGAGGTATACTAATGTTGTCTTAGAATGTCTTCAGTGTTAAACATCAATCTTGGGCTACCAAAGAGGTGCAATATGTGTACAAAAAGTGACATAATATACCTGATAGCACTCACTGCTTGATGAGCCATACTTGAAGTACATCTGAAAGTTTGTAATCTTATCCAGTCGCCTTGTCAAATTTTTTAACACCGAGTAAGCACGTCCTTCACACAGTCGGTTACTGAAAGTGAATGAGTTTAACCCTTATCCACCAGTTTCGTATTTAAAGACTCTTACAAAGATAACGTTTGAAAATACTGTTGGAAAAGAGAAAATGCTGGTAACCAGTGTTATCTATATTTCCCACAATACTTTCTCTTCTGTCAGAGAAGTACAACTCCTTTGTAACATTTTTGATATTTGTCATTTGTAGTTACTTTCAATTTGAAAGACCCAAAAACTTGTTGTTTTTGAAAGAAAGAAATAAACCATGATCATAAGAATATGTATTTAAGGTCCTTGATTGATCTATGTGGATCAAAAAATTTGCGCACATCTTTGATAGCAAATGCAGCTTGCCACTGCCATTCTTGCCTACCTTACATGATACCTTTAAAACCTACTGTTGCAGGTTCGAATTCTGCTCTTGTGTTTTAAGTCCTTGACTGATTTATGAAGACAGAAAAAAATATTCACATCTTTGACAGTAAATGTACAGTGCCAAAAATTATGAAAAGTACGGCCAATTTTCATCCACCATAATTCTTTGTTTCATTTTAGTCTTGTTCTCGGTTTAGAAAGTAACACAACTTCTGATTGGCTAAACCAAATGGTACAACCAATCTCAAGTCACATTACTTTTAAATGGAAAAATTATTAAGAATAAAACTCAGAATGTTCTTAAGAATGATTGGTGAACACAGACCCTAGTCCCAGTGATATGACATTGCCGCCTACATTACATGTTACCACTAAGTGGTAGCTTAACTCATTACCAAACAACATTATTTTAGGCTTGTCCAAATCAAAAGCATTCGCAGACGACAAAACACATGTGACTGAATCTTTGAAATTTGTTTTGTAAAGGGTAGAAAACATTGTTGGAAAAGGAGAAAATGCTGGTTACCAACATTTTCTCCTTTTCCCACAACGTTTTCTAAAGGCTTCTTTCTCAGGGTCGTCAAAAGTAGGGATTGTGTGGTAATGGGTTAACTCATTACCAAATGACAATATTTTAAGTTTGTCCAAATCGAAAACATAAAAAATTTGCAGACAACAAAATAAAATTGACTGAAAATTTGTTTCGTGAAAGGTAGAAAACATTGTGGTAAAAGGAGAAAATGCTGGTTACCAGCATTTTCTCCTTTTCCCACAATGCTTTCTAAAGGCCTCTTTTTCAGGGACGTCAAAAGTAGGGATTGTGTGGTAATGGGTTAAAGAGATGGTAAGCCTGGCATTGTGGGTTGCAATTCTGGTCAGACATAAACTATTTCCAAAAGGCATTGCAACGGTTACATAATATTAACAACTTTGTTTGTGTGGATTAGTATGCAGTGGCCAAAATTAGAAAGAGTATTGTGCTAAATGGCTGTTAAAAGCACTGGGTAGACAAAAATTGATAAGTGAATACTCTGCCAAGACACACTTGTTATAAAAAAATAGCTAAAAACAAGGTGAAACATGAAAAATAACAGTTACCTTATAAGAGCTTGGTCAGAAGACCTTGTCAGTTGTTTCAGTGGAAGCATGCTTTGTGGCTTTCCAAACTGCAATATAATTACGACACTACTAGAGGCAGACAATTTGTTTGTCTTCCAATTGACCAGGCTTGAAAACAATGTAACAAAAAGGGAAATTGGTCTTTACAACCATTTTCCCCTCTGTCCATATCTTTTCCTATGAATTCAAATTCATGTTGATTCTCAATATCTGACAAAGTCATTTTCAAAGTCATATGCTGCCTATTTCTACATGAAGGTAATAATTCAGTATATAGGAAAATAGAAGTCTTTTAAATGAGAAAAATATGTTTTTTCTTTGTTTTCAAAAAAAGTATACTAAGGTTGCAGTGAGGGAGGGGAGTGACCGGTTCTTAAAAATTGTGTTTTGTTTAGGGAATGGGTTGATATGTGTTCAGTTAAGTTGAGATCTGTTAATGACTCTTCTGTGACTTTGTAATTAAAGCAATATCTTTGTAATCAGGAAACCAATGTCCGATTCCTACTCTGATCATGCTGGAATGCCATTCAGCTATGCACTGCAAAGCCTCAGCCAAATACTTGCAACATGTTGGTCATATACCTTTAATTTGTTTAAAGCCATGCAAAACCTATTTCAATCATTTCAGTCGATCGTAGAAATTGATCGTCCAAGCTAGGGTAGAAATATTGTGTTTTTTTCGCAAAATGGAAACTATACTTACTGACTGTTCCCCATAAGTCTGTATTGTGTAAGCCTCACTCGAACTTATGACCTCATACACAAGCTCTATCTTAGGTCGTCTGGCTAAAACTTCGACTTTCGATACACCATATGTTCTATATAAACGGCGAACGTAACAACGTAAACTGGTATTTACCAGTGCTGATTCCTGAAGAGATGAGAAGAAAAAGGTAAGATGAGTGGGGGAGGATTCTAGAGGAAAATAATAATGTAATGAAAGTGTAATCAACCCTTTCCGAAACAAAACTGAGTATAATGATCCTAAAGAAGCAGCTCCAGATAAGAGGGAGTACTGGTATTCTAAATCCATTATTTCTCTTCAAAACCCCATGTCTCGATGAGACAATTCTACTGAGTACCCATAACATTAGGGTAAGTGGAAAATAATTAATATTTTTAATTTTTAAATCAAAATCACACCCTCTATCTGGAGCTCTGATAACAGGAATTTCAGTTCTGTAAAAAACAAATTTCAATTTTGGATTCACATTTGTCGTCTGAAAGTGATTTCAGTTTGTATAGGTCCAGTTATATTCAAAATGTAAATTGCATGTACATGTAGGTTTTCCTTAACTGCATATGTATATCATGGTATATGTATATGTCATATTCAAATAAATTGTTCATCGAAAAATCCTAAATGGCAAACTCTTATTGGACAAAAATCCTGGGACTTATTTATAGCTACATGTACTTTGTTTCCAATGAAATACAGCCATTAAGGATTTTCTTATCTTACACACGATAAAAAAAAAATCGGAATAATAAACATTACATGCCAGTGTCTTTGGAACTACTGTTTTTCATTATTGTACACAACTCTTTAATACCAAATGACAATATTACAGACCGATTTAAATTGAAAGCGTTTGCAGACGACATTAAACATAACTCAAAATATTGAATGTTTCAAGCAGGATAGAAAACATTGTGGGAAAAGGAGAGCATGCTGGTTACCAGCATTTTCTCCTTTTCCCACAATGTTTTCAAGAGGCTTCTATCACATGGTCCTAAAAAACGGGGATTGTTTGGTAAAGGGTAAAAGATGCAAATAGACCTCGTATAAATTTCAATACATTATGTATTTGTGTGCCTGTGTTCCAGCACAGCATGATCTATTATTCTAGAGATAGTAATGCGATAAAAATAATTTGACATCTGTTGGCTTTTTAGTAAGTTTTAAATAAATTCTTTGATAAAATATGTTATTCAGCTCTCCTAAAAAGGTTTTTCCAAAGCGCTTTCTGAAATTTTATTTAACCCTCTACCCCATAAGGCGTTTCTATGGTATCTCTAATTGACCCTAAATAACAGCGAGGATGAAGCTGTCTCTTATGTGTATATGAAACCTTTTGATAGCATAGAAAACATTGTGGCAAAGAGTGAAATTGCTCGTGATGAGCAATTTCACCTTTTGCCATGATATTTTCCGAAGGTTCCTACAAGCAATGCGTAGAAATGAGTATTTATGGAGTAAAGGGTTAAAATGCCTGCTCATGCCAGTCCATGAATTGATTTTTTTTGTTGATGGTAATAAGTAAACTTACCACTGTTGCATTACGACATATATCTTCATACTTCAGTCTTTCCTCTACTCTCTTGGAATTCTCCTTAAACCTCAACACTTCCCTTGGCTCATTGTCCCCTCCTGTAGTTCTTCTCGACTTCAGAAAGTCAAGGTCGCGGGACACACCCTTGTCACTTGGGTCTGAAAGAACATGCATTTTGTTTATGTAAAGATAAGGTCTCCTTTTCGCACATTACCAGCTAATATAGGGGAGAGTAGGTACATACTCTGGGAAAATTACATTTTACTGTCTGGATGCAAAATATTACACAGGATCGAAACAGTATTTTTTGTATGAAAAGTACACTATGATTTAGATGTAATAGGTGTCTGATATAATCTCTAGCATTTAAATAGATGAAGAAATATTTGTTCAAATATCATCGAGAAAGGGTCCCAGAGAGTCCCATCTATGGGGCACAATGGGACAATACATGTATGTGGTACAATGGGACAAGTTAGGTTACACTAGGACATCTGTAATTTTCCTCTTTGCAATATAACTGAAGGCGAAAAAATTTTAATCATAGCTCGAAACAGTTTATTCAACACTTCACAAGAACTTTAAACTGTTAAAAATTTAATGAAAACAATTCCCGTATTGGTACAGCATTACTAATAGTAGGTGCACCATTGGTGTAAGTCAGATGACAAACAGCTTTACTTCAATTCATCAATCCTTTCCCAAATAAGCTGTTTTTTAGGCCCTGAGGTAGAAAGTTTTGAAAACACCATGGAAAAAGTAGAAAATGCTCATAGAGAGCATATTCTCCTTCTCCCACAATGGTTCCTCATTTTGGAGATACATGTACAATGTAATTTTTAACTATAAAATATTTCAAATACTGAAATAATCTATCATAGATTAGGTTTTTGTACAAGGTAAAGTATACATTTAATCACTGCCAGAAAATGACCAGACGATTTCCCATACATTCATGAATTATTTTGAAAAAACACACAGTCATTCCAAATGTAGTAAAATGATGTCATTCAAGGCGTATTCCTAAAAGTCATAGTCTCTAAACTTATCACAGATGCATTTTCCATATCATACTGTGAAATTACGAGCACAAATTGTAAATAAATGTTGTGATGTACAAACAAATAATGAATTATTTGGGGGAATTGGTGGTTTTTGATAAAATGAGACCATTTTTGCTTTAATTCTGTATTTGGCCCATTTCTTTGGCTTAGAGACCTTCTAGGAATATTTACGTCTGTAGAAGGTTTCATAGCAGCCAAATAAAGCAGCCAGTAAAAAATATTGATAGCAAACATAGATTCACGAATGTATGAGAATTCACGAATGTATGAGAATCAACTAAATGTTACAAAATATACTGTGTAACATGAAATGTTCAGTTTTCTCTATGTTTAGCATTTAAATTGAAATTATTTGTACTTCAGATGAAGGATTTTTAAATACACAAGAAAAATCCTCGTTTTATGTCCTATTTGGGAAAAATCTTGTGCGGAACTTTCAACTGGTTTTGTCTTGATCGTCTCTACCCAGAGCATGCACAGGCGACCAGTCAAAAAGTATCATCGCCTTTGGGGACAGTTATCAGTACTTTTTTGTTCATTTTGCTGACATGAAACGACTCATTTTAGTTCTTGATTTATCCATCCTGATAGTGAAAATGGAAACTGTCGGGTGTCGTAAACTTCGTTAAAGGCGATACATTACCAAACATTTTTTACTCATTATATATTACAGAAAATACAACTTCAAAGAATGTGAAGAGAGTATGGCATTTTTCCAGATTTAACTTTCAGATATTAAAGATAAACACATTTTACTCCCCAAAATTTGTTTTCTTCACTTTCCCGCCATGAAACTTTTGTTGAGGAAGGCTTGGAAGAATCAATCTTCTGTGTGATTAAGTTTAAAATTAAAGCACCTAAAGTACCAAAAATCCCAACTGTCCCACTTGTCACAGAGTACTCCAATCTCACAGGTCTGACTGGTCTAATCTATTTAAAGTCTTTCAGATATGATATCTGAATTTCATTGACCGATGAGACTTGTTCAATATATTCCATCGCACGGCGGTGTCGGCTTAGAAGGTTTCGACTTTAACCCTTAATAATAAAATTGAAGTTTGAAGTCGATATGAAAACTTTGACCCAAAGTTTGCATTTTCAAAGTTTTTTTGAGGGGAGATATCTCCCGATTAGACAGTGTGGATTCAAGATCAGACTGCTCATTCCGTCTATACTTATTCTGCGGAAATAGAAGAAAGTGGCAATAAAGATCGATCTTTCCTTTTATCACACCTTTCACAGAAATATCCTATTCTATTTTGATTTTTTGATGATCTATATATATAAGAAGAATGCTTTTATTTTAGTCGACTTAATCTTTCAGCAAACAATTCCCTGTTTTATTAACCCTTCGCCAGAAGGTATTTGACAACATTGTGGGAAAAAAGATGATGCTGGTAATCATTTTTTAAATTTTTCTGATTCTAATGCTATCATTTGCACCAGAGACCTACAGGTACGTCTTGGGACAGTAGTATCTCCGTATCGGACAGTGTAGATCCAAGATCATACCATTCAAAAGTATTAAAAATATTGTGGAGACGACGGTCTCTTAAAGTGTGGTCGAGCCATAAATATGTTCATCGCTGATAGAAAGAAATATTAATTTCAAAATCGAGAAAAGGGTAAACAAAAGACACAGCTACCTGGCAGGTTTTAACCTTTTTTTTTTTAAATTATACTTTCTCTGTTAGATACTAACACGTACTTGGACCGACCATATAATAACAGACTGTCTCTTCACAACATTTTCCATACTCTAAATGGTATAATATAAATTCTTGAAAATGCTTTCAAACACCCACTTTGTTTACATTTGGCCTTTAATGTTACTTTTATTGACATTTAATATGGTTCAAATAACAGGCACTATCGAAAAAACAGCGAAGAGTGTAGAATCAGATCAGATTGCACATACATGCAAGCTCATCTTGCTCTACACGATCAGCAAATTATATGAACCAAACTCTGTGAAAAGGGAGCTTATTGCATCTTCGAAAAATATTGATCCAGACTGACCAGGGTCGATACTTTTCACTGTTCGTCAAATTTTTGTGTGTCGAAGGACCAGTGTACCTCAAGATTGAGTCGGTTGTTACAAAAATAAGTGACCAAGTGTGATGGATTGATAATTATTGAAAGTTGGATTGGTGCAATCATTATCTATAGATTTGGGAAGCACGATCTTGGTAAGTCATGGTTTGCCTATTGTAGTATAGCCCAATATATCATTTCTAAAAGGCTACCTACCTGTACATGTGGAAAGTGTTGAATAGAACAGAATACATGTACATTAATACAGTTTATAGGAATGGACCTATATACATGTATAAATCAGCAATTGGTTCCGTGGTGTAATGGTTAGCACTCTGGACTCTGAATCCAGCGATCCGAGTTCAAATCTCGGCGGGACCTACAACTTTTGTTTTTAGGTAGGGATCGGAATTTCCCCATTAATTATGCTTTGGTCACCGTTTTTCGACAGACATAAATAGAATCCTACTTAAATTTCATTCATTTTTCTCATATTAACCCTTAAAGTGCTGAATTAAAACAACAGACATTTTTAAATAGGAAAATCATCTGATATATTGCTGTACCAAGTTTTTTCTTTGCCAGAATATGTAACAAAATAGTGGGCAGTGTAGATATAAGATCAGACTGCACGTTCTGTGCAGTCTGATCTTGATCTACACTGTCCACAAAACCAAGTTAAGTCGGATCCAGCGCTTTAAGGGTTAACCTGAAAATAATCTTTATGTACCGGTACAACATGAGTCTCGACAATAGTCCTGATCAAGATCAGCCTCCACAGTCTATGTGCCGATCTTGATCTACATTAAAGGCGAACAAAGGTATTGTTAAGTATTTATTTGAGTGAAGTCATTCATGCCTGGACTTGTATTTCAAAATATTTTTGAGGGCAACAAACGTGATTGACAGTTTTATAAATAGTCCTTATCACCTGGTTTATTTATCTTCATTATACCTTTGAGAAAAATTGAATAGAATAGAATAAAACGATATGAGTTTTAGCAAGCGGTCCCGTGGTGTAATGGTTAGCACTCTGGACTTTGAATCCAGCGATCCGAGTTCAAATCTCGGCGGGACCTTTGAGGTTTTTGGGCCTCCTTCGTTTATTTTGTCTAAATGAAGTATTACGCCGCTTTCAACATTTCTTGTGCTCTACATTGACAATAGTTTTCTTCCCTACATTCCACCAGTACTCGACTTGAATTGCCCTCTCAAAGGACATACCCAGAACGGATCCAAACGGTATTTTCTTTATTTCGGCCACAAAGGCAGAAGTGCCGACATTTGCGTAAAGTTTCTCCTCGGGTCGGGTTGTGCAGTCCATGCAAGCTTATCCGAGACGACACCTTCCGATCGTGTGTGATTTTCTATTTCAAACAAGTGTACTGTAGGACAAAATCTAATGTTGGCATAAAGTGCCGTCTGCGCAGGCTGATCAGAGACTACACTTTACGCAAAAGTAAAAAAAAAAAGCACCATCTTTCACATGTTGCAAACTGTATTATATCAGTCATATGACGGCGACAGCTCAAATGTTAGTGTGTGTCCCGGTTTTTACCAGGATTAGGCTAGGGCTATATGACCCTGAGAAAGAAGCGTTTAGATAACATTGTGAGAAAAGGAGAAAATGCTGGTAACCAGCATTTTCTCCTTTTCCCACAATGTATCCTACCCTCCCAGAACAAATTTCAATTTCTGAGCCACGTGAATTTTGTCGTCTGCAACTGCTTTGAATTTGGACCAGTCTAAAATTTTGTCGTTTAGTACAGAGTTAAGCGTCTTACCCAAGGTCACTGCCACGTTTGTACCCACTGCTTTCAGCGAGGATCGAACAGGGGGCCTCCAGGTGACGAGTCCTACAGTTTACCACTAAACCGCACAGGACCCAGTTATGACATGGATTACCCTTTGGTGAACTGGTCCCGTGGTGTAATGGTTAGCACTCTGGACTTTGAATCCAGCGATCCGAGTTCAAATCTCGGCGGGACCTGTCCAATTTTTTTTTGTGGTAATTGATACTAGTACTTTCTCAGCTTTAAAACCCTATTCCTTTGTATTTCAATGCACGCAAATCCAGAACTCAAATACACTTAACGAATAATTACTTGAGGTTTGCAGTTTCATCTCGGTAGGTAAAAAGATACTGTGTGTTGTAGTAAAAAGACCAAAGATAAGGCTGCACACACGTGCTTGTTGATACTCGTCGTCTCTCTCTGCGATAAAGTTAGGATAAGCCAAGACCTGCATTCATAAATCATGCCTAAGAATTTAAATTTGAAAGTAACACAACTTCTGATTGGCTAAACCAAATGGTTAAGCCAATCAAAGGTAGCGTTACCTTCCAAATGTAGAGTTAGACTTAGAACGAAATTAAGAAGGACTGGAAGGGCCAGAGACTCGTTTAATCATGGACTGACCTTTTATCGAAAACTCTTCAAGGATACTGACTGCTTTCTTGTGGATGCCATACTGAAAAAATAGGAAAGGAACAGAATAAGTGCCAAATATTAGATTGAATGGTGTTTTACGCAACTTTTAGAGTTATGCCAGTCATATCCCGGCATGGCTTCACTTCATGTTTAATCACACAATCCTGGGTTTTAAGCCATGGGGTGCCATGCACGATTCACTGACTTTTTGCAGGCAGCGTAGATAAGATCAGGCTGTATTTACCAACCATTCTTGAAAATGTTCTTAGTCTTATTCTCCAGAATTTTCTGTATTTGAAAGTAACACAACTTCCGATTGGCTAAACCGAATAGGTTTAGCCAATCAGATGTTGTGTTCTTACAAATATAAAAAATCTTGTAGAATAAGACTAAGAATGTTCTCAACAGTGGTTGGTGAATACGAGCCCAGGCAGCACAGTCTGATCTTGAATCAACACTGTCCGTAAGGAAGATATTCTTTCTCTAAAACTACCTTTCAAACAGCAGTATGTGAGTCTTTACTATCGGCTTGGAAATTTAAACTTTCTTTTATATAGCAGGATAAGGTTTAAAGATAAATGCTTTTCAAACATCGAGGGAGAAGAAGAAATGCTGATTACCATCTCTGTCTGTCTGTCTGTCTGTCTGTCTGTCTCTGTGTCTCTCTCTCTCTCTCTCTCTCTCTCTCTCTCTCTCAGTCTCTATCTTTCTCTCTCATTGCTACCCTCTAGTTCTAATTCCGCTGATCATTGTTTCAGCGATGGTTATGTCGAAAAGGAAAAACAGCCGGTGGTTTGGGAAGGGTACTCTACGAAGTATTGGTAAAAAGTAACTCAGGAAAATTACGGATAGGTGCACTGGCACATGGAGGAACTTAGCCTGGCATTCAGGCCCTGTTATTTAAGTCATTCTAATAAACAAGGTACACAGCTACAGGAAAGTCATAGAAATATGTGTTGTTACTTGCCCTTCTTCTTAAATAAATTCAGAACATTGAGAACACAGAGTTTTCGTTTTGCAGTTTCACTTGATGATTTTGTTTCAATGAAAAGGCTCTTTTTAACGGACTGACACCAGTCTAGGAGGAACTGGGTAGTGTCTCCTTTAGTCACATTTTTTTTCTAAATTGGTTCGCCGAAAGTTCGAAAATATAAGACTTTAACCCATTACCACACAATCCCTACTTTTGACGCCTCTGAAAAAGAAGCCTTCAGAAAACATCGTGGGAAAAAGAGAAAATGCTGGTAACCAGCATTTTCTCCTTTTCCCACAATGTTTTCTACCCTTCACAAAACAAATTTCAAATTTTCAGTCACCTTTATTTTGTCGTCTGCAAATGCTTTCAATTTGGAAAAGTGTAAAATTTTGTCGTCTGGTAATGAGTTAAAGGGCAATGTTTTACATATATCTAGATACCTCGAAGTATGATGAGGAGAGTCTCCTATGCAGAGTACTGATCGAAAAGTTGCGTGTTACGAACTCATCTAAATGTTGAACCAAGTAATCAAACCACGTGATCGCCTCGTACGTCATCCCATAATCCTTTGCAGCACTTGCGATAAAGAAGATATCGTCTGCCGATAGAGGCTGCACCACCGCCATTCCAATTGTACCTTGTCTAAGCTGATGAATGCTCATGTTGTAGACATTTTGTATGTTCAAAATGGCCTCCACAGCTAATCTAAGGTCAAGGTCGCTTGGCCATTTTGATCCATCTTCTTTCAAGACGTTGTTGATAACTGTGAACACAAAGGATGCATTTTTTTTTAATGAAAATAAAAACATGTTTCAAAGCATGAATTGTTGTTGCGGCTAAACGTATTTTCTGTTCACGACAGTATATTATGTGTAGCTTAACCATGTGCAAATCAATACCGTATTTTTAGGGGATTCCTGTAACATCGCCTTTCATCGCAGAATAACGTACTGATTCGGCTAAGACTCGGGTAATCAGTAATCGATCGGCCCATAAATGCCTGTTCCCCGCATCAGTGACGGATTACCCGAGTCTTAGCCAATCCGTTCGATGAAAGGCGATGTTACACGAATCCCAGTAGGGTGCACTATCCTTAACGTCCTTGAAAAAAAAAGAGACTTTTATAGAAAACGTAATCCAACAATGTTTTCTACCCAATTAAAACAGATTTCCTCCTTTGAGCCTCATTTAAACTATCTGTTGTCAGTGCTTCCAATTTGGACGAGTCTAGCACTTTATTGATTAGTAAAGAGTTAATTCGATAATCCGATATGTTGGTACAATAACTAAGGTAACAGCTTGCAAAACCCTACAAAATACAGCTGATTTGATTTACCTTTTCATTCATGCAAGTCTTTACAACACGATCACGAGCTGATGAAACAAAAAAATGCGACACATATTCATTGTTCCTTGAATGTGACAAGAGAAGTTAAAGTGTTGAAGCTACATGAGCATTAATTCTGAGAGATACTTTAAAGGACGTTACCATGATACTAATATCTATAAAAATCTACACATAAAGTCAAATGATTAAAAGCCCAGCTCTGTGCAAAGGGGACTAACTGCATATGCACAAGTATCAACCCATGGAAGACTGCGCAATCTGCGTAGGCTGACATCGGTCGAAACTTTTTGTTATCAGTAAATTCCTGTATGTTAAAGGATCATTCTACCGCAAGATCTAGTCAGTTGGTAGACAAATAGTTTTTATGGATCTGCCATTACTCGTATTTGATGCCTTGGGTTGGCACAACTCATCAAGGAAATTCTTAAATAAAATTTGGTCCGAAAGATTGGATTTATTTATCTTTGAATAGATATAAACATGAAAGCTTTGAGGAAAGGAAAGCATTGACATCGTGTGATAAGCAATCTCTGTATATACTTGGGAAACTAGTTGTTTTGGCGGACTCAGCGATATAGAGTGGACACCCCGTCCAACATTTTTGTCTGAATAGGCAGCTTACGATCCCTATAGGCAAGGGAAGCTCTTGAGAGGGATTCCTTGGCCTAAAAACGAAATGGGAAAAGGGAGAAATGCTGATTAGCTGCATTTTCTCGTTTTCCCAAATGACTTTCTCAAGAAACTTTTCCACTAACGTAGTTTCAGCCTTCCATTTTTCGTTAAGAGCATAATGATGATTGAAAAACAAGGATTACCGTCTGCTCCAGACAGTATAGGACATTCCGAATGGTCACTTTGTTTATCACAAGTCAAAGTCTCTTTTACTCTGGTCCAGTCTTGGACAGCTCTCTTTATAAGGTGGTACGTGGTCAGTGGGTTGTCGTAGTCATGATTACGGTTTACCTCTCGATTTCTTTGACCAGCTTTATCAACGAAGCTACAATAAATCGAATAGAAAAAACATCCAATTCTTTTGTTCCACCCTGTACAACACAGTCCCATGTTCAATGACACTGTGGGAGAAGATGATTGTAAATGAATTCAGTGACCTATATAAACCAGGCTGGTCATTACTTACTCCAACCTTTCCATCCCCGTGCTTTTCGAGGGTGTTGTAGACCTGTCCCGTGTAGGGACGGGTTCGTTCAGCCAATAAGAAAGTGAAAAAGAATAGAAATTTCATCTAATAGTGAACTTTTGAAAGTATCCAAACGCCAAGTTATGAAATTGATGTGTTCTTTTCCTCTTTTTTTTAATAAAGATAGATTAGAAATAAAAAGCTGCACCTTTTCTTGCTATCTACTATGGTGACATGTAAATTGCTATTTGCGCTGGGTAAAGTCACCAGATCGAACTAGGTCCGACCTCATTTGGTATAGACCAACCAGGTCTTATCTTTAGCAAGGCCATTCGTTCCACATTTGCTGCTCTGTCAGTGCTTATACATCTTCGCGAGCCAAGGTTACGATCACTACGTGGATCTTACCTTGGCTGATTGAGCCCGATTTCGAGATTCCTGCAATGCGCCCGAGAGCTATTGGATGCTGGTTATTAACCCCCTTTATATCATATTTCTAAAAGCCAATGAAATATCGTTTTACAAACCGCTTACGAATACACATGAAGCTATAAGCAGACATCCACGTGGACTTCCATGTTTACCTTCTATTCTATTTTTATCAAAGATGAAATGCTACGAGCGATTTCATTCGTTGCAGTTAGAGCTGGCTGCATCCAATGAAAAAGCGAATCGGGGGAATGTAAAAATTAAGCTCGATCCGCCAAGGGTAGAGTAGGGTAGTGAATCGTCAGCCTTTGCTTGCGATGATGATACTTAAAGCATTTTCATTTCAACAGTTGCTCACTTACACGACGGTGTTGTATGTTTCAATATGTAAACTCTTATAGCATCTTCGCAACTTCAGTTACCCTTACCTCTAGGGCATTTCAAAATCAGACAGCAGAACATGTGCTGTCTGATATATGCTGCCATTTTGTTTGAGACATTCCGGACAGGAAAAACCATGACATTGCAATTATTGAAGTCTCATTTATGACATAATTTCTGAAAATATCCGTCAAGTTTATTTGTCGCTGGTAAATAATGAATTTCTTCTGTCTCTCCTCATCCATTAACATGGAACCATGCAGCGGTTTGTGTCTTTGGAGTTTTTAGTTGAAGTGCTGTTAACCAATTACCATGCAATCCCTACTTTTGACGCTCCTGAGAAAGACGCCTTTAGAAAACATTATGGGAAAAGGAGAAAATGCTGGTAACCAGCATTTTCTCCTTTTCCCATAATGTTTTCTACCCTTCACAAAACAAATTTCAAATATTCAGTCACTTTTATTTTGTCGTCTGCAAATGCTTTCAATTTTGACAAGTCTAAAATATTGTCGTCTGGTAATGAGTTGAAGAAAGTCTGGAAACTTACTAATAGGTGAACTGCTGACTGATTGCTGTCAATTGGGCAGCAGTCAGTTCATTTACCAGTGCGTTTTCAGAGTTTCTCTAACAGCATGTCAAACACTGCAGTGGCATAAAACATAGCATGGTTCTATATTAACTGCTAGTCATACAAAATGGAACATAAAGTCAACATGGTAAAGATTTAGCAAATATAACGTTGCAAGAAAAAAGAAAAAGATTCTTACCTCATTGCATTCTCGTCAAAATGAAAACCTCTTTCCTTTTGTCTTTTGAAATACGAACTCAAACCATCAAATATTTTTCTCTCCGTGTCTAACAGTTTTTCGATTTCAAACGATGTCGTAAAATACTGACAAAAACAAAAGTCAAAACAAAAACCTAACAAAGTGACGGTGGTAATTTTAATTACATTCATTTTGATTTGTCCTAATTGCTTAAAATGCGTTGTTTTAGGGTGGAGAATTCGGTTTATTTGAACATGAATGACCACAGAATTTGAAAACACGAAACGTGCAACGTACAAAAGAAATAAATAGCCATACAGAAAAACCCCTGATGACGTTGTAACACGTGGCTGAGTGTCGTTATATGGATTTGTGCAGCATGTCTTCTATTATAACAAACCAATAAAAAGACAGTTTCTTTGTAGAACTCTTGCTTTACGCCGCTTTCATCTGCACTGTATTTTTATCACAGCAACACCTCATTGATTCATCTCTTTCCGAGTTGAACTCTTTACCTTGCAATAAAAATGTTGGACTAATCGCAGACAAAAATTGAAATGTGACTAAAATGATAGAATATGTTTCTGACAGGGCAGATAACATTGTGGAGAAAAGTAAAAAAAAAAACGCTGGTCAGAAGCATTTTCTCCTTTACTCACTATTTTCAAAAGACTTCTTTCTTAGGGTTCACATCGTGTGCTAAAGATTTAATCTGGAATAACTGGGGACCTGCACTACCTTGCCGAGGGCCAACCCTCAATATTCTAAGCAGCGTAAAAGGGAATCAATTTCAGGATTTTATGAGTACAAATACACGTCTTTACCACTGAACCACTGAGAACGGCCAAAAAGGGAGTAATAACCTAAATCATTTTTGTTTAACTTTTTTCCGTGCCTATGCTCTGGGGAAATGGTGTTTATTGCAAACCCTAAAGCATTATACTGAGAGAGTCAACACAAAATTATGGACCCATATATCCATTTTGCCAAACAATTGATTGGATCTTGGGATAGTATGGTCCTTGAATGTGCAGAAAATTTAAAAATAGCGAGACGTTTCGATCCATTTCAACCTGTGCAGGCTGACATGGGTGGAGTAGATTGGTCGATATCATGATAGTCATTTATTCCTTTCAGTCACCGCTTTAGCACTGTTTCGACGATGATCATATTGTCAGTTTACTTCGAAAACCTCGTAACTACAGCTTGTTACAAGCTGTAGTTACGAGATTTTCGAAGTAAACCGACGATATGAGAAATCAGTGGCTTATGAAGAATATTGGGCCAATTGCAGATAAAAGAATTTTAAGAAAGCATAATTATATAGGTGAACTAGTCGTCGAGTTATAACTGAAATAAAGGTGAACGGACTCAAGCGCATTACAAAACGTATTTAACACAGATGTTTTCGAAGTTGTCTGTTGTCCCTTTTTTTTTAGCTCAAACGAATGACTTTAGTAGTGCTGGTGTAATGCAGAGAAATGATTATCCCCTACAAAATGACCCATGGGTCATTTTTCTACGTAGAGGATTGACCTGGGTCATCATTCTACTTAAAGAAATAACCCCAGGGTCATCATTCTACGTAGAGAAATAACCCAAGGGTCAGTATTCTACGTAGAGAAATGACCCATGGGTCATTTTGTAGGGGAGGGTCATTTCTCTGCATTACGCCGGCAAAAGTGCAATGGACGACAACTCGTGATATACCTCACGAAAAATTCTCAGGTTTACCTTTCCTATCCAAACCTACCATCTACTGTACTATTCCTGTTTTTTTTTCGGCCCTAATAAAGAAGGCTTTTGAAAACACTTTGGACAAAGCATAAAAATTAATGCTGAGTAAGCAACATTTTCTTCTTTTCCCATTATGTTTCCCAATTTTGCAAAAGCAAATTTCTACTTTTTGAGTAACATTTATTGCATCGTCTAGTTATGCTTTGAATTTGGACAAATCTGATGGCAAAGACTAATACAGGAAGGTAAAGGAAAATAACATGTAACCATATGAAAACTGTGTTGGAAAAAGAAGCAAGGTTACCATGGTCCGTGAAAAGGGGGCTTAATACATCTACAAAGTAGGTCAGCCTGGATAGTCCGCTCGGCCTAGCCTATGTCGAGACATTTCGATTCCGGTAAATTTTATGGATGTCAAAGGACCAGTCTAATTCATGATTGATTCGGTTGTTATAGAAAATAGATTTTATACATCCATGATCATGTAATGACGTACATTTGAAGATGTATCAATGAAATGTATAAACCCTTTACTCCACAGATACTCATTCAAGTTGACGTACAACAACAGATAGCTTTTAAAACCATTGTGGGAAAAGGAGAAATTGCTCGTAACGAACAATTTCTCCTTTTCCCACAATGTTTTCCACTCAGTCAGATATTTGTATCCGCATTTATACATATTTTTGACACCATATCTTTATTTGCTGCTGAAATGGAAGAGCCTCAAATTGGCATGTCAGGTAAAGGGTTAAATCCCCTTTGGTTTGAGCATGACTATTTTTTTTCTGAAAGAAGCAATTACCTTTTTTCTTGCAAAGATGTGCATTTTATTTTTTCAAAATATTTTTTTTCTTTCATTCAAGTAGATGTTTTCTTGGTGCTTGATTACTTATTCATTATGTGGGAATAATTCGTGCGGTTATTTGCTGTCCACAAAAGCATGCATTTTTTATAAGTATGCTACAAAAGACAGAGACGGACAGAGACACTCAGACAAAGATAGTCAAAGAAAAGGAAGAGCGGAGGAGAAGAAGAAGAAGAAGAAGAAGAAGAAGGAGGAGGAGGAGGTGGAGGAGGAGGAGGAGGAAGAAAGAAAGAAGAGACAGAGAGAGGCAGACAGGCAGACAGATAGAATGGGCTGGGAATGGACACGTACAGAAACACAGACAGAAACGGAGTGAGAGAAAAATAGTTAAATCAAGAAGAAGAAGAATTATAAGAAAGAGGGAAAAAACAGACAGAGAGATTGAGACAGGCAGACAGACAGAATGGACTGGGAATGGACACATACAGAAACACAGACAGAGTGAGATAGAGAGACCGACCTAGACCAAAACCTCAAATTCTCCACACTGCCAGACTTACGCGCGCATTCTATTTCTCCCTAAGCTGTATTTACAGCATTACTAGACATATTTTTTATTACTATCTATATCAATCGTCCTTCTAGTTACAGATCACTACAAGCCAAATTGAATAAACCTGTAGTTTGATCGATTTGCCATTTCCGAGATGGCTTATAACACGTCTGGGGAAACATGGAATCACAATAAAATTTCACCCTTTTCCGAACAATCCCGAATTTTCCCGACCATGGAAAAAAAAACGATAATTGAAGAAAAAAAAAAAAAATGGAAAAAAGGAAAAAATGCTGCTAACCGGCATTTTCTCCTTTTCCCACATTTTTCTAACCCTTTCAAAGAAAGATTTTAATTACTTTGAGTTATATTTTATTTGGGACAGCAAATTCTTTTTATTTGAACAGGTCAAAGATTTTGTAATTTAGTAAAGATTTAACCTTTTACTCCATAGATACTCATTTTGACGTATCAACAACAAACAGCTTTTGAAAAAATTGTGGAAAAAGGAGAAATTGCTCGTGACGAGCAATTTCTCCTTTTCCCACAATGTTTTCCACTCAGTCAAGTATTTGTATCCTCATTTGTCCATATTTTTGACATCATATCTTTATTTGCTGCTGAAATGGAAGAGCCTCAACTTGGCATCTCAGGTAAAGGGTTAAAGAAAATGCGCATATTTTCTATCGAAATCGTAGTTCCACTTGTATCTATCAGCATTTTATATCAATCATTAGATCAGTATTTTATCGATCATATTCTTGGCGAGAATTTCATTCCCTTAGGTCCGCTTTCATACAAAAACTGCCATAATCATAAACTTAATTCATTTCTAATGGATTGAGGAGCGGTGGGGAGGGGGGAAATAATGTACGCTTTTTACTTTAAAGGTGGCCCTTCAGATTTTGGGACAAAAATTTTACAAGAATACAAAAATATCATTCTTATACTCCAAAAGCCTTATAATTTCCATTCATAAAACTCAAGTAATCGAAAACCATCTGACAACATGAGAAATTAGAGATTTACTACAGCCCAGGTCGACATCGACTGGAAACATGGTCTATTTTTACATGAGCAACTCGCTCATTTATACACCGGAAATATACAGACGAAGCTTCAAACATAACATCCGAAGAAGACATTATGGAAAATAATTACAAGTTTGCTATGTTATGGAATTTCAGAGTTATTAGTCACGTGCCATGCACTTAACATTCCCACAATGCGTTTTTTTTTATGGCGGGAAATCTAAAAATACCTTAAGAGGCTACGTAGCCTTTTTAGGGAATACCATCAAAAAATCTATTTTTTGTAATTGTGTGATTCTTAATTATTGATGATTTGTGTTGTTTTTTTCATATAAGGTTCAGTGAAATATATACACACATACATGTATTTCTTAATTTGGTGGGATGTGAAAATTCTAGATACCCACCGTTAATACTAATTCTTTTCGGATTCTGAAATATTCTGACTTCCTTTTTTTTTCAATTTGTTTTTCGACAATTTCTTTTTTTCGACATAAAAATAGGGCAGATTTAGATATTATAAATTACATATGAATATATCAAAATATAAAAGAATAAATAGATAGATAAATAAATAAATAGATAAATAAATAAACAAATAAATAAATACACTTTATGCATATTTCTGAATGCCCCTTTTTCGCGTGTTCTGGGTCATAATATTATTATGGTTTCCTCACCTCAACCCACCAACCCACTCCACTCTTTACATACTGCAACAATTTTGACTATTCCAAATTTAAAACATTTCAAGTCGACAAAATCAAATATAGCTTTGGAATCTGTCGTTGAAAAAGGTGCAACATATTTTGGGCAAAGGAGAAAAATGATAGTAACCAACAGTTTTTCTTTTTCGCAAAACGTTCTTCTTGCACAGAATCACTGAAACTTGGAGTCGTGAGGTAAAGGAATAAAATGAAGCATAATGAATCCAACAAAAAGCTTTTAACGTGTATTACATATTCTAAACACGTTTACATATGATTTGAAATGAACAATAAAAATCAGTGAAAAAGAAAATGTTATTTTGTGGACATATTTAAAAATGATGCGTGCTGTAAAATTGTTGACTAAGCACTTTTACACAGACGAAACTATATAAAGGTTTTTCGCAGGCTTACCATAACCTAAAACAAAAGATGAATGTAAACGAAACGCAAGAATTATCTTTCAAGGAGTGAAATAAAAAAAAATAGAAAACAGCAATTACAACTCGTTCATTCCCACCATGTTTTCAAAAGGTCAGCAATACAGACATATTGCAAGGTCACAAATTGAAAAATGTCTGACCTAACCGAGTTTTTTACCCTTTCAGTACCATATGCGAAAACGTAGGCTTTTGTAGACGGTATAGATCAAGATCAGACTGCACAGAACGTGCACAAAACATGCAGTCTGATCTTGTATCTACACCGTCCGTTTGTTTAGTCAAGCCTACAGATACACAATCTTTTCTGGGTTGAAGCGGATTGTATTTTCAGCCATCGAAAGAGGTGAAGTTTATATCATTGGCCTGCAATATGAGAAAAGGGACATTCGGACATTTGCGTAAAGTGTCGTCTCGGATCAGCCTGCGCAGTCCGCGCAGGCTGATCTGAGACGACACTTTACAAATACATTTGATTTAAATAATTTGTCCAAGGTGGACTTGCAGGAAATAGAAATTTTATAATAGGGCCTAACAGACAGTGAAGTCTCGGATCAGCCTGAGCGGACTGTGCAGGCTGATCCGGGACGACACTTTAAGCAAATGTCCCAATACCCTTTTTCGCATGTTGGGGACTATAACACATATTTTACGATGAAAGAGTTTAAATTGTTACAGCAAAACACGAAGGATTTCTTCTGTCAAATAAATTATGAATATACAGATATTGCAGAATCACATTGGCACAGCTGTTATACATTGCTTCTATAAAACACTTCTGGCAATCTCTGATGCTCACTACTAATTGGTACTAAATAATGTTGGGCGAATTCTAATGTCTAATTCATGCTCTTGAGAACTTTCTGATACACTTGGCTCCATTTCCTGTTAAAGTCTGAAATGAGAAGAAAAAATAAATGTAGGATACGTGCCCTTGAACATTCAGTTCATCGCCTGCGGATATGACTGGCCTCGTCTTTGGGCAACCACTTTTTTGGCCCTACAGGCCATACCATATGTGTTTTATTAGACAGGATAGCCATATCCATGATTGTTTCTCACATATAAGCCTTAGAACGCATTAGAATTGCACTCGGCTTTAGCAAAGTTTAGAATTCAAACGGTTACCTAGTTTTAATATATTTATTTTACAGCGATTGAGAAACCTGTTCCTACAACTTATTCTAATCTCTCTCTATTCTGCTTCCTGGAAACTACACCATTATTCTCGTCGGACGATCCAAAAGTTGAAACCCATTTCAGGGTCTCGAACTCGGAACCTGATGATAACGAGGCCGACGCTCTACATCACAATCATGGACACCACTTTATTTGCGCGGGGACCTCCTAATTCTCCTGCCGGAGGGGGCAATCCCATACATGCTGTATCCTTCCTAGTGCCCTTTGCTATTAGGAAAATGCTGCTTGTGTTCCATTACTGGTCATTTCGATGATGCCAACACTTCTCTCTCTCTCTCTCTCTCTCTCTCTCTCTCCCCCTCCCTCTCTCCTCTCTCTCTATGTCTGTTTTTCTTTCTGTCTGCCTCGTGTGAAAATAGTGTCGTTATTGATGATGCGAGCAGACTAACTTGCGGATCTGAATGTTTCAGCATCTTTGTCTAACATGTCTAACATATGAGCCATGATCTGACAAAAAAAGACAGTTTTATGCCTCTCCTTGAGACATTATAAAATGAAAATCATCACATTATTAGACATCCATATAATCCAGTTTGTCTAACAATCGCCTGAATCATGAGGTACACTGGTCCTTTGACAGGAAAAAAATGACACACCAGCAAAAAGTTTCGACAAAGGTCAGCCTGCGCGGACTGCGCAGGCTGACCTTTGTCGGAACTTTTTGCAGATGCATTAAGCCCCCTTCTCACAGAAGGCGATTCACTTAATTAAAAACTCATGAACTTTGATGAAATATAATACAGATCGTGAGCCTTATCGCAGTGATGTTATACTTTATTGCAATTGGCTTGATTTCCCTGATGAGTCGTAATTTGATCTCATATCTCACGTCAATGATGAAAAATTTCTTTTCGATCATTTTCTGAGTATAGCAGAATTTGTTTTTTTACATTGAAGAACCAAATAAGACCCACATATCAGTTCCTGGACTGGCTTAGGAAATTAGACAAATAAGCAAAGATTAATTAACCATTTACAAAACATTCCCTGTTTTTTATGACACTGACGAAGCAGCTTTCTGAAAACACCGTGGGAAAAGCAGAAAATGCTGGTAACCATATTTTGTCCTCTGCAAATGCTTTCAATTTTTACAAGTCTAAAATTCTGTCGTTGGGTAAAGAGTTACCATATTGTACAATATGACAAAATTTTAGGCTTATCCAACTTGGAGGGCTTTGCAAAAGAAGAATTGAATATGATTCCAATGAAAAGATTTGTCTTCGAATGGACGTAAAACTTTGTGGAAAAAGGACAAATTACTGGTAACTAGAATACTCTCTTTTCCTGCATTGGTTTCAAAAGCCCTCATCCTCTGGTTTGTTGAAACTCGATAATGCTTGGTAGAAAGTACGAAAAGATTTCAAAGCAAGAAATTTAGGATCGACCTTGAACCTACATAAGATGACTTTGAAATTTCAAATAACCAAGATAAGGTCAATTATTTACGAGGGAAATATAAGTTAACGTGTAAGATACTTTGCAAGCTAAGGTCAAAATTTAACCTAGATAAGTTGAGGTTGTAACTTTGCGTGGAGAAGATATTATGGTCAAGGCTCGACGCAGCAAAGTTGGGGTCGACGATGAAACTATAGGAGATAAATTCAAAGCATCGCGTGGCCAAGATAAGGTCAATGCTTTACGCAAGCAATACAAGGTTGAGCACAAACAAACAAACAAACAAACAAAAAACAAACAAAGCCGTGTAAGAGACAAATTTTTCAAGCAAAAGACAATTTCTTACCATAGTTAGACAATCTCCTGATCCCTCCCGTACGTGCGTGCATTCAAATCCGTCACCTGTCTGCTTCTCTACAAGTTTGTCACCGTCTATCGTAAACACTACCTGTAATCATAACAGAGAAATACTTATGATCATTAATTATAACAGAATGATGACGAGGCTCATATGATACCAAGCATACACTGTGGTGAAAAAGCAGGTTTGTCTCTAGCGGACGATCTTATTGCCTTGAGACAGACCTCTTTTGAAAACTGTCTGGCAAATAGAGACACTGCTGTCAACGAGCGTTTCCTCGATCCATCCCTACGGCTGGTAACTACATGTAGCATTTTCTCCTATTCCCACATTTTTTTCTACCGTACTGGAGACAACTTTCAATTCTTGAATCACATTTATTTTGTCGTCTGCTGGTGCTTTCAACTTGGATCAGTCGAAAATTTATTGTTTGCTAAAGGGTTAAACCGGAAACGACAACAGCAATTGCTTCTAAGATCCCCAAAACATAAAATATATTCATATCACTCGACAAAACTCGGCCGTTTCCGTACTTATGTTAGCCTCCCATCACCCGAGGTATGCCGAATGACCTTCAGATGCGCGTTGTCTGCGCATGCCATATTCTTCGAAGATTCGACTGTCTTATATGACACATCAGAAGCCCCGAAAGCGGGCTGACTGTAATATTACGCTCTATAAAGTTGCAATGTTGAAAATAGCTTCTATCGATACGTTTGAGGAGAAATGAGACCTGCTTTACCTCCAGATTTCTCTGAACTGCTGATCTTGGCTGAGTGAATTGCACGAGGCAGCGTTTTATTGAGTAAACCTTTATTTTACTTTTAAATTCAAAGTAACGGTTGTCGCGTAGGAAAGTGACTCGGTTCTGTACCCAGGATGCCTATATCAGATAGATGAGTATTTATAGAATGCCATCTAGCGGGAGATAACGTCAGATGCGTCGTTTATCTATGAAATCATGCAGATATGAGACATGAGTCATAATTTTGTAAGAAGATACATGAATGATTACATTGTCGTAAAATAAGGATGAAATATGCTAATACATAGCTGAAAACTGCCCGAAAAGAAGAATGGATGTATCTCTTGTTTACGAGGCCTTGATTTATGTTTGTCATCCATATTTTACACAAGTGTTCCGAGGCCGTTTGTGGCAAATTTGTTTTTTAAGAAGTAACGATTTAATGCTTTGCAAAAGATGGCCTTGTGAATGTTTTTGTTGCGTGTCGAGGACGTTTTGTCTACATTACTTTTGTCTGATTTACTACTGGGATTGCCTGGCGTAGAGCCAATCCTGGTAGGAGAAAAAACTAGTCATGTTGCGTTCGCTTGTGTCACGGTGTTAACCGCCGTTTTCTACATTATTTCAGCTAAAACTCAGAGGTCAGTGCCTAATCCATGCTTTCACTGCGTTTCTTAATACCTTATACAATATGTTTATCGAGCCACTGGCAGCTTTTACCTCTTACATCTTTCCAAACAAGCCCTGGTTTTTACGTGTCTGCAGTAAGAGTCTTTTGAAAGCACTGTGGGAAAAGGAGAAATTGCTCGTAACGAGCAATTTCTCCTTTTCCCACAGTGCTTTCTATCCTTTTTTAGAACTTTCTGCTATTTTCTCAAAATCTAAAATTGTCGTCTGCAAATTCTTTCAGTTTGGAAGAGTCCAAAATCTGTCGTTTGGGAAAGGGTTAATCATTGTTTAGGTGATCAGCGGTAAGACTGATGAATCCTGTTGCAATGACGATCACTAATCCGCAGATAGAAGGGCTTTTGGAATAAAATGGCTTTTAGTAACAAACTTTTCAACCTTTTTATCACCATTTAATATCCTACGTAATTGTTCAAAATGGAACAAAATGTATTGATTGAATCATAAAAACAACAGCAACATCGTTATAGGAGGAGAAAGATGAACATGTGAAATTTTATTGATGTTGACGGAATATAGGGAGGTTACAAAGTGTTACAGAAAACTGTTGTAATACAAAAGTTGTTCTAACAAAGTTACCTAGATGTGCCATTACGCTTGTAGGGAAAATTACAATACATATCAACCCTTGTCCTGCTAAATAACTAAAAGGAAATTTTCAATTCGATAGTAAAACCTCAAATATTGCCATTACAAAGTTATGTTTTGAGGAATATATTCTCCTTATCGGACAGTGTAGATCCAAGATCAGACTGCACGTTCTGTGTAGTCTGATCTTGGTCTACACTGTCTGCAAAAGGTCAGTGAGTCGCGCTTAGTAGCGTACGGGTTAAGACTTTTGTATGTGATTGTATTGTATTATTGTACTGTATTGATGGTGGGTGAGGGGAGTAGAACAAAACCTTAATTACTTTTATAGGCCGACCGTCCAGAGTCAGGGACTCAAACTCTTTTCCTATCGTAAACTTTGTATCTCTCTGGGCACTTTCAGTGGTGGTCGTCATGACCCAATCATCCCCGTTACAGCTGAACTCCTGTGTCATGTTCGATCCTGTAGACAGGTATTTGTGGGCATCAGAGCGCTTGGCCTCGGACACGCCTGAAAGTAAACGAAGCCATGTCTGTAAAAAGTGTCGACTCATGTCAGTCTGAGCAGTCCGTAGGATTTGTCCGATTTAGATTTGTCAGCAGTGGTCGAGAGATACATCAAATACTCATATTTTCCAAGAAAAAAAAATCATTAACAGAATCAATCTGTAAATTTCTTATCCTGAGTCTCATTTTGATCCATTAGTTCAAAAGCTTCTTGAAATACCTATAGTAAGCCGTCATTAACTTACAAGTGACACAAAGATGAGGCGTTTGAAAAAAAAAAGGTAATATCTTGAACGGTATGCTATAAGAAAAATAGCATAGCTCGATCCAGATAAGAGATAGTGACGGTACACTAAATTCGTTATAACTCTTCCAAACCCTATGTTGTGGGTACTCATTAGAATCGTCTCGATGAGACGATTCTAATGAGTACCCATAACATAGGGTTTAGTGAACAAAAATCAGTTTTTTTCCACTTCGAAATCCAAAATCAATCCCTCTATCTGGAGCTCTGAAATAGCATTCAAATTATCTTTGTTTTGTACAGGGAAGGGGGGGGGAGGCTACAAAGACTTACGACAGGAAGCGAAGAGTCGCATTAAACCCGGAAGTTCCTGAATCGGTATCCAAAAAAAAAACGCAAAAAAACCCCAGTCGAGTCATCGCAGTCGAGTCATGCTATGTTAGAATTTGGTTTTAACACATCTGAAAAAAAAAAAGCTGGCCCTGGTCGAATTTTTTTTTTCTGGACTTGGTGCGTGTTAAAGGACCATGTGGACCATGTTATAAAATAATCAAGTCGATCAATCTCTAGCGACGACTTTCTTTGCGTGATGCATCGTCGAAGATGTATAAAAAACTTCTTTTCTCATGGCACTTGTTTTTGGTCTCTCTGTGTGCCTCTCTGTCTGTCTGTCTGTCTGTCTGTCTGTCTCTCTCTCTCTCTCTTTAATAATATAATCCAATTAGACAAATTAGACAGTTACACTTCCAGCTGTAATATAAAACATATTGCAATAGCTTATAAACATTGGAGATAACATTACACTGATAAAATACTTTATCCTTTTCCTCATTTAACTATGCTGCGGAGTGAGACTCTTTAGAAAGCAATGTTACAGATGAAGAAATTACCGCAAACCTCGTCTTTCTATCTACTCTGAAATCTTCTAGTTGGTTTTAATCCCTAGATTAACCAGTCTTTTATCTGTTAGTTCTTTTCTGAAGAGAGCTTTGTACTCGTTCTTAATTTATTATTATAAACCAAGATAATCTTAAAATGAGAAGGCAATTAAACACGGTTTCTGTCTGTGATTGAAGACGAAGAGGGCGAGATTTAATTTTTCTTCGAATTGAAGGTGTGTCTTTTTCTGGAAAAAAATGTACTTCAATCAAGTAAGTTTGAGATATGTCACTATTTAAAAACATAAGTCTAGTAATATCGAAGTATAGAAATTGAGTTTAACCAATATCTTGCTAAATAAGCGACAATAAAATTCTTAATCTTGCTTTTTTAAGGGTGTTGTTTGGGGAGAAAATATCACCTTAGTGACAGTGAAGATCAAGATCAGACTGCACAGAACGTGCACAGAACATGCTGTCTGATCTTGATCTTCACTGCCCGCAAAGGCTATTGAGTTGTACTTACCAGCCTAAGGGCTAATATTGTGAGTTAGAAACGTCTTTTACAAAAAATATCTGATAAACTCATTGGTATTTTGATTTTGGAAAGATTTTGGAATAGTTCCTAATTATCTATAATCAGCAATTCCATGATACAGAAAGTGCATTCTCACAGAATCCTGAAACGCAATTTGGCATTATCGAAATTATCTTTGAACAAGAAAGCATTGATGGGTTACAGGATTTTACAGTTGCTGTGGGCTTCGGAGTATATAGAGGGTACAACAACATATCTCAAATGATGTCGGTGCGCCTGTATGAACTAGATCATTCCACAACTTGTCCAGTTTTCCTAATATATTTCAGCTATGTCTTGGAAAAAAAAAGGGGTGCCAATGTACCTCCGTGATGTGTGATAACATTACCAAACAGGTTATCAAAAAATTATGTATCCATAAATTCATTTTGTCCAACTGCATCTACAGGCAAAATAGCAAAAAGTTTCGACCAATGTCAGCCAGCGAGGACATGATTTGATATGTTTTAGTTTAAACTTTATTTATAATGCTGATACAAGTAAACATGTAAAAATAAAGGAAAATGGTACATGGTATATTAAGTTTTACAGGCTGACAGATAGGATTGGGAAACATGCTATGAATAACTTATATCAATTCCTCTCCTAAAGGAATTTTTATACTAATAAAAAATACCATGTTGAGATGCTTTGGGAGTAAAGAAAGTAATTTATAATGTAGAAAATAAAGACAGAAAAAAAATATAGAAATGATAACCTCTTCAAGTTTTCTTCTTCCGTCAATTGGAAGTTCACAAAACGTAATAAATATACAGGTGGACTTATGTTATTTTATTCATAGCAATGCGATTGAGATGACGACTGGCTCCAGACACCCAGCAATACTTTTTGAAGACGTATAAAGCATTTTTTGACACAGTTATCTTTTTTTTTTTCATATATAAGAAATGTTCTATTCAAAGATGAAATTAATTCTGAATTTCAGTGGATAGCATACTCAGACTCTAAGAGATGTTAATATGTTTTAAAAGGGTAAAAAATGTTATTTTAAATCTATAAAATGCCTGCAACAGCAATCTTGCCCAACAATCTTATCTTTCAATATTTCTAACTAAATGACTTTTTTCGAAAATAATTTTTTTCTCGAAACAGCTACAAACACTTAACAAACCACCAACGAACATCAGGGCCCGTATTCACCAACCATTCTTAAGAACGTTTTTTGTCTTATTCTCCAGAATTTTCTACATTTTTAAGTAACACAACATCTGATTGGCTAAACCATTCGGTTTAGCCAATCAGAAGTTGTGTTGCTTACAAATTTAGAAAACCTTGGAGAATAAGACTAAGAATATTCTCAAGAATGGTTGGTGAATACAGATCCAGAACGTAACATATGACGGTAGGCATACCAGAGAACATAATAAGATCACGAGACCGAGCCAAGCGACGATAGATAGAATCATTGTGGAACATACTTCTCATACCTCAGACAGACAGTTATTTATTTTGACAGCATCGACATACAACCATGTCAAATAATAGTGACATAACCTTGTTGGTTTTGGGTTCTTCTACACCCGTTTCCCATTCACATGCAGAAATAAAGTAGAAAATAGGATAGAAACCGCCCAAGAAATTACGAGTACTTCTTTACGGACTTTGTTTTAACCCATTACCACGCAATCCCTACTTTTGACGCCCCCTGAGAAAGAAGCCTTTGGAAAACATTGTGGGAAAAGGAGAAAATGCTGGTAACCAGCATTTTCTCCTTTTCCCACAATGTTTTCTACTCTTCACTAAACAAATTTCAAATATTCAGTCACTTTTATTCTGTCGTCTGCAAATGCTTTCATTTTGGGCTAGTCTAAAATATTGTCGTTTGGTAATGGGTTAATCCTTATCATGCTAAATAACAGAAATGAAATCTTCACTCCAATCGTAAAATCTCAGTTATGTTTTTGGGAATAATACCTCCTTATCTGAAGTTTAAACTTAACCAACCTGATAAATAAGTAAAATGAAACTTTCAGGTCGTTCGTAAGAACCCAAACATTGTTATTTCAAAGTTTATTTTTAGGGCAAAAATCTCCTAATCGGACAGTGTAGATTCAAGATCAGGCTGCACATTCTGTGCATTCTAATCTTTATCTACCTCGTATAGGCAAAAGGTCAGTGAGTCGCGCTTGGTAGTCTAAAGCTTATGTACCTTATTAAATTTTATAAACCTCGAAAATACACATCTATATTTTAACCAATCACAAATTTCTATTTATTCATTTGCTATCAGTATCAAAAAGTAGGTCAAAAGCCAGCAAGTTTAGCTATGCTGAAAATCTGTGGGAAGCGTTGGATGACCCGGCCTGTAATAGTCATTATCAACTTTCTCAGGTAGGTATAACCAGTTTCTATACTATATATATTTGTCAGTCAAGCACCTGAAATAAGAGATCATTCACTGGTCTTTGTCTTTCTGGTACCTTGATTTTTAGTAACTTTGTAAATCCGGAGGCGGTTTCTAAAGTTATTTGATTCATCCCATATGTGCTATCGCCGAGATGCATTAAACACCCTTTTGCTAGAGCACGGCCCATATAAATAGAGCTCTGAAGCGCAACATTTAGCCAAAGACAAGAGTCAATCTATCCAGAAAATAACCCTTATCCTACCAAACAAGTAATATTAAATTTTCAAGCCGTTAGTAAAACCATAATTATACATGATACAAATTCAAACTTAATTTTTGGAGAAACTACGTCCTTATCATACAGTGCAGATCCAAGATCAGACTGCGCGTTCTGTGCAGCCTGATCTTGATCTACACTGTGTTCAAAAGGTCAGTGAGTCGCGCACAGGAGCCTAAGGATGGAAGTTTTCGACGTTACTAAACAAGAGCGCGGTATAACTCTGAGATCAGACACGTTCTGTGCAGTCTGATCTTGATCCATATCGTTAGCAAAAATACCCTATTTCCTCCATCGGAGCCGTAATATTGTGTACCATATACTCTCTACTTGTAGGCAGGAATAAGTATTTCCAGAATGAAAAAATTGGCGACTTTAATGTATACATAATTCAATTTGTATACTGATGTAAGTTAAACAAAAAAGTAAACGATGTAAAATCCGGTAATGAAAGGTTTAATTGGGTACACGGATTCATTTTCTATAGGTGAATTGCTTCAAAGGATTTTGTCATTAACGAGAGCTTATAGGTTAGGCCCCTTTGATTAACCTGTTGTAGCTCAAAATAAGAGAGAAACAAAAAAAGAATATTGCCTCTTTACCAAACGACAAAATTTAGATTCGTCGAAATGGAAAGCTTTTGTAGACGGCAAATTTTAAGAAGCTTAAGTTATGGAATTTGTCTCTGAGGGGGTAAAAAACATTGTTGGAGAAGGAGGAAATGCTTGTAACCACCAGCATTTTCTCCTTCTCCCACAATGTTTTCAAAAGGTTTCTTCTCAAAGGTAGTTAACAGTAGAGATTATGTGGTAAAGTGCTGAGTAAGTTCGAAAGACCAAAATTCTACATATCAGGTATTTTATGGGTGAGGGTGCACAAAGTATCGATGGATTAAAGGTGAAATTGTCGATTCATTAAGTCTGATCCTAATCCGGGTTGTCTGTCCAAGTAGCTAAAATTAACATAGTTTACGGTCTAAATCTATAAGTGTAGAGTTTTTTTCTTTTATCTTATAGAAATATTCGAAATAGGGAACTCGACATCAACTACTGAAATTGCATCGTATCTGAATTTATAACACTTCTAGGAGGTTGCGGATAATGGTTCCCCTCCCCACCTTTAACTCTTCATTGTATAATCCCGGTTTTTTTTGAAGTTCTCCGACAAAAAAATCTTTTGGAAACATTGTGGTAAAAGTAGAAAATGCTGGTAACGTGTATTTCCTCTCTTTCTACCAATGTTTCCTACCCTTCCAAAAACAAATTTCAGTTTTTCAGTCACCCTTTAATTTTTCGTCTGATATGATTACAATTTTGAAAAGTCTAAAAAATTTGCTACAATTTGTTACAGTTAAAAAAAAGTTAATGCATGCCAGGCCACATCCTCATAGTTATTGAATTCTTTTTCTTTTACTCCTGGAAAAAAAGGATAAAATTCTTGTCTCAGGCGATTTATCCATAGATCTCTTCTGGATGGGTTAAAAAAGTCACGTGAGCAGTTCAGTAGATATGAAGCAGGAATGAACCAGTAGGGAAAAGTCTAAATACTGTGCAATTAATGTAATGAAAAAAATGATGTGTAGTAACTTTCCCTAGCCAAGATAATAAATTGCCCACAGCGGTATAGCAACATGCTCATTACATACAATCATAAAATAAATGATACTATAGGGGCAAAAGATGGCGCAATATTGTAACGGAGACATTATGGAACGGGAAAAAAATCATCCGGGAATCGAAATGTATTCGCCAAAGCTGACGGAACTTCAGTGGTAAATTCTAAGCTATTTTATATACATGTATAGTGATACACATATGCCCAGCGCCTATTTGTATTAAAAAAGATATTTTCAGAGATTAAAATAGTAGAAGGGACATTGCTACTTTTTCAAAATAGTTGACAAATGAAATTAAAAGAATCTATCATCCCTTTTCTTTAGTGAATCTCCAGTGTAACCTATATCCGGTACTACATGTACTTGAAGTGGTACCAAAATATTACATTATGGTAAGTAAAGTGATGGACGCGGCGTAGGAAAAAGAAATTAACTCTTTGGCTGCTGTGTGCGACTAGGGAGCGTTTTTGCGTACAATGTAGATCAAGATCAGACTGCCCAAAAGTGCAGTCTGATCTTTGATCTACATTGTCCGATACGGTATGTTCTTTCCGGTGAAATCAACTTTGAAATCGGAAATCTCCCCGTGGGGTCCCCGGGTTTTTTTACTGTATAGAATAGGACCTCGGCCTTTCTCTATGGCATGTCGTAGAAGGCGACTAAAATTAGAGACGAACGGCTGCTTTCCTCGTAATTCGTAGGGTTGCAGCAGGCTGGGTAATTCTTGTCCCAAATCCTTTATTTTTTTCTTGATGTAAATAGGGTTTGGAATGGCAATCAATTGACCTGTGGGACCCCGTGTGGTTTAATCGGGGGTATGAGAATAAATCACTGCAGCCTCGCGATCCTCACATCTGCCATTTCATCTGGCGGAACAAACGTGACAGAATGCATGTCGTAAAAGGCGACAAAAGGGGCATCATTTTGTGTTTTGTCCATTCCTCATTTATCATGTTTGTCTTATGTTGTACCACATGTATGTTATTTTCACCTCGCATAATTGTTTACTAAGTAAGTGTGCCAAATATGACCTAAGTTGTCGACGGGCCTTAAAAAGCTATTCATTCAAATGAAATCGCAATATTTGGGTTTACTAAATAGTGGAAATTTTCTTGACCTTCATTTAGCAATTTCAGGATTAAGGCAAAATCTTTTGGGCTTTACATTGTGGCTTAAATATTTTTTAGGCCAGTATTTGAGGAAGAAATGCTATTAATCATGTATACAGCTACACAACAAAACCAGAAAATCTATTTTTCGTGACAGAAACAAATAAAATGGTCGTTTCTCTTTTCGTTGCATGCAATTCTGCGTAACTGTAAATTCTCTAAAAGCTTAACGTTGCCAAGTGGTATATCTATACCATCTCAAACATAATCTTACAGTGCCCTGCATTGGGTTTCCATAGAGTGAGTTAGCGATCAAAGAACCGTTTAAAACCTGTTTAACTCTTTACCACATAATCCCGACTTTTAACACCCCTGAGAAAGAAGCCTTTTGAAAACACTGTAGGAAAAGGAGAAAATGCTGGTAACCAGCATTTTCTCCTTTTCCCACAGTGTTTTCTACCCTTCCCAGACAAAATTCCAATTTTTGAGTCAGCCTTATTTTGTCGTCTGCAAATGCTTTCAGTTTGGACCAGTCTGAAATTTTCTCGTGTGGTATAGAGTTAAGGTAACGTCACAGTTACGTCAGATCGACTTCTCGTGTTCTAGATCTACACTCAATGTCATGTATTGGCTTTTCCTCAAAGCATAGTAAAGAAAATAGCCATTGCAGTATAAATAAAGCATAAATCAGCGTCAGACAACAAATATTTATTTGCATTGACATAACAAACTACGAATTCCCATCTGCATGAATTCGCATTCGCTGCAGTGCAACACGAAGCCATTACAGTCAACCGATGAAATAAATAATGGAAAGACAACACAAAAATAAATAATATCACCTTAAACCCTTTTGTTGCTTTGCGCAAATCGCTGAACTTTTTGCGGACAGTATAGATCAAGATCAGACTGCACGTTCTGTGCAGTCTAATCTATGATCTATTCTGTCTGATAAGGAGACATTATTACCCAATACATAACTTTCAAACAGAAATATCTCGGTTATTAATATCGAAATTAAAATTTAACCTTAGTTATTTAGCAGAATAAGGGTTATACGCAAGAATCTTATTAGTTAATAAGTTTGAAAGTAGGAAGCTGTGGGATCATACGCCATAGTTTGGGCAAGAAAATGAGACTGTTTCACTCTTTCTGGCCACCTGTTTACCAATATTTAGTTCCGATACATTTGACATACTTATTTACTCTTATAACGCCGAGTTGTTAATGGAGTGGGAATGATCAGACACTAAATTAAACAAAGATATTGCATCATTGAAATTTTCTGGTGCACTACTGTTTTCGCCATAACACTTCATAATTTATCATCACATATCAGCCTATCTGTAAGGTTTTCTATAAGTCTGATTTTAATCTATGTTGACCGAAAAAGTGACAGGGATGTGTGACATTCCATCGATTATTAGCTCGATAGATCAAAGAGTATAAAAGTAAAGCATTTCTCTCAGAATATGTTATAGCCAGGGCTGTATTTCCGGCTGATTTGATTCGTTTATTCAAGAAGCACAGTATCTTAGTAGTAACAGGAAGTCCTAGCAATCAAGGGGTAATGAGTTCAAAACACAGCTCAACAAAAATTCTTTTCAAAGACTGACGAAAAAAATTATGTAGAATTCATTTCTTCATAAACGCTGAGCTCTTTACCAAACGACACAATTTTAGACAGGTCCAAATTGAAAGCACTTGCAGAGACAAAATAAATCACTCAAAAAGTTGAAATTTGTTTTCAGCAGGTTAGAAAAAACACCGGGAAAGGAAAAAAATGCAGGTTACCAGCATTTTCTCCTTTTCCCACAATGTTTTCAAAAGGCTTACATCTTAGGGTCGTAAAAACCGGTATCAGGACATTTGCCCCCTGGACATCTGCCCCCCGGACTTTAGCCCCCTTAGGACACCTGCCCCCTGGACATATGCACCCCTGGCTTTTGCCCCCGTAGGACATCTGCCCCCTTAGGATATCTGCCCCCTGGACATCTGCCACCCGGGCATTCGCCTCCGTAGGACATTTACCCATTAGGACATTTGCCCCCGGACATTTGCCCTTGGGCATCTGCCCCCGGACATTCGCCCCCTTAGGACATCCCCCCAGATATTTGCCCTGGTAGAACATCTGCCCACAGATATTTGCCACCGTAGGACAACTGCCTCCCGGGAAACGATAAGCCTCTTCTAAGTGATGTTGAAGAACTAATAACATCCTGAATTTTGCTTTATTTTTCTTAAAATGAAAAAAAGAAATTTTTTTTTAATCGGGATTAACAACAGGCGTGCCAGATGAGTAACTGCCTCTATAGTTATCATACTGGAAGTTTGATATTAAAACTGAAATCAATTAATCAGCCGAAGATTTTCAGCAAAACAGCACTTGACGATACAACATCTGAGTTCTAAGTCTTTTTCATAGTGCCGGGCAAATTTACCATGTACAATATACATGTATATCTCAAAAATGCTTTTTTGAGATTGTCCCTTAAAGGAGCTCGACGTCCAAGTTGTAAACAAACTGAGGGGGCAGATGTCCAGGGGGCAGATGTTCTAAGGGGGCAGATGTCCGGGGGCACTTGATTGGGGGACACATGTCCAAAGGGTGCAGATGTCTGGGGGCAGATATCCTAGGTTGGCAGATGTCTGGGGGTACAAACCGTCAAGGTGGCAGGTGTCCTAAGGGGGCAAAAGTCCGGGGGCACAAGTCCGGCGGTCACAAGTCCGTGGGATAAATGTCATAGACCCGTAAAAACCAGGGATTGTTTGGTAAAAGGTTAACATGGTTTCGACTTGGTCACTTTGAGATAGCAGCTACTGGTTTGGAGGTAATGCTACTGGCGAAGAAATCCCAGGAGCGCTTTGACCGGTGGAAAAGCAGCTGTAAGATTGTTAAATTCTAAAAATGTTAAGCGAATATTTTTGGCAAGGGGTCAACAGAGTATATCGGTATAAAACACGTCTGTTATTATTATCATTGTCTCTGTGCTAAAACATTGTTCCGGTATCCGTATCATAAAAGTATCCCAAGATCTGCCACCTGTCGATAACTTAACATGAAAACAACCTTTGTACTATCTATAGAAACAGTCTTACCAATTGCAACCATATAGTCCTCAAAATTATCACAAATGTCTATTTTCCATTTTCCAACAACGCTTGCCATTGTCCGTCTAAACTCAACAACTGGAATAATTCCGTTCTTATTGAAACAGATATGAGAGGGGCCAGCTATAAGTCTACTATTAAATGCGCACAATGCGTTTGATGCTAGGAATGAGTCTGTTTGATTTATATATAGTCTTAGATGACTAACAAATAATCGAATAATTTCTCAATGCATGGGATGGTAACCATGCGCATGCGTACATTATACAATGTGATCCAATACTTTGTACCCAAACTTTAGACTTGTAATAAAGAAAACTCATCATTTCAAATGACGAGAATGATGGTCATTGCCAGAACAACAGGGTCCATTCTTGAGGACATTCTTGGTATTCTTCTCTGGATTTTTTAAATTTGAAAGTAACACAACTTTTGACTGGCTCAACCAAATAGTTTAGCCAATCAGAAGTTGTTTCAGTCTTGAAATCTGGAATATAAGATTAGAATGAAATTGAAACCCGTTGGTGAATAGGAAATGAAATCTAGTTAAGCATCTAGTTATCCATCGATAATCTGCTTGGTTGTTAAGTGGTTTAGATTTGATATGTATGAAAAGCTTAGAAGTCGAAAAAAATAATGACCTACTTTTTAGAGTGGAAATACATATTTTTGGCAGTAACGCGCCCGCTGCACTTCCGGTTGAATACCAAAATAACTATGACAGGATTAAACCTTTACCAAACAACCCAGCGTTTTAATAAAGCCTTATGGATAATTATTTTGTTTAAAAAAAATCATTGAAGAAAGGGGAAAATGCTGGTAACCAGGGCCATATTCTTTTCATACCATGTTTCTCAGTCTATTAAAGACAAATCCCATCATTTGAGAAAGATTCTATTAGTAGATATATATAGGGGGATCGGTCGTAACAATCTTAACAATCTTAACAATTTTACAGGGGGTACGGTCGTAACAATCGGTCGTAACAATCTTAACAATCTTGAGTGGGGGTACGGTCGTAACAGTCTTAACAATCTTAGCACTGTCTTAACAATCGTAGCACTGTGCACTGTTTTAACCCTGCCTCAACAATCCTTACACAGTCTTAGCAATTTGACTGCTTAAGGGTTAAATCTTAACAATCTTAAAGTTACAATAAGTTATATTTTCAGTTGTCGAACGGGATGAAGTTTGTATATTTGGGTAGTGAAAGTGTTAAAGTATGGCGCAATTTTTTTTATCACCTGCCTTGGGTCGACGAAACAAAGCAATATAATTGCAAATACCTGGCAGAATCAGTTTTTTTGGTTCCAATTGTATTACGTTATGGAATGAAAAGATTGAAAAATGATTTAAAACGAATTTTGATATTGTTTATTGAGCATGTCAACCCTTTCAATGCAGACGCGTCTCACATGTAATCTAATTTTATTCTATTTGTTTTCCTCGTTCAAATCGAATTAAAATTGTCGACTGCTACCTGCTCCGATTTGGTTGGGCCTGATTTTTTCTGTTTGGCAAAGTGTTAAAATGTAGTGATTGCCCTTTGCTTCTTCTATGAAAAAAGAGCCTTTTTTATAGGGGGAACCTCGGTACTGTAATTTCTGAGAACATTGTGGGAAAAGGAGAATTTATTTAAGACAAGCAATCTTTCTTTTCAAGATTAAGTTGACGTTGTCGTCTGCTAGCTCAATTGCTGATCTTATATAATATTCTCACGTTTGAACAAACAGCAACGAGGAAGATTTATCTGCAATAAGGAGCAGTCTAATCTCACTCTTCACTATCTATTTTCTTTTAAAAACTAATAGAGGTTAAGAATTGAATAATTTTGCGGCGGTACAATGCTAAATAGGAAGTCATTACGCTCTTTGTGGAAAAAGGAGAAATTGTTTAAGACAAGCATTTTTTTTCCAGATCCCACAATATATTTTTCTTTTCCAGATTAAGTTAACGTTGTCGTCTGCTAGCTCTTTGAACCGTTTGTAAAACGGTTAACCTGTCAATTGCTGATCCCATATAATATTCTCACGTTTTAACAAACAGCAACGAGAAAGATTTATTTGCAATAAGTAGCAGTCTAATCTCACTCTTCACTATCTGTTTTCTTTAAAAAACTAATAGAGGTTAAGAATTGAATAATTATGCGGCGGTACGATGCTTAATACGTTGGCTCTTTCAGCGCTAGAGACGAAAACGGTTAAATTTGGCAATGGCGTACACCAAGATCAGACAGCACAGAAAATGAAATCTGATCTCTGATCTGTGCCGCCCTTTTATTTTTAAGTCAAACCCCTGGGTTAAAAATTTTCTAAAGTTACAATAAGTTATATTTTCAGTTGTCGAACGGGATGAAGTTTGTATATTTGGGTAGTGAAAGTGTTAAAGTATGGCGCAATTTTTTTTTATCACCTGCCTTGGGTCGACGAAACAAAGAAATATAACTGCAAATACCTGGCAGAATCAGTTTTTTTGGTTCCAGTTGTATTACGTTATGGTATGAAAAGATTGAAAAATGAATTTTGATATTCTTTATTCAGCATGTCATCCCTGTCGATGCAGACGCGTCTCACCTGTAATCTAATGACCTTGCGAATGCGCGCTCTTCCGTTGGAATCGATACGAATAAATTATGCTATCGTTACAGTACATTTTACCATTCAGTCCTGCTTTAAAAGCAACTTCGATCATCTTTATAGTCGATGACACTCCTAATCAAGTTTCTTCGTTCAAACACACAAGTTCTCACTCTATATCTTCAAGCCGTTCTTGAAACGCATTCTCTCAGTAAGTATATATTCGTACATGATTTATGAATATGGGGTTAGTGTTGAAAAGTACAGTTCGATGAGGGTAGGGGTGTAAATTGTAAAGCAGACGATACTCGAATGCGTGTTCAGTGAACCAATTACTGGTTAATAATATTTGCTCCTTATCACTTCTTAAATCATTTGAAGTAGAAATCTTCGGTAATTATTACGGCAAAAGTAGAATTTTTTTTATCACGAACAGTTTCTTCTTATAAAACAATATTTGCCATACTTTTTTTCCCTCAACTGAGTTCAGTTCGAAATTGTTTGCTACTGCCTAAAATTTGAAACGGTTGAATTTTCTTCTATGGTAAAGGATTAATACTGCGCTCATCCTTTACGTCTTTCATCAAATCTGAAAGTTCCATTCGAAAAGAATGTTTATTGCGAGGATTAAAGATTATGGAAAAAAGACTTTGTAGAAAAGGGGGGAAATTCTTCATAAAGAAACAAAAGACAATCGTTCTTACTCGAACATTGACGTTTTATATGTCTGAAGTAGACATGTTCGGAAATCATCATGGGAAAAGGAGAAATTGTTTAAGAGAATCAATTTCTTCCTGGCCCAACAATATTTCTTTTTCCAAATTAACTTGAAATTGTCGTCGACTAGCTCTTTGAACTTGGGAAGAGTTTGACATTTACCGTTTGTAAAACGGTTAACCTGTCGATTGCTGATCTCATAATATTCTACGTTTTGACATACAGCAACGAGAAAGATTAATCTTCACTAAGGAGCAGTCTAATCTTACTCGACACCATCTGTCTTCTTTAAGAAAGTTTTTTTTTCAATGCAATTTTTTCAATATGCGCCGCTCCAATGGTTAATTCAAAGTCATTGCGCTCTTTGTAAAACGATTAACCTGTCCATTGCTGATCTCAGACAATTTTAACAAACAGCAACGAGAAAGATTAATCTTCACTAAGCAGCAGTCTAATCTTACTCGACGCCATCTGTCTTCTTTTAAAAATTTTTATTTTTAATGCAATTTTCCAATATGCGCCGCTCCAATGGTTACAAAGTCATTGCGCTCTTTGTGTACTTTGCTTCTTCTATGACAACGAGCCTTTTTTATGGGGGAGCTCGGTATTGTAATTTCTGAGAACATTGTGGGAATAGGAGAAATTGTTTAAGAAAAGTATTTTTTTCCAGACCCCACAATATATTTTTCTTTTCCAGATTAAGTTGAAGTTGTCGTCTGTTAGCCTGTCGATTGCTGATCTCATAATATTCTACGTTTTGACAAACAGCAACGAGAAAGATTAATCTTCACTAAGGAGCAGTTTAATCTTAATCGACGCCATCTGTCTTCTTTTAGAAAGTTTTTTCTTTTTCAATGCAATTTTCCAATATGCGCCGCTCCAATGGTTAATACAAAGGCATCCCGCTCTTTGTTCTATCAAAAGAGAACTCCGTCGGGTAGTTAGTAATGGGATGTCAGGAACCCTTCTCTCCAGCGCGTCAATGCCAACATTTCCTGTGACAGATAGTGAAAATGTTTTTATATGAAAATTTTCCCTTTTTGTCACATCCAATAACCTTTCAGTAAATGATAGCGTAATATTTTTCTTTACTTTTTCTCCGATCTACTCACTTTACCTTTACATTAATCCTTCTGTACTAACACTTAAACAATACATGATTGTGAATGTGTGATGATGAAGATCTGTAAAGATCAAATCTTTAATAAAGGATTTATCTATCTATCCTATAAAACTGCAAATTCTTTCTGTGGAAAAAAGGCAAAATCAAACAGTTTAAGTTATTATACATGTATTTTTATTTCTAAAACCAAATATTTCAAATTATAATATCGTCATTTCTAAATACTAAAGATAATCATCACAAAAAAAATCAGGAGTTTATCTGTATTTCTAACTACAACAGATAATCACAGGCCCCGTTGCAATAGAAATACAAAAATATAATGCATGGAGAAAGGTAACTGTTATGGTAATAGCTATAGGAATATTGTTAAAAAATGACATAAAATGCCAAGGCTCAATTCGAAACACAGTGCTATTTGTTGATTTAACCAGATAAGCCCGAGTTTTATGACTCTAAGACAGATGACATTTAAATACATTCTGGAAAAAGGAGAATTTACCCTCAATAAGCAATTTTTCCTTTTCATACAATATTTTCTGTCCTTCTCACCATTAGAGCCAAAGGATGACATTATAATACATTCTGGATAAAGTAGAATTTACCCATAACAAGCAGTTTCTCCTTTTTATACCTTGTTTTCTATCATTCTCACCATTACAGCCAACGTTTGTTGACTGCAAATGCTTCCAATCTAAATAGGTCCAAAAATGTTGTCATCTTGTAGAGAGTTAAGTAAGGTAGAACGATCGTTTATCCCATTGCCGCATAAGACATTTCCATGGCAACCGTGACACTTAATGACCGCAAATATTAAACACCATTTAATGTGAAAATGACACTTTTTGACAGCATAGAAAACATTGTGACATTGCTCATAACGAACAATACTACATTTGTTACAATGTTTTCTAAACTTTTCTAAAATAGCCTAAATTTTAACCAATATTAAAGATAATTAGACCAGTCTATGTTTTCATGATTATTACAGGTTAATGAAATAACTCAAAACATATAATGGTTGAAAGTCGTTTTTTAACAGTTCTTGGCTAAGTTCATTATAGTAAATTGATTGTTTAAAAATAAATACTTTGGTTGGTTTGGTTATACAATACAATACAATACAATACAATTGGTTGACTTCATCCTGTCAACAATTGACACGGTACATTCAAGTTATGACAGAAAACTCTTACTGTATTGGACAATATTGATCACCGCTTTCAACTTTGAATTGGTTGTGTTGTACCCCGCCCTACTTTACTGTATGGTTTGAGTGTGGTGTTTAACGCCTTTTTTCAACAGTATTTCAGTTCTATCGCGACGCAGTATCCGGCCGGGCAGTACCTTTGCTAGCGTATCTTATTCCTGAACAACAGATTGCGAGTTTGATTGTCGCTCTAAAATATGATCAAAGTTTTGAAAACAACGTCAAACCTGAGGGAAACACACGGTGGAAAAATACAAGCTAAAAAAAGAGATCATATCGAAACATTCATCCCATATGCAATTATTGCATTTCTATATATTTGGTGGTAAATGGTTATAGAAATAAAGTTTTACAACTCGCCGTTTATTAGTAAGCTTGCTCCTTTACGAGCCCCGAACCCCAGTTACTCAGTTGGTAGCATCGGGACTTGAGAACAGGGGGTCGTGACTTCGATCCCCGACTCGGTCAATTTCTTTCCGAGGATTGATGATAGTCATTGCGACAGGATTCATTCCTCTCCCACCACTGACCATTATTTCGATGATGGTTTTGTGGGAAAGCAGCCAGTGGCTTGGAAAGAACATTGTGCGGAGTACTGGTAAAAGAGACTCCAGGAAAGCATGGATAAGTGCACTGGCCGCCGCGGTAGAACTGAAATAATACACCATACAATCAAAGCTCCTTTACGCAATATGACTTGAGTCTATCCATTTACGAGCTGTTTACTTTAAGTCACGCTTGAAAATACACTCGGTTAATTTAAGGAAAACAAAACATAATAGCGCAATCGCTTTACATACATATTAGAGTCATGCATTGTGATGTTCATTTAGTTAAATCTATGAAAAGCAATATTAAAAAAATTCACTTAAAAAGTTCACTCCAACAAAGCACACTGCAACGATACGCATGCAATAGGGCTAGTTCAAATTAGTCCTGCGTCTTAAAACTTAATTTCACGGACCTTTTCTTCAGTAGCTGGTCTCATTTCCATATTTCGAATTTGGGATAACAGGCTTCCATCACCACCAACAATTATGGATGCTGTCAGGTTATCGCCAATCCCCATGAATGCTTTTGCCAGAAGATATCGACAGTTATCATCACAATGTTTTACAGCATCATACCACGAGTAAATTAACCAAAACGTTCGACTTGCTATTCCTTGTGTACTATCCTTTAAGGTTTGAATTTGGTACCTGGAAAAGCCCAACAACACCGCAAAAATTTCCCATTCAAAACTCACTTCCCTCGAAAGCTCGATGAGTTCAGTGGTGGTAAAACGGTCGTCACTGTTTCCAAATGTTGTCATATCTTTGTTTCTGAAAAAAAAGGGTAGATGTAACACAAATTAGCTAAAAAAAATCATTCATTGCAAGCTTTAATATCAATGTTGTAAGAAATTTGTAAAAAATAAAATGGTAGCTCAAATTAACTAAACACACAAAAAGTCGATCAATGCAAATTTAAGATAAATCTTAATTTTGTAAGAAAAAAAAAAAGATAATACAACGGAGACCAACCTTTTGCGTTTTAAAAACAAGTAATTAATTGCAAAAAAAAAAAATCATTCATTGCAAGCTTTAAGATAAATATCAATGTTGTAAGAAATTTGTAAAAGATAAAATGGTAGCTCAAAAAGTCGATCAATGCAAATTTAAGATAAATTTTAATTTTGTATGAAAAGAAAGATAATAAAACGGAGACCAACCTTTTGCGTTTTAAAAACAAGTAATTAACTGCAACTAGAACTGTTGTGTGCACTGACAACCGCTGTTAATGAAGGCACCCACTTTTTCGGTTGAGATATAGACCCCGGTCTGGTATGAACCTTTTTAATGCAAAACACGTACCATATTGATCAATTATTCTTTATTTGACAAGTCATTTGAGCAGTACAAAGGTACAGACATTATGACGCTTTTTAAATGAAAGGACACGCAGGTGTGCTGATGACAAATTCATTTTTTATTCTTGTATGTGACAATGTCATTTTCCTGGAACAAAGAAGCAGGTGATGGGAATGGATAAAGTCAAAATAACTTGCGGATGTATCGCAGCTACCCCGCAGCTGCGTGCACAGCTGCCACGTTTATAATAAACAAGCTCATTTATCATTCTTTTACCCAACTTTTTCATCTCTGTAGAACAATAAAGCGGACATCGGGGCGCCTTTTGAAAGCCACGAACGCGCGATATCACATGCAGGTGGCAAGACGGGTTTAATCATGCGTTGTCCTATCAAATGTCTCAACTGCGAGTTAGCCAATCAGATTGAACGACATCTCGGTATATATTCAACCAATCAAGGGACCGTAAATTCGTTATAAAATTAGCTAGATTTCCAGCGTTTATCCAAAAAAACCTTAAAAACCATCGACATGGAACCTACACGCGATAGTCAGGGATTTTTAACTAAAGTGCAAGGGAGGTTCGCATATGGTAGAGATGTGTCATTAGCGAGATGGAATGGTCAACTGTGGCTACATATTTTTGATAGCAGTAAATGTAGACAACAGAATGGCTCTTACGACAAGACCCAAAGGAAAAGCTTGTCTTTCAGGTGGTCTGACGCATTAACTTTAAAAGACTGCCTCTCAGAGTTGGAGTCTTACGCTCAACAAATTGAGAGAGAACAGGTAAGATTTTTTTCTTTTGCGACATAGTTTTGAATTTATGTTTTAAACTCATATTAGCAAAATATCTCATATTTTCAACTTTAATTTTCGTTATGTTTTAACTGTGATGATAACATTAGTCTAGGATTATATTTCGACATATTTTCGACACATGTTTTAACGTAGTGTCATTATATATTTATATTTGTTCGTTTTCTTTTTTAGGTATCGGGAATACCGGAAAACGTATTAGAAACGTCGTTTCAAGAACCATTTGAAAGCGAACAAGCTTCAAATTTTCCGGGGCCTTCCATACAGAGGCGTTCTCACCCTGAACCAGCTAAGTCCGCACCTTCCAACATACCAACTATAGGAGTTAAGATCCAGGATAGGCAGCAAAATCAACGGTATCATCCGTATTGATAAAAAGGACAGTTATGAGTGAGCAAAATTAAACGATGGCACAAGCATCTATCGACTTTGCTAGGATACAGTATGAACGAGGAGAATTTAGAAATATTCAATATATACCGTTGAAAAAAACAATAAGGTGCGAAATTAGTGATAACGTAACTCTCAAAATAAAAAAAACGTGTAATGGAATTACTGTGATGATTAGAAATGCTTCGAAATTTGTCACATTGCCCAACGACACGTTTAATTTTATTTGCAATTCTCAGGAAGGAATTCAGTTTTTGATGTCATTTCTAGAAGAACAGTGAAAAAACATGGACACGTTGAAAATAATGTCTGTAGCAAAGAAAAAACGTACTTTTAAAAATATCTATTGTTCCACTTGTGATGAGTGGGTCTCTGAATATTACATAAGCTGCCACCTAAACGGTGAATTTCACGAAAGACGTTTTCAAAAACAAACCGCGATGAAAAGTTGCTACGGACGAAGATTTCGAAGACAGAACGAAAAGCAGAAGAAACATGAAAATTTTATGGAAGACTATGAAACGCCGGAACAAGAATCGGATTGTTACATTATTGAAGGAAGCACGCTTAAAAAAACTATCGATGACAAATCAAGAAAACCGCTCTCTCCAGATTTATTTTCTCAAGCAAAGCAAAGGTTGTTTGATAAAGCAGAAGGAAGTCATCATGAAACAGAACCGGGAAGTGAGAATGAAAAAGCAAAAAAATGGCCCGAAAATCTATTGGATAACACGTGCTATAACGGAATGCTTCCCTGGGATTTTAGTGATTCCGATAGTACACCAAAAAGTGTTTCTTTACTCGTCAATGAAACGTCCCATTGCGAAAAAGCTCAAGATGTATTCGAAAATTTTCCAACGAACCTTCTGAGCGGTACATTTCCCGAATCTCAATGTAAAAAGGACCTTTTAAGTGGTACATTTTCAGAATCGCAATGCGAAGAGGAGCATTTAAACCAAATATCGTTCTATCGCTGCGCTCGCTGTAATCCTAACGGTTATAAAGACTATGAGGACTTGTAGATTGATTCATTTCTTCGTGGATAAATCAGAAGTTCAGATATGGATAGCAGTAAAGTGGAATATCAACACAAACACTGGAGATACTTGCTTTTTCAAAATCGGTTAAAAACGTTTCAGACATGGCCAAAACAAATGCGGCAGGATAAGTACTCCCTGGCATCATCGGGACTCTTTTATACGAACGAAAATGATTCTTGCGAATGTTTTTCGTGCGGCGTAAAATTATCGCAGTGGGGACCAACCGATGTTCCGCTAAATGAACACAAAAAATGGTCGAATGACTGTTTCTTCCTTAAAATGATTGGATATGGTACAAAGCAGTCAGACGAGTACCCGGAGTCATTCGGAATACCATCATACCTCGAACAACTGTGTCAGCTAGATAACGCTTTGTCTTGGTAATGGATTCACGATATGTGCCATTGTTAGACTCTTATTTCGATTTTTTTTATGCGAAAGAAATTATCGACGTCATGACAGACGTGTTTAGAAAGAAATGTGATGGATGTAAAGATGGAGCTCTGTCCCAACTCGATCACCAGTGCTTAATGCTGTCAACGAAAGAACAATTAGAACTTTACTGGGATTATGTATTGCGTGAAATCAATGAAATACGTGTGATAGAAAAATGGTACGGGACAGTATACATGTTGGATTCTGTGCCGATAGAAGTAATAGATCTGTACAAATTAAAACTTGATTGTCGTGACTGGAGAAATACCGACATGAAGATGGGGTCCTGGAAAAATCGTTTAATCAAAATGGCTACATCTATAATGAAACTGGAAAAAAGATTCTCCTAAGTTGATATTTTGGTGCGGTGCCATATGTTTTTATTCACTTTTTCTGCAGTACATTATGTATATTTTGTACTCATTTTTTTAAAAATGTGCGTTTTGTGAGTGTCGTATTAAGACAGGAAAAAAAAACTTTTTTTTCAATGTCATGTTTTGTACTCATTTTTCTAATGAAAGTGTTTTGTGAGTGTGGTATTAAGATCGGTAAAAAATGTCTTATTTTTTTTTTTTTTAAATAATGCCATATTTTTTTGTACTTTTTTTGTGCTATCGATGTTTTGGTATCTGTTCATCCTTTTTTTGTATTTTTTTCTGTGTGTTGTAGTACTTTATGCATATTCCATAGTTTTATAATCATGTAATAAATGTGGTTTATGAGAGTAGTCTTAAATAAATACAATGTAAAACTATCTATATGCTTTCACTGAGTTCTTTTTCCCCAGAAAAAAGTGTTTAAAACAAGGAACGTATTGCGAAAGATTCGATTAAATCTTTGAAACATGGAGAGTGTAGTTAAATTGGAAACGGCTGCCACTGCACAAGTTATAGGTACTTCGATTTTTATTTACTTTTGAATGGACTAAAATCGTCAAAATCTTCAAAGTTATTGTTAAAAATATTCGTGAATCGATGTAATACGTTCTTTTTCTTTACACATTTTTTCCCCTGCAGGTCCAACTAACTCCGGAAAATCTCATCTGCTGTTTAAAATCCTAAAGCATGCGGATGGTATGTTTAAAGCCCCTATTTGTAAGACCTATTATTGCTATGGTGTGGATCAACCTTTATACGATGAGATGAAACGGGAACTATCGAACATCGTTTTCTTCGAGGGACTACCACCCAAGCAAGAGTTGGAAACGTGGTATATGAAAGAACCGGGTCATAAACTGCTTATCATAGACGATTTAATGACCGAGGCTAGCACCAGCAAAGATGTAGTCAATATATATTGTAAATACGCCCATCATTTCAATTTCTTTTGCATTCTCGTTTCCCAAAATGCATTCAGTCCGGGTAAAGAGTTCCGCACTATCAGTCTAAACACCCACTATTTCATACTCTTTAAAAACAGACGGGATGAGTTACAAATACAAACTCTAGGTCGACAAATATTTCCTCGACAGTTATATTACTTTATGGAAGCATATAGAAAGGCAACGGAAAAATGCTACGGGTATCTTCTTGTCGACCTGTCGTCCCACTCGGATAGCACTTATAAGCTTCGGACAAATATCATTCCTGGTCAAACGATGATCGTATATACACCCGAAAAGAAGCTATGAACAAATTAAAGCGTCAGGAAGGGGACTTTTTACGTCTTCTTTTGAGTACTTCGACAAAACAGAGACAAGCTATGTTAAAAACGATAGAGAAAACGCAGTTACGTGCTATTGTGCAAATTGTGTACAACGTGTTGATGGGTAATCGCGAATTGAATCAATCGGATAAAACCTCTTTGAAAAAGCACAAGACGGTTATTCGTCGTTTTGTGAGTCAGTCAATTTCGGATAAAGAGAGAAAAAGACTTTTAGTAAAATATTCATCGCATTTCATAAAATTCTTAAATGTTATTAGAAAAGAACTCTTATAAAAATGGCGCAGGAATTAGTTCTTATCCCCAAAACTAAATATGACCATCTCCTAGAACAAATCGAGGGATGTAGAATAGAAGAGAAAAAAACCCAGAAAACAGATGTAGACGTTGCTAACGATGTCTCGAAGCAAGAATTAGAGCAACGTGGTGGTCAATCAACAGAAAACACGAATTCAGATATGAGCCAAAGCACACCTTCTCCACCACCGAAAACCTTCCAAGGTGAAACAGGAATTCAGCCGTCGCTTTTCATAGAAAAAACACTTTCCGATATGAAGTTTATTAGAAAAAGGTCGAGGGGAAATAAATCCAGAGGAAACAAACGTATGAGAAAGCAGTGGATTGACTACACTTTTTGAAGGTAATTAATCCTCAACTATGATGTTTACGCTATAAATTTCATAAAGCTGTATTTTCCCGTGACTCGGTGAATATGTTTTAAAAAAAAGCGCGCCCATGCAGGTGTCTTGAATAAACATCTCTCATCATTTTTAACAAAGACGCAGCTTCTAAAAAAGTGAATTAATGACTTACAACAGCTGCACTGCAGGTGCGTTTTCAAAAAAAAAAATTCATTCATTATCTGACAAGTCTTTACCGCAGAACAATAAAGCGGACGTTAAGGCTCCCTATTGAATATCGCAAACACATAATTATATGCAGGTGGGTTGAATAATGAAATCTCATCGATTATTATTTTTTTCGAATATAAAGGAACAGATGTCCGTTAATTTGCAAATACGGGATAATTCGGAGTTCTATCATTTAAATACGTCTCACAAAACGACTTTGTTTCAGTACACATGTGTTAGTGAAATATAGATGAGGATGTGCGTATTAACGTGGATTTGTGAAGCTTTAATACGACATTAAGCGAGAAATATGTTGAAAACGGATCTATTTGCTGAGAAGGATTTAATTATCGTTGAAAATAAATGGATTTATTTATGATTTTTTGATGATTGAAAATGTTTAAATGGATTTTTTTTCTGAGATGATACGCAACACTTGTGTTTTTTGTTACGTGAAAAATATCAAATATGGAAGACCATAATGTAAAGAATCGGAATTTCGAATGTTATATTTGTCACAAGACGTTTCAAAGTAAGAAATATCTCACGCAGCATATGCAAGTGCACAGGAGAAAACATACATGTTATCAATGTGGTGCTTTGTTCAGTTTTCCATCCAGCTTGAAAAGACACGAAAGGACTATTCACGGGTTACAAAAAGCAAGGAAGACAACCAAACAAACTTCATGCGAGAATTATGATCTCTGTCGTCACGTCGCTTCAGCTCACAACCGATTCAATCAAAGCACGTTTTCTTGTCGGCATTGTCAAAATGAATTTGAAAGCTATCATCAATTAGTAAATCATATAGAACAATGCCACCCATTGAATCAAGAGGGGGGTAGACAAGATATAAAATCGAGGTCATTATATAATGATGATGGTATTAAAACTTCCAAAGATAGAACTGGATCTATGAATAAGACAACTGAAGCTCACTCACAGGCACCTACGCAGTCTCAAGAAAATACGTCTAATATTCAATTACCTACACCACCTATGGAAAATGAAGCTGTACACCATAATTATGATGAATCAGCGCTTAGGAACTCGGTACAAAACAGGCTTATATACCCCACACGAAACGAAAGATATGATATGCTAACGTTTTTTGCTAATACTAGGGATGAAATCGCGAACTATTTAAGATCACGCGCTCGTCAACTTGGAGGCATTAAATGGAATTTATGCGTACAAGTTGAAATGCAAAGAGAGGATGGAAAGGAAACGAGCAGCTCAACCCCTTATTTTCGAAGTAGAACATACCGATTCTTACTTCCCGAAGATTTGCAAGACCATGATTTGAATGAAGCCTTTCAGAAAATCTTTGCTGCTTTAGAAAAATACCAGAAAGAGGGATCTAACTGGTTCGTAAAGAACATCATTAAACTTGAGATCCATACGGTAGTGTACAGACCTATATCAGGATCGACTTATATACAGTTACCAAAAACTCTCCTGAATAGTCGTTCCATTTTGAATATTGAAAATGAGGATGATAGGTGTTTTCTCTATTGCATATTAGCATCACTTTACCCGCAGCAGCAAAGTCCTGAGGATCCAAGTCTATATGAAGCCTACGAAAGTGAAGTAGTGATGAGCGGTATACAGTACCCAGTAGCTTTAACTGATCTTGTAAAATTTGAAAAACAGAATGAGAACATTTCTGTCAATGTATTTGGCTTTGACGATGAATCGATTATACCAATGCGCGTGACAAATTACAGCAACCGTCTTCATCACGTGAATCTCCTGTGGTTAAAAAACAACGACATGTCCCATTACTGCCTAATTACGAACCTGAATCGCTTTCTCTCGCGAACCAAGAAACATCGCAGTGCAATGTTTTTTTGTCCTTACTGTTTACACGGATTTACGAGAGAAAACTTATTGGTAAACCATAAAGAGAAGTGTTCTTTGCACGGGCCACAAAAGGTCATATTACCATCGACCGAAAAAGATGTAATGCTTAAATTTAAAGAGTATGAGAAGACCCTGAAAGTTCCCTTTACGATGGATTTCGAAACGGTGAATGTAAAACTTCACACTTGTGCGCCAAATCCAAACTTTGCATCCACAACGTCTGCCGCAAAATTAGAAGTCTGTGGTTTTGCGTACAAAGTGGTTTGTGAAGATTCGCGTTATACGAAACAAACTGTCGTGTATCGAGGTCCAAATGCTGCTCATAAACTTATAGAAAGTTTGATAGAAGAGCAAAGACAAATTCGAGAAATTCTATCTCGCATCGAACCTATGCCAGAACATGAAGGCTTGATTGAGGAAGCTAAGCACTGTTGTCTGTGTAAGAAAGTATTTACTTTGTACGATAGGACTTACAAGAAAATTGTAGCACATCACAATCATCTTACTGGTGCAATCATAGGAGCTGCGTGTAACAACTGTAATCTTAACTGTAAACAATCAAAGTTCACGTGTGTAATGTTTCACAACTTACGCAATTTTGATGCACACATTTTATGCGAAAGTTTGGGGCAATTCAAAGATTACAGACTGAGGTGCATTCCTCAAACTTCTGAAAAATATGTGAGCTTCTCCCTAGGGGATCTTAGATTCCTGGATAGTTTTCAATTCTTACCGAGTTCACTCGAAACGCTCGTGGAAAATCTGAAACAAGACGGACTCGATGCTTTTCCGCACTTACTCTCAGAATTTGATCAAAAGCAACAGGCTGAACTTCTCGTTCGTAAAGGCGTTTACCCTTACGAATATATGGATTCCTTTCACAAGTTTGATGAAAAAGAACTACCTCCCATTGAAGAGTTTTATTCTTCTATAAAGAAAGAAAGTATTTCGGACGAAGATTACACCCATGCACAGAAAGTATTTCGAGAATTCAACTTGTCATCGTTAGGAGATTATCATGATTTATATTGCAAGACCGATGTATTATTATTAACGGATGTGTTTGAGTCCTTCAGAAAAGTATGTCTCAGTCAATACGAGTTGGACCCCTGTCATTTCTACACATCCCCAGGTTTATCTTGGGCAAGTTTACTCAAAATGACGGGAGCTGAGTTAGAATTACTCACAGATATCGATATGATACTCATGATCGAGCACGGTACGCGCGGAGGTCTTTCTCAAATTTCAAACCGTTATCAGAAAGCCAACAATCCTTATCTAGACGATTACGATCCATCAGGTACTACCTCTTATCTGATGTACTTAGATGCAAACAATTTATACGGATGGGCTATGGTTCAACCACTTCCGGTCAGTGATTTCAAATTCTTAGATGATGCGAAAGGCTTTGACGTTTCTACCATCAAAGAAGACGGAGAGTTTGGTTTTATTCTAGACGTTTCTCTTCAATACCCTGAGGAACTACATGACCTACACAATTGTCTTCCTCTTGCACCGGAACAAAGGATCATCTCGAATGAACAACTCTCGCCATATGCGCAACAACTACTACGAAAAATACACGGACTGAGAGACAATGACCCATTACCCTCTCGAGGACAGGTTAAAAAATTACTCGCCACTCTGGGTAATAAAACGAACTACATTCTACATTACAGAAATCTTCAGCTGTATCTAAGACTTGGGATGCAATTGATAGACATCCACAGAGTTTTACAATTCAAACAGAAACGCTGGATGAAGCCTTATATAGATTTTAACACCGAGATGAGGAAAAAAGCCAAATCCACGTTCGAGAAGAATTTCTATAAGCTAATGAATTGCTCCGTGTTTGGCAAGGTACACCTACACTTTTTTTCTTTGTTAATATTATAACTCGAGTTTTAAAAAAGAAAATCAAGTTTGAAAGAAGTAAACTTTGATAACTTAATGTGCTTAATCAGGTAATTTTGATTCCAAATCCTATTTTATTCAATGTCAGGCGTAGAATTCCAAGTAGATAGAAATCATGTCTTTTTATATTTTTCAGACTCTACAAAATGAGCGCAAACACAAAAATATCGAGCTGGTTCATATTGAAGAGCGATTAAGGAAGCTATCGGCCAAACCAACGTACAAGCATACAACCATCTTCAATGAAGATCTAGTTGCTGTGGAATTATTACGTTCCCAAGTAAAACTCTTCAAACCTAGCTACTGCGGAATGTGCATTTTGGGTAAGTTGATGTAAAATACTCCATCCCTTCCTCGATAATTTATGATAGGTGTTCTTACTTTGTTTTTACTCAGAAATATGTAAGTTTCTATATTTTGGTATTACTTATAATGATCTTCAGAGTATTTGCGGTACTGACCAATTAGATCTGGTTCACGAATAAAAGGTAATAAAAGCACTTTCTTTGCGTTTCAGATTTGAGTAAATGCCTCATGTACGAGTTTTGGTACGACTACATCAAGAAAAAGTACGGAAAGAAGGCTCAGCTTCAAATGACGGATACGGATAGTCTCCTCTTCCACTGCAAAACGGATGATATTTACGAAGATATGATGCTTTCTATGGATTTGTTTGACACATCTGACTATCCCGAGAACCACGCCCTCCGCAGTACCCACAATAAGAAAGCTCTCGGTAAAATGAAGGACGAAGTAAACGGACAACCTATTATGGAATTTGTGGGACTTAGGTCCAAAATGTATAGTTTTACATGTGAAAACAAAGAGGAGAAACGTGCTAAAGGTGTTTCAAAGGTGACGTTTAAAAAGGACCTCAAACACGAACATTACAAATTGGTATTGTTTGAGGAAAAGAACAAAGTGTCCTCCATGACTTCTCTCAGAAGCCATCGCCATGAACTTTTTTGCAAAAATATTAACAAAACGGGGTTATCCGCTTTTGATGACAAAAGATATCTGCTTAATTCCGTGGAGAGTTACGCATATTCTCATTACAAAATCAATGCAGAAAATCAAGGTTACGGGTCTACTTGTCAAATGAATGAAGAGTCTTTACAAATGAATGACGAGACATCTATACAAATGGACGAAACTCCATTAGATCAGCTAATGGATTCGTCATCGGTAGAAGTCTCATCAATTCACATAAAAGAAACAGTTTATCCCGCGTTATTGTTGGAAAATCAAAGTTTTAACTTAAATGGTTTTACAATCATGCCATGTAAAATCGATGATGAAGAAAATCGAAATCACCCATCGTTTAATCAAACGAATGTAGAGTCATCTTTACACGTGAATGAAGAGTCTTCTACAAATGAAACTCCTTTAGATCAATTAATGGATTCGTCATCGGTAGAAGTCTCATCAATTCGATCGAATGAAACGTTGATAGATCAAATGATCATCGAACCTTTGGTATTCGAAAGTCGGGAATTTAGCCCTATCGAAGATCAAAGTTTCATTTTAGACAATTTTAAAATCACCTCTTGCGAATAGTTTCCGTTCAAGAAATAGCCGCATAATCAGATTTGTGTAAAATAGAAATAGATTTGTGTAAAATAAAATATAAAACAACACGTATTTTTCATTTTTTTATTTACATGTACACGAATAATATGCCATTATGTTCGAGTAGTAAGCGGAAGACAAGTCTGATTATATACAAAACTGTTTGAAAAGCAGTCTGGAAAAGCTGTTGTCACAAGGTTTTCAACATATTCATCATTTACGTCCAGATTACTGCTAAATAATGCTACAAAGTCATCCATTGAAGTTCCTTTCATTTTTTGATGTAAATATAGGATGCAATAATGTCCACACACGGTTGAATGATGGCTTTGAAGTTGTTTTCTACAAACGTTGAAAGTCCTTGCTCTTTGATTTATCCACCTTGATATATAAACACTATTTTTGTCCGGAGGTCTACCATAGCTATCGAAGAATTCCACGTGTCCATACCCATCGTCATATATGGCGCACCAATGGCGACCTGGGTCAGAAGACTTGTCTGTGTTGACAATTAGCCCGTACGGTCTATTAATCGGATAACGCGGAAGAGTGTCCGACGCAAAAACACCGATAGCATAAGCTGACAATATATCGTCACACTTGATACAACACTCTAGCTGCGATGTATTCATGCTTGTAATATTAAGTCACGTTCCTTTGTGATCTCCAGGTATGCCGGCTCCTCCGAATATACGATACAAGTCATTGGCTCTATAAGAAAGTAAAAAAAAAAAGATTTAAGAACATCGTGTCAAAGCATTAAAGATACACATACTTAAAACAAACACGTGGTAAAATATGTATAGAAAATGGATGAGTCTGTGGGTTGTGGTAAAATAAAGGTTATACGCCGTTCAAGTAAAAAAGGTACTTTTTCTCACCTGAGAGTACTTTACCAAACTGGACAACTAACTGCGAATTCCCGCTCTTCACTAGGGATAAATACTCTCCGTGATGGGAAAAGTTAGGCTCTGACTGAAACACGAATAAGGTGCTGCCGCTTTTAAAATGGTCCACGTCTAAAGCAAAACCTTCATTTCGTCTCCATTTGTCCACACTCTGAATGAGGTTAACATAGGCCCTCGAGACAACACTCCTTTCTTTCGAAAAGTCAGTTTTAACAGGCGTTCCACCCACTGGTAGGCCGTCATTATACACGACGATTTGCGTGATGTTGCAATGTTCAAAATTAAATGGATTCGTGGTATAGTCTCCATTTAAAGCTTTACTCTTGACGAACCCGACGATGACTGTTTCTGGTCGCTTTCCTTGAAACATGTTGTCCCAAATAAATGAACTGCTTCCAGTAGCGATAGTTTGGACTCGAACTTCTTTTTTCGTGTACGGATAAAGTGCATTTTGTTTCTCTAGGATTTGAGCGTGGCCATAGATCACTGCAGGATTGACCTTGACCTTTCTCGCAATGACGTAAATGTCCTGTATAACAACTCTAAAATCCGTAGTATTATCAACCGCAAGCAGCGCGAAACTCGCCGGATTTCTATAAAACTTGATTTTCACATCCACTTGATTTAAAAGATATCGATCCATATCGCATAAGTCGTGAAAAATGGGTCCTTGCAAGTCTAGACTGTTAGATTTAGCGATCCATTTAGCTCTTTCGAATAACCCGTTGTTAGTACCGGAAGGGTCTGTGACCCCCGGAGAATCCGCATCATCCATAAGCCATCCTTGACTCTTTATTTGACTCGATAACGCATCCTGTCCGTATTTCAGAAGAGTGGGGATGTAGGCTCTATAGGAATTGTAATTGCAGGTGATTGTGGCTTTGTTTTGTAATGTCACTTCTACCGTTGAAAATAAGCTTTGCAAGAACAAATTGGCAGGACCCACTTTTTCTGCCGTAAGATCTGTTCCATCCGATTTTTCTACGTTCAGTTTTACGTAAATCTGAGTATTCTTGAGGTCTAGATAGTCCAGAGAATTCTGCGCATTAATTCTGAACTCGAAAGGTCCATCCGAAGACACTTGCGATATAGACCTAACTTCTTCATCTCGGAATTCTTTTACGCTGGTTTGAGTACTCGGAAGATCGTACAAACTAAGCTCAGATACTAATCCTTCCTTAAACTGTACCTCATTAAATGTCGACATTATTTGATTTCAAATATATCACGTTTATTAGTACTCCTCTTGTTAGAATGCGCTCTCTTCTTATGAGAACGCTTTTTGTAAGCACTCCTTTTTAATCCCGAACCACGCTGTCGCTTCTGTAGCACACGTCGACGTTTAGATTTAGGTACGGAGGTTGATCTCGACTTTCTTTTCTTAGAGAGTCTAGAACTTGACTGAAACATGTTCTCAACTGTTTTGGGATTTATATTATCTCTCTCTAACTCCGACTTGGCTTGCGCTGCAGTCTGTTCAGAAGGTAAGACAGCTTTGATGGACAACTGCTTATCTTCTACCGGTTTCAATTGGTCAACCGTAATAACTCGCGGTTTCCTCCCGGCACCTGATTGGTTTAAAGATGTCTTCCCGGTACTCACACGATAGAAGAAATCAGACCACTTTTGTGGATTAGGTACGTAAAGTTTCATGTTTATCATAAGAATGGGTAACGTCTCAAATGTAGTGTTAATCGCACTGGATTTTGCAAATAGATGTCCGATAAATCGTTTTCTCCTTTTATATAGATACTGAATTCTCGAACCTCGTTCTTAGCAACGTTGACGTAAAACGGGGTGCTCAAAATATAATCCCATTTGCTTTTAGTACTCTTTTCTAACCGTCGTAACAATGGACGTTCCTCACCGTTCACTATACTCTCTATACACAAATCAGAGTAGATATATAACCCATCATCCGCTTTTAACTTTGACCTTGATTTCTCCGTAGCGTTAAATTCTACTAGAGCTACCTTCCACATTCCAGGCAAGTAGAGAGGATATCTGAGTTGTACTTTAAAGTTAGTCGTTTGATTATCCTCGAAAAAGACATCACTCTCATCACTACGCACATAAATATACCGATCCATGTTTACTTCTCACTGCTTCCCGTGTCTTTAATGTCATTTGCATCTACCCAACTATTAAATGTATCTGGAAATCCCTGCCATTTTACCAGAAGCTCTACTTTTTTATTTCTTTTTCTTCGCTTCAAAACGCGATCGATAAACCATAGACTATTTTCGTCCTTATCTACTTTCTGTAATTCACTCGTGTAAAACAATCCCTTCACGTCTTCGTCTTTCAAATCTTTTAACCGGTACATAGGAATGCCCTGCTTGAGCAGTCTTCCAGCTACGCGAAAAACTTCGGCCGTATACTGCTCCTGATAAGCTCTGCGAAATGGTGTTTTCGTAAAACTTATGCGCACAAAATCTCCGATTTTAAAAAGAAATGTAGGTTTACTCTTTACTCTCGGACGTTTTTTTAAATAGACAAACGCCCACACATCCGCTTCATTGTCTTTGTTGACTTGGTTCGGTGCCAAATCATTTAGACTACGATGGGGGCTGCTGTTATAATTTGCCACAATATCGTCCAACGCATCAATATAACGATAGGAACCTTGATGCCTCATATAACGATAAAGAGCCGTCTTGATCGTCCGTTGCACTCGTTCTACGTAATTCGCTTTTGGTGGATTCTGTGTAGTGAAAAAATAAATGTCTTCCTCGTTCATCAATTTTTTGAACCACTGATTCACAAACTCTGAACCTTTGTCCGCACGTATCTTTTTCGGTTTAACATCTTGAATCATAGTTTTCATACCCTTCAACACAGACTTTGCCGTTTTATTCTTCAGTGGTTGCACACGTACTTTTCTGCTTAAAATGTCAATGGCAAACAGGAGATATCGCACACCATCATTATCGTCACTTAAATTTATCATGGACAGCAAATCGATGTCCCATTGTTCATTAATCGAGGTTACTCTCACGTTAGCCGTTTTGAAACGATAACGAATGGGTTTCTGAATGGCGTAAGCATCTTGATTGCTCAACCATTGTGATACGTAATTTTCCGTAAAAACGCCGGGATACTTTTTTCGTAAAACTGTAAACAGCTTTTTAGGCCCTCCATAGGCAGCTGGATGTTTCGGGTCAAAATAGTACTTTTTTAAAATATCTTCCTTATTCATAATAACAGACTCTCTTTATCAATCTACCATCAGCTAATAATCTTTTATGAACAAAAACTACCAAATAAAACACCTCGGTACAAAAATTGTTGTGACATGGTTGTAAAATTGTTAAGATTTAACCCTTAAGCAGTCAAATTGCTAAGACTGTGCAAGGATTGTTGAGGCAGGGTTAAAACAGTGCACAGTGCTACGATTGTTAAGACAGTGCTAAGATTGTTAAGACTGTTACGACCGTACCCCCACTCAAGATTGTTAAGATTGTTACGACCGATTGTTACGACCGTACCCCCTGTAAAATTGTTAAGATTGTTAAGATTGTTACGACCGACCCCCCTATATATATCTACTTCTATTTGTTGTCTGAGCACGCATTCAGCTTGGTCCTGTCTAAAGGTTTCTTGTCTCGGGAATTATGAAATTTGACTGAATTATACGTATAATTAACAACATTTGATCAATTTTCATCTCTACATAAAAAATTCTTTTGTTTTATTAACTCTTTACCACATGGCAAAATTTTAGACTGGTTCAAATTGAAAGCATTTGCAGATGACAAAATAAAGGTGACTGAAAAATTGAAATTTGTTTGGGGAAGGGTAGAAAACACTGTGGGAAAAGGAGAAAATGCTTGTTACCAGCATTTTCTCCTTTTCCTACAGTGTTTTCAAAAGGTTTCTTTTTCAGGGGCGTCAAAAGTAGGGATTGTGTGGTAATGGGTTAAAATGCCTTACTTCTGAAAAAAAAAATAGTTTCCTTTACATAATCGGATTATCAAGGGTGCAGAAGCCAGCCGAGAAGAGTTTGTCATTTAGAAAACAGGGAGTGTCTCCATCCTACACCTGTATTGAGTACACTGGGATGGAATGCACTTTTATGATAACTTATCATGTTCAATAAGGACACAAATAAATGACAATAATTTCAGCGCACTCAAACCAGTTGCTTCCAATAAATACAGTATTTCTTGTCGTAAACAGCGATGACATATTCATTTCATTGTAATGAGCAATGCACTAACCCTAGGTGCATGTTACCCCAAACATTTTTTCAACATTCTTCCAGAGCACTTTTAAAAACACTTGATTGAAGTCACGTGGTGCTATTTGCATCTGGAAAACACAAATCTATCTCTTGAATTGTCTTCTAAGGCTGAGAAGTCATGTAAAGGGAATGTTGAAAGGACGCACTATTGGCTGAGATCTGCTCTTTCTTTCGTCATCTCTTCTAAAAGAGGAATGCTTCCATATTGATGCTGAAGTTTCATGCTTCAACCTTACCGTACGTATTGTTGCCTTTTTAACCCTTAGACTGCTAAGTGCGACTCAAGGACCTTCTGCGGACAATGGACATCAAGATCAGATAGCACAGAACGTCCAGTCTGATCTTGGATCAACACTGTTCGATAAGGACATATTTTTCCACCAAAAATCACATTGAAATAGAAACATTTGGGGTTTTACTATCGACTTGAAAGTTTTATTGAACTTATGAAGCAGAACATGGGCAAAGTGGCGATAAGCATTCCTGCCGCAAGTGTACATGTATGTATACAGGTACTCATTACCACACAATCCAAACTTTTTACGCCTCTGAGAAAGAAGCCTTTAGAAAATATTGCGGGAAAAGGAGAAAATGCTGGGAACCAGCATTTTCTCCCTTTCTCACAATGTTTTCTATCCTTCACAAAACAAATTTCAAATTTTCAGTCACTTTTATTAATTTATTTTGTCGTCTGCAAATGCTTTCGATTTGGACAAGCCTAAAATTTTGTCCTTTGGTAATGAGTTAAAGATGTTTCGTCGCCAAAAGTGCATAGACCTTTCGACCAAAACTGGTTGTACTTCATACTGAAGCTTTCCAGTAGCTATATAGTAGCTTGAACTCCATAAAAGAACCAAAATATTAAATTTAAAGACTCTACGACTGAAATTCAGCAAGACTCCAAGTGGGTGCATGCGTTGCCTGTTCTGACTCCCGAATCATTTAACCTCTCTGTTTTGCTTTAAGCTAACTTAAAGACCAACTAGCTGCCACATGTAAAACAATGGGCGAGGGGGGGGGGGGTGGGTGTGGGGTCAAGTTAAAGACAAATTTAATACTCTAATTACTCTAATCATCCTACAGGCTAACTCCTTTATCGCACGAGTTCTTCTCGCGGGACCAGTCATTCAGACCGTATGTGCTTGAAATCTGTCTTGGCCTATATTATACTTTATTGTAACAGGATTTATTCGCGGTACTTTTTTCAAAATGCTTCTTACCTTGCCTTTTTGAGGTAGGTAAGCAGCGCGCAGCTTTGAAAGAAAAGGGTGCGGGGCCCAGCACTGGTTAAAGAAAGGCCAGGAACGCATGGATAAGTGCAGTAGCCCTCATTTTGATATGGAACTATATTGTTGAACATGACGTTAAACATCGAACAAACTCCTGTTATGCTTCTGAGGTCTACAAAAAAATCAAATATGCATCTGAGTACGTTCCAAAATGCGTTTCCAGCGAAGATAATTAACGTACATATTGATTAATGTTGATAGGACATGCAATCCGCTGGAGTGGTGTAAAAAACGGATACTCTAAGAGCTAGAGGAAATATGACAACCGGTTTTTACTCGACTCTAATTTTTCTTTCTATCTTGACATGTACAATTCAGTCACACTCTGTGAAAAAAGGGCTTAGCCCATTACCACACAGTCCCTACTTTTGACGTCCCTGAAAAAGAAGCCTTTAGAAAACATAGTAGGAAAAGGAGAAAATGCTGGTAACCAGTATTTTCTCCTTTTCCCACAATGTTTTCTACCCTTCACAAAACAAATTTCAAATTATCAGTCACTTTTATTATGTCGTCTGCAAATGCTTTCGATTTGGACCAGTCTGAAATATTGTCGTTTGGCGAAGAGTTAATACATGTCCTAATCTGTTATATCAACCAAGTCATCACATAATTATGGATCCGCAAAATCCATATTTTTCCAACAACCTACCGAATCCTGAGGTAGTATGGACCTTCGACATGCAGAATATTCACACATGACAAAAAGTATTGAACCGTGTCAGCTTGTGAGTCTGAGGATTTATGATAATTATTGCTAAAGGAGTCATTCCCCTCTCAGTGCGGAACATTGTTTCAACGACGGTTATGTGGGAAAGCGGCAAATGGCCTGGGAAGAATACTGTATAGAGAGTGTGTTACTGGTAAGAAACTCAAGGAAAGCACCAATAGGAGCACTGGCTGCGCTGAAATAACTGAAATGATGTTGGAAACGACTACACACACCATATAACTAATAATGGTCTGGTTATTGAAATAACACAACTTGAAACGACAAAAGCTTCCGGGAAATTTACTTATACATGTAGTTCATTTGACTTCAAGTGTGATTAATATCGTTGTCATATGACATTCAGTATCATTTGAGTCATTCTACATCGAGTCAATAATTTTTCCCTTGAGGTGCTTGTTAAAACACGTCATTGTGGCTTAGTTAAGTATTGCACGCTTGTTCATGGACATGCTGCAAATTCTAAAATAGCAAAAAGTTTCCACCCATGTCAGCCTGCGCGGACTGCGCAGGCTGACATGGGTCGAAACTTTTTGCAGATGCGTCAAAACCCTTTTTTCACAGATTATGGCTCTTTTATAAATTTTCTGCTTGACAAAGAACTAATCTACTCCGGGATTCAGTCAATTGTTTGACAAATTGATTTCATAGATCTACTATGGTGAATAGATAACAGCTACATGTAGGTATTTTGCATCGTAATTGTGAACATGCAGTAACCTCCCTTTTGCAAAAGTATGGTTTCAATATATTTCTAAAGCCGTTACCAGCAAAGTTCTTTCAGAAGATACTGCCATTAGGAAGGAAAAAAAGGCGTAACTGTTTTAATGTTTCGTGCAAGTTTTCTTACTCTGTGGTAGAATAACAGCCACAGAACACATACAACTGGAGTTTACATCCCCACCAGTGAGCTGGAAAAGTGACACTATTATAAACAATGTTAGCTAAAAAAAATACGTTGATGACAGATAGTCCTTGAATTCGTGATAAATGCAGACAAGTCGAGGACTTTTACAACCCAATCTTGAAACTTCGCTCTCGTTTCATTGCTGAAGTTAGGCCTAGGCCTAAAATCCAAAATTAGACCTAAAATTCAAAACTAGGCCTAAAATCCACTAAATGATCTCAGGAAGACGATAATTATCTTACAGGCTTGAGTTGAACTAGCCCACGTTATAGTTTCAAGATCAGACTACACATTTTGGCCGCAAACACTCTGATATTAGCCTACATAGCGCTAATAGAGTTAAAGATAAGGAAAACGAAGCCAATAAATACAGCATTTCTAAATCCGTGTATTGAAGCCTGGTGTACCCCTTATCGCGCTAAATAAGTTAAATCTTTACCAAACGATACAATTTTAGACTGGTCCAAAATGAAAGCCTTTGCAGACGACAAATTAAATGAGACCGAAGAATTGAAATTTGTTTTAGAAAGGGAAGAAAACACTGAGGGGAAAAGGAGAAAATGCTGGTTACCAGCATTTTCTCCATTTCCCTCAATGTTTTCAAAAGGATTCTTTCACAGGGATGTTAAAAGTCAGGATTGTGTGGTAAAGGATTAAATCAAACTTTTAAGCTTACAGAAAACAGCCAAATGATGCCTTTTCATATTTTTTGGGAGTGGGGGCGGGGGGAGTATATTTAAGATCAGACTGCATCTTCTATGCAGTCTGATCTTGATTTATTCTATTCGGAAAAGGCCAGTGAGTCGCACTCAGTTGCCTATAGATTAACTCATTACCATACGACAATATTTTAGTCTTGTCCAAATCGTAAGCATTTGCAGACGATAAAATAAAAGTGACTGAAAATTTGAAATTGTATTGTGAAGAGTTAAAAACATTGTGGGAAAAGGAGAAAATGCTAGTTACCAGCATTTTCTCCTTTTCCCACAATGTTTTCTAAAGCTTCATTCTTAGGGTCGTCAAAAGTAGGGATTGTGTGGTAGTGGGTTAACTACCAGTGCTGACGGAGTTGATCCACGATTAGACTGCATGGAATATCCGCTGTCTATATTTATGCCAGAAAAAATCATTCTGATAAAAAAAATCAGCTTATGAATGTAGCCTAATGTCTGTATCTTTTGTAATGGTTACGAATTTTCATTTCATTAAATTTGAGTCAATGTCTGTAAAAAGGGGGTTTCGTGCCTCTACAAAAAGTATCAAATTATGCCAGCAGTCCATGAAGGCTGACATGGGCCGAAAATTTTGTCGCTTTTCAATTTTCTGTAAAGGTCCATCATGCAGAAATTGCTCACTATAAGCAGCTTCTCTTTTTGAAACAGTGTTTTCAAAAGTAATCTGTTACAGGATGGAAAGAAAGGACGTCTGTGAGATGTTAAGCATACTTCTACATATTTTTGATGGCGGATAGAGTTATCTTTGGAAAATAAGATGCTCAATATTTAACTCGTCACTAAATGACAAAATGTTCGACTGGTCCAAAGTGAAACCATTTACAACCTATGTACCAAATTCGAGGGAAAAGGAGAAAATACTGATTACCAGCATTTTCTCCTTTTCCCAGAAGGGTTTCAAAATAAATTCTATTTCCTAAGGGGTCTATAGAACTCGTGATGGTGTGGTAAAGAGTTAAATGAATGTAAAGTCTTTGTTAGTCTTATAATTATGTCTTCTCATGTACATTTATTTTTACATAAGTGAATCAATCTCTTCAGATAAGCCTGTCGCACACACCAAAAAAAATAAAGTGACTTTTCCAAACTGAAAGTAACTGCAGACGACATTTCTAAATCTGGTGAAAATGAACTGTTCACATGGTTCTCAGGCAGGCAAGAAAACAATGCGGGAAAAGGAGAAAATGCTGGTTACCAGCATTTTCTCCTTTTCCCACATTGTTTTCAAAAGCCTTTGTCTCCACGGCTGTTAAAACTCAGAATTTTTGCTGTAAAGGGTTAAATAGAACTATAAGATGAGGCAAAAGGAAATTTCCTATTTAGTGGTCAAATAAACTTTACAACCACGTGATCAATAGCAAAACAATAGTTTTTTTTACGAACAGGAAAAAAAAAAAAGACTCATATTAAAGCCCTATAAGATGAAAGTGACGGGAAGTTAAATGTCCATTGTATGCGATAATCTGATAATATTTAAATTGACACAGTGATTCACTGCACAAATGATTTTGTTCATTTGTATATTTCAATACACAAAGATTTTTTTTAACGAAAAATATTTATGTAACAGACCGATAGATAACGTGCCCAGAGGCGGCGTCGAACCCACAGTTTCAGAATCAGAGAGTAAACCTCCTACTACGTCCGCTAGTTAACCTTTCCCAAACAATCCCTGGTTTTTACGGGTCTGGAATAGTAGCCTTTTGAAAACATTGTGGGAAAAGGAGAAAATGCTGGAAACCAGCATTTTCTCCTTTTCCCACAATGTTTTCTACCCTATCATAGACAGAAATCATCTATACAGCAAGACTTGAATTGTAGTCTGCAAATTCTTTCAATTTGGTCTAGTATGAAAGTTTGTCGTTTGGGAAAGGGTCAAGGCTTATCTTTAGTAAAAACACAAGGGCTAATTTATTATACACATGGTACTATGTACCCTTGAAAGAGAGAGAGAGAGAGAGAGAGAGAGAAAAGAGAGAAAAGAGAGAGAGAGAGATTTCGAATACTAAGCTCCGGCTGCCCTGGGTCTATACTTTTTGCAGATGCAGTTAGCCCCCTTTTCATTTAAGCATGGCACGAATGTAATGACTTTATGACCGAGTAAGAAACACAAGCAAACGAAGATTGAAAAAATAATTCATAAACCTTGTATAAAAATTAGATCAACAGACGTTTTCAAAATATGAGAAACAAACATAATTGCAACTTCAATATATGAATGCAAACGAAACATTGTGGCTAAAGAATTAAGAAACTACTCATTCTGAGCAAAGTTTAAGAATAATTTCTCCTATAGTAAAATGGTCTAAAGAGTGGCCTCTTTCAACGAAAAAAAAAAAATCCGCTGACAAGAGGTCGCGAGTTAACAAGCGACTAAACAAATGAATCAACCATACCAGTGGCAACCATGAATTCCTCGAAGTTTTCCACACTTTCTATCTTCCATTTTCCAATAACACTGGCCATGCTGTTTGAACGTTTGCCAGAAAGTAGAGACACTCACCTGCACAAAGTTTAAAACAATACTGGCCAGGATGTGGCGTAATTTACTAATTTTAATAGCTGTTAATGAGCTAGGTGTTGGCGCATGCGTCAAAGCTGTATCAGTATCAAATTCAGTGGAATGCAAGAAATCATGTGCAGATATAAATTTGTTAACCCATTACCAAACGACAATATTTTAGACTGGTCCAAATTGAAAGCATTTGCAGACGACAAAATAAAAGTGACTGAAAATTTGAAATTTATTTTGTGAAGGGTAGAAAACATTGTGGAAAAAGGAGAAAATGCTGGTTACCAGCATTTTCCCCTTTTCCCACAATGTTTTCTAAAGGCTTCTTTCTCAGGGCGTCAAAAGTAGGGATTGTGTGGTACAGGGTTAATCCTTATCCTACTATATAACTAAAAGTAAATTTTCAACTCAATATTAATAACCCAAATATTGCTGCTTCAAAGTTCTGTTTCGGGGAATAACATCTTATCGGACAGTGTAGTTCAAAGATCAGACTGCACGTCCTGTGCAGTCTGATCTTGATCTACACTGTCCACAAAAGGTCAGACAGTCGCACTTAGCAGCCAAAGGTTAATCCATAAAATTTATGTCGCTTTTATTGGCGTTAAAGTCATACAAGGGATTCTGATCTTTCCTGGATTTCTCCAGTGGTAGACTGGGTCCTTGCAGTGCCTTGCCGAGGGCCATTCCCTTTTTGACCGGCGAGGTTAATCGATAGTTTCTAATTTAACAAGCCTTGTTCTTGCGGTGTTTCGGTTAAAAACTCACCAGCACGAACTTTAAAACTGCTGGTCAGGATACACCGGTACATGTGCCGTAAGAGATAGGTTCACCCTCTTCCAAACGACAAAAATGTGGACTTTCCAAATTGATGGCATTTACAAAATATGGCTGGAAACATTGTGGGGAATGGAGAAAATGCTGGTGACCAACATTTGCTCCTTTTCCCACAATGTTTTCAAAAGGCTTACTTCCCCAGGATCATTTCTACTGGAAAGTGTGTTGGCGTCACAGCATCGACGTAACAAGACTGAAAATGAAATGAGAACTGCCATCTTTGACTCTCGGAGTAAGGCCGTTCTTGCAGCTTCAGTCTCACAATACAGGTGTGTCCAATAACAAGCAGGTATGAAAAAACGTACCCCAAACGAATGTGTTTGGTTTTGTTTACTGTTTTCCATCTCAAACATCATTACTGAAAACCAGCGTATATAAATTCTAACTAGTTGTAGACCGTGTCCCTTACGTGGTCATACACACCAAACTGGCTGCAAAAGAACTTTACTTTACTTTTAGTAGAAATAATAAAGTCAACACCAGAAACAAATTTAAACCCGTCTGATCTCTGACTTTTCTTTCTGATCAAACAGTGTAGCAAAAGTGCTCGACGTCAAACTGCCAGACGAAGCCACCTTTCGTGACAACGACCGGGAAGCATTTGCTGTGGTATGTCACCTTATACTCAAGAAAGGTCTGAATCAGTATCATCATCAGTGGAACGCAAATCATAAAATATGTAACCACTTTATCAATAAAGCTGAGCATATTAAGTGCTTCACAATACAGTAAACTCTTCCTCAAAGAAAAATAAAACGGAAAGGAACACTAAACACAATTTTGAACAACCAATATATATTTATTCATCTATAATTTACTTTATACAAATATCATACAAAACTATGGTTTATTGGTGAATAGCACATTCTTTAGATTCTGATAGTAAAAACATAACCAAGAACATTACTTTTACAGTAAAAGTAAATGTTTTATATCAATACAGATCAAGAACAATGTCAAATTAATTTTTGCTCAGATAAAGGGTACATTATCTCGCAAGTTCAAACTACATAAAATTGACGTTTTCAGCAAGTAATAAGGGCGCAAATTTGTTTCATGAGGAAAAGAGTAAAGTCATGAAAAACCTTTATAATCTGTCAAAAAAAGAAAGGTGAGCCATGTTCTTTAATCCATTACCAAACGAACAAGTTTTGGACTAGTCCAAATTGAAAGCATTTGCAGACGACAAAATATATGTGAATCAAAAATAAAAATTTGATTTTGAAAGGTTAGAAAACATTGTGGGAAAAGGAGAAAATGCTGGTTACCAGCATTTTCTCCTTTTCTCACAATGTTTTCTAAAGGCTTCTTTCTCAGGGTCGTCAAAAGTAGGGATTGTGTGGTAAAGAGTTAAGGGAGGGGATTAATTGCATTTGAGCAGTCTTTGCAGGCTGATGCTAGTCAATACTTTTTTTTTAATTGGTAAATTTCATGCATGTCTAAGGACGATACTATATCATGATCCAGTTTGATATTAGACAAGTATCATTTTTAAGGACCCATGATTATGTAAGGTCTTGCTTAGTTTAATGGAACATAGATATACATTTAGCCTCCTTTTCCCAGCATTGCTCAGAGTGAAAAGAAAATAGAGAATTGAGAATGGCCTCCATTGCATTCTTCACACACAAAATACATAAATCTGCCCTTTACTACTACTTTTCTTACACTATTTATAAAACAACCTGACTGCAGTGTACAAAATGTTGCAGTGTCCTATTTTTGCTATGGTCTTTAATAAATAGATTGACAGATTTTGATGAGAAATACTCCTATAAGGTACAAGTTAAAACTTCAAACAGTCAAGCATATATATATATTTGTTTCAGATAGTCTTCTTTTACACTTACCCTAAAATATCACAAATGAAACCTCCCAAATAAATCAAATCTGGAAGAGTCTAACACAGAGAATATACAAATACAGAGCATCTATATACAAATATGTACAACATAATCATTGTAAGCCCAACTGATAGGAATGTATGCAAGAACCATATATAAATCAGTGAAACATATACAACAATAAAATAATAATGCATGTAGCAATCACACTTGCAAGAATAATTGTATCTCGACGTTTTCTCAGGTTTACTTTCTGCATCAAGCTGTTGATAAGGGGAAATCGATCTAGATTTAAGTTAAGGAAACAAAAGTTTCATTGTTGCTAAAATGAAGAAAATG